>JANCIK010000010.1:1200000-2400000 GCA_028532985.1 Stropharia rugosoannulata | reverse complement strand
CTCATTGAGTTGTCAAATGGCATATAGCCTAATTAATAAACAGAATGCAACTTAGCAAATTGGGAAGAAATACAGTTGACTTCAGGCCTTCCTGCCTGCAGAGCAACAGGAAATTGACAATGCTAACCAGTGCTTACTCAAGAATCACCATCATATATCAGCTTCCTGTAATAAGCCTATAAACATATTTGCATTTGTGCTCACAAATCCAAATGACCCAGCCAAGAAGGTATGTTGCTATATGTTATGTTTTCTATCCTTTGTATAAATGCATTTTGTTTCTACAGAACTTCATTAATAACTTGAAGGATCACCTTCTGGGATGGCTTCTTGAACATGACCTAAATACAAATACAGACAAATAGTATACAAGTGAGGACTGTCTCTTAGTTCACCTCAAGAATAAAACCATATACCAAGTCCATATTGTGTGATTTAATTACACCACATATGTATGATATGCAACAAGCATACAACACTGTCAATCCTTGTACACATCCATTTGTTATGGTTGCATTCTCAGAATCCACATCCATTTGTTATGGTTGCATCCTCAGAATCCACATCCAACTCTCATCCCTATTGGTATGCATCTGTTCTGGGTATCTTCCATGCAGATATTCAGCATATTGGAAAACACTCTTGTGACTATTCTATCCAGAGAATGGAATTTTTATGGGTTAGATAGATGCAAATAGTTCCAAGTCATCCTTTCAGACAACAACAAGGACACTTGCCAAAGGTCAGGTTCATTGCTGACTCTGATGAAAGTACTTTTGGATTCCTTGACCCATCAGCTGTTTTACATGGATGTCACTTTATGCCAGCATTTGTGGATGGTTGCAACTCAGAACTTCTTCTAGCTTCAGCATAAGACCATCCAATGAAGAGCATCATAAAGACTGGAAATATTACTATGTTGGAATGTATGCTTGCACTTTATATCAAGCAAAAATCTTTTACTTATCTTAATTGTAGATTTGTTGATTGTGATATGTTAATGAGGTTCCTAGGATATGGTATTGGACACAAAGGCCAGGTAGGCTGTATGGAGGAGTACTTCCATGTAGCCAGCAATCAAAATGACTCCAAAACTGGTGCAAATGAGCTCCCACTTGGAGAGCAAAACAAGAATTCCCAGCAAGTTCCACTTAATACCACTGATGAAACATACATTGACCTGCAATTAGGAGATTCCAACATATCTGACACTAAGTTAGAAAATCAGTATAATTTAGATGATTATTTGTCTAGTTGACCACCAGTGCATAAAAACATATTTATTAAAAGATGAAGTCATACATACAGTGGCAATCAAAAGTATTGCATGCCTGTTGTCAAACCTGTAACTCAGTAACAGCTAAACTTTTTTTTTTAAAATTCAAAATTATATGTAAAATAGACCTTCTAATGAACATGTTTGATATAAATTTGAGCCATTTGCATGCATATATTAATGAAAATTTGAAAAATAGCAAGGAGGGCACTTTTCACCTATGGAATGGAGTCATTCAAAAAATCTAAACATATTTGAGGAGATAGTCCTTGATAATATAAGCATAGAACAAGTTACAGTTTGAAAGTTGATCAAGCCAGTTTGGAGAAATGTGACCTCAAAGTAGCTATTTTTAAGCAAAAAAAATTTATATCAAACATGTTCATTAGAAGGTCTATTTTATATATAATTTTGAATTTTAAAAAAAAAGTTTAGCTGTTACTGAGTTACAGGTTTGACAATAGGCATGCAATACTTTTAATTGCCACTGTAATTATATACACCTTCCCTGAGTGTGTGCTGCATGTGTATCCATCAGGTTAAGCATCCCCTCAAAAGCCTCAATAATTGAAGTTGATCCAAGTTTCTGAGTATCATTCCTTTGCCTGCAATCCAAAATATACTGACAATGGAAAGAGGTGTTAATGATGCTATGAGCCTCTTGGTTGGCATTTTGTCTAAATTCAGAGTAGGCATCAGAGATAAATCTTATTGTTATTGGGTCCATGGCAGAGATAGCAGGATAATTTATGTTGGTGTTTAGAACTGGAAAAACTGCCTGGCAGACAAAGAAGTAGTATCTGTTAATATATTCCTTTTGTGCTGCTGTTGGAAGGATTGGAACCTCTAGGGCCATACCAATAAACTCTGACCACCAGTTGAGATGCAAGTTCTTATACTGTTGTTGCATATGAATACTGGCATTACAAGGAGGGTAGAAAATTTCAAATATAAATCTCTTGCATTTATTATGAAGCACCCTGAATCATATTTTGGCAAGAGACAACAGGTGCTAGTATAATAAATTATGAGAATACATGGTGTGTTAGGTAAAGTAAATAGCAGCAAACCAAATCTCTCTCCCAAATTGCTTTAGCAAGGATGTCAACTCTTTCATTTAGAAGGCTGCCCAGAGCCCCTCCTAGTGTTGCAGGACTTGCAAGGCATGTTTGACTTGAGTTTGGGACAGGACTAATGAAATGTTTATATATACAGATTAAAGAGCTTATCAAGATTAGGGAATGAGTGGTGTAGGTTGGGTGTGGGAGGCTAGGGACAAAGAAAAGCCAGACAACAAGTTCTATTGGCAGCATGAGTATTGTATGAGTACTAAGTAACTGCTGCTGCCATGTTGGTGGCCCAGTTTCTGGAAAAGTATATAATAAAGATAGATAAGTTGGCATTGAATTTATGCATTTATATTATGTGCCACTATATAATACATAGTCTAAAAATCAATTCTGAACCACCCACTTCAGGGAACAGTACACTAGCAAGCCATGTGTCAGAGTGCTGTGACACCTATGGAAGCAATCACAATTTCTTTGTCAGTGCATTCTGAGAATCTGCTGACAAATAAAGAACACTCTGGCTACCAGTTGCCAAGGTCACTTAGTGGTATTCAGGAGCACCAAATGTCAAAATGTTGAATTCTATATCATTATTGCTATAATTGTAAACATTGTTGCTATAACTTTAAATTCTGATTCTTGGGACTAACTCAGAACATGCCCATAGAGTATAGTAAAAGATATATTTTGGATGTGAGCATGAGTGAGACCAGTATCACAAGGCAATTATATGGCACTACCCCATATTCAATATACTATTAATTTCACCAAGTCTAGATTCTCAAAGCAGTGGCATAGGCTATTGCATACTTAGTAGTAGTAGTAGTAGTAGTAGTAGGTAAAGTCAACACCCTGACAAGACCCTGAATACAAATGGTTGCTAAATTGTTACTGAGTCACCGGCAGCCTAGTTATCAAGGATATAGTATAGTACTAGTACATATAAATTATAAGGTACCAAGTCATCATAGTTACTACTGTGACTTTAAATAAAAACTTATAGCTAGAATATAGGAAAGCCACTTTCTCCTAGAATGTCATTGCCTTTGTTCCTATCACCCCAAACTAGAAATGAAGGAGGCAATGACAGTCATGCCCAAGGCCATGTTGATGCAGAGATTGCTTGGCTAAAGCATTGCCTTGCTACTTCACAAAAGGAAGTGCAAGAACTTACACAAGGAAAGGCAAAGAAATCATTGTATATTGGTAGTGTTTCAAATGTTACAAGTATATACTAAATCCTATACTAATGTTTCTGTTAGTACAACTGTTGCCTTAGGTTGTGGTATCCAATGCCTTGATGCCCTAGTGTTTGGTTTTCTAGATCCTGCCTTGGTCATTTGTGGTTGCCACCTCATTCCTGCTTTCCATGAAGGTCAAAAAAATGTTCTGCTTGCCACACAAGGTCCAACAGAAGCATGATGGCCAGGTGAAACATTGGATTGAACAAATTACTACATTTGGATGTATGCAATTACTTTGCAATTACTACTACTCTACTACTTGTGATTGCTGTTAATCTTATATACTTTCTATTGCAGATTTGCAAATCAGGATATGTTCATGCACTTCATGGGCATGGGCATTTGGCATGCACAAAACACTAGTTCTAAAATGTTGCTGCCTGACATTGAAGAAGAGGGCCTTTTGACCTGTGATAGTGATGATGATGATGATGACCTAACACACTTGAACAATAACACATATGATGAAGATGCTTCTAATGAGGACAGCAAGCTTGACATGGACTTGACAGATTTGAGCCTTGATGATGGCAATTTAGGATATGATGACTTGTAGCTTGTAGTACCTGTAAACTACATTGTCATAAATACATACAATGAAATGTATGCTACTTTCCATAAGAGCATTGCTTTACATTTGACTAGATAATTGATAAATGCATTATAGATATCTAAATGTATTTTACCCTAAATATCCAATCCAAATCATTAAGATAACTGGCATATAAGCACTTATGTACATAAGACTGATAGCTATCTTGTATAGGACCTACAATACTACAGGGATTATATATAATGGATATAAAACTCCATTAGAATGGGAGTATATTACATGTGGCTACATATGCAATCTGCCTACAGTACATTCTGGTAATATGCACCTGTAATGACACTGACTTTATAAACTAATACAAAGTCTTGTTAAGCACTGCCACATTGATAGCAACCTATAGAAGCTATAAGTACTTACCAATATTTGGCTGGTTTACTGATGTCTATCTGAGATTTACTAGAATTCTTACAAACAAACTTGCAGGCACTACTTGCTATTACCAAGACTATAGGAAACAAGGTGCACACATTGTATGCCTAGAATAGGAACCAAAGCCATTAGTAAAAAGTAGGAAAATTGATTTGACATTTTAACTCTGACAGTATGATTGCTGTATAATGCAGAGTTATATGCCCTTATGGGACATTATACATAGAAGTCCACAGTGCCCTTTGGGTGATGATCCTGTAGTAGTATTCCAGCAAATCTGTATTTACATATATTGGAACATATTTGTGTTTTGAGTTACAGGGCCTGATGAAAAATTGGCTATCATATCTCAGGATAATGACAGCCTTACAAGATATGTAGTATATGCTTACTGTGATACTAAAGAATGATCATTAGTCTGATTATATAATAAATTTATCTAAACTACAGTACAATTTATCATTAGTATTATACAAGCATGTAGGTATCATGTACATTGTGAGAGGGATGGTATACAGGTTTCACAGATTAATACTATACACATTGGGTGGTGTCACTACTATACTAAACTAGCCTCTGACATTTTTTTCAACAAAATATTCTGCTATTTTGTATGATATACTAATCTAACTATCAAATATAGTATGGGCCCTGGAAGAAGTTAGTAAGATTTTACAGTCAGGTCTCCAAGGTAAGCTTACAGCAGCAAAATGCATCTTATGTCCCTTCACAACACACTATTGTTTTGGATTCATTAAGTCACATTTGACTTGCTGCATGATCCCTTTATTGTTGACTTACACATGAATATACCACATTTTGCAGTATAAGCAGGTGGATTTTCTCCTCCTAGTCAGATTTCCTTTGATGCTCATGAAACCAAATGCAGTGTAGTGAGGCAACAGGGCACTGGCCTCACTATCAGAATAATGAAGATCTGAGCTGTGGATTCAACTAGTAAGTATGTGCTGAAAAGACTTCAAAAGACTAAGACTTACTACATGACAATGTGCCATACTTTTGAAATTGAGCTGAATTGCTTAATTCTATCATGAATGTCATCCAGTGCCTTTACCAGGCATGAGATAGCCTGTTCTCTTTTTTCCTGGTTGCAGGACAACATTCTGTGATAGCAGTAAGTGCTATACTCGGATCCTGTGAATAAAAAGACAGTAAGTACTGAGAATGATGAACAAAAATGAAATTTACTCACTGGTGGCCATGATGAGCAGAGCTGATTCTGTTATTAGGGGATTGCAACCTAAGCATGGTGAAGCAGGTGACTTCAACCTTAATTTTTCTTGCAGTATGGTGGCTACAAATGGTCAAAGTCTTCCTTTTCCCAAGCAGCCAGGCTCAGAGGTGGAGCAGGACATCAGGATCAGGGAGGGCATCAGATATGCATGCCAAGAAGATCCTAATGTCCTGGCATGTGTGATGTATGAGTGAGCAGGAAAGGAGGCAGGCAGGGCTGGCATGCATGATGTATGGGTGGGCGAGCATAGCAGGTGCATACACCCTGCAGCCACATGTAACTGCTGCAGGGCATGTGCAATGCATCAGGAAAAACAGTTTTTTGAAAAAAGTCTTTTAATTTTTTAAAAAGACTCGAAAAGACTTAAAAAGACCCCAGGAGACCTGGGTCTCTAGGAGATTTTTAAAGCAAAGTCTCCAGGTATCAAACTTTTAAAGACTTTTTTATGTCTCTAGGAGTCTCTTGAATGTCTTTTTAAGTGTTCATAATGTCTCTAGATGTCTCTAAATGTCTATTAATGTTACATTTTTGCTTGATAAAAACATCAAAAATATTACTTCATATCACTACATCTTGGCCAAGTCACTACTACATAGATTAGATCATATTTGTAAGTAGGTAATTAGGTATATTTAAATGTACTTAAGATTTGTCATGAAGTAACTATATTAGTCAGCACCTTACATAAACATACAATGGCAAATAAACCATCACATTAACTTGGGTACAATAGGAAGGGAAACTTATGTTGTGGAACTAATTTGCATTTGCCAGGAATTGGGCTGCTTATTCATGTGTGTGGAAAATAGTGATAGCAAATACCGGCGGGCTGAACTGCCTCATTAGGTAGTAATGACATCATCAATTAGATACTGTTTTGCATACCCCAATAAACTGCATGTAGAGCACATGTTTTGCCTATTACCTATCTTTTTACCTCTCCTGCCTCTCATGTCAAATACACACTTTGAGTAAGTACTAGTGTCTTCTATGATGACATTCAACTTACTAGAATCAGACTATTATCAACATCTCAAGCTGAACAAAGTAGAGAAGCAAGTCACTCTGCCTTGTCAAGCCATATGATTTTGTCTTCTCAATGTTTATATCTAAAAAAACTTTCTTTGCAGATCTTGATAATGGGGGCAAGAATGAGGGTGAGTTGGATCTTCCTACATCTGCTAAGCCTAGTAGGCAACAAGGACAACCACCTGGAAGTAGTCACCCAAAGGCAGTTGTTTACAGACCACATAAGTGTTGTGGTCGACCACCAGGGACAGGCCATAAACAGAAGCAATGGCAGCTTGAAGATTCCTCTGATGCAGCAACACCAAAACTGCCAGTACGCCCTAGGGGACAGCCAAGAAAGAAGTCATTGTCCCCATTAGGTATGACAGTTGAATTCAGGAATGTATGTAGTGCACTATTTACCTCGTTATTGGCTTATGTGTTTATGAGCCCGGTTATCCTAGGTAACCCCAAGTTCGAGTTGGGTTGTCCCTGCTACAAGCAAGGCAGGCCCAAGTCAGGTTGTTTCTGCTGTGCCACAGCAGCCATCACTTGTATACACTCCATCTGCCAGCCCACTTAGATACACTCTACCATCACCATCAGAATCAGAATCAGCAGTACCCCCACAGTTACTAGCACCTGGGCCGCAGGTAGATCATCTACACTGCCTGTTGCTTATCAAATGATTTTGCCCCATGAAGATCCTCAGCAGTCAATTGAAGACCTGGAGACTGACAAAGAAGAAGTATTGGTGACAGATTAGGAGAAGAAGATGAGGCTGTGGAGGATGACAATGATGGTGAAGGCTGTGCCTGATTGTATGGCTACACAAGCATGGTCTCCCTTACCTTCTTGGCTGATGGATCAGTTTCATGCAAAATTAAAGGAAACGAGGCAGCTTGATTCAAATGGCTTACCACTACTGTATGGGAGTTCTAATACATTTTGGTTTCTGCAGAAAGCAGTCATGTTTATTCTTCAATCCGATGACATCTCACCAATGGATCTGTATGACCTGCAATTTTATTTATGGGATCCAGAACGGTTATGCAAAAAAATACCCTGTCCTGGGTGCAGAACTCCCCTCCTGTGACATGTTCATGTACAGCATCTACGACATGTTGTTGATATTGACTCTACTTTCTGGATTATTGATTTTCAATATCAATGCCCCCAGTGCATTCACCCTACATCCAAGAAAAACACAATCACATACCATAGCTGGGATGACCAAATATTGAAGATGCTGCCCCCTTCTCTTGCTGCAGAGTTCCCAGTGTGACTTAGTCATTAAAGTGGCATTTCTAACTCGGTGTTTGAGTGGTTGAGGTCATGTATGCAGAATGGGATGGAAACAAAGCAGTTCTCTGACTCTCTTTGTGTTCAACATCTGCTGGCCTATGGCTGCCTTCAAGTACAATATTTGGAGCATAT
The DNA here is from genome assembly GCA_028532985.1 of Stropharia rugosoannulata. Lineage (NCBI taxonomy): Eukaryota > Fungi > Basidiomycota > Agaricomycetes > Agaricales > Strophariaceae > Stropharia > Stropharia rugosoannulata. The sequence continues at coordinate 2,391,728 of JANCIK010000010.1, read as the reverse complement.
TAACAGTCACAAGTCATCTCTAGACACTTGGAAAGGAAAGAAATATGAAAGCTTTCTTCCTTTTACTGATACAAGTTCAAATGGCCGTCACAGATACATTCCCAACTTGCAGTGGTTTGCTAATATGTATGACAGCTATATAGAAAGTCATAAGGACAACTTTAATCAGCACACAGCAATGCTCACATGCGACATTGGTGCAATTGACCATAGCCACAAAGTATGTCTATTTGACTTGTATTTGTACTTATATTAATATATACAATCTAGGTCACAAAGCATATAGCTCGAGTCGAGGGTGAGCAGATTTTTACTGCAGTTTTCTTTGTTACAAATCGCTTGGGTGAGCTTTGTGGATGCAATTTTGTTGCTACCAAATCCCAAGCACAAGCAGAGCTGACACTAACTGTAATACACAACTCTCTCGTGCTGTATGGTCATTCTCAGCCACAAGTTCTGTACACCAACAACATGGTAGACAAGGCATGGGTTGAGCAGTGCTTTCCCTCTTTGAAAGCAGGTGTTATTCCAATCAAGAAGTACAGCCACTTACCTGCCTTAGAAATTCCATTAACTGCTCAAGTCATAACTAAGAATGATGCTGTGTCTATCAATGATGCTGTACGTTTAATCTTGGATGATGTCCTGGACTCAGCTGATGGGACTATCATGATTGGCTTTGACACAGAGTGGAATGTTGATATCTCTGCCTGTGGTGCTATTGAAGATCAGGGGAAGACAGCAATCATACAGATTGCATATGGGAATACAATATACATTTTCCAGGTATTTATTCTGCTTTCAAAGCTCTATCTTGATGTATCACTAAAGTTCTAAATATAGATTGTCAATATGATTGCACACAGAACCATTCCACATCAGCTCAAGATTCTCCTTGCACATCTTTGTATTCTAAAAGCTGGTAGAATGGTTAATGCTAACCTTTCTTACCTACAGCAAGCATGCTACTCAGATATGACATTCACTGGAGCACTTGATCTTGCCAAGTATGCCAAAGACTGCTGCCTTATCTCAAACATCAGCAAAACAAGTCTCTCAGATCTTTCTGCACTTGTTTTGCACAAGTGTCTTAACAAGAGTCTCTCTGAGTGTGTTAGCCAAAACTGGGAGAAAGATTCTCTAACATCTGAGCAGCTTGACTATGCAACAAAAGATGCATATGCATCACTCCTCATCTATCACAAGTTATCTGCACTCAACATTCCCCAACCTCTGGTACTTGAACCTCGGCCATATACTCCAGTGCTAATCTACAGCTCGGATAACACCTCTATTATTGCAGAGGGCAAGATATCTAATAACTTGTCATGCCGCACCATTTTCGATAGAGTTAACATTTCACCAACCTGTATTCTAGTCTCCATCTTAAAGATCTTGGTGCCTGGGGCTATTCTCCAACTGCATAAGCATGTGCTTAATACCTTTGGCTCAACACCCTTTACAGCAGTTTGTTTACAAAGTCATTTATGCTGTCAGGTATCCCAGCCACTTTTCTCAGTGCCTGATATAGCAACCATGCCTGACAATACTTCCATTGGACCCGAGCCCTCTGCACTATGTAACTTGCTTTCCCTACAGGAATTGGTGATATGCCCAGGTGTGCGGTGTGCGCAGAAATCAGATAGAAAAGGGCACATACAACACACACGGGTGGACTTGATGATGGAGCATGATCCTGAGAGTATAACTCTTGGACATGAAATACTTGGTCAAGATCCACTGGAATGGGATTTCCAAATTCACAGCTGTGTTCTCAAAGATATCTGGCATGTATTTCACATGTTCTATATCTCTGCTACACATAGCCGTCAAAAACAATTTGCATGCAACTTACAGGATGCTATATTTATCCCTGATGCTGAGGATAAAGCTTGAATTAATGTATGGAGTGCCCTTCAAGAACCTCCAACTACTTACGAGATTCTTTGCAATATGTCAAGAGAATGGTTAAGAAAGCAGTGTAAGCATATTGTTCTGCCACCACATTTGCTCTATCCTCTTGTGGCAGAGGTGTTCCAGACATACAGACCACTGTGCAATCCCATCAGTCAAAAGCTGCTGTTTTCTTGTGACAATTGGAAAACAGCAAAGAATGTCCTAGAGCTCATTAAAAATGGCTTTATCTCAGATCCTCCTGGCATTGCACTTTACATGGCTATCTCAGCAGATGCCAAAGCACCAGGCCTTATTCTATATTGGTGTGCACAAGGCAGTTATACCCATTGGAAACCGGGGACATATGCATAGTGTCTGCATGTAGTTGCTGGAAGATAGACGGCGTGTGTGTCTCGGTGCATGGGATCTGGATGATTGTCTTCTGCTGTAACTGACAAACATGACATGTTTTCACATACCAGTAGACATCCCTTTCCAAATCAGGCCACCAGAAGTGCTCAGCTAGCAGTTTGTGCATAGCATACGCTCCTCAGTGCCCCAAGCTGTCATGTGCTAAGCACAGCATGCATGTCTGCTGTGCCTGATCTATGACCAACTTATGCGTGTCATCTATGGACCTCCGGTACATCTGTCCGTCCTTGTCTAGGAAGAAGTTACGAGTGTTCCTCGTAAAATTCTGATATTCTCGCTCTGTCATGCCTTTAGGCCTAGTGGTTGGATTCTGCAACCAGTAGCGTATCATCGGCAATTTCTCATCCATGTCTTTTCCTGCAGACATCCTGTTGCACTCATCGTACTCTTCATCCTCCAGATCCTCTATTCTGGAGTCAGGTATTGCATGCACTAGTATGAATTTCTCTAAGTACTCACACTGCGCGAGTGGCACACTCTCTTTCTGTATGAAGTCCCACACGGCCTGCTTTTCCACTTCTGTCTCTTTCTGTGTGCACTCTAGCTCCTGCTGGAAACAGCCAGGGGATCTGGGTCATCTTCATAGACTTTCTTGTATTCAAGTGGTCCCACCTCCTGATCATCATCTTCTTCGGAGTGTGTGTATGCCTCATCTCCAGGTTGCACTTCCCTGCACGATAAACCATCTGCACCAAAAGTCTTTCCCACAACATGTTTCAACTGGAAGTGATACATAAGTATTTTATCTATCCAGCAATTAATAGTTGCATTGGGGCCCATGCCCGGATTATCCAACATGCCCTTCAAGTATTTGGCATCTGTTTCCACCACTAGCTTATGTGCACCGATGAGCTAGTAATAACAGGCTTGTAGTACACATAAGAGTCCATACAACTCCTGTTTGGGCTATGAGAAGCACTGCTCGCATTCTGTTAACAATATTGATCTGAAGTGTGCATATACCCTTTTCTTTGAATCTTGTGGGTCCTGCTGGTAAATATAGAACCCTACTGCTCGCCATGAGGTGTCTACAGCCAAAGTAATTGGCCCTGGCAATATGTAGTCCAGTGGTTTCACACAATGTGCGTTGTGCGCACCATCTTTCAGCGAGTCCATGCTAGCTTGCTGAGCAGGCCCCCACTCAAAGGGCTCTTTCCCACGCAATAGCTGCTGTATGTGCTCTGCATGCTTTGCATAGTCTGAGATGTAAATACGTAGCAGACCCATTGTACCCATGTATGTGCACACATCACTGATATTCTGGCATGGCCCCCAATTGAGGATTGCATGCACTTTATCTGGTGCTGGCTTTCACCCTTTGTATGTGCACAAGTGCCCCACCACTACTATCTCAGCTGCGCACAGTATGGACTTCTTTCCACTAAATGTTCCTCCTGAGTACTTCATGTGCTGCACAATCCTGTTGACATTCAACATATGCTCCCACACAAACCTCCTTATCCCTTTATTCTCTGGTATTGTCTTGTATCCTCCTCCTTCTAACTCATAGCATGTTTTGGGTCCCCTAATAGGTACATCATCTATGTAGGGTTCTGTAACTTCAGGTATTTCATTGCATAATATATAGACGACATCCTCATGAAAGATGGGCATGGAGTTCGTCCATCCCATAGGTAGGGTTACTAAGCACAGTGCACTGAACAGTGTCTGGAATGTAGTCAGATCTCAAGAGGACTCAGCTAACAGCTGCTCATTGTACCCAATGTACAAGTCTAGAATGCTGCCACATGCATGCCCTGCAAAGTGTTCCGCCAGGCTCTCTGCTGCTGGAGGTAGCCCTGAATGTGCAATGGTTACTGCATTTAACAGCTCCAAACTGTGCACAATTCTGAACAAGACCCTGTCTTTCTTAGTTACTGTAAACCAGCACAATCAGTATGATGAGCTCGATGGCTCATACATTGACAGGGCTGCTTTTTGGCTACAGGTGTAAATAGTTAGAAGTCCCATTGGTGGGATAGCTGCGCGCGGGAAACACAGAGGGACTAGAGTGGAGCCTGACTCATAGTCTATAGCTATCAGCGCGCTTTATGACTATAAGCACCTGCGTGCACCATATTGCGAGAGAGATCGGTCAGCGAGCTGCACAGCCTAAAGTGCATAGTCTGGTCATCTGTGCAAGCAATCGGAGAGGCATAGAACGGTTAAGCACCAGCGAAGTGCGGTGTGAGTACAGCTGAGCGAGTACCAAGGGCAGTGTGAAGGGCTGTGCATGCATCTCATGTGTGTGCATCGCAAAGGCAGAATTTGCCTAAGTCCACACATCATGTGACCGTGGTGGTGCGCATCAAAAGAGATGTGCAAAAGCCCGAGGGAACAAACGACATGCATGTAGTGAATGCCAAGGGATCAGGACACTCGAAGGGAAGCCCGGATGCGATGCGCAGACCTTTGGCTGCACATTGCTAGTATTTACTTTACCTTATTATTAGTACACATGTGCACATCACATATAAACCTGTATCCTTGTCTATAGTAATTTAAGCAATTGTCTACCCACTAGATCTGTGTGTTGGGCTCCGTCCCAGACCGTCAGCAGGCTGTGTTTAGCTTTTGTTAGGGTCTTTACTGTGAAGTGTATTGTGAATCATAGAAGTTTTGGATAACTTCTGGCCACCGGGTCATTTGGAGAGCTCAGTGGGGAGTCAGTGCAACCGTGTACGAAAACTTGCACTGTAGTGTTTTGTGAATTGAGACTGCACCACCGGGTGAACGAGGTTCTGGATAGCCTCAGCGGAATAGGACTTTGGACAGTCCCAGCAGAACGACTTTGGATAGTCAGCAGAGCGAGGCACAATCGGGAATACCAGCTTGTGTGAGCATCTGCATCGGTCACCGGACCTCAAACCCACTCAGCGGAATAAGCCCCGCGGAGCCACCATCAAAACTATACATTACTATCGATACCCTGTGCTCAGCAGAGGTTGCCCAGACATTAATCTAAGACTTCTAGAATTAAACCCCTCCTTAAAAATGAACTTGCAGGCACTGTACAGCGGATATCTGGACTGAACTTACGAGACTCTTAAACATCACAGTCCGCTCAGCAGAGAGGACCAGGAGAAGCATAGACATCTATAATCCGCTTAGCTGAAGAGCATTGCTCGATCTAGGGGATAGGATCTCGCTCTGCTGGGTTGTGTGTGTTGTGTTTCTTGTGATTCGAGTCTAGCCCCGCGGCAGACCTCTCAACATGCCTGTGTGAATCTTGGTAGCGATAAATTCACATACTTGCTCATACATCCCAGGGTGTATTGGAATGTTCTTCAATACCCAAGGCGTGTGCTCTATGGTGGGGATATCTACTGAAGGGAAGAAGTCCATATGGAATCTACCCTTCTCTGTGTCATTCCATGCAAACACCTCATTCTGCTGCATGAAAATTTGATGCACCAATTTGCGCTCCTCGGACCACAGGAAATCTCCTTCATGCGCCTTGTTGATTCCCTCCATGTGCTCAGCTGTGTACTGACCTGTAGGTACAAACTCTGGCAGATGTGGTGACAATTGCAGCATGTCCTTTAGTGGGTCTCCTTTAATCTCCCTCACTATTCTAAACTTCTCTAGTAAATCTTGATAGACAGGCCTGACTTTCTCAGCCACTGGCTTATACTTCTTTCCTGTGGGCACTGTAACAGTTGTGGCACTTTTGCCAGTCAAGTGCTTATGTGTTACTCCTTGTCTTTTACTAGGGACCTGTTCCTCATGCGATGCATGGAACTGTCCTCTAGGCTCTCCCTTGACTACCTCTTCCTTGTGCCATTCATGCTGCTGAAAATACTTCATCAGGAAAACCACTTTTTGGAAAAGAGACTTTTTGAGACATCAATATGTCTTTTGGTGAATTTTATGTCTTTTTTATACTTTTAAAGGTCTCTTAGAGACTTTAGGGAAATATGTAATTCTTTTTATGTCTTTTTAGGTCTTTTTATGTCTTTTAAAGTCTTTCAATTTTTCTAAGTATTTAAATGTATTGATGTAATTGTATAAATCTTTTTATGTCTCTGAAATTTTTTAAAAATGTCTCATAAAGTGTATTAAAAAGCTACAAAAAGACTCAAAAAGACATTTAAAGACATAAAAACCTGGGAAAAAATTGACTTATGAATAGCTATTGTCAACTATTACTTGTAATCTACATTGTAAATCTTATATAAAATACATCTAAACATGACTAAATTCAATGACTTGTGATGTAATAAATTAATGTAGTCTAGAGCATTACCATCATATTTAACCTGCAGTGAGCCTATATACACAGGCACATGGTGTAGGGAGAAGTATGCTGGTTTTAAGTCATGCATGAAGCTGTTGGTTTAATTCCTGGCAAATGCAAATTAGTTCCACAACATAAGTTTCCCTTCCCATTGTACCCAAGAGTGATATAACTGCTGATATGCATGCCAAGACCAATCTGGAGGCAGGCAGAGAATCAGAACTCGATGTTATTGGCAAGTTCACAGACTGTCCAAGTAACATTGATATAGATATTGGAAATAGTCCCAATTGGGGGCCAGCATTACAGACAGGCACAGGGTCTAACAAAGATAATTTTGAGCATATTAGTACACACAGAACAGGCAGGCATACAGAGCCAGACTTGGGCAATGATATGGACTGTTCAAATAATGCCAGTGGGGGGACAATGTTGCAGACCGACAGAGGATTGTGTAAGGGCGACTCTGTGCAGTGTCGAGCTCACACAAGACCTAGCAGAGGGATTCCGAAGACAAAAGCCTAAGGAAACCCGCTGCCGGGTGCCACAGTACATAATAGAAGCGTTGATTGATGCGTGAGAATAAACTATACAGTTGATCCGCCACAAGAAGCCACCACATCATGTCCTCATGTGATGTGCATCATACATCATATGCACAACACATGATGGACGTGTCCCATCAGTACGTCACATGATGTAAACTGCGCGCGCCTGTGCACAGTACACACTGCAGAGCATAGTGTACACTGCACGGGCTGCGCGCAGCGTAAGAAAAAATAAAAATAAAATAAAATAAAAGAAAGTGAAGGAAGACAAAATGAAATAAAATAAAATAAAGGGTGACGCACAGCATCCCCTTACATCACCCCCCCTTCAAGACACGGCGTCCCAGCGTGGTAAGGTGATCCACTCACCACCATTGACTGTTCTATACCGTCCAGGTTCAATTGCCAGGGAGCCAATAACCCGCGGAGCATCAGGATGTTCCCGGTAGAACTTGGCCACCAGCTGAGGTGAGAAGACGTCTTCCACATGCTCCCAGGAGTTCTCCTCATACCCATAGCCCTTCCATTTGACGAGGAACTGAAGCCTGTTTCGATGGATGTGGCTGTTGAGGATGGCCTCAACCTCGTACTCCAGCTCGTTATCCACCAGCTCAGGCTCTGGAGGAGGTGCTGCAATGCGGCCCGGAATAGGGTCAGGGAGACAGGGCGTGAGCTTGACGACAGGGAAGACAGGGTGGAGACGCTTGAGAGAAACCGGGAGTTTGAGACGGTAGGCATGAGATCCAACAGCAGCCTCGACCATATATGGGCCCAGGAGACGGTGGGACAACTTCTTGGAGGGACGGGAGGTACGGATGTCTGATGCATCCAGGTAGACCTTGTCACCTGGTTTGTACACCAGGAGAGGGTCACGTCACCGGTTGTAGAAGCGAGCCATGTCATCTTTGGCCTTAGCCAGCGCTGACTTGGCTTCTTCCAATGTACTAGCCATCCGCTCCTTGAACTCATTCACAGTCTCCAGAGACGATGGAGCTTCATGAGGTTCAAAGCCCATCCGAGGGTGTCGTCCAGTGTCGAGCATGAAAGGCATATGCTGGGTGGAGGCATGGACATGGTTGTTGTACTGGAACTCGGCCAGAGGCAAGAGATCCTCCCAGTCGTCCTGATGCTCATTCACGAAGGTCTGCAAGTACTGTTCCAACTCCATGTTAACGTGCTCCGTCTGACCATCAGATTGGGGGTGGTAGGCAGTGGACGTTGCCAGGCGGATTCCCAACAACCGGTAAAGCTCTCTAGTGAACTCGGCAATGAACTGAGGCCCACGATCTGAGAGGACTATCCGAGGGAGACCATGGTGGCGCCAGACATAACAGAGATAGAGCCGGGCCGCTCCAAGTGCACTAACAGTGGTAGTCGTTGGGATAAAGTGACCGCGCTTGGAGACTGAGTCTATCACGTTCATGATGGTGTCATGCCCATTGGAGAGAGGGAGTTCCATGATGAAGTCCACACTGATAACTGCCCAGCATTGCTCAGGGATAGGGAGAGGATGAAGCTCACCAACCGGGCGGTGACGCTGGATCTTGGTGCAAATACAGAGGTCACAGGTCTTGCAGTACTGTCCAATGTACCGAGACATCTGGGGCCACCAGTAGTTGCGCGATACTAACTCCAGTGTCTTCCAACGTCCAGCATGACCAGCCACCTTGGTGTCGTGGTGTAAGGAGACAATACAGCAGCGGAGATCAGGGTCGTTGGGGACGTAGATCTTATCCCGGAAGCTGAGGAGACCATCTTGCATCCTCCACTCCGAGGATCGCACAGAACGGGCCCCACTGCTCAACAGACCCTTTGCTGCCTTTGCGACCATCTCCTCATGTTTCCCCTGGTGGTTTCCCTTCCGGATCTCGTGCAACAAGTCCTTCTCTTCGCCCACCAACTCCACCGCTTCAAGCGCCCGGATAGCAAAGAAGGCAGGCTTGAGGAGTGTCATCTCAGCATTATCCCCAGCGCCGTCTCCATGGTCAGCTCGTTGCGAGAGGGCATCAGGTTTCCCCATGGAACGGCCAGGGCAGTGGCGGAGCGTGAAGTCGAAGCGAGAGAGGTAGAGGGACCAGCGGGCCTGTCTGCAGTTAAGCTTTTTGGCCGTCATGAAGTACTCCAGATTCTTGTGGTCTGTCCAGATCTCCACCGGATGAGCTGCACCTTCAAGGAAGTGTCTCCACTCCTCCAGGGCTCGAATCACTGCCAGCATCTCCTTGTCATGGATCTCGTAGTTACGCTGTACGGGACTGAGGCTCTTGGAGTAATAGGCAACAGGGTGCCATTTCCCATCTTCATGCAACTGCTGAGAGAGCACAGCACCAGTAGCAAAGTCCGAGGAGTCTGCCTCAACGCGGTAGGGCAGGTCGTCACGAGGGAAAGCCAGGATGGGAGCCGAAGTCACCGCAGTACGCAACATGTCAAAGGCGGCCTGAGCATCAGAGGACCACAACCAGGGAGTGTCCTTATGCATCAGCTCAAAAAGCGGACGGGCATGGTGAGAGAAGTCCTCGATGAAGCAGCGATAGAAGTTGATGAAGCCCAAGAAGCTCTGTACCTCCTTGCATGACTTGGGAACTGGCCACTCTGCTACACCCGCAATCTTGACCAGGTCCATCTCCACCTGACCTTCCGAGATGATGAGCCCCAGATACTCAATGCGATGCTTCTCAAACTCGCACTTCTCCGGCTTGAGATACAACCGGTGAAGTCACAGACGCTCCATGACCAGACGTGTCACCCGACAATGTTCCTCGAGGGTCTTGGTGTAGATGAGGATATCGTCAAGGTAGACACAGACAATGCCCTCGAAAATGAGGTCGTTGAATATCTCGTTCATCATGGTCTGGAACGTTGCAGGCAAGTTGGTGAGACCAAAGAACATAACTGTAGGCTCGAACAGACCGCGGTTTGTTTGGAACACTGCCTTCCACTCGTCTCCCTCCTTGATGCGCACATTGTTGTACCCCCACTGCACGTCAAGCTTGGTGAAGTAGCTGGCACCACGGAGTTGTTGAATGAGGTCAGAGACGAGAGGAAGCAGGTAGCGGTTCTTGATGGTCATGGCGTTCAGCACACGGTAGTCCTGGATGAGGCGCAAGGATCCGTCCTTCTTCTTGATAAAGAAGACAGGAGATGCCATTGGAGACTTAGAGGGACGAATACGGCCAGTGGCAAGGTTCTCCTGTAAGAACACATCAAGTTCCTTCTGCTCAGGAAGCATCATAGGATACACCTTGCAGTTGCTGGGTGTCGCTCCGAGTTCCAGTTCAATGGCGTGATCCCAAGGTCGACGTTCTGGCAAGACATCAAAGGACTCCTTTGAGAAGACGTCCTTGAAGTCATGCAGATGGTTAGGAACGTCGTTGCGGAAGTCCTTCTGTCCAGAGTTGGACGCAAAGGCTTCTGCGAGCCGCTGGGACACAGTGGAGGTAGACTGAATGAACTGGGACTCGGGGGGTAACGACACCGCAAACAGCCGGTTGTCATCGTCCTCCCAGACAGAGTGGAGGGCCTCTAGTAAGCTGCAAGCATCCTTAGGAGCAGGCAGCGGTTCAACTTCCTCCAACTCCATCTCGGGGACTTCGTCGTCGTTGTCCTCCAGTTCCATAAGGAGGGGCATAGGGCCCTGGGTACAGGTCTCTACTGCTCTGATCTCTGCGCGAAGCTTAGACTTCTCCGCACGGATCTCATCACGGCATGTGGAGCACCGGCACGGGCACCGTGACATCTTCACCTCTCCAGTGATCCAGTCCACTTCAGGGTTGTGTTCTCGAAGCCAAGTGTGGCCCAGAATCATATCCTGACGTCCGAGGTTGGTGACGGGGAAGACGGCGCGTTCAGTGTGGTCCTTGTAGCGAAGGATGAGCTCCACAATGGACGTGATAGAGCCGTCTTCATTGAGCGAACCGTCAACGTTGTGGACTGGAATGGGGACCAAGAGAGGGTGTTCCGTCAGCTTGTGCTGCTGGACATACTTGCAACTGATGAAGCACTGGTCAGTGCTGCAGTCAACCAGAGGCCTGAGGCAAAAACGCTGGCCCGTGTCCGTGGTCTCAACCTCCACTGGACTCGGAGTAGCGGCGATGGTGTAATGAGAGGGAAGTGCGTGCTCCCAGCGGCGAGCACAGGCCTGGATGCGTAATGCAGCAATGGAGAGAGATTTGGGAGCAGGGGATTTAGGCGTGTCAGGCAGTCATGAAGGTAGGTCTGGAACAGAAATAGATTCACAGGGCTCTACCGACAGTACACTATAACGACTGCCACGTGCGAACGAAGGCATGCCGCTCACTTGTCGTGATGCACAAAATCCTCCTCTTCCTGGACATCATCCTCCTTCCCTTCATCCACCAGAATAGCGTCCTCCTGGCCCTCTGCAGCATGCATGTGCTCGAGTTGCTCCTGAAGCTCCGTGAGAGTCATGTGGCGAATGTCAAAAGCCCGGGGACAATCTCGAGAGATGTGACCAGGTTTACCACAGCGATAGCAGGTAGGGGGTGTCTTCCCAGCACTACGAGCACGATTGATGTCCATAGGAGCGCCCAGAGGAAGAGCCGGGGCAGCGGGCGCACGAGGGGCAGGAATAATGGGCAGAGAAGCTCGTGGGACGGTCGCAGGGGAGGCGGATGAACGCGAAGCCGCGGGGGGACCAGAAGGCGTAGGGTGTGCCGCGCAGAAGAGCTGGTTGGTCTCGCGGTTGCGAGCAACCTCCACAGCGCGTTCGTACCATCCCTGAAGCGAGGCGGGTCGACTCTCCGAGGGCAGGTTGGCGACCTGACTGTCCAGCGAAGGGGATAGACCATGACGGAACTTCATGATCAATGCCTTCTCGTCAATGTACCCAGACTTGAGGACGAGGTCCTTGAAGGCATCGACATATTCTTCAGCAGAGCAGCGGCCTTGATGGTAGGAGGTGCTCTCAAGGGCGAGCTGAGCATGCTCGGCCTCGTGCTGCTCGCAAAAATCGCGAATGAACACGGCTTCAAAGGCGTCCCAGCTGCGCAGATTGAAGTCGGAAAATCCAGACATCATGGCGCGTTTCGAGAACTGGGCGGCGCGACCCTCGTTCATGAAAGAAAGGGCCCAAAGAACTCGAGAGAATTCGTCAGGAAACTGTGAGCCAGCCAGGGCGAAATAAATGGTGCAAGAATTAAGGAAGGAGCGCCCTTTTTTGTGTGAACCATCAAAGAGTTTGGGAGACGCGGGTTTGAGGCGAGAGACAGTGGAAACTGCAGCTGCAGGAGTCGTGTGGGCGTCGAGATGAGGAGGGGGATCACGAGGCGCAGGAGGGGCGGGTGCAGGTGCAGAATGCGAGCTGGCAAGTGTAGTCTCGAGGAGGGTGCGGATAGTGTGAAGGGAGCTCGAAACGTCGGCCAATTCCTTCCGAAAAATCGTGTTATTGTGGTCGACGTACTCCAGAAGCGATGTGAGGGTGAGGGCGGGTCTGGACAATGTATTTCTCGCCTCAGGGCTCGCAGAGGCGTCTGTATCCATCGACATTGAAGCAGGGAGAGGTGTTGGAGTCCTAGGCCGTTTCCGAGGGCAATAGGCATCCAAAACTGGTCCCAAGCAGAGGCTTTTGTACTGTAAGGGCGACTCTGCGCAGTGTCGAGCTCACACAAGACTTAGCAGAGGGATTCCGAAGTTTATTAAGCTGTAAACTATAAATACAATAGAAGCACACCTAGCAGAGGGATTCCGAAGACAAAAGCCTAAGGAAACCCGCTGCCGGGTGCCACAGTACATAATAGAAGCGTTGATTGATGCGTGAGAATAAACTATACAGTTGATCCGCCACAAGAAGCCACCACATCATGTCCTCATGTGATGTGCATCATACATCATATGCACAACACATGATGGACGTGTCCCATCAGTACGTCACATGATGTAAACTGCGCGCGCCTGTGCACAGTACACACTGCAGAGCATAGTGTACACTGCACGGGCTGCGTGCAGTGTAAGAAAAAATAAAAATAAAATAAAATAAAAGAAAGTGAAGGAAGACAAAATGAAATAAAATAAAATAAAGGGTGATGCACGGCGTCCCCTTACAGATTGGACAAAGACTGTACCAGAGACATGCCACACAACCCTGCAGAACTGGACATTGATGTCAATATGAAGAATGTAAATTATAATTCGAGTGACAAAGACCCCATTGATAATTCAGAAAGGCAAGGAAATTCCATGGAGCCAGATGCTGATAATATGCAGAATGACAATGAGAATTTGAGTGACAAAAGAATGGCCAATGACAGAAGCAATTGTTGGTATAGAATCTTATCAAGCAGCACAACTTTCCATGGGAGCAATAATGCTATGCAGGGAAAGTCTCTACAAGTCCAAAAGCAGTCAAGAGTAGATACCAGTAAACCTAAATGTTGATTCTGGTATCACTGATGTGGAGGAAAGCACCTCAGAGCAAAATCAGATGCAATGGACTCAAATTGAGGAGGAACTGTTTGTAAGTTTTTAAGTGTTGGAACTTGCAGAATGGTTATAACAGTACTTCAAAAAGGTTGAACAGCCTGTCCTTGACCTTGACACATCTGTACTGCCAAACCCAAAACTAAAGATGAAGCATCTGGTAAAAGCTTGGGGACCCAAAGGAGAGACACTCAAATTTGAACCTTTGTCTCATGTATGTCTTTTGCACTTACAGGATCTTGCTATTAGCTAAAGCAATCTCTAGGATGCTTTAACTATGAACACTCTCAAGTCTTTTGTCAAGAAAATAGAAGAGGGTTATGAAAACAGTAAACCCTTATATGTCAGTAGTCCTAACACTCAAAACAGGTCAGTGAAGGAATCCATCTTCAAAATTATAAGCAAAGCAGACTTTGTCAAATTATGACCACCTAATGTACAGCAAATCCTATGTAAGCAGCATATTGTTGTCACAGACAAACACCATGAGAATGTCAGCTTTGAGGATGCTGTCCTAGACATCGAAAAACCTAGCACAGTCACTGATATCCGAGGTGCATTGGCCTAGTTTGATATAATTAGTTATAGCATACTTACTCAATTTTAAGACTTAAGTATTGAAAATGGGCCATACTGGACTCGGACAGGGACACTCAACAATCTCCTTGAGGTATCAAGATCAGAGAGCTCAAAGATTTTGAATTGCTTAGGTCTGAAACTTCCTTTTGCTGGGATTGACTTGTTACCTTTTTCATCAGATGCCTGTACACTGCACAGCATTTTTAAACAGGAGGGATTGTTTAAGGGAAAAATCCCAACCAAGCATCTTTGCTGGTGTCTAGCTACAACCAAAGATGCTTTCCATGTCTTCCATATCAACAGTGATGGATACACCACATTTGTCAAAGTTATAGCTGGTTCTAAGTGGTTGATGGTGGCTTGTCCAAAACACAGTTCAATATTCAAAGATTTCAATGTCTCTTCCTTTCTCTTAGATGAGTGGTTTGGGCTTTATAAAGCAGGCAGTGATCTTTTCGACATGGAGGCTATTCTGCTGCAGCCTGGTTCAGAACTGTATGTTAAAAAAATTGTGTTCTCTTTGTCTGCATCATCTGCTAATTATTACTACCTTTGTTAGCATAATGCACCCAAATACACCTCATGCCATGTTTACTCCTGAGCATGTAGTGTGCCACATCAGGAAAAAGACTTTTTTGAAAAAAGTCTTTTAATTTTTAAAAAGACTCAAAAAGACTTACAGCTGTTTTTATAATTGTTGACACTAGTTGCATCATTTGTCATTCTGAAACATCTGAGCAAATTTGCTCAAATTTGCTCCTCGCACCTTATTTCATGCCTTACAGGCAGTATTCAACATACTCTTGAGTATTACACATTCTGTATTGTCTCTACCATTATTTTTTATCAACACAAAGGTACTAAAACTGTCGGAAGTAGTTTAGGTCACAACTCTTGTGATGCTGCTTGGATGGCGCACTCGGGCAGCACCAATGCCGATTAGATGCTAATGAAGTTCATTAGTCTGCCAATTTTCCTCTGATACTGCTTTACTACAGCCTATGAGCCGAATGATTCAGTAATGTATTGACTCTATTGAGGCAACTGCGGCCAAAACCGGCAGTTCAATTATCCATTGACATCAAAGTCCAACAACAAGTTGCACACACACACGGTGCATAAACACATTCCAAAGCACACTAAAAATATAGTTATAGTACCCAAGAATATAAATATGACAAAGTGTAGAATATGTTGTTCAAGAACATGCTACGGACTAAAAGCTAAAATTATGTTGGGGCTGGATTGAACTCGAGACGTGGTAGCAAATGAGCAAATTTGCTCTTACTACTTTTCAAATGTCGCGCAGAGTGCCAAGCTATCAAAAAACAGCTGTAAAAAGACCCCAGGAGACCTGGGTCTCAAAGTCTCTAGGTATCAAACTTTTAAAGACTTTTTTATGTCTCTAGGAGTCTCTTTAATGTCTTTTTGTGTGTCCATAATGTCCCTAGATGTCTCCAAATGTCTTTTAATGTTACATTTTTGCTTTATAAAAACATTAAAAACATGACCTCATCTTAGCCACATCACTACTACAAAGATTAGATTGTATTTATAAGTGTATTTGTAAGTAGGTAATTAGGTATATTTAAATTGTACTTAAGATTTGTCATGAAGTAATTATATTAGTCAGCACATTACATAGACATACAATAGCAAATAAACCATCACATTAACCTTGGTACAATAGAAAGGGGAACTTATGTTGTGGAACTAATTTGCATTTGCCAGGAATTAAACCAACAGCTTCATGCATAACTTAAAACCAGCATACTTTCCCCTACACCATGTGCTTGTGTATATAGGCTCACTGCAGGTTAAATATGATGGTAATGCTCTAGACTACATTAATTTATTACATCACAAGTCATTGAATTTAGTCATGTTCAGATGTATTTTATATAAGATTTACAATATAGATTACAAGTAATAGTTGACAATAGCTATTCATAAGTCAATTTTTTCCCAGGTTTTTATGTCTTTAAATGTCTTTTTGAGTCTTTTTGTAGCTTTTTAATACACTTTATGAGACATTTTTAAAAAATTTCAGAGACATAAAAAGATTTATACAATTACATCAATACATTTAAATACTTAGAAAAATTGAAAGACTTTAAAAGACATAAAAAGACCTAAAAAGACATAAAAAGAATTACATATTTCCCTAAAGTCTCTAAGACCTTTAAAAGTATAAAAAAGACATATAATTCACCAAAAGACATATTGATGTCTTAAAAAGTCTCTTTTCCAAAAAGTGGTTTTCCTGATGCATAGAGGTCATTTCTATGCAATGTTGAGTATTTCATACACATTCATAGCAATGGTGCACACTTTTGTGTGTGATTTATTCATCACCAATGCTGTTTACATAGAGTCTCATCTCATCTTGGTGGCAATGGTTAATTTCTATCACACTGGTCTAGTAAAAAATGTTGTTATGGTGGGTGAGTTTCTTATTTCAATTTCTTGCATATTCCTGTTCTTACTCTACCCCCCACCCCCCAATAATAAAAAAGAATCTGCAGCATCCCATATTCTGGATCCTACAACAGAGGGGTCTTTTGCTAACCTTCTGGTTATTTCCACCCTCAGAGTCCTGATTAATGCCCTTTGCCATATGATGTATTCAGCTCCTGGCACAACTCATCATAGGAAAATTTGTGAGAATATAAGATGAGAGATATGATTTGACTAAGGTATACGGGTATACAAGTGTACTATTTATAGGGAGTACACTAATTGTAGGCTAAGTAAACAATAAGTATAATAGAAACTATGGCCATAATGTACAGATGGCCAGTGGAAGGTACAAGCATGTAAGGCACTTATGGATCACAAAAAGTCCATGCTGGGCCACTGGTCACAGCGGGTATCATAGTGACTGAGGGTTGTATTCCAACACTCCCCCTCAAACCAAAGTCATTAGTTGTAGTCCCAATGAAGCTGCAAAGTGCTTTGCCTTTGTGCTAGGCAATGCCTTCATGAAGGTATCCGCAGGAGCGTGCATGCTCTCTTCATCAAACCCTACCCATCTCCCTTCCTTCAAGCAAGCATCTAGCTTGCTGTTCTCCTTGTCGTGCACCCACACTCTGCTCCCCCACTCTGGCAACTCCTGCAAGTCCGGCTTCCTCCCATACAGCACCTCAAAAGGTGTCTTGCCTTCGAGCACATGCATTGACGTGCAATTCTTCAACCATACTGCATGCTTCAGGGCTTCTCCCCAAAGGAACTTCGGCAGGCCAGACTGATGGAGGATGGCATGAACACACTCAAGAAGGCAGCAGTTGAGGTTTTCTGCAATGCTGTTGTGCTCCAGGGTGTCGTGAGTGGTGAGTTGCCTTTCTGTGCCATGGGCCTTGAGGTAATCACAAAACTCATGGTTCGTGTACTCACCTCTGCAGTTGCTGTAAAGACATTTGATCCCTGCATTGTGTTGGGTCTTAGCCCATGCTGCAAAGTCCTTGTAGGCTTGGAAGGTGTTGTCTTTGCTGTGGAGGAGGTCAACCATAGACCAGTGTGTCATGTTGTCGGTGAAGGAGGCATAGTACTCCTTCTTGCACATTGTTTTGACTGGGCTTGGGCCCCAAACATCAGAGTGAATCTCATCTCTGAATGCAGCAGCCCGTGGATCCGTCCTCTCCTTTCTCACAGCCTTCCTTGTCATCTTTGTGTGCTCACAACTCTTGCAGGTTCCCATCTCCCTGTCATCCACCAACTCAACTCCCTCCACCCGTCCCTCCTTCACTAGCATGCATACAGTGCCCGGCACAATATGTCCCATACAACAGTGCAACTCCAAAAGCGTGAAGTGCGAGTTGGAGCTCCCGGCACTTGCAGCAACTTTGCTATGGTCAACTCAGTATAGCATCAGCAAATCTGGACCTTACTATACACTGTTATGTAGTATTATATAGCACCATAGCACCATAGTAAGGGTTCTTGTCTATTTAATACTCCATAGAATAGGCCCATCACTATATAGTATCCAGGCTACTCTACATAGTATTGTATAACACTCTGTAGTACTACATACATTAGGCTATATTCTATATAATGCAAGCATAATAGGAGTACTTGCCATGGCTGATTAGAGCAAGTAGTCCTCATTTGTTTTCATATCAGAGAACATAATGTATATGACATACTACCAAACTAATACAGGATACATACTAGTTGAGTAATCAAGAAAGTACTTAATGATAGGACGCTTAGGAAGATGGAAAATCTGCTCGGAATGACGCGTTTAAGGGCTTGTTAGAAAGCTTGAATTGACGCGAAGACACTCCAAAAAACCGCGAGGCAATTGCAGGAGTCGTTCCGGACTTAGAGCCAAATTAGTCCAAGACAAAGAGATGGAGGAGGACATGACTACTCACAGGCATCCAGAAATCCCAAAATTTGTGTGAGGGACGCATTCAAAGACCAATTGAAGGGTGCATAAGCATGCAAAGTTACGAAAGTTTCTGTTGAAAACTGAAGGGGGGAGATGATATTCAAGTCTTCAACAGCAGTTATATGGTCATCAGGGAGGTCGGATATTGAGGGCGTATCAGACGCTGCAAACTGGATGATTAGTTTATTACTATCTGTAGTAGAAGACTCCAAAAAAAATCAGGCAAAAATACGAACAGGAACCCAAGATATGAAGTACTTTACCTAGAGGGGGAAGGGGGAGGAGGACCACATGGAGGTTTTTTGGATTTCAAGCAGCAATATGGAGCGTTTGAGGGCTCATTGGAAAGCTACAATCAAGGTGAATTCAGCATTCCAAGAATTGAAAAGATGCAAGACAAACCTATGTCAGAATCACTGAAATACATCAGAACTCCGAAGTTGACCAATAACTTGAGATGGAGGACGCTTCGTTGCTCCATAAATAAAGCCGTTGCCGGGGCAGGTAGCTAATAACGTTAAGTAGGATTTCCCAAAGTTTGAAGTGCTCAGGACAACTAGAACCGCACCTATGAATTAATCTGTCACACCTAGGGGAAGGAGAACACCCAGATTAAGATCACCCTTAAACTCGTCAAATCGCGCAATGAATGGTACTGTTGGATAGGTATTAATAAGAAAAATCAGGAAATGTAAAAATCATACTGTTTGGCCGAGTATTGACGAATATATGAGGGAAAATGCGTCCTAGGGGCACTTGATATCTATAAGATGGTACATAACAAGTACAGGATGAATTACAGTGATCTTGCAGACGGTTAGCAGAGGAATAAATAGGTCTTAAAGGTTCAAAAGGAATTGAGGATAGAGGTGGCCAGTGTCCGGAGTTATGGCACTTTCAAGCAGAGGCAGTCCAGGGGCAGGAGGAGCACATCACGGTTGGACAGCTTCCAGGCGTCAGAGTCGAACGTTTAAGGGCTCGATGGAATCTCCTAATGCCCAGGAACTCATATGTGAAAAGAACGACACAATAAACCCAACACATAGCTTTAGAATTGATAAAACATCGGAAATTGGGGGAAGGAGGGCAACATAGCCGGTTCTCGCCTTCCGGCCGACCAAATCCATCGGTCTTGAGCTCGTTAGAACTGCATAATTGCCCACAATATGAATATGCGGTGACCGAGGGCTCGGAGGAAACAGACAAGATAGAAAGTGGTGAAATGTTCCAATAGGGGTCGCAAAATGATGATCAGTTTGCGGATTGAATACAGGTCTATTTGGGACGTTGTTGGGTGCGTTAGAAACGTATAAATGAGCTGAAGACGTACGAAGAAACCATTTGATAATGCGGTAAATAGTTTCAATGATATGAAGCAATCTCTATAGGAGTATACACTCATTCTATCCACATTTGCCCTCCTGACATAAAGCCAAGCCCTATTCATGATCTAACAAGGTAGCATCCACAAAGTAATGCCTGAGTAGAGTGGAGCCTAAGCATACAAGTAAAGCTGAGGGAGGGGGTTGGGGAACATGAGAGTGAAGTGCAAGTGAAGTCCGAAGGGGACTTAGGATTTGCGAGCTTTGACAAGTCACGTGATAATTCCGGAGCAGTCGACTCTAAGTCAATTCACCACTAAGGTACAATGACAGTATTTTCCCTGTATCTCAGTCAATTTTCAACCAATAATCTAGAAATTTTGGCATTGTAATGCTTAATTATATGGATACTGAATTGCACAACTTTCAAAGCTCAGATAAACACCCTTCCACCTGTATCAGATTGACTCTATTGTTGCTCTACTGGTATACTAAATTCAATAGTGCTAAGCCTAAGGGTTTTTATGAATTATGAAGTAATATAACATACTATATAACTAGTATACTTTACTATATAGTGTTATGATACTATGAGCTATTATGAGCTTAGCCTAAGTATTATGTGACACTATGACATCAAGTGCTATTATTATGACACGCTATGAGAAAATGATCAGATTTGCTGATGTAGGCCATTGGGTGTGACATGGATGTGCCCAACACACTTCTGCTTAGCATTGAAAATGCGGCAGAAATTGGCACGGAAGAGAGCAGCATAGCCAGCAGCAGCTATGCAACTGATGGAGATAATGGTAAGTCCCATTGCCGGTGCGTAAAGGACATCCTTCAACAAGATAGTGGTTGTTGTCTGACCATTTGGCACTTTGACTCGCAGGTCCCCCATCCTGATGGCGTGAAAAACCTGCTTGTCAGCAGCGGTTATTGGAAATTAATGTGAAGAAGCTAAAAAAAACTGCGATGCAATTGAAGAAGTTGTTCTTGACTTAGAGCAAAATTAGTCCAAGACAGGGAGATGGAGGAGGACATGGCTACTCACAGGCATCCAGGAGTCTTAAAATTTGTGTAAGGAATGCATTCAAACCCCACATAAATGGTGAATAAACATGCCAAGTTGCGAAAGCCTTTGTTGAAAATTGAAGGAGGGAGATGATATATAAGTCTGCAATAGTAGTCATATGGTCAATAGGGACATCAGATATTGAGGGCGTATCGGACGCCGTAAACTGGTCGATTAGTCGATACATATCTATAGTAAAAAACTCCAAAAAGAATTAGCCAAAAATACAAACTGGAACCCAAGATATGAAGTACTTTACCTGGAGGAGGGAGGGGGAGGAGGAGCACATGGCGGATTTTTGGATTCCAAGCGACGATATATAGCGTTTGAGGGCTCGTTAGAAAGCTACAATCAAGGTGAGTTCATCATAGAAAGAATTAAGGAGATTGGAGACGAACCTATGTCAGAATCAAAGAAATACTCCAAAACTCCGAAGTTGACTAGCAACTTGAGATGAAGGACGCTTGGTGGCCCCAAAAATTAATCCGTCGCAGGAGAGGGTACCTTATGTAGTTGAGTAAGTTTTCCCAAAGTTTCAGACACTCAGGACATCTAGAAGCGCACCTATGAATTAATTTGTCCCACCTAGGGGTAGGAGGACACACAGAGTGAGATCGCCCTCAAGCTTGTCAAATCGCGCAATTAATGGTACTGTTCGATAGGTATTAATGAGACGAACCAGGAAATGCAAAGATCATACTGTTTGGCCGGGTATTGACAGATATATGAGGGAAAATGCGTCCTAGGGGGACTTGACACCTATAAGATGATACTTGGCAAGTACTGGATGAATTGGCATGATCTTGGAGACGGTTGGCAGGGAACTAAAATGCTCTTGAAGGTTCAAAAAGAATTGAGAGTAAAGGTGGACAGGATCTGGAGTTATGGCACTTACTACAAGCAGAGGCAGTCCAGGGGCAGGAGGAGCACATCACAGTTGTATGGCTTCCAGGCGTCGGAATCGAACGTTCAAGCACTCTATGGAATCCCCTAATCTTCAGGAGCTCATATGTGAAAAGAACGACGCAATAAATTCAACACATACCTTTAAAATCGATAAAACATCGGAAATTGGGGGAAGGAGGGTAACATAGCCGGTTCTCGCCTTCCAGGCGACCAAATCCATTGGTATTGAGCTCGTTAGAATCGCATAATTGCCCACATTCTGAATCTGGGGCGACCGAAGGCTCGGAATAAACAGATGAGAAGGGAAATGGTGAACTGTACCAATAGGGGTCTCCAGATGGTGTTAAGTTTGCACGTCGAATACTGGTTCGTTTGGAGTGTTCTTGGGTGCGTTAGAAACGTATAGACGGGCTAAAAACGTACCAAAAAACCGCTTTATAATGCGGTTCACCGTTCCGACGATATACAGCAATCTCTATTGGAACAGGCCCATTCCATGATCCATCCTTGTCTGCCCTAAGCCCAGGTCAGGATCCAACAAGGTAGCAGCCATCAAAACTGCCTGAGTAGAGTGAAGCCCAAGCATACAAGTAAAGTTGGGTGAGGGGGGTGGGGAACACAAGAGTGCAGTGCAAGTGAACTTAGAGGACTTAGTCGACTTAGTGCGATATTGGATAGGCTTACATAATCAAATTATCGCACTATTTGAAGTACTTAAATGGGCATGTCACCCACATAATGTGTATAATTTTAATGTTTGAAAATCAACAATGAAGGTGGGAAAAGTCGTTCAAGCTGGCTTTATTTCCCCACGTTGCATGGAAATTCAAAGCACGCCAGGGCATGCCAGGACGTGCCAAGGCATCTCATGACATCCTAAAGTAGTTAAAGGCCCCATCAATTGATGATCTGATCGCACTTTCCTAAAGTGCCCTCCGATCAAAAGTCTTTTTCGTGATGTGGCCCTCAATCTCAACATAGTTGATGAGGCGGTGACGGAATGGGGTCATGTGTCAGGACATGCCCGAGTCATAGAGGTCACTCTCAGCATCCCTTGTCGCTGCTGTGCCCAGCACAACTGCACTGACATATGCAGTTGTCTCTGTATCCTTGTACGGGACACTGGGGGTTTCAAGTAGTCCAGGGATGTGGATATTGTTGAGGTACATGTGGTCATTTTTGTACTCACTGCTAGCATCTGAGCTAGCTGTGACAGTCTGCAGGCCGGGCATGGAGTTGTGAAGAGATGCAGCAGCAGTGTGCTCTGCATTCTGGGAGAAAAGAATGTTGCGGAGGCACTCAGCATCCTTTGTGCTGGCATCAGGGATGGTTTTAGGCACAGGTGAGTCCTTGCAGTTGTCCATGTCACTTGAGTCACTCAAAATTGACCAATCGGTGTCTGCACTGTTGTCATTTGCCCAATCACTCATCTGCCTATTCTCGTCAACAATCGCCCACACACCCTCATCCTCCTCACCCACAGCCGTGTTCGCCAATGCACCCTGTGCCTTCCCCTCATCCTTGCCTTTCCCATCACCCTTTGCCTTTCCCATCACCCTTTGCCTTTCCCTTGGGTCCCTGGCCCTCCTTGCCTCCACCCTTGGCCCAACAATCTGCCTTGAAATGCCCCTTTTTCTTGCAGTTGTGGCACTCTTTGTCCCCCTTTCCTCTGCTGCCCCCTCTTTTCTTCCACTTCCCTTCCCCTGCGTGGTAAGCAACATCCTTATCATTGTTCTTCCTTTTCTTGGATAACTTGCACCTGTTGTAGTTGTCGGTGATGAGGTCGGTGACAGTCTCGGGCTCAAGCTTCATCTTGCTGAGCTTGGAGGCCACAAGAATGGAGGATAAGGTGGGGTTGTATGTGGATGGGAGCGATCCTACGAGTATGGATGCATACTTGTGGTTGTCGAGGTTAATGCCATATGATGCAAGGTGCTCTCACATATCAGCGAGTTTGTTGAAGTGTGTGCACATGTCCTCAGATGCACTGCATTTGATGTTCTGGAGTTTGAGGCATAGGTCGATTGCAACCATGGTGGAGCGTGACTCGAAGATCTCTGTGATGGCATCCCAGACATCCTTCATGGTCTTCTTTGATTTGATGCAGTTGAATATCGAGTCAGGGACAGAGCTTGCAATGCTTTGTTTGACGATAGCTTCTGCTGTCTCATGTTTCTGGAGATGTGCTTTGTAGGTGCTGTCTGCAGCAATGTGGGCAGCATAGGCAGCAACTTCCGATGTGGTGGGCATAGTGGCACCTGTGTTGATGTTTACTAGCTCAGGGATAACAGTGTCAATATGCTTGAGGTATCCTTGAGCAGTAAGTGCCCACCGGAGTTGATCATGGTAAGTCACCCAGTTGCTCCCATTGGCAAGCAGCTTGGGTACTTTAAAGAATTCGTCTTTTGTAATAGTAGACATAGAGTTAAGGTTATTGATAATAATAGAGTTGCTTTCGAGGTTTAAGTTAGGCAAGACAGGGCTCATAACCTTGTGAGAATATAAGACAAGAGATATGATTTGACTAAGGTATACGGGTATACAAGTGTACTATTTATAGGGAGTACACTAATTGTAGGCTAAGTAAACAATAAGTATAATAGAAACTATGGCCATAATGTACAGATGGCCAGTGGAAGGTACAAGCACATAAGGCGCTTATGGATCACAAAAAGTCCATGCTGGGCCACTGGCCATAGCAGGTATTGTAGCGACTGAGGGTTGTATTCCAACAAAAATGACTGTCCACCAAGCTAAATTATGGTTGCAGTTTGATCTAAATAGCCTATCAGATCACCAGCGGAAACTGTTTTGTCTGACTTGCAGGTTCTCTCTTGAACTCATTGTTTGGCTTGACATGATGTATGACTCTGGGATTCCCAATTGTCCCATTGCAAAATTATTTGCAATGAACCTGATTGATATTTGCAAGATTCTGGTCAACTACAAGTGGAATTTCAATAGAACCAAGTGGTTATGCTCACCAAACATCACCCTGCAATGTCTCAAAGTCCAAAAGCAGTTCTAACATTAACCAGGGATGTATTGGACCTATGTCTTTCAGCGATCCATGAACTTGACTGGGACATCAGTAAATGGGAATTGGCTTTAGCAGATAGTGCCGGGAAAAGGATGCTACCTTGCATTCCAGGGGTGAAGATCCCCAAACATCAAACTTGACAAGCCTTCAACCGGCTATCTCACCATGAAGTATGTGCACTAGGAGAGACAGCTCTTGACAAGAAGTTCACGAGAAGGCCAACAAATTAGATGTGCACCTTTTCTATGTATTAGACTTCAATCCTGGCATCTCAGGTTGTATTCTTCTGTTCATTATAATGCATTTTGATAACAATCTGATCATGTACTACCAATAAAAGACCTTTTGTCTGCATGAAAGAAGACTGAACAATAACTTCGTCACTTTGGGACATGAAATCCACCCAAATCATAGCTGCTCTGATATGCCATAACACCACCCCCACCCCACCACTTACAACACATGCCAGGATGTTGGGTATGTCCTGGCATGCATATCTGACACCCTGCAGCAGCACAGTCCTTTCCACCCCTCCCCTGTGCCCTGATGCCATGCCATCCTACCATCTGTATAGTTTCTGTTCTACATGTCGGGCCTCTGCACTGTCTGTCGGAACCTTTGCAAGCCAGGGAATGTCATAAGTAGTAGGACTCATCATACTATTTACTGATAATCCAGTGTCCAAATGTACTACTTACTTGCTACTTACACTGTCAGTACAAGTTATTTCAAGTTATTTTGGATTAGCCTAAGCAACCTGGCTGACTAGTATATATATATATGGTTGCCATTACTAAGTTACATCCAAAAAGTCCCTTCTGCTACTAGCTGCCAGGAATGTCTGCAACTCAATCATCACAGACTGAACTCACTCTGAGCACTCCATCCACACCATTGGAGGAACCCTGTACCAATGCAACCTCTCAGTTGGCTCTATATAAATGTTGCCTTGCTGCATTAGAGGAGAAAGTCAAAGAACTATCCCAGGGGAAAGCTAAGAAACCTCCATATGAGTCTGGCTTTCAAGGCTTAACTTAAATCACTTCAATACTAATTAACCTGCAGGACAAATGTAATGATGGGTTACAGCATTCAACAACTAGTGACATTATATGACTCACTGGATGATCTGGTACAAGCAGCTGATGATCATTATAACAATGAAGATGAAACCAATAATGTGGAGTTGGATGAGGAGGGACAAAAAAGGCATGAAGAGTATGTCAACAGTCTGTTTAATTTATGGCATATCAAAGTTCTTACACACTCTTTTCTAGGTCTGAAAGTTGATTTGCTGCATTCAAAATTCTTCTGCAAGTAATTCCATCAGTCCAAGCTGTGATTGAAGACCCAAATATTGATGCTGATGCCTACTTGTCACCGGTTTGTCTGCATTCCAACACTTTCCTTCTATATATATAATGATTAAACTGGATCTTCCTACTACTATTTGTAGTTGCAGAAGGGAGCAAATGATGCACACAGTGATGATGTTTGTTGAATCAAAGAAGAGGTTGCATTATGGCTTAATGCAGAGTATGCCCCCACTCCTCCTCTGAATACAAAGTGCTGAAGCAATTGAGGAATACACAATAATGTGACAGGCCACCTTCTCTGTCCAATTAAACAAGATTGGGACAATGATTTTTAATTCTTATAATTTTTATTTCTATTGCATTACTAATATATTGTGACCACCTATAGGACCTGTAACCAAATTCGAGATGGTAGTATCAACATATCAGAAGATTATTTCCTTCAATGTTTCTACCCCTATGGAAAAGGAGATGCTGAAAATGTTGAGAAAGGATTTCTTCAAAGTGAGCTGCTTGTCAAGGTCTGTTTACTATATAATACTTTTGGTTGGTGTATATCTAATATATAGTAGACATATTCCAGTATTTTTATCTCACCTTCATCGTCTGAGGCCTTTAATGATGAAGATGAAGATGGTTTAGCAAGAAAGAAACAGTGTACATCACTGTCACAGAGAAAGGCCACCAAGTGTAATGTTGCTAACATTCTTGGTATGAATGGAGTGTTTACTTCACAGTCAATTGCTTATGCTGCTGTTCTGGTGTGCTGATTTGAATTTATTCTTACCAATTAATTAACTGACTACCTCACAGATGCTATAGCTTATGGTTGCCTGTTTGCACATTTATTATTCCGCACATATACTTTAATTTTTTTGTTCTGCACACTTCAAAATATTGTGCACACTTAACTTTTCAAAGCTGCAAACTTGTATTTTTGTGCTGCACAATTGAGAAAAGTGCATGCACATATCAAAAACATGCTGCACACATCGAAAATATGGTCTGCACACTTGAAACTTGTTCTGCACACTTCAAAAATTGCACACACATATCAATTTTTGACCTGCACATATTGTTTGCAGGTCTGCACACACTTCAAAAATCGAGCACACACATATATTGCTTATTGCTATGACTTGGCATCAGCAGCATTTTGCCATTTCCGGCTCATGCCCAGCAGCACAGCATGTGGCACAGTAGCCTGATTATGTTAGAGCACTGCTGTGCTGCAGCCAATGAATTCCCCCATCACTTAGTCATGTGACCAATAGATGTGCTGCTCTTGCCTGGCTAACTCAACAGAGATGAAGCACAAAAACATAGAAGGGCATTTACCTAAGGTCCAATAATGTAACAAATCAATTTTTATGCTAATTATCTACCTTATGTGTAAAGAAATAGATCATAGCTGTAGTACTTGTCTCAATACTATGACAATACTATGTGAGGGACCAGTGTATTGATAATTATTTTACTGCATTACAATATGCACAGTGCAACCTGATCTCCAGTCCTGTTAATCATGAGATATGGAAGGTGCTTGATAAGCAGAGTAACTGTATAAGGTGTTGGAATTTTGGGACCTTCATACAAATCAAGCTATTACGCATTTGGACACTTACATAATCGTAGCTATACATATCTGCTTGTATCCTGTAATGTACCCCCCATCCATTTGTCCATCGAGCTCACTCGGACAAACGAAATTCATCCTCTTTTCCACACTCCGTTGCTTATTTCAACATAAGGGTAGTTCTGATGATCTGTTATTTAGCTGTTTGTAGTATTTCAAGCATCTGCCAATTAAAAATCACTGTAGTTGGCCACATCCAATTGGCAAAGTATTAAATTAATTATGTCTACTGACATTACCAATAGCATAACTTGTACAATTTTCTTATTCAATGCTGTTGAAGTAGTCTTCAAGTAGCCTTGATTCTCCCAGATGGTAGGCATGAGAACTCGGCCTACAAACAGCAGGCCCAGCTGTGTTTGCCGAGCCCCAGCCAGAAGCCGCTGATGCCAAGTCACAGCAATAAGTGATACTGTATGTAATCAAGTACTTGGTCACACCATGTACTCAGTCAGTACATGATTCAGAGAGTTTCTCAAGCTGGAATGCCTATTTTTTTCCGAAGTACTCTAGATAAGTTTTCTTTAGTTTTATGTGTCAAAAGAATCAGGCTATTTACTCTCTTTTTCATGTGTAAAAAGTCTTAAAAAATGTGAGATTCCTGGAATTCGGCTATTTCCTTAATCCGGCTGACTATAATTAGAAGTGAAGTCAACTTGCAGTAACATGTGATGATTTTTTGCACATAAGTAAGCCAAAATTGGACTGACTGAGTATGCGATAATGAGCCAATTTCACCGCTTTTACACTTTTCAATTTTCTTGGTTCCCTCAGGCATACTACAGACTAAACAAAGCTTTTATCTATTATTGAAATTGTATTCCAGCCTCCTGACAAAGTTTCAAAGCATGTAAACAAGTGCTTACACAGATATAGAGAAAATAGTTTTACCTGACTGAGTTCCCGATTACGTACAGTATATGTGTGTGCTCGATTTTTGAAGTGTGCACAGACCTGCAAAAAATATGTGCAGGTCAAAAACTGATATGTGCAGACAATTTTTGAAGTGTTCGGAACAAGTTTCAAGTGTGCAGACCAGATTTTGGATGTGTGCAGCATTTTTTTCATATGTTTGCACACTTTTCTTAAAGTGTGCAGCATGTTTTTGATATGTGTGTGCACTTTCTCAATTGTGCAGCACAAAAATACAAGTGTGCAGCATCAAAAAGTTAAGTGTGCACAATATTTTGAAGTGTGCAGGGAAAAAATTCAATGTATATGTGCAGAATAATAAATGTGCAAACAGGCAACCATAGTGGTTCAAGCATGAAAGAGATTCTGTAGAGCTGAATAGAAATTTGTCTATTCAGGTATATTCCTGGCTCAAAAGAATAGATTTGTCTAGATCAATATATCTGAATAGATCTGAACATACCTGAATCATGTCAATTTTTACTGGGCTTCAACTTTGACCTTCCCTATTGGCTTGATTTGGACATGTCACAATGCTGGTGGAATATAAGATGTGTCTGCCTTACCAAGTTGGCCTTACCCAAACCTTAGCACTAAAATATTCTCCAATTTAAATATCAAAGTTGAATGTGAGCAAGAGGGGAGCACCAAATTTGGGAGAAGTTAAAAAAAAGAAAGAACAAAAATAAGGCACCATCTGTATGTACAAATATAATGTTAAAGCTACAGCATTATCATCAACCTTGGATGTAAATTACTGCTATCTCGAATAAGGATGGAAACTGTGTTGGCCACGAGTTGTAGCACGGGTGGGACCCAAACCGCTGTTGCCCATCATACCAGCAGCAAAATTCGTGCCAGTACTCATAGGCCGCAGCCCCATCCCGCCCGTCCTTGCCCCGCCAAATTGCTGGATGCCACCCATCATGCCCGGATGTCGCATGCCCATGTTTCCAACTGGCCCAACACCGAGGCGCATGCCGGTGCCCATTCCAACATTCCCCATATTTGCCATAGCCTCCATCCCGCCGCCGCCCATCATGTTCATGCCCGGCATCATGTTGCCCATACCGTATCCATTCATCATCATGTTCATCATGGGGTTCATCCCCATCATCGACAATGGTGCTTGCGCCATAGATCGTTGGTACATCATGGCCATAGGATTTGGCTGCTGAGGCTGCTGTGCAAGCGGGAAGTTCATCGCAGGGGCCACCTGCGTGCGTGTATCGAACGTCTCAGGCACACTCATTTGCGTGGCTGATGAACGGGCTTGATCGCGCTGGCTGCGCGGTTGAGCGGCCTTCACTTCAATCTTTAATATTCGGATCAGGTCAGCTACGTGCCCGCTGTTCAAACATGTCTGATCTACGACGCACTTGCTTATCGTCCAACATAAGCCCTGGCTTCCCAATGAGTTGGTCGGCATTGGTAGCATCCTCGAACGTTACAAATCCGAATCCCTTCGACCGCCCGGACTCTCGGTCAAGCATAACAGTGGCATCGACCACTTTGCCGTAATCCGAGAAGAATTGACGCATGGTATCCGGGGTAGTATTTGACGAGAGACCACCTACGAAATAGCGCGTATTGCGGAGGTGTTCTTCACGGGGGATTGCACGTTTCGGATCAATCTACATGATGTATGTGTAAAAAAAAGTTGCGTAGTACGAAGGTGATGACACATACTATTTTCCCGTCCAAAGAATGCTCCTTCGAGAGCACTACATCTACGGCATTCGGATCCTCAAATGTCATAAACGCAAAACCACGAGAGGTCCCTGAAGGGTCTCGCATTATAGTACATGCATCGACCTTCCATGGATGTTAGCTGTAGTCCGCGCAGAGTGCTCGAGGCAATGATCACCTTGCCAAACTGAGAAAAGTAATCCCTGAGACCCTCTAAGAAATCACCAAGCAGAAATCGCAAATGGAAAGATTGATTAGTATGTATAGACTGATTCCGTAGAGAAATGTACCATCTGTAGTGTCCCAGTTCAGACCTCCGATGAACATTTTGCTAGAGGTCGTACAAGTTGGATAGCCCGGCGAATGAAGTATCCATTGATCGTAATCGTAAAGGTAGGATAAGCAAGGTAGACGAGGTTGTAGTCGAGGAAACGCGATATGGTAAGCGATTATTAGTATCAAAGAAGTAGCAGGTAGAGTAGAGAGAAATGTAGGTATCATCATGATATCAACATATGCATATATACGCGCTATCGTCACACTAGCGGACTAGTCCTCCAAGCACATGACATAACAAAGAAAAGACGACTCACCCGGCATCGTGCATCTCAGAAGGCTTCTTACCGAAAACAGTGTCGTTCGAAGTAACAATCGAGGCGGGTTTCTCAGCGGAGGTCGAGAATGCCGTCCGCGCGCTGTTCGCGCGAGGATTTGGCGGCAGAGGGAACTCTTTTCTTTGCTGACGCTCCTGGCTAGGTGTCTGCTGGTACGCAGAGAACTGCTTTGCCACTTGAGCAGAGTACGACAGAGCTAAAGGCGTGGCCACAGTGGGCTTGGGTGGCAGCCCGCGAGGCGCGTCTTGTGTCAATGAATGCGACGTCGCTGGCGTCTCATCGGTTTTCGCTGTCGAGGACGACGTTGTGTCGCTATGTTCTGCTTTACTCTCTTCAGTACTTTGTGCGTCGTTACTAGGCTCCTCCGTAAGGATCTCGAATTCGTTCTCTTCGTCGTCTCCGTAAATGTCTGCATAAACGCGCGCATGAGCCAAGAATGTCCTGTCTGAATCCCAAAACATACCACCGTAGAGGTCAGAGTCAACTGTGTTTTCAGCCATGGTAAAGACAGGAACAAAGAAGCAGAGAGGTGGGAGGGAAGGGGAAGGATGGTCGTGGTTGGGGATTTACAGGAACTTGTGACACGGG
This sequence comes from Stropharia rugosoannulata, assembly GCA_028532985.1. Taxonomy (NCBI): domain Eukaryota; kingdom Fungi; phylum Basidiomycota; class Agaricomycetes; order Agaricales; family Strophariaceae; genus Stropharia; species Stropharia rugosoannulata. The sequence goes on along the minus strand of JANCIK010000010.1, from coordinate 2,360,110 downwards.
TCAGACTGTGTAACACTGTGACTCCGCACTCCGACTTAATTCCCTGGATCACACTCTGATCACACTCTAATCGGACGCCTTAACATCTTCTAAATCAACAAATGGCAGCTTTTATAGTAAGAATTCAATGGATATCCACATAAAAAGAGAGAAAACAGGGTATACAATGGGCAACATTAGTGAAAGCAATGCATATACCTAACCAGCCCTTAAATGTAAATTATAATATCAAATACTAGATAGATATGAGGCCGAGATGCAGTCGCGTAACTGTATCCAAAACAGCTGTTTCGATCTTGTCAGCGGGGCTGTAGAAGATATAGAGTGCGTTAATGGGATCCATTAGTGAGAGGAGTTGACTGGACGCTTGCTGCCATCAATTGGCGTGTGCGATCAGCTAGTGCATCATACACAAACTGCTGAGGAGGGTGGCGCCAGCGGTTGTCTGCATCATCATCGAAGTCGGGATCAGTTCCATTACCCTGAGCGTACGAAGGGTCCCTGTCATCGTAAATATCATCGGGGTCAAACGCTGCTACTAAAAGAGTGTCTTCAATCAAACAGTCGTCAACTGACAGAAAACTAAACATACCGTCCGGCCCCGGCGACGGCACTTCCGGTTCGACGAGCTTCCTCTTCCCCAACGCTTTCGCACTCGGTTTCACTGGGGTATAATCTTCCTCGTCCGTTTCCTCGTCGTGGTTTGCATATAGTGCAGAATGGTCAGTATAATCATGTTTATGGCCGTTTGCGCCTCCAATATTATTGCTGTAGACATATGGGTCTATCCTGGGAGTAGGAGATGGTGTGCGAGAATGCAAGGATATCTGTGCGGGTGAGCGAGGGCCATGAGGCGCCGCGGGCGGGGGAGCAAGACCTGACGGAGGCATAGTATGGTCGATGTCTGATTCCGATAGCTGATGCGAATGATGAGATTGTGAATGCGAATTGGTATGTTGATGACGATGCACAATAGTAGTATGATGTGGGGAGCGAGATCTTGACCTCCGTGGTGCCGGAGAAGGACTTCTTGACGAGGACCCTCCGTTACGGCCGTGTACGATAGACTGTTCTACTGTAGACTGTTCACGATTCTATAGGGGATCAGTACGAGCAAAGTATGACACAAAGGCGACATACCCTTATTTCTCTACGAAGCTCTCTCTTGCTCCGTTCTTCTATCTTTCGCTCTCTGGCGATGCGTTCCATATCCTCGTACTGCCTCAATGATTCTATCAGTTCAGCATTAGCGCCCAGAAGGGCAGCCAGCAACTGCTCCTCGATGGTTAGCTCGGCCTGAACATCAAGACCTTCGCTCAAGCCTAGGGCATCTTCCTTAGGAATTTGCTTGGTTTGACTGTCTTTTTCGGCACGAGAACGCTCTGCACCAGCTGAGGCCCAAGGAATTTGCGCGAATATGAGTTCTTGGGAAGAGCGACATCTCATCACAAATTCCTAGAAAATTATTTAAAAAGAAAAATCTAGCACAACGACATATGCCATTCACCTTGATAACTTCCTTCTTTTTCATCTCCTCAGGTTTAGAAAGTGTCAGTGCCTGGGAAAGCAGCGAAGCATTGCCTTGCCCGATCTTGCATTCCTGGAATAGGCGACGAATATCCTCGTCAGGAGGTATGATGCGATTGCGAGCGGGTGATTTCTTCTTCACTGGAACCTGAAACGGACTTGAATATAAAATTAAAATTCACTACAACAGGCACTTACCACAGTAGGAGTAGGAGAGAGCACAGCAGAATCCGAAGCAACGGGACTCGGTTCCTGGTACGAAACTAGGGGTACCTCGTATCCAGATATTCTTACGCCTGCGGACGCAGGAGGCTGGAACATCGCATCGTCGGTATCAAAGGGTACGCCCTTGGGCTTGCTTAGTACGTGCCATCAGTATGGAAATGGCTCGGACTTACCTCATCAGGTTTGTCAAACGGCTTGACACGTCTCCACAGACCACGGAATCCGTCTCGTTCATGGCGAGGATCTGATGTATCGCAATTAACGAATATAATTATTTGATAAAGCGTGACTCACTACTACCACTAGCGTATGCAGCAGCAGCAACCACCTCGAGCAAGCGCTCACGGACAACTGGTGACGTTTTCGAAGAAATGAGCAGCTCTTCTAAAGTCTCCAAGAACTTTCGCGTCCTCGATTGCGATATGAAGACATCAGAACAATTACGCAGCATGATTGCCCATAACTAGGGAGGTAAAATTGTCAGTTAAACCCGAATGGAGGAAAAGAAAGTGGTTCGAATACCCTGGCAGCGGAAAGCTGTGCCGGCGGTTCGCCATATCTGCAAAAAATCAATTGAATGTTTTTTTTTTGCAGGAAAGCATCATGCGCACTTGAATTCACGTCTGATTGCTCGGACGGCCTCTTTTGCATTGTTTTCACTGGACGATGCACGATCACAAACCTCGAGAACCAGGCTCCAGTCCTCCGACGCGGTGGCGGTGAGATAGCCTTGAGAATAAAATGAACACGGCTTTGCGACGTGGATTGGAAAAACTCACCAATCATGCGGGTGAGCTCGGCCTGACTGTCATCATCCCTGCGGGGCTCTCTTCCGCGCTCACGGTCGCGATCATGAGCGGGCTCCCTTTCCCGTTCGCGGTGCACGGTCTCCTTGTCCTTGCGCTCTTTTTCCTTGTCGCGACCACCCCAAAAACTGCGCTTCTCCCTCGTCTTGTCGAGCGATTCCCGGCCGGCATACGGCTGGTGGCTGCTCTCCGAGAACCTCTCCTCGGAGTGCGATGGCTGGAGGGGGGCGCCTTCTGGTGGGCGCGGCGGATCCAGGGCGCGCAGGATGCCCAGAGCGACAGGGGCGTTGGCGGGGGGTCTCTTGCGCGCGTCGCGGTCCCGATCGTGATGGCGGATCAGCTTGTTAGTGGGGGTGGACATGTTGCTCATTGGCGACGCTGATCTGGGGGGCGGCAGAGGGCTGGGCAGCGGCTGGGATGGAGCGAGCGAGCCCGAGTTGAAGGACGACGTGCGAGACGGGCCGTTGGCAAAGTGCTGGAGGGGGTGGGGATTGGGGAGCGGGGGCGAGTCGGACGGCTGCTGAACGACCTCCCAGGGCTCGTCGACCTTTGGGGGCGTCGGTGGCGGCGGCTGGGGGTGGGGCCAGCCATGGGTCGCCATCTTGTGGTACAAAGGCGTTGCGATCGGGGGCTTGGACGCCGCCTCCTGGGACGACGGTGAGCTAGGCGTTGAGAGGGCCAGGACGCTCGTACCTCTGCAAACTCCCTCGAGGGCTTGCCGCCCTTTGTTTTGCGGGTGAAGAGCTTCATGCTCAGTGGTGGACGAGAGCAAAGCTGATGAAACGCAGATGTGCCTGCAACAGGGGGGCTGTGTCTAGTTACACCACGTGCTACTATCAGATTAGATTTAGACGTGCACAGGCACCCGTCCCGTCCCCGCCGCCTCCCCAAACGCCACCGCCGCCAGCGCACCCAGTGCCTCGCGCGTGAACTCGTACGTCGCCACGCACGCCGTCCACTCCGCATACTCTGACGCACGCCCAGCCAGGTCGTACGGCCCACAGCTCGAGACGAGGATCACCGGTACGCCGCGCGCCCTCAGATTCATGCGCTCCAAGCGCTCCAGTTGCCATCTTTTCAGGTCCGCGTTGCGCATTACCCAGACCACACACCCCGCCCCATCAAACAACCCCTCGTCAATTTCACCCTCCTCCTCAAACACGGCGTGCCTCACCGGCGCCCGCATCGCCAGCGCCTCGCCAAGCGCTGCGTACGCCGCCCCCGCCGTGTTCTTCACCCCGTGCTCGTCCACTAGCGTCCCATCGCCACCATCAACTGCCCGGTTCACAGCTTCAATCTTGGGCGTCAGCAGTGCGACGTGTTTCTTCCCAAAATCGCCAGCCGCCAGCGGGATCACGCCCGCGTTCCACAGAATCGTCGTGCTTCGGGGATACGCTTCGCGGCTGAGCTGCAGACTCTCTTGATGGATCTTGGCGAACCGAGCCTCCCAAGGCTCACTAGTCTCATTCCCGCAGAACTGCATCTTCATCTTCTCGATCCGTGCCCCGCTCCTCTCCAGACCTGCCGCACTCAGCCGACCGGCCTCCACTGCAGCATAGACGCTCTCAATCGCGGAGACGTGTCGCTCGTATGTGTGACATATCATCACCACGTCCGCCCCTGCTTCAAGTGCCAGCGTTGCGCCCTCACTCACCCCTGGCCCTTCAGCAATTGCATCCATCTCTAGACAGTCGGTCACCACCACTCCCTGGAAACCCATCTCGTCTCTCAGGATCCCTGTCGTAATCAGCCTCGACAGCGAGCATGGCGTGTCGTCTCCCGTGACTAGCGGCAGCGCCATATGACCTGTCATCACACTTGGGATCCCAGCAGCGACGAGCGCCTGGAAGGGGACCAGCTCCTCCTTCTCGATCTGCACTTTCGTCTTCTCGATGCGCGGCAGCGCCAGATGCGAGTCCACGTGTGTATCACCATGCCCAGGAAAGTGTTTTGCGGTCGGTGCAACACCCGCAGACATCGCGCCTTGTGTCACCGCAGCAGCAAACATAGCCACTTTGTTTGGATCTACATGATGATACTTAGTTAAGCGCGCACACTATGCATCAAACAATCATTCTTACCGTCCCCGAAAGATCGCACACCTGCACAGGTATATTTTAGCGCATATATTTGGGTTATGTTGACGCTCTTACCAATAACAGGATTTCTTGAATCAGTATTCACATCAGCAACAGGGCTATAGACCCAGTTGATGCCAACCATCTTCAACTCAGTAGCTGATGCATTTGTGACGCGTTCAGCAAGTTCTGTAGACCCAGTGGCTGCTAGAGCCATCGCCCCCGGACTATATGCGCATACATATTGAGTTAGAATTTGATTCAAGTCCATTTGGTACATACAAAGTTGCCCCTGCTATAGGTGAGCTGAAAGCGGAGACGAGACCTACAAATACATCATAAACAACTTGCTAGTACAAAGACTGGCTTGTACATACCATTTTCCTGATCAATGCCAACAAGCAGGGGCCGTTGATGGCCAGCCTCACGGGCGAGCTTCTGGAGATCCTCAACGAGTTGCCGTGTCTGCTTAGCGCCTACTCTGCATTAGTTTACAATAATGCGGTTGATAAGGGATAACGTTACTTTGAATGTTGCGCTTCATAAGAATGACATTTCCGACGTGATAATCTTGGATAAGTGTCTTGATGTTCTGCGAGGGCGTGAATCCATGGAAGCCCACAACAAAGTGCTAAAACGAAGGCTATTGCTTGACGTACCCCGGCATATGAGTGTCGAGTACTTACCTGACCTATTTCTCTCTTAATCTTATCCGTCAATATCTGTTGAGCCATACTATCCGAGGTATAGACTTGACAGAAATGTAGTAGACTGTACTAGCCGCCGGGTGGCAAAAACTGGAGATAACGACTGAGGTGGGAGATCGAGGAAGATAAAGGAGAAGGGGTAACGCGTCCTTTGTGATTTATCACCTGACAAGAACAATCCATAATAGTAAAGAAGGGAATTGAGAGCAGGAGACGGGCAATCGCAGCAGAACCAATCTAAGTAAAATCACGGGCCGCCTGACCATCACATGTGCCTTATCCGGCCCGGAGGGTCTCGGACGGGCGCTTAATGAAATAATCACTGTCGACTCGGTCAACTACTCGCATTGGCAGCTTAGAGAAAGACTGGAGATAGAAAAATAATTATATACAGCTGCTTTTACTTCTTATTTAGAGGTCAATTTCTGTTATATAGCTGAACTTGAAGGCGTCGATGGCAAATCAATGGAGTCAGCTCAGTCCGTTTCAGTCTTTCAAAAGATACTTGCTTATTTCCAACGCTTGTTGCAAGTTTTCATATGGTAGCTAGATCTTTCTCTGGAGGATTTAACCAAGCCTTAGTATTACGCATTTATATGCCTATAAGCTAGATTTTTATTTAAAACACCTCTTACTATTTATGCTCACTTCCCATCTCGCTCAAGCACGTCCCACAAGTCCCCATCCCAGTGTACACTCTCTCCTTCTCTCCAACTCTCACCAGACACAGGCAAGACCTTTGCATACTCTCCACTACTTCCAGTAGCTCGATATATGCTCCATTTCTCATCGATCCACTCCGCCTGCCAGGCCCAAAAAACCCCATCCTCGCGCCTACCCAAAGCCAGCTGCCACTCACCCACGCGCGCGCGCCACGCTGTGCGCGCCCTATTCGCAGCGAAAACCACACCACCGTCCAGATGGGGGTGCACAATCCGCTTATCATCCCAGATCTCCTCATACGCGGTCATGCGCCCCGTATCCGGGTTGACCATCTCCCCGACCTCCAGCGTCTCGCCGCCGTCAAGGACAGTATTATGCCCGACATCGATCACATCCGCAGCCTTCTGTATAGAATTCGAAGCAAATACCATCAGCGTCATCATCAGCTCATATTTTATTTGAATTGCACTAACCAACGTCCTGGAGTCGATATGGTGCTCAAACTTTACTGTCTGATCGGGTACTAGCCAATAGCGAAATAAATCCCTAACCACAGGAGCACGCAAAAATACTCACAGATCTGCCTGTATCCCGCAAATGCCCAATCTAGCTCTGACTGCCCCTTCAAGAATCGTACATCCAGAAACACGCCCGTTTTTCCACCCGTAAGCACGAGTGTATCGGTTGGCTCGCTCGCTGCGCCAGGCAACCAGCGTATCGACAATCGGATAGCAACAGAGGATAATGAGGACATTCTTGAAGTCTGTATGGTACAGAACCTTACAAGTCAGGTGCGCTGGTCAAGTGGCATGAGAGGCATGCACTTTATCAAGCCAATCGCGTGCTACAACCCCTATTTACCTGATAGTAACAGTAGGTAACTGTACACAGACAATTTTCATTTAAACGACATTACACCATCCAATACATTTATGTTGCATTCATGCAATGAATTCAACTCGAAAGTAAGTATACAACAATGAAGCCCCATATGTATTGATCAAAGCTCTGGATTGCATTTGCATATGTACGTACAAGTAGACGAGGACTGAGATATAGATGCATTCGAGTGTACGATATTAGAGATGGACCATGAAGAGTGAAGCGTGAGTGGAGAGGGCAGAATGGAAGCCGGGCATATCAGAAAAAGGAAGCAACGAAAGAAGGGAAAGAGAAATAACACGCGAGAAAGAAAAATGAAAAGCAAAAGCGATGGAGAAATCATGCAAGGAGAACGGTCATTACAACCTCACCAGACCAGCCCGCTCACTGCCAGTAACCCTGCTGCTGCCTGGGTTGGTATCCATAGAAGCTTGGCTCGTTGCCGCCCTGTGGGTATCCAAGATGCGGGCCACCCTGCTGGTGCTGCTGGGGTCCCCCGCCAACACCAACACCGCCAGACCCAGCACCGCCTACACCGCTTCCAAACCTATTGCCGTAGAAGCTCTGTCCCTGCGGGCCTTGACCTGCGGGGCCTTGGTTCTGGCCTTGTGGCTGACCCTGTCCCTGCTGCACGGGTGCTCCACGCCCAGACGCTCCAGCAACATCCTTGGATGCATACGGCTTGTAAGCCGCCTCGGGCGAGGCAGCACTCCTAGGGCCCGCACCCGAGGCCGGACCCGTCGCGCCACCAGCGCCCTGGCCGAGCCCCATAAATCCCTGCATGCCGCCCTGCGCGCCGCCATACAGCTGCTTGCCGTAGTCTCCAGCTCCGCCGCCCGCACCGCCCTGGGCAAGGCCAAGGCTGTGGGTGTGCTGGTGCTGATGCGCGTGTTGCGGGTGGTGCTGGTAGTCATCATAGGCCGCCTGCTGGTAGAGCTGAGAGTAGGGGTTGCTCTGCGGTTGGCCGCCAACGCCAACGTTACCCGCAGACTGCTTGGGGGCAGCTGGGTTCGATGCAGCGCCAGGTCCGGGCGGTCCGGGTTGGAACATCGTGGGGTACTTAACAAACGGCTGCGGGACATAGCCGGAGCTGTATGGGGTGCCGTAGTACTGGTTCTGGGGATAAGCGTGGGTGTAGTAGTAGGGAACAGGGGGAGGAGGGTAGTTCTGTTGAGGACCTTGTCCAGCAGTAGGTTGCGGTTGGTTCGCGGCCTGTGAGTTGTGCTGCTGCGCAGCTTGAGCGGTAGACGGAGTCAGACCCGCAGGAGCAGGTTGCTGCGATCCGGGAAGGCCCTTGATATCGTCGTGATTCCGTCCACCGAAAGCCGACGGTTGGTTGTACTGGTCGTAGAAGCCCTGTCAGCCCAAAAATATCATTAGAATTTAGATATAAAAGCAAAGAGTTTATTCGACTCACGCGGCCCCCAGTCTCAGTATACCCGTAATCCGACGCCCCAAATCCTCCGAGGTGCGATGCTTGTTGATGAGCAGCCTGGCCGCCAAGCTGGCCGAATGCGCCATAAGGGCTCTCCTGGGGCTGAGTGGCAGGAGGGGTAGGTGTGTGGAAGTAGGGCGCAGAGGCAGCTCCGTCGGCCTGGCGGAAGTAGTTAGAGTGTGTTGCACTCTGTTGCTGCTGTTGCTGCACTGGAGCCTGAGCCTGCTGGGCGGCAGGGTCAATATGTGTGGGCAGACCATGTTGAGTGTATGCGTGGTGCGAAGTGTGGTTTTGTTGCACCTGTTGAGGGAGGTGTGGGATATGTTGGGTCTGGGGCGGTTGCGATTGTTGTTGGGGCTGTTGTTGTTGTTGAATGTGAGGGGGTTGATGGTGGGTTTGGTGAGTAGGGGTGTTGTTATTCAGCGATTGCTGCTGCTGCTGCTGCTGCTGAGCAAATTGTTGCAGGGGTGAGGTGGATGGTTGGGAGATTGAAGTAGGAAGAGCATGGTGCGTTTGAGGAGGAGCCAAGTTTTGAGCAGGAGGGGTTGTCTGTTGTTGCTGTTGGAATACTGAAGTCAATGACGTAGAGGCGGCAGGGGCGGTAGCAGGAGGAGGGGCAGCGACAGGCTCAGGTGCCTTGGGGGGCTCTTCGGGCTCAGCAGCAGGAGCTGGCTCGGGTGCCTCAGGCTCTGAAACGACAACTGACCCATCTCCTGATAGGCTTAAGCTTCCAAACTGCATCCCGACCTTCTCGAGCCCCGAACCAAATGAAATGGGAAGGGTAACTGGCTGGTCAGGAATCTTGTATCTCGACTGCCTATGTGAGCCAGCGGCTGCTCTTGTGGTCAGCTTAGGTGAAGGGGTTGCAGCTGCGGCCTGGGCAACGAGGGTAGGCGTAGGCGCGGCAGGCGCTGGTGTAGGCTCGACGGGCTTGGGCTCTGACTTGGGCTCCTCGGGTACGACCGGCGGCTCCTCAACGACTTCGACCGTCTCCGGGGCGACGGAAGTGGGCTCGGGCTCTGCCTCGGGCACTGCTGACGGAGGCCATGGTTCGGCGACAACAGGTTCCTGTTTTGTGGGGGGCTCGTCCCACGTGGGCGCCTCGACGGTAGTGGGTTCCTCCCAACCATTTTCGTGAACTTCTGAGAGTGTCTCGGGTTCCGGAGCCGCGGGCACCTGCACCACTGCAGCTGGAATGGGTTGGGGTGTGGGTTGAGGTTGGTGTGTGGGGGCGGGGGCTGGGGCAGGAGGTGGGGGAGCGGGTTTCTCTTGGGGGCTGTGCAACACCGATCAGCCCCAAAAATTTAAGGCAAAATATAGGAATAAGAACATACCGAGCAATTTGGGCCCAAGATTTCTGTGAGGTAGCAGGTTTTGAAGCGGGTTGCTTTGTGACGTGGGAGGGGGGGATTGAGCCATTCAGTTCTGTAACGGGGGCGGGTGCAGCAGGCGTGGCTGTGGTGGTAGAAACCGAGGCAGTCGACGGCGCGTCGTCGGTGTGGGTGGGAGCAGGCTCGTGGTGAGGCTCGTCTGCAGCAGGCTTAGCATCCGAGGAGACACCATTCGTGGCATGGCCGTTTGCAGCACCCCTTGGTGGTTCCCCGCGGCCTCGTGCAACAGCACCACCGCGGCCAGGGCCACCGCGCCCTCCTCGTCCACCGCGTGAGCCACGCGAGTCGCCACGGCCGGCAGCAGGAGCCTTGGTCGGGGCCGGCGCCTTTTTGTCCTTTTTGCGCGACACCTCTCCCCAGCGTTCGACGGTGCCTTGAATGGAGGCCAGATTAAGATGAAAAAGCAGGCAGAAAGGGAGAGAAAAGCGCACCGTCACTGATCTTCGTGGCAGCTAGTTGTACATCGCCGTTGACGTCGTTGAGGACGAAAAGCAGGTCTGAAAAAAAGATGAGGACGGGTCGCGTGGAGGCAAAGCGGGGGGAACACACCGTCGTTTGACCAGGTGGGGAAGAGTTCTTGGAGTTGGCGAGCCTCGGCCTTGTACTTGGTGGGGCCCGAGGGATCTTGCGTTGACTGAGCGCGAATTGCAGATTTGTAGGAGGACATGGTGGAGGATGAGGAGGAGGTGCAGCACTCATCATTTTGCCACATAACACCCGGCGGGCTTTCAATTTTAACACGTGGGAACATCTTCATTCATCTGCAACGTCTAGCGCTACCGTCTACGGTCTATCTACTCGAGATTACTCAGGATGTACAACGAAGAAAACCCGAGAGCTGCTCCTATCAACACTACTATTACCGTTGGCCCCGTCGACAGCACGGAAACATGTGGGCCCTCCCAGTCCGGCGGGAGCACCAGCGCACTCTGCGCGGCAGGGACCGTAAAGTTGCTTTGAGCACAGGCCGCGGCGTACGCTACGAGCAGTCAGCGGCTGTTTATCTTTGCAAATGGAAACATCTACCTCCAACAAGAACGTTGGATCCAGCAATGGGTACCGGCGCCTTCTTGTTTGTCGCGATCAGGTTGAAGAACATGCAGGTCTCGGCGTCGTAGAAGGCGGTGACCGTCTGTGCACTGCAGAGGCAGGTGGCATTGGTGGTTCCGCAGGCTGTGATCAGGTTCTGCAAAGCAGTGATGTTACTGGCACACTGCAAAATAGGGATCAGACCGCTCCACGAAATTAGAACATGCCACTCACAGCCGCACCGACTGTGCTGTCGGTCGGGATCCCCGTAAGAAGGTCCGTGGAGGTCAGATTAACACTGTTGAAGGTAATGTTGAAGGTCTGGGCCAGCGCTAAACGACGGGTCAGAAACTGCGCCGGCGCAAGAGAGAACGGAGCTCGGACCTTGGCCGGCAAACAAGGAGAAGAAAGCGAGCAGAAGCATAGACGAAAACATTGCAGGGCCTGCCAGAGACCAAAAGAAAAGAGCGAAGATGAAGGAAGGAAGGGAAGGGAGTGTGGGAGCGGTCGGTGGACAAAGGACTATTATAGGACCATCACGACGACGACGCCGACGAGTGGCATATCAGCGACGACCATCACGTTCCGCTCCCTCGGGACATGCATCACGTGCATACACGTCAACAGACAACAACACACGCGCCGATTCTGTTTACTCCTTCTCTCCTCCGCCCGTCATGCCTCCCGTCGCCTACGCCGGTGCCCTCCAGCCAAAAAAGAAATCAGAGCTCCAAGAAATCGCCGTCGCTCTACGCCTCAGTGACCAGGGCACCAAGGACGAGATCCAGGCTCGCATCAAGAAGCATCTCGATGCTCACCAGGATGATCTCGAGGACGACCCCACCTTCACTGGTCTCTTCGGCCGCAGGAAACGCAGCGTCCAGCCGCAGCCCAGCGCGCCCCCATCGTCGTATGACACATACTTATCTCATATCTGATACTCTCCTGACGCGATAATCAGTCGCTTTGCGCCAGACTCGGACGACCACAAGCCACGATCCATAGGCCGCCGCAGCGTCGCCGCGCTTGACGCAGTGGCCGAGGCCACCCCCGCCAAGGACATGCGCGACGTCTCCATGTTCCTCAAGCAGCCTTTCTCCCCGGCATCGAGCACCCCAACGCAATCTCCTCGCCAGGTAGATGTGCCGACCCCCAGCAGCCTCCCGCCGCTCCCCCCGAGCCCTGCGAAGAGCATCATCGAGCATCTGCCCAAGCCCTCCGAGGTCAAAGCCGTCGTGCAGCACCAGGTGCACCAGCAACATCAGCAAATACTACAGAACAGCAATGAGCTGCTCATTGCCCTGCGCGGCGTAGGTTCACTGCCGCTTGCTTACCATCCGTATCTCATTCCTCCTAGTTCCTCTCTAATTCGCAGAATATCTGGTCGCTCACAGTATGCGCAGAGCTCCTCTACATCCTCACTGCAACTGTACCGTGGAAAACGGTCCAAGTAGGTTTCTGAAACCTACCCACTTTCCATCCATACTGACTACATACTCGCAAAGATCCCAGTTACATCGACTGCAAAGTTCGGTCTTACCTATGCTCCAGCAAACACAATCGTGACGCCGGCGTTTTGGCAAGTGCTCATTCACTGGGCAATCCCCGGCTTGATCCTCCCCGCCCTATTTGGATGTCTCATCTCATTCAACCCGGCACTCAAATCGCCTGCGCCGCCCAAAGACGGCTCCGCGCCCTCACCCGCCCTAGCGACCCCATTGGATCCGCTCACAGCGGCCATCGTGCGCGTCGCAAGCGCTGTCGCCTACCCATATACGCCCGTGGGCAGGTACTTTAACGTCATCCACCTCGACGTCGTTGGCCGCGAATGGCGCGTGTTTAACGCTTCCCTCGGACTCGCTTTCGCTTTTGCAGAGCTCATCAGCACCGCGCCAGTGGCAGCAGCCAAGGCCGCCTCGCGCGAGCAGCAGCTCGTACCCACACATAGCAGCGACGATCGCGAACCTACGCCGGCCCGCGCCGCTCTCATGTCCGCAGAGGACGCCGACCGCGAGGTCGACTAATTAATTAATCCAATTAAACGTGCCTCGCCCCGCCTTCTCTTTTCCTTCGTCGGTCGTGATAACATTATTGCCTGCTTTCCTTGCTTTCGCGGTTGTGTTACATGTGTATTTCCAGTATATTTCCGTGTGTTTGTCTGTCTTCTTTTTTGATGATGACGCGATGACGATCTATCTCTTGGTTCCGTAGTAATGACGCTTTTCGTTCGCTGTGCCAGTACCGGCTGTGCCCTTTTCATGTTTCTTGGTTACTTATTTCTTTTTATCTTCCGACATATTTTTCTTTTTTTCGCGACTAATACACAAGTGTATGTATCAATATGATATTCTGCACTCTGCAGCCTTGTACGCCTCTACTTGTATTTTATTGTTGGCTGTGGTGACTCGACATGATGACAGACGCACAAGTTACGCCGGGCCTTTGACGTGCATACCTATATCATGATGAAGATCAAGTCTATGGCCTCACCTGTCACGCAACCATCGTCCATCGCGAACAGCGACCACAGCGATGTATAATCATTCAATACTTATCATATATATATATGCTGTGAGTGTTTCAAGTCCACCTTTTATCGATTATCCATCAATTAGTCTCTGCTTCAGACTTGTAATCGCCGATCGATGAATTACAAAATCTACTCTCTTCAAGCTTCATCTATTAAACCCTATTACTGATATTAGGAAATACCAGCACCGTTCCCGTGAACAAGCTTTTCACTCTCCGACTACACCTAGGTAGTCCGTACATCCATTTAGATTGCCAGGAATTGGTGAATACCCACCCAATTTAATTCGGTACTTCTGACGGTATGATTAACTTGGTGACTCTTTACAGAGGTGTGCCAGTCGGCTAATACGCATAAGTCCGGGTTCGAATCCCAGTGGTGGGTGATGAAATTGGGTCCAAGTACACGCTACGAAACTTGAGCGGCTCCCTCGACAAGCGGGCATTTCAAAATGTCTACTGAAGCTCTATTTTTGAAACGACTCTAGCCTAATAAATCAGGGACTTCGCATGTAGTTTGCGTGGTCTGAACATGTGGTCTTCCACATGCCCTGGATCGCGGGTGAAATTTTCTCCTTCATCTCATCTGAACTTCTTGTCTCAACCACGCAGAAGCAAGCCCTGATATTATGTTTGTTATCGGACTGCCATAGGCGCTCGTTGGGCGCTTGTGCAAAAATACCCGCCTGACGAGTACTATAAAGAATGCCAAGACTGGTGTGCATGTCGTGTCGACTCAGATAGCAACATCTGTACTCACAATGTCTGTTAGCCCCCCCTCTTCTCCATTGACCCCAAAATCCCAGAATCCCCTGCAAGCTTTACTAGATTTGCAAATATGGCTCTACGTAGAAATAATGGGTTCGTGCATCGAATGATATTATAAACCTGTACTAATATATATGTCATCCCAGATGCTTGCTTTGACATACACCATTTGAAAGATGGCTCGGCTGCCGACATAATTTCAGAATGCGATCATCTGCTGGAATTAACGGCCTCAAATATTTCAGGAATTCCTCTGGTGGCCTCCATCCTGGGGGCTGTATCTGCTCAGATGATAGTCATATTCAAGAGCGATCCAATATTCTTGCAAGGAAGCTCTGTTGGACAAGAAGCGGTACTGGCCATCGTCTACTTGAGCTTGATTGCCAATATTTGTGCAGCAAGTATGGCGTTCCTGGCGAGCAACTTTAGTGCGAAGATACGATATAAACTTAGTACAGATCGCGTCAAATGGGAATCACTAGAACAAATGTCGGGACCTTCAACTGTTCAGGAGCCGGTAGACACGGTCAAGCTGAGGAAAAAATAAGTACGATCAATTGATCGCAAAACTTTGTATAGGGTCTACAATCGGTAAGTGGTTCAACTCTCTGGATCAACTCTGGATGTTCTTACGGTCTAACGTTGGTCTAATTATTGCATATAGCGGGGGTCATCGTTGTCTATGGCGTCTATCTCACGATTGTGTGCATCATTACATTCTGCTGGTACGGCACTGAGAAGAAACTCGGGGTTGCAAAGGTAGTGACTATAGTTGTGGGGACCGGCTTCGCCTTTATTGTCATATCAATGTAAGTGATTGAGTTGCCGGTTGCGCAAGTTTGCGATTATTCAACCACCCCATTCTACCCAGTCAGCTACATAACTACATGACATCTCAGAAGCGCAAGCGTTTAAATGAAGCGCGTCAGAACGATATGATAGCGCGGTTGGATAGACTTGCGGCTCGCCTCTCGCAAGCTCCTCGGTTCGATGATTGATTTCGGAATTCCGAGTCATGATCCTTTATTATATTGCATCTACGGTTCCCCGCCCTATTTAGATGTCTCATCTCATTCAACCACTCAAACCGTCTGTGCCACCCAGCTCCACGCCCTCACCAGCCCTGGAGACTGGATCCACTCACCGCAGCCGTAGTGCGCATCGCAAGCGCCAACCCATACGCGCCCATACCTCGATGTGATCGGCTGCGACTGGCGCGTGTTTAACGCGTCCCACGGACTCACGTTCGCATTTACGCAATCCCCACAAACGGACCCTCACTCCTCTCCCCGCATTCTCTTTTCCTTCATCGATGGTGATAACATAATTACCTCCTTTCCTTGCCTTCGAGGTTGTGTTATATATGTATAAATCCATGTTACTCTTCTATTCTGATAATGACGCGATGCTGTTAGCCTGTTCTACCATTCAATACAGCTCATACATGTGGTGAGTGTTTCAAGTCCACCTTTTATCCGACACTCTGACTTCGCTTCAGACTCGTTTTGATCGATGAAAACCTTCTCCCCCAGCATGTAGAGTCAAAGAGCTTGGGTTCATACTGCGCCTGCGCCACCTACACTTTCGCGCCTCTCAAACGGCAGCTGAGCAACCTCCCATGCTACGACTCTGGATAGGTGACCACCCAGGTCATTGATTCGATACTTCTGAGGGCATGGTCAACTTGATGAATGTTCATTAGATTGGGTCAGTCATACGATACACATGAACCAGCCTCATATAGTGCGGTTCTATGTTTTGAACTGACATTGACCTGATAGATCATTGACTGCGGGTATACAGTACGTGCATCTAAACATGAGGAAGACCTTGCCCTTCTCGCATTGCCGTCAACTACGAATGAAAGAGTACTTCTTCCTCTCATCTAAATTTATCTTGATCTCACAGGATCTCTACTATTGGATCCGAGCATGCACGGGCGCTAGTTGGGCGCTAATGCAAGTCTGCTTGCTCGAACACTATAAAGCAGGCAAGACTGGTGTAGGAGAACAACTGTACAATGGCCAAGTGCTATTTCTCTCTGTCGAAGCTTCCCACCAGTCTGCAATCCTTACGTGATGCATACTCATACACCCTAGCAGACATTATCGGTGTGTACATCAAGAAATGTAGCACAAACTTGCACTAAATGATACTTAATATTCCAGATCGTCGCAGGCCCCATGTCATCGACGGCTCGGTCGACGACATCCTTTCAGACAGCGACCAAGTATTACAACAAATTTCCTCAAACCTTTCGGGCGTTCCTACGGTGGCGAGCCTCTTGGGGGCAATATCTGCGCAGATGATAGCTATTTTCAAGGGCGATCCAAAATTCTTGACAGCAAGTGCTGTTGGACAAGAAGCGGTGCTCATCATCGCCTATTTGGGCTTGATATCCAACATTATCGCAGCTGGTTTGGCATTTATAGCGAACAACGATATCACACGAATACTCTACCAACTTCACCGCGATCGTGCCAATTTAAAGCGCTCGAGGCATATTCCGCCCCTTCCAAGAGTCCCAGAGAATGCTACGACAACTATAGATACACACGAGCTGAAGCAGAAATACGACAAGTTATTCAGAAAACTCTCTGCATCCGCCATGTTAGGCGAGTAGTTTATTACGCTTAACAATGATTTTCGTAGTCTGATGACTGCTCTACATGTAGCACAGTGTTTCGTTTGCTATGGCATTTATTGCACGATTGTGTCTATTATCACGTTCTGCTGGTATGGCACCGAGAATACACTTGGGGTTGCGAAAATCGTGACTATTGTTGCGGTATCCTGGGTGGTTTTAATGGGCGCAATGAACTCATCTTGGATTGCGCATGTTGCTATTATTACCAACCCATTAAATGGGGCAGATTTAGTGCGGTCCGCAACACGGAGGCAGACTTGGTAGTCACCAAAAGTATCATGTATTATGTGCCAGATCAGAGTGGGAAAGTGACGTCGATCTGTTATTGTATTTGCTCTCACTATTCATCGATTTCGGTTACACCCTCTGCCAGTATGTTCTTCGACATTTTTCATTCTGGTTAATCTATAGTACTACCTCCAACCTCCGATGTTTAGAGGCGTAATTAGCAGCTCACCAGTCACCCAGGCGATACCTATCTCATCATGATGGAGTATCAATATATCAATGTCGTTGGAGTAGAGCCGCATGCAGGGAGGATTCATCCGGGAAAATACAGTGCCCGGAGCTGCCCTGGAGCAAGAATGTGACACTCTACTTGAGGGCCTGGCTTATAGTAATGACGATCAGTGGATCCTTTGACGCACTGTTTCATCTAATTGACTTGCTGTCACATATTTGAAGCCGCATTATATGTTTTAGGTGTAACACCAGGCTGAAATATTATTGACTGCTGCCCTGAGGCCGTATTAATTTATGTATAGATAATCTTCAATACTATAGTATTTCTTTCTGTCATTTAAAATCAGTCTATCTCATAGAAGTCCTACTAATTTTGAGCCTCCGAGAGCAGACAGCGGTGCAAAAAATAAGTTCTCGTCCTGTTACTGTAAAGAATGGTAAGACTGGTGGACTGTGCCGGAGCACATACGTGCGCGACAATGACTGACAATGTCTGGACACCTGATTTCTCTGTTCTCCCTCTCATTCGTCTCCAGTCTATACGAGGTGCATATTCTTCCACCTTGGTCGACATTTTTGGTTCGTATCTTAGAAAAGTGGTAAAGGCTTAGGCCAACGTATTATTCTAATAGACCGTCGCAGACAGCATGTCGTTGAAGGTTCAGTCAAGGACATACTATCAGAAAGCGAAAATATACTGGAAATAATGTCCGCAGACCTGTCAGGCGTCCCTCTAGTCACCAGTCTCTTGGGAGCCATATCCGCACAGATGATAGCTATATACAATTGAAGTTATGTAGCCATTTGTATTTTCTGTACTATGTTTTTCCAATGTTTTGAGTTTTCCTGCGCTGTTTAAGTATTTGTGTAAAGTGTGGGAAAGTGACGTAGCCCTATACCACCATGTCGCCGTCTTCGTCGTCGATCGTGCGGTCGCTAATTGGGCTGCAAGTACTCTCCCGCGGCGGCACCTTCGCGCTCAACCAGGCCCTTGTCCGTCTCGCGTCTCCGACAGCCTTCGGAGCCGCCGCCATCCAGTTCGAGCTCGTCCTCAGCACCATCCTCTTCCTCAGTCGCGAGGGCGTCCGCACTGCTCTCCTCCGGGCACCATCCAACGCGCCTGGCAGTTCTGCTGCGCGTCGCGCCAATACTGCCTTCCTCCCAGTTGTTATTGGGGTTCCCCTTTCACTTGCTACTGCTCTGCTCTATTACCGCGTCGCCAGTGCGGAGGTCCATGCCCAATCCAACTTTGCTGTTGCAATTGGCCTGTATGCGCTGGCTGCTGTGCTCGAGCTGCTCAGCGAGCCTCTTTATAACGTGTCAGTTTGTATATGCAGAATATCTACCGACTAATCTAAACCGTTACCCAGGGCGATGACCACCTTGCAGACCGGAGTTCGCGTCCGCGCAGAGGGCCTCGGGATCGCTGCGAAGAGCCTCGTTACCTTCGGAGTTCTCTTCTACGATCACCGTTTTGGATATGGAACACTGGCACTTGTCGCATTTGCCACCGGCCAGCTCGCATACAGTCTTGTTGTCTTCGCCATATATGTCGCCACCCTTGGAACAGCATATATGCGCCCCAAAGTACCCGCTAGGTATGTCACCTCCCATTTTTGAGTCTGCATGTTTACATATCCTATACTAGGGATGCGAAAAAAGGTCAAAAGAACGGGGAAACAGTATCTTGGAAAACCTACCTCGATGCTCACACCGTCCAACTAGCAGGGACACTGACCCTTCAATCCATCGTGAAGCACTTCCTTACCGAGGGCGACAAGCTCATTCTCGCCTGGTTTAGCCCCCTGAGTGACCAAGGAGGTTATGCAATTGCTGTAAACTATGGTATGCCCTCTAAGAACCTATGTTTTCTATTTTAACTGGTCTACTAGGCTCTCTCGTTGCCCGCATTCTATTCCAGCCTATTGAAGAGACACTACGGCTCTTCTTTTCGCGTCTTCTCCCTTCCACCTCCACTCCTTCCTCATCAGCACGTACTCGGGCTCTTACAACATTGCAAACAGTCTTATCTCTACAGATTGCCGCCTCACTTCTCTTGCTCGTCTTTGCCCCGCCGTACCTGCCTCTGTTGCTGCCCCTCCTCCTGCCTACAGCCTACCTATCAACGAGCGCACCTCGCGTACTTGCAGCGTGGGTGTGGTACATCCCCGTTCTCGCAATGAACGGGGTGCTAGAGGCATTTCTCGCGAGCGTGGCACGACCAAACGAGCTAAACTCACAGAGCCGGTGTGTACTAATTCAAAGTGTCTACTTAGTGTCTACATCAACTGACTGGGACCTTTTATATCACATAGGTGGATGGTTTTCTTCTCCGGGGTCTATGTCAGTGCCGCGATCCTGCTTTATCGGATAGGGTGCGGAGACGCCTCGCTCGTATACGCGAACATTGTCAACCTCACAGTGCGCATTATCTACTGCCTTCAATTTGCCAGGAATTTCTTTTCTACCTTCCCAAAAAGTTCTTCAACGCAGAAGGATGCTGAGGCACAGTTCACCCTCTCCCCACTGCTCCCTCCCGCGTCCTATTTCCTCGCCCTTCTCCTCTCCCGCGTCCTAATTACCCTTAGTGCGAATCGGACCCGCGCAGTAGATGTAGCTGCACGTCTAGGGCGCCGTGCATTGCTCGATCCTCATGTACTGGCACATATTGGTGTCGGGGGAGCACTGGCAGGTATTTGTGGGGGCCTGTGGTGGTGGACGCGCGGGAGGGCTCTGTTGAGTGAGGTGCGACGCGCCAGTACGAGCAAGGCAAAGACGAAGTAAAGATGATTGGGTACATACTACCCCATGAAGTACGTGGCCGTCCTTTGCGCGACACATTTCATGACACATCTCACTCAACTACAGGTACAGAGTGAGGATTTGCATGCCCCCATGCTGCTGTAGATCCCTAATGGGAATAGGCGCTACACGTCGGTCAGGGGTCCCCCGTAAGATATTCCGTCGAGTGTACGAAAAAATGCGCAGCTCAGGTGCTCGAAGGGAGTCCATGATCATGACTGCATCCCCTTGTCGCACATTTCCCGGTATAGACTGCCTGAAGTGCAAAGGAACCGACAGGCCTTCAGAAGGCAACAGAACATGCTCATTGGTGATGGTAAAGTTGAGCACGCCCATAGTAATAACTACTGGGGGATCCGGGCTGTCAGGATCCGCGTGCAGAGGCGCTTTGCCCAAAGGTATTCTGCTGTCAATCAGCGAGTACTTGGACAAGTGAGACCCGAGATGAGCGAAGCCGCGGTAAATCGTAGACTGCAAACCAAGCACGGGCTCAACTTTAAGTTCTTCGTCTACCTCACACTTGTAACCAGGGATAAGAAGCAAGGGAACTCTAACCCCAAGGTGGGTAAGAATTATGGGTTTGACTGGTCGCCATGAATCCAGAGAAGATTTCCCTTGTAAATCAAATGTTGTTGAGCGCCAGAAGTACTCCAGGTTAGACTTCGACAGAAGCGTGTCGCCCCTCCTAAAAGAGCGATTGAAGATATCCAAAATGTTTTTCCGCCTGTTCAGAAGCTGCTCCAGAAGTCGATACAATGCCTGGTCTACGCCCTCGCCGTACGCCACGTTCATACTGACGCCCAAAAGTCCCATCAGTGAGTATATATTATCCTCGGGAATTGATACGTTTCTGCCCCACGACATATCTAGTATCCTGGACACTGGCACCTTGTCGTTTTGTCCTCGTTTGAACAGCATGACTTCCCGCTCAGAGACCCCCGATTTCTCCCAGATAGTCTGAAGAATGACTCGCGCGGAAGAAGGAAAGTAAGGTAATTCTTCCAATAGGATGTCCGACTCAACCGATATGTCCCAGTCAAGAACGTTATTCCAATTCGCGTCGCGGAACTGTATGTCCTTGGGTGCCAGCAGCTCCTGAAGTGTCCATCCGCGCTTGAACCACCTTGCATGACTGATCTGGTCGAACGTCTCGACGCTCGACAAGTACACAATGCACACGTGTGCATTGCGATACCAAGTATACATCGAGCGGATTGACTCGTCGAGCTCCGCGCTGCTGTTCTTGTCGATGCATACATTGTCAACCCAACCCAACGATACCCCATGTTCGCTCGCTGCGATCCTGCAGAACCCGGCAATCTTCGCCCAGCTCTCGTGCTTCTCCGAGCGCCTGTCCGACCAGTCGCTGAAAAGCACTTCTCCCGGCGAGTGCTTGATCCAGGTGTGCGACAAGATTGCATATCTCCCCTGTTGGTTGACAAGCTCCAGAATCCTGTCGTCCAGGTCCCACAGCGGTATCTCAAAAATACTCGAGTCCCCTTCAGAGTCCTCATGTCCATCGCGCATGCGCTCCCATGCATCCACGCAGAGTAGTTCTGCTTCTTTGTGCACGGAGCGCTTCAGCGCTTCAATCACTTGATTTTTGTCCATCAATTTAATCCCAGTGCCTTTCGAGTCGAATGCCAGCAAACGCTTAGGCAGACGGTATCGTATTTCTGACTCCTCAACGGCATTATCAACCGCGTCAGAGAGCAGTTCTTGAATGCATAGGTCTGATACTATGTTAAGGTTATTAGAAGGCTGTTGATAATCTCGTTTCTCTTTAACATCAACAGAAACAGTTGCTTACGGTACCAGCGGTGTCTGTCCATATTATTTATGTCCGAGTTAATATAGGATGGATCATTCTGTTGGTGCTCTATTTTCTTCCTTTCTGAAAATTAGAATGCCCCAAGTAAATACCTGATGCTAACTTGACGCACGCATAATTTAAACTACTGCCTACGTACCTTCTTGGTCTGTCGAGAATTTTGCTTGCGCTGTGTGTTGAGATTGTCCAGATGCTCTAACAAATTGACGTAGGGCAGTCAGAAGGTTTCTTCCTGACTCGTCGGAGTCGGTCATGACATCTTTATGATATCCTAGAAACCAATTAAGTTATCAGTGTAAAATTAGTTATATACGAACTGGTATCATACCTTCTTCGGTGACCTCACTGGCCCAATCTGAGTTGCCGATTCACATCGTCACCCTGATATGATGATAAGAAAATTCAGCCATACAGACCTTGAATTATCGGCTGAATGAAGGACAAAATCGCAGATAACAGTCGCTGGCCTTCATTCCCCTGAGCATTATTAACTGCATTTTTCTGATCTACTAGAGAATGTCAGTGGTATGTATAAGCATCTGAAAACAACTCGAACCCTACCTTGAGATCCTGACATTCTTCTCGGACTCTTCTGAGTATAAAGGTCGTATGTGTAGTCGAGGTGTACCAGTTTAAGCACTCTATGTATAATCGAGTAATGTAAGTCCTCGGGAACCGCCAATTTTAGGGCAGGGTTTTCGAAAGATTCCCACCGAATTATTACATGCACACTTCGAAATTCAAAATCAAGTAAGTATGAATATATGATGGGGTGAAGCTACAGGTACATTGTAAGGATCTGCATTCCTCCATAATACTGCAGATCCTTTAAAGGTATAGAGGGGACATGTCGATGTGTATGTCCATCTGTTCTGTTTTTATGGGTATAAGAGTATAAGCGCAGCTCGGGTGCCTTTTCGGACTCCAAAATCTTGACTGGATCTCCTTGACATATGTTA
Source organism: Stropharia rugosoannulata (assembly GCA_028532985.1). Taxonomy (NCBI): domain Eukaryota; kingdom Fungi; phylum Basidiomycota; class Agaricomycetes; order Agaricales; family Strophariaceae; genus Stropharia; species Stropharia rugosoannulata. Next base: position 2,337,369 of record JANCIK010000010.1, on the reverse strand, counting down.
CCAGGAATGGATTGGGCAAAGTGAAGGGGGACTGAGAGTCCTTTAGCAGGTAACTGTACTCTATCCCGGGCTACAGTGAAGTTTATGACACCCATGGTTATCACATCGGGCTGATCTGCCGTATCGTAGAAGTAGACCAAGGGTGGTGGCTTTGTAGTCAAAGATATCCTGCTATCAATCAGCGAGTAATCATGATATGGCGGGCTACCAAGAACGGCGACCCCATGGAGAATTGTGGATGTTGACTTTGTCCGAGTGGCAATATGACGAATAAGACCCAGGAACATTCCTTCCGTGAAGCACTTCAAACCTGGAATGAGAAGAACAGACACTCTGAGGCCGAGATGAGTAAGTATGATAGGTTTGGTGGGCCGCCATGCATCAAGTAACGATTTTGATTTCTGTCCCTGGGATTCATACGCAGAGGAGTGCCGGATATACGCGTACCTGAATTTTGAGAGAAGCAGTTGATCTCCCTCAAAAAAGACGCGATTAAATATATCCAAGATATGTTCGGGTCCAGCCAATAGCTGCTCCAGAAGGCGATAATGTGCATTGACAAGCCCTTCCCCATAAGCCACATTAATACTGACGTTTAATAGCCCCATGAGCGAGTAAATTTTGTCTTCAGGGATCCGCGAAATAGGGACTTTCTCGCTTTGTCCCGTTTGAAAAAGTAAAATCTCTTTCTCTGTGACTCCAGACCACTTCCAGATAGCTTTGAGTATCGTGTAAGAGGATGACGGAAAGAAAGGCAATTCTTTTAAAAGGATGTCGGAATCATAACATGTGTCGTAGTCCATGATGTTATTCCAGTTAGCATCGTAGAATCGTATATCTTTAGAGGCAAGCAATTCCTGTAGAGTCCATCCCCGTTTAAACCACCGAGCCAGTCCTAATTCTTGAAAATTTTGGACGTTAGATAAGTGGGCAATGCACACCGATACCAGGTGTGCATCGATCGAATTGACTCGTCGAGTTCTAAGCTGCTTTCTTTGTTTATACAGACGTTGTCAACCAGCCAAACAATACACCATGTTCCCCTGCAGCAACCTTGCAGAACGATGCAATTTTCGCCCAGCTTTCCGGTTTGTCCTTGCGGCTGTCCCAAGACCCATAGAGAACTTCGCCAGGAGAATACCCAAGCCATGTGTGTGATAAAAAATAGCATATCTGGTCGCATGTATAGTCATCTGGCAGATTTTGTTGAATGATTCTTCTGAAGGTATCATGGGATAACCTTCTACGTCAGTTATGAGTGTCAAGCCTGACTCTAGATCCATTCCGTTGGTCATCAGCTCCCAGGCGTCAGCACACACCGATTCCGCCGCTTTATACACATTCTCCTTCATCATGTTGATAGCCTGGGATTTATCAATAAGCTTTATGCTGGTGCCACTTGAGTCAAAAGTCAGGAGCCGCTTGGGAAGAAAATAAGACATTCGCGAGTCCTGCAATTGCGATTCAATGAGCCCGGAGAGTCTATTCTTGAAAATCGGATGTGATACTAAAATTTTACCATGTTGAGTAGGTATAAGCAATACAACAACAATCGCTCACAGAGCGGGGTAAATCTTCCGTGGGGCTTCATTTGTATAATCGTACTGGGAAGATATCCATCCCGCTGTTCAAATTCGCTGATTTCTGCAAGGAATTATTTATTATGACATGCATGACTAGACGATGCACGCGATGCTGCTCACCAGCTTCTTCATCTAAGATGTCCGTCGTCTGCGACCCTCGCTGAGATCGTACAGACGCTGAAATGAATTGATGGAGAGCATTCAGCAGGTTCTGCCCTGACTTCATGTCCACTTTCAGATCTGTTCCTGGCACTAATCCTTCTTCGATAACAGCATTCGAACCTATGCAACGCGTGTCGTAAGTAAGAGGACGAATAAAACATATTAGGAAAGGTAAAACTTGAGATTAAAGGCCGGATGAAGCACATCAGTGCAGATAATAGCTGCTGGCCCTCGGCGCTTTGCACGAACGGCCTTGGTTTTGTTTTGTCTGCCATTGACAACGACAGTTAACGGACATTTCTGGTATCTACCAAAGAGATACATACCTTGAGTTGTTTCCATTTCCATTTTGCTTCCACTGAGCAACTGTGTAGTACCGAGGGGGAGAAGATGGATAACTGGGATAATCTGATGGCAAGCTACATTTCCCACACAGAGACTGTTCTCTTATAGAAGATCACCCCAAACATCAACATGTCGCAGGTCGGCGTCCGTCAGGTTACTGATGAAATATAGGCTGTTGTTTGATTTCGAAAACGCAATTATTTGAATTACACCTTCAAGTCGATGCTTTCCATGGTTTGAAAGGTCAACAGCGATACCGAAGGGCCAGTATTGAATCGAATCGAAATTGCATATTTCACAGGACTGGGTACGCCTTACAATAAAATACGCAAATCACCAATCCTGTCATCTGCATCGAGCAAACACCCTAAATATATGGTATTTAAAATACACACAGTAAAATGTAATTAGCACTGTCTCAGTCAAAGTAGGAAACCAAACCAGCTCAACCTCTGAACGCGTCGGGGTGGAGGAGGTCAAGCTCGCGAATATCCACGCCAGTGAAGTCACGGTCCTTTACGCGTCGCGTCTCGAGCTCGCGTTTTGCGAGCCATAGGTGCAGCAGCTGGATGCAATCCTTTGCCTGGAATAACGAGCATAAACATCCTACACAAAATATAAAGTTGTAATAAGAGGCATACCGCTATGAACAGCGCGAACCCGACGCCATTCCGCCACCTGTACATAGCCAATCAGCATAAAATCAAAGAAGCGGAAACCGGCGCGACGTACCACACGGGATCACTGTCCACCCATGTTTGCGAGCCACCGAGCACCCCACTGATACCAAGCCGCAGGCCCACCCTTACTTGTTCCAGCACTCCGAGCCGCGCCCATGCCCTATCCGCGCTCCCAAGTGCATACCCACCCCAGGGGGGGAGCGGCATACGGCCTGCAGCCCATCCCGACTCGCGCACGCCCAGGAATATGCGCAGCAAGTGCGAATAACGCGAGAGCGCGAGCAGTGCATTGCCTGCGGCGCTGGCAATCGCAGGTACGATCAGCGCGCCACCAATACGCCGCCCGAGCGAGGACGCGTCGACCTCAATCAGCTGCTCCGCCGCTTCCACGGCTGCTGCATTCGGATCTGGGTTCTCCCCTGGCCCTTGCGCCCTTTCTCCGTCATCGCCCAGCGCAGCCGCCTCGGCAGCGGCAGCGGCAGCATCCTCCTGCGCGACTTGCCGATTGTGCGCCTCTGCTTGAGCCCTTTCCGCCTCGTCAAGTCCCTCGGCCTCATCGAACTGCGCCCTGATACGAATCACGAACGGGCCTTCGTTGAATCGCAACCCCGCTCGGGGCAGCCTACGGGGTGGTGGGAGCGGCGTGCCAAGGAGCTTGTAATACAACTGTGCAAAGGCTCTCTTGTAGAGGGCTCGGAGGATCGGGAAGCCGATCAGGCCAAAGAACATGGGAGGTGGTGGCCATAGCACTGATGCAGGCCCCAGTCCAAGTCCCCAGCCGGCGCCGGGACGGCGGGCGATGGAACGTAGGAATGAAGCATTCTTCGGCTCTGCCCAGTATTCGAAAAGGCGGCGGGCGGCCTCGCCTACGGGTGCTGAGGGCGGCCACACAAGGAGAAGGGGGACAACAATAGATGATGATGAGTTCTTGAAGCGCGAGAGGATAAGTGCGAGGGGGAGGAGAGGTAGATTGATATACGCGGACCAGGGCCAGTTTACGGGGTCGTCCGTGAGGATGATGTTGTACATCCTATAAAGTTGTCAGCAACTGCGATTTCACAGTAAAAAGACCAGACGCACTCGTCACCTATAAATTTTTGCACGGCCCACGCGCCATATGCCGTCAGGCATACATAAATACCTAGTCAATTATGAGGACGCTTCCGACAGGTAGGCAAAATAGCACACACTCGTCCCAACCACGCCCACTGCAACTGCAGCGGCGCCGACCGTAAAGTAACGGCCCATGCGCTGGAGAACACGGTTGCCCACGGCAAGAAAGCGGAGAACCACGGTGTTCTCACTTTCCATTTCGTACGCTGTGCCGCACTGGGGACACTTGAGCGCGTTCGGGGCACGGGCGGCTGTCGTCTGCGAGGATTGGATCCACTTGAGCAAGCAGGCCTCGTGGGCAATCAGGGTGCAGCTGCACGGATGTGTCCATGCTCGCGCAGGGGTCCCGACGGGTACTGAGTGACAGATAATGAAAATGAAAGGTCAATGCCAGAGCGTCGATGAATGCCAGCCTGAATCAGTCAAACGTTCTCAAGTATTTCGGAATCCAAAACTTACAAGGTTCATCATCTGCACGTTCTTCCTCCCGACAAATGTAGCAGAGCTTAACCTAAATATTTGTCAGTCGGTGCTCGTCATACAGCTGTGCGAATCCGGAACACGCACACGGAGATCATTCACAGTGGGCACTCTCGTAGGCATCGTCTGGTCTTATCTCTTCTAAGGTCCTCTTCTTCGTTTCCGTTCAAGAAAGTTTGGATTAGTGTGCACCCGGATCCAGTTCGTTGAAAGCTGTAGCTAGTCCGCTGATGCTTGGTTGATGCACAGCCGTCTAGGTTGTTGGCAAGTTGTTAGTTCTACGCGTGATCTTCACTTCCGAAAGTGTAATGGGTCTTTGCGGTATCAATTGAATGGTAAGAAGATTGGGTCTAGATACTTAGAAGTAATACGAAGAAGAAGAGTGATCGACAAGCTTGCGACATGCTCGAGCAAAGTGGCGTTGACAGCACTTACGTAAGTCCTCGTTCCTTTTTAGAGTTTGCTCTTGCTCCTTGGTTCCTCCCAAGTTCAACCCAAACTACTAACATCTAGTACAGGTTTCTGAGGGTTTGTGGTTCAAATACCAATCATTACACAGATTTACTCTGGAGAAAAGTTAACATTATGGCCAATTGTTTTGCAATTGTTGGCAAAATGGAAGGTGAGAAGGACCTTGAAACTTGAAAGGGAAGTTGGGTGGAGGCGGAAAGGCGAAATCAAGCATCTTATTCTCGTTGTTGTCACTCAATTTACGCTCTTTTATGTCCCCATGGATTCTTTCTGTCTAGTATTAAAGTAAGTACCTTAATAATGCCATGTTCCGTCATCATCAGTCAGGTTTATGTGTCAACGCAGACATACTTCTCGCAAGCGCACATATCGTCAATTGACATATTCATGGCGGACAGTAAAACTTGCGACCAAATATCTCTTTGTTAGTATATCGGTTAGTACACGCGCCTGTCACGCGCGAAAGCTGGGTTCGACTCCCAGACAGAGAGTTGCGATTATATTTTACATTTTTGACTTCATCTTTAATATGTTTCTGATATTCAAATATTCAAGTTTCAATATTCTTTTACTAATCATTTGAAATCCGAGCTTTGAAGATTGAACATCCTGCCATCCGGTCAACCATTAGAGTCCAGATTCTAGATTTACGCTCACGCTGCGGGCAGCGGCAGCTACCTGCATACTTACTTCTGTCTTAAGACTGACTAAAATTTTCATTCAAAGTTACTCAATATGTAGTCCACAGTCCAAAGCACAATCGTTAACGTAGTAAGTACTTCTAAGCATTTCATAAGCATTTAACTAATGCATATTCCACTGATGCGGTGAAGAGAAGGCGAATACTGACTGAGAGCTTACAGTTGCGATTTTCAACTATCGGCTGCTCTCAGCTCTGCATACCATTCTTGGGGAGTGTTCATCCGTACTCTCTCGTAAAAATAGAACATATTGATCTATTTGTTTGGTATTAGGTAAATGGTGTGTTGCCTTTCAATCTTGCAATACAAACCTCGTGCATCACGGAACCCACTGCCTTGCTTCTGTCAAGTTGACGTGGATCTTTCTTTAACTGTCAAACATGATGCACTGCATCCTGATGTTTTGAGTGCACACATTGAAAAAAGGTCAAGAGCGGGCTCACTCGCTTATTCAAAATAGCAGCTGTGCGAGAACAAGGGCGCCTGGCCAAAAAAAGATTGGGTGGTAGCTCCGGCGGATGAATGTTATTTGATCGCGAACCCACTGCTGATCTCCGTTTATCCACCGAGGGGATACGTGGGAACCAAAACATATTTGGATGTTGAAGACTGAATGGAGGGCAGTTCCAAGGCAGTTCAGCGCTCAAACATTCGTGTTTCAACTCATCAGCGTCAAGGGTATGGGCCTCTACTTAGTGGATGGTGGCATCCTCGTGCATCTGTGCACCACCACCTTGAAGTCTTAAAATATCTTCAAACCCCTTACAGCCGCTGTGGAGTCTGGACATTTATCAAATGTCGTGAAGTGAAGGCTAAATTGATATAAAAGAGATGGGAAGTCGTACCCTATGCCTCATCGAGCCCCTGTACTTTGTACTAGCAGTGCGCAAAATTCCCAGGCGCCATGTTGCCTATTACGTTGTTCACCACTCTTCTTCTCGCCATTTGCGTCGCCGCCGATCCTGTGCTCGTACGAAGGGCACCCGTCAGTCTACCACTCTCCAGGCGCCTCAACTTGACTAGCGCGCACAGTCTTGTTCGCCATGACCAGACTCGAGCTAAATTCCTCAAGCAGAAGGGCACTACTAAAGCTGCAGGTCTCGATAGTCGTCGCGTTGTTAACGAGGCAGTCGACAGTCAAGTCGTGAATTATATCGCTTCAATAGGTGTTGGTAGCCCAGCCACGCAATGTAAGCAAGCCAAAGCATTTGAACTATATGCATCCATCTCATAATACACGCTCAGACCAGCTTCTCATTGACACGGGAAGGTGAGCTACACAATCAACTTCTGGGGCTGCACATTAATCTGAACTACTTGTTAAATGGGGCAGCTCTAACACCTGGATTGGTGCCGGCCGTTCGTATCACAAAACGAGCACTAGCACGAAGACAAAGGACAATGTTGTATGTCCGCCAATATTGTCTAAGTAATTGGAATTATCACTGAAGAACTATGATGCAGGAGGTTGAATATGGGACTGGCAGCTTCTCTGGTAAGAGGCGCTTCTTGTGGCATTTGAGTTTAATCGTAAGTTCTACTAGGGGCTGAATACACCGATCGTGTTACTATCACATCTGGCCTTGTCATCTCCAAACAATCCATTGGCGTAGCTAGCAAATCTTCCGGGTTTGATGGCATTGACGGTATTCTTGGGTACGTCTGTCTACAAAGCATTACCGGGGAAGATTGCAAACCGCAAAACTTATCCTACCTTTACTGTTATAACTTAGTATTGGCCCGAAAGACCTAACCGAAGGCACTCTCATCCCTGACACTTCCAGCACCATCCCCACCGTAACCGATAACCTCTTCAGCAGTGGTGCAATCAGCGCACACAGTATTGGTATTTCTTTCGAGCCCACGACGCTCACTGAGGCCTTGAACGGTATAATAACTTGGGGTACGGCATGGCACTTTTAAGTATTATAGCAGCTTGAAGTTCTAATGATTTGCCATGCAGGAGGAACTGACAGCTCGAGGATCAGCGGAAAAATAACGTACATGTATGTGGCGCAGCGCAGCTATCTTCACACCTCAAGAAGTATCTCATTCTTCATTTGTTGATTCGCTAGCCCTGTGACCTCGACCTCTCCTGCAAAATTCTACTGGGGCATTGACCAATCCATTCGCTACGGTTCCTCGAAAACGATCTTGTCCAAGACTGCTGGCATTGTAGACACCGGTTTGTCCACCTCTTTTCATGTACTGAATACGCCTGGCTAAATTTTGTTGCCAGGGACAACCCTTATTCTCATCGCCAGTGACGCACTTGCTAGGTACAGGTCTGCGACAGGCGCCGTCAACGACAATGCAACAGGACTCCTTCGCATTTCCACGGCGCAGCTTAAGAATCTACAGAGCCTATTCTTCGTTACAGGAGGCGTGAGCAATTGACTATTCTCCGATTTGCTCATGCTTACACCTTATAATTACCAGACAACGTTTGAGCTCACAGCAAATGCACAGCTATGGCCTCGGGCGCTCAACGGGGATATTGGCGGTGTCGCCTCCAACAACTACCTTATTGTGAATGACATTGGCGCACCGAGCGGTCAGGGTCTTGACTTCATCAATGGATTCGGTTTCCTCGAGCGCTTCTACTCTGTCTACGACACTGGCAATAAGCGAGTCGGCCTTGCAAACACTCCCTTCACTCATTCAACTATTAACTAAATACCGCTGAGGTATGTTTGGTATCAAGGTTTTAAGTGGGCATCAGTAGTTGTTTGACCTTGCACATTTCAGGACAGCGGTCATGGGACGCAAGGAAGGATTAACGTTATACGTCGATGTAACCCGTTCTTCCATTATGATGAGTGAAGGCGCATGTGGTTAGTACTTATTCCTGCGCTCATCAACGCCGGTGGATCACCATCTGCCTATATCTCTCATATAAATGTATGTAAAAAGTACATAACCAAGTATTCCATTTCTCAGACCGAGAAATGCCAAAGTTTCTTAGTGTCTTCTGGGCTATTTTTGCTATCCAGGCCGCGCGACCTAGGTGTCTTGCCAGTTTTTACATCGCAGAACCATGATAACAGTTAAGTATATGGCGTAGCTTAACACAAATGCTGGAGATAGAATTGCCAAAGCATTTAGCGTTCAACTTGGCGCAAGTGCTGGGGGACCTTATACTACGGGATAATCGGTAACCTGTTAGAAAATAGTTTGATTTGAAGAAGCATCAAATATTGAGACTAGTCGTTGTTCGAACACTACGTGAGCGTGCCATGGGCGTGCACCTTACCAAATCTGGCTCTGACTTTGATTTAAAATGCCGAAATGAATCCAGCAGAGGGGTTGCATGCCAGGAGGCCTCTGTATCTCGGTTAACGTCTTCACTAAGCATGGTTCACCTCATGGTCCTCATCAAAAGCTGCCATACTGCCCGCAGCACTCCCTCCCATTAGATTCTCATGTGAGCACATGTGGCACTACCATAGTTCTACATTCGGGCAGTCTCTTTTCACTGAACCGACGAACTGAGCTTTCGGACAGCTTATAAAAAGCCATGGATAGTGTTCTTTAAGTCATTAAGTTCCTCCAACTCGAAGAGCTTTTTTCTGGGATCTCTACTACTGCTATGTTCTCCAGCACCCTCTTGACAACTCTTCTCCTCGCCTTGGCTGTGGCAGCCAACCCCGTGCTCGTGGAAAGATCGCCAGTCAATATCCCACTTTCCAGGCGACTCAACCTTACTAGCATTCACAACCTTGTTCTCCATGACCAAAACCGGGCCAAATTCCTCAGGCAGAAGGGGGAGGCGAAAGCTGCAGGTCTTGATAAGCGTGCCATTATCAATGAGCCGGTTACAAGCCAGGCAGTCACGTATATCGCCTCCATAGGAGTTGGCAGCCCGGCCACGACATGTAAGTCGTGTCGACCAAATATCCTCGTTTCCTGAAACATAATTTCATCTTATTATAAAATAGACCAGTTGATCATTGATACTGGAAGGTAACAGCCATTCATTGCCTCTCGCCGATCTGTATTAATAGCGTTATTTGTAGCTCTAACACATGGGTTGGCGCCTCTACGCCGTATCACAAGACAAGCACCAGTGAGCAGACCCAAGACAGCGTGGTATGCATGTTCCCTCAACTTCGTGTTCATATCCCAGCTTAACAAAAGTGCACCGTAGTCTGTTTCTTACGGTTCTGGTTCCTTTTCTGGTATTAAGTTTCTCTATCAAAGGGTTAACCAAACAGACGCGCTAAATAAACACTTGCGATTTAGGAACTGAATTTATAGATCAAGTTACTATTGCCTCTGGGCTCGTCATCCCCAAACAGTCTATCGGAGCCGCCAGCACATCCACGGGCTTTAATGGAGTAGACGGTATTCTTGGGTATGCCTTTCCGTGAAATTTTCTACATGTGTAAGGATGGATATTAACTCTCCCCATCTTATATCCAGTATAGGTCCAGTAGACTTGACCCAAAATACCCTATCTCCTGATATCTTGGCAACCATCCCTACCGTCACGGACAACCTTTTCTCTGACGGTGTTATCACTAAACATTCCATTGGTATATCCTTCGAGCCCACCACTCAGAGACAGGCTGAAAACGGGGTCATCACATGGGGTAAAAGAATCTCTCAACAATTTTAAAGAACTTTCTGACAGTGGGATATTTTACAGGAGGAACCGATAGTTCAAAATTCACCGGTTCAATTACTTTCGTGTAAGGACCTCAAACATTTCACCTCTCTGCTCCCACGAATTTAATTTTTATATCTACTAGACCTATCACCTCCACTTCACCCTCCAATCTCTTCTGGGGAATTGACCAGTCCATTCGTTATGGATCCTCAACTCAAATACTCTCCAAAACGGCTGGAATTGTAGACACCGGTTCGTTTTTCTCTACTGCCAATGACATAAAATGCTCATGCTTACTTACTGACACTGAATCTACTTCCCAGGCACGACGCTTATTCTCATTGCCTCAGATGCATTTAGGAGGTACCAAAGTGCAACGGGCGGTGTCCTGGACCAAACCACGGGGCTACTCAAGATCACTAGCAGCCAACTGAATAAGCTGCAGAGTCTTTTCTTCATTACCGGGGGTGTAAGTATCTATCTACCCTTAATTTACCTACCAAATATGAGCTCACATGTGTGGCCCAACAGACAACATTCGAGCTCACCGCTAATGCACAGATCTGGCCACGCGCACTCAATTCCGCCATTGGAGGGAATGCCAACGGCATCTACCTCATTGTGAACGATATTGGAACCCCAAGCGGCCAGGGCTTGGACTTTATCAACGGATTTGGATTCCTGGAACGCTTCTACTCGGTCTTCGATACCGCCAACAATCAAGTTGGCCTTGCAACCACTCCCTTTACTTGGGCGACTACAAACTGAGCTGAATAAATAATTATATACCTGTATATGTTAAGCTGGAATGTACAATGAATAAAGGAGTCACTCTGTACACTACACTACAAGCATTCGCAAATAAGGCGCTCAGACGTCGTACATCACCCGTGTTCTCAGGATCACAAACGCCAGTTCATCTGCAACGTATCACCATGCACCATCACAGGTTCCTTCTTACACCATCATGCACGACTCATGCAGCATCAATATTATTAAATGCAAATATTGATGTAAGCCCCTTCTTCCATTAAGTATCTACCAGTGGCGTGTATTAATACGTGCTAATCCTCGCCACCGAAACATTAATATGGCAGATTGACTGCCTAAGTATATATACAGGGAATTCACATTCCATTACTTAGTAACACCAATGGGGTGGCCATGCATGTGCTTCTTTGCCATCAACTTCTTGGGCAAATCGTTGTCAACTTAAGCTTTTATCGATTGGAGAGTTACATGTCTCTAGTGTCTATCTGGCCAGAAAGTCGTGCAATGGGCGTCACCTCTCGCAATCCACGTCGGAAATAACAACTTCGACGAAGCTCTACGCAAAGAATCGATCAAGGCTTTATCAGTGCATCGAAAGAACAATGCACGCGGGCACCGGGCCTTACCCAAAGTTCTATTCAACATATTTAGAATGCTACCAAAATGAAACAGCTGGAAAATGGTGGAAAGAGGCTAATCAAATGCCTAGTCAATATCCCAGTTATAGTGTATCAGCATCACCTGTCGCACTTAGTCCTGACTAGTCCCTCCAATGCAAATACACTCTGATGCATCACAGTAGCGTCCGCAGTCTGTCTGTACACACCTCCGAGTCGAAGTGGTAATCAGGCCTCGCGGGTCCAGAGCGTATATAAAGTGCGAAGTGACACCTCTCCACCACTTCATTGAGTGTCCGCACTCGAAATCTGCCCGAGCCATCCGCAGTAAATACGATGTTTCCCATTCTCTCCCTCCTGACAGCTCTCCTCCTCGCACAAGCGCTGTGCGCTTCATCCAACCCGGTGGTCGTGACAAGACCGCGCGTGAGCCTCGCGCTATCCCGGCGACTCAACCTCACGAGCGCGCACAGTCTCGTGCGGCACGACCAGGCCCGGGCCAGGTTTCTCAAGCAACGAGGCGCCGCCCAGGCAGACCTCGGCACGCTTACCAGCGCCAAAGTCGTCAACGAGCCAGTCGAGAACCAGGGGGTGACCTACGTCGCCTCCATAGAAGTCGGCAGCCCAGCCACCACGTGTGAGTGCCAAGTACTGGACCAACAAAGCTGAAGTCGTCTAAAAATAGAAAAACTCATACTACGCGCACATGCAGACGAGCTGCTCGTTGATACTGGAAGGTACACTATACTTTTGCGCTTGTTCTCTTTGATTTTGAACTATTTAATTTGAACTATAATCCCATTTCTGCCAGCTCCAACACCTGGGTTGGCGCAAATAAGGCGTACCTTCAGACAAACACGAGTGTAAAGACAGAAGATTCCGTAGTACGTCCTTCCATTCACTTTCAACTTTAAAATTTCAGGCTTAGTGACTGGATACTATATAGATAGTGAGCTATGGATCCGGCTCGTTCTCAGGTCCGCTTTCCCCTCTTCTGGAGCAGTCATATGTAATGATTTATGTTCCAGGAACCGAATTCCTCGACCAAGTCACCCTCGCCCCGGGCCTCGTCATCCACAACCAGTCCATCGGGGTGGCAAGCAGTAGCTCAGGATTCAGCGGCCTTGACGGTATCTTAGGGTACGTGCCATGCCCTCCGAGCGCTTTTCCTTGTACACCACACTAACTTCAAGACTTGACTGCCTACCCTCATAATGCGGCATACATAAGTATCGGGCCAGTGGACCTCACCGTGGGCACGCTCAGTCCCGACAGCGCGCACACGGTCCCGACGCTGACCGACAACTTGTTCACCAGCGGCACGATTAGCGCGCACTCCATCGGGATATCATTCGAGCCAGCAGGGCCGGACTCACTCACGAACGGGGAGATTACTTGGGGTGAGTATCACAGGATATATATACGCCTCGAGGGTGAGACACTCTCACATACTTAATACTTAATACTCTCTGTGTAGGCGGGACGGATAGCTCGAAGTTCACCGGCCCCATCACCTTCATGTAGGTCCCCTGGCTTGCAGATTCAATCATCATTGAACGTACCACACAGACCCGTCACCTCGACCCAGCCCGCGAGTTTCTACTGGGGCATCGACCAATCGATCCGGTACGGGCCCTCAGCGACCTCCATCCTATCCGAGACCGCAGGAATCGTAGACACAGGTACACACCTTTCCAGCTACTACACAAATTAATACCCCACTGACTAAATATTAAATACTTATCGCACACAGGCACGACGCTCGTTCTCCTCGCGACGGACGCGTTCAAGCGGTACAAGTCCGCCACAGGCGCGGTAGAAGACATCACCACGGGGCTGCTCCGCATAACGCCATCCCAGCTTGCGAAGCTGCAGAGTCTGTTCTTCACCGCGGGTGGGGTACGTCCCCCACACCCCACCTCTCCCTCACCCTTAAATTTTCACTTACACCACCACCACACAGGCCACATTCGAACTAACGCCCAACGCCCAACTCTGGCCACGCGCACTCAATAAAGACATTGGAGGGAACGCTAACGACATCTACCTAATAATAAACGACCTCGGGTCGCCCAGCGGGCAGGGGCTCGACTTCATCAACGGCTTCGGGTTCCTCGAACGCTTCTACTCCGTCTACGATACCGCCAACGCGCGCGTCGGGCTCGCGAACACGCCGTTCACTAAGGCTGTTAGTAATTGATTCCAAGTTCGGAGGGCGGTGGTAATTGAGGGTTTTAGTACTAGCAATTGAGGGTGTTAACAATTGGGGGGCTTATACTTTTTAAGCTTCATGCAGATATCAAGGACTCTGTTCTACATCTGAAATATAAACCCATTCCGCAAAGCCTGATAACCAGGTTCCCGCTTATTTTTGACGTGCCAAGTCAAGTCAAGTCGAGTTTCCCTTCCTTGTGCGATACGATGAAAATTGTCTTTAGACGTCCTGCGCCGATGACGCTGTGTTTCCTGTATATGTAGAGCCTTACAATGGTTCGTCTAGCTAGCATCGCGCGGGTGCCAGGGCGAATGAACACCATACCGGAAGTTGGCAATGGATATGCATGCATGCAGGCTAAGGCGGGCGGGGAATACGGCGGACGGTATGATGCAGGAGATGAGTACTGCGCGCCTCAATGACACCGCGAACGGACGGACCGCAGAGTCTGCCTCGCAGGCTAGTCTCGTGCATTGCATTACATTCAGGCGGAGTGCACTGCATCGCTTTCCTGGCCCAGGCTACAAGAGGCCTTGATCTTTATCCGCGCCGCGCACTTACTGCCCTCCCCGCCCTGCCCTGCCCTGCCCTACCCTCTCCTCTCCTCTCCTCTCCTCCCCAGCCCTGCCCTGCATGAAGTGCTCGAAACGCCGGCGTCGGCCAGCTGGTGGCGCAGCGGAGTGTGAACAGTGAAAGCTACGTTCGGGAACCTATGTACATAGTATGCAACCCCTCGCCGCTCGCGCGCACTTCTATGTGAACGCCGATTCTTCTGTATGAAGGGAGCGCAACTTTTCTTTATGAACGGCAACTTCTGTATGTATGAAGGAGCGGGAGCGGTGGGAAAGGATGGAATAGAGGGAGTGTAGGATAGGACCCGTAGCGTTGCTTGCTTTGGGTTGTCTATCCTGCTGTCCACCATGTGTTATCCATCGTTATGAGATCTCACGGGTGGTAGTGGGATCCTGCGGGTAGTGGTGGGACCGTACCGTAGTGTGAGTGGCAGTGGAGAGGCGCTGAGCACGGTGGAGCTGAGAGGCGCTGCGCACTGCGCACGGTAGAGGTTCTGCCACTGCCAATGTTGCAGGCCCAGGCAGATGGACGGAGCTACTCGACAAGAACTTGGAACTTGGTAGCGCCATCTGATGCGTCGTCCTGTACTCCTATAAGACGCGTCCTTTCTCTGCCTCTCCTTCTCCTACATCGGGTTTTTCTCGCACAGTTCTTTTTTTGGCACTCTCTTCCATCCTGCCGTCCTCTCTCTTTCTCTGTGTCGTACCTCTCTCGGTGAGTACTGCAGCTTGCGTGGTGTGGGTGTGGATATAGGAAAGAGCGACTAAGGGAGAGTTCGGAGCATAAAGTGGTAATACTGCAGGTCCGTCCAGGGAGGTGGACAGGGGACAAAGTTTCAAGCAGCCACTTCTGGTGGAGCGCGGGACGGTCCAGGAATTTCGTCGAGATCTAATATATTTCGGCCAGCTAGGGTTTTGTGTGCCGCCAGTTTTTGGAGGTATAGTTATAGTCTTAGCTAGTTTCAATATTGATATTTGCCGGGACACAGACAAACCGCCGAATTGAATTCGTCCAGGTACAAATAAGTCCTTCGGGACAGGGGACGGAAGACAGTACAGTATACGAATCAGGCGAGCGGTGTAGAATCGGACCCCGAAGTGAGTGAGCTACTTATAAGGGCAGCAGGGCAAGGGGGGAGCACTGCAGGTTGTGTGGTGTGGGAAAGGACGAGACATGAAGCTTGAAGTGGTAATATGCGGTCTGGTAAGGCTCTGTTAGATGTGGCTGCGAGGTGGTGAAGAGGGAGAGCATGTTTGTACCGCCACAAACAAACAAACGCAAACAGGAGACTGACTGGAGAAAAAGGGGAGTGTTTGATTCTTTCTCCGCCGTCTGCTGTCTCCAAAATGCCGCGCATCCTGTTCGTCAGTGGCTTCCACCCCGCAACCCGCGCCCGCGACCTGGCTTACGAGTTTGAGAGGTTAGTGAGCTGTGTTTCCTTTGGGGCTGTGCTGATGCTGCGCAGGTTTGGCGCGCTTGTTCGCTGCGACGTACCCGCTCCCCGCAACCCGCACGCGACCCACAACCCGTGAGTGTCCCTTTCGTCGACCCCCCCGCACGCACGCACGCACGCATTCGCTGCAACTCCGCCCCCCGAGGCCGCCCCGCACCGCTGCTGCCACCCCCCCGAGTCCCGAGTCTCAGAACGACGCTCAACCCCTACACCGCAGCTACGCCTTTGTCGAGTTCCGCAACCCCCGCGATGCCGAAGACGCTTACTACGACATGTACGCCCCCCCTCTCCCTATTATCCTCTACGCTCCTGCTCACCTACCCTTGTGCTCTAGGCACGGACGCTACTTTGAAGGCTCCCGCTTGAGCATCCAGGTCTGTCGTTTCAGCGTCCGAGACACTCTGTGCTCATTGTTTCTAGTGGGCCAAGAAGCCCCCGTCTTCCGTGTGGCGCCTTGAGCGCCGCCCGTCCCCGCCACCCCGCTCCTCCCGCGACCGCTCCAGGAGCCCCCGCCGCCGCGATGACCGTGACCGCGACAAATATTATGACGACCGCGACTACGACCGCCGCCGCCGCTCCCCGTCCCCCCGCAGACGCGACGACCGCGATAGAGACAGAGACAGGCGCGACGACCGAGACAAGCGCGACGACCGAGACAGGCGCGACGATAGGGACAGGAGGGACGATAGAGGAGACCGCGAAGATAGGGATAGGAGGGATAGAGACAGGGAGGCTCCCCGGGACAGGGAAAGGGAAAGGGACGACGGCGAGAGGGACAGAGAGAGGGCGGGCAGCCCGGCTCTTCCTGCCAGCGAGGCCAGGAAGGACGCGCCCCCCGCTTCCGCTGACCCCGACACCGTCTCGCCCCCGCCCTACGCGCACTGAGTTCGGCTTGGTGTCGTCCCCGTCTCGCCCATAGACACGTATATGCGCCCTTTCACTCTCCCCTAGTACCATTACATTACACCTGCCTGCCTGCCTGCCTCTTTGCTTCCTTTTTCCTGCCCACTTTTTTACATTATGTCTGTCTTTTACTTTTCCCCCTTTAGCTTTGGTCTGGGTCTATCCGCACGGGCCCTGTGGCCCGGCCGTCTAGTCACCCATCCACCCCTTTTTGCTTCCGTTGTAAATAGCACCGCGTCTACGATACGATACGATAACTCTCTATCAATACTATATGCTCTCTGGCCCGTTTGGGGCTTATTTTGCTTGATATGACGATGTGATTGAATTGTGATGCCACACTATGAGAGTATTTTAGTTTAGTATGGTGATGCAGTCAGTGATTGGGAGGTGACGTTGAAACGTTGATCGCGCTTAGGCTGATCAAAGCCTGATGGACGTGGTGGGGACGTGGGTTATGTTGCTCCAATGAATTGATGAATGCAAGGTACATATGGGAATGGCCGGTAATTAATGGGAATGGGGGTATGTATGTAATAGTGGGCAACTGGATTGTGAAGTATGTAATTAAAATCAAGTTCCATGTAACTTTTGATTTTGTTTTATGAATCATCTACGTTCTACAGCCATTCAGACCAGAATCCGTGGCATATATCTCGACCGGTGTGTTGCTGCTTGCAATGTTCGTGAGTTGGCATTCCCGTGACTACAATGGCACGTGTTTTCGAAAAACTCTGGCTTCAAAGTTCAGTACTTCAGTGCCCGATGTTCTAAGTACTCTCTAATGTCTCACAACAGAGCCGATTCGTTAGATTCTACAGCATCTCCCAGTTCACCGACTTCAATCTCTTCACGCACATCTATTGAAACATACAGGAGCCTCAAGGATGACATTACCAATATCCAACACAGCCAAACCGATTTACAACAACTAGTCCATGAAGCAGAGAAGCTTATCCAAGACAAGTTTATGCCCAACCCTCAGCACATCTATACCTATCGAAAGGGCGATGACACCATATCCGTGAGTCTTGACCGAGTTATGAACGCCATGCTTGCAAATGCGGAAGAGTGCGGCGGGGGAGAAGATGCGAAACGTTATGCTGCATCGGCTATTGTGGCTTGTGGTCGGAGAGAAGATGTGGTTGGAACACTTGCGGCTCTTGGCGTCACATGGCTGACGCATTTTCTTTTCGTTTGTTAGTGCTACTGTCCTGTGGTAAAATAAAATTTGACGTCGTTTTCAGTCAAAACGGGCAGGGGTCAGCCTAATCAAGAACCTCGTGAATTGGCCACCCCAACTCTTCACACAACGGCATCGCATGTTGGTGTTAGGGAAGGGGTAGGACACAGAATTGGGTCATTCCCAGACGACGTGAGTCGACACTTCTTGCAGAACATTCCCTGGTTGACCTTTACCGTTAAAGGTCAAAGAGCGAGATGGATACAAATGTATCCTAAGTGGGTATAGTGATTTATCCCGCCCCGCACCGGACGAAAACATTCCCGGTGTGTACCTCAAAGCGTGTCATATACTTCGTAAAACAATCGGTCAATGTAAGAACGATCCCAAATCGGACTCTGTGAGTCCGAGTCTTGCACTGTCAATTTCTAATTCTCCTCAAAACCATACTCTATATCCAGTTCATGTCTTCCACTACGACATTTGACATACTTACAAACTATACCCGCCTTCCGATTGAGGACCTGGAAAATCACCTTGACAGCCCATCCAACGGCATTAGCCTAGGAAGCGATGCACACGACGCGTTTGCCATGTTCGATTGGTGCTTGAAGGCAACAAGTGTGAGTAGTAGTGGCCTTCGATCATCTTCATATAAGTAGCTGATGGCGCACCCAGAAGGAAAACGTGTACACAGTCAAAGTTTTCAACAGAAGACCAGCTATATTACACGGGCGTGCGGGAGCCTCTGTCATTTTCAAAGACCAAAGTAACGACTACACACTCCCCTCCGGATCTCACAAGCCGAATCACAATATTCCTTTACCAAACCCACGATACCTGGCAATACACGCCGCCATAGCCGGGATCTTGCACACGAGTGCCGCAGGCAAATTCTTCGACGGGCTTTTAGACCTCCTGTACAAGGACGGTGAAGGCAATGCTCCTCCCGTGCGGTCCTGGTCAGAGCTAGAAAAATTGATGGAGGAAGGTATGTTGAGGGACTTTGTCCAATCGTTGCAGTTGGTTGGAGTACGTTGAATTCTTCATACTTATTGTACTTATCTGGCTTGCGCAAAAGGTGCGGTCCGCTGAATAAGTAAGACCAACGGCTGGTATCGTTGTTTCGCACGAGGGACGGTATGAGTAAGCACGGCCTTGCCCTGGGGGTGAGCGGTGAGAGGAGAGGAGAGGGGAGAAGAGCAAGCATTGAGAGGAGAAGAGAGAAGAACAAACACTGTATGGTGCGGTTTCTGCACAAGTATTCCCACGCGCGCGCGACACTCGTTGGGACTACCTTCGCAACACCAAGCATAGATTTTCCCCCCAATTTTTATATATAATAAATATAGAGGTTTCCGGGAGGGTACACCTTCCATGCTTATAGAGCATTCCCACTACTTCTGGCAGGAGAATACATCTCATCAATGTATTTGTACCAAAATTCCCACGATATGCTCACGCGCGCGCCACACTTGATGGGACCACGCGCGCGACACAAACTGAGGGGACATTTCTTCTTCACCATCTGCTGGGCATTTCTGCTTTGTTTAGAGCGAGAGTGCATTGTTTTGGGCATGGTTACAATGCATGTACACTTTCTTCTCACTAAAAATAACATAATACATCGTCATTAATGTTATGTAAAAGTGTATAAGCAATGTTTTTGCTTCCTATTTTGTCATTATAATCACATTAAAACAGTTAAAATCACTTGTATTTAAAACAACATGGATTGAAGCAATATATATGTCTCTTAAAATTCAATAGATTGTAGTCTCCCTCTAGTACATTGAAAGGATATTAGCAATGATTCATTGTGTTGTTTCCACTGATAATATGGGTCTAAACACTGGATTTGATCTCTCTGGCCTTTATTCAGATTCTATATATGCCGAATGTAGTGAATCAAGAAATGTCCTCCAAGTTTGAGACGCGCGCGCGGCCAACGCGCGGCCCCATCAAAGTGTGGCGCGCGTGGGAATACTTGTGCAGAAACCGCACCATAAACACTGGATTTGCTCAGCGCCTCTCCACTGTGCTCAGCGCCTCTCCACCGCCACCCACACTACGGCACGGTCCCACCACCACCCGCAGGATTCTACCACTACCTGCACGATCCCATGACGATGGATTATACATGGTGTACAACTGGATAGAGTCTAGACAACTCGAAGCAGTCAATGCTGCCAGCGGGTCCTACAGTCCCTCTAAGTACTTCCATCCCTCCCCACCTCTCCCGCTCCTTCATACAGAAGAGTCGACGTTCATAAACAAGTAGTGACGTCATGCGCGCGAGGGGTTACATATGTAGGTTCCCGAACGTAGTTCTCACACTCCATGTCGAACGTAGCTCGACGCTGGCGTTCCGAGCACATCATGCATGGCAGGGCACGGCAGGGCACGGCAGGAGTGCATCCACGACGCCGGGAAGCAATATACGCCGCCTGAATGTAATGCAATGCACTAGACTAGCCTGCGAGGCAGACTCTGCGGTCCGTACGTACGTACGTTCGCGGTGCGTCGCCGAGGCGCGCAGTACTCATCTCCTGCATCATAGCGTCCGCCGTATTCCCCACCCGCCTTGGCCTGCACGCATTGCCAACTTCCGGTATGGTGTTCATTCACCCTGGCACCCGCGCGACGCTAGTCAGACGAACCATTGTAAGGCTCTACATATACAGGAAACAACATCATCGGCACAGGACGTCCAAAGACAATTTTCGTATCGCACAAGGAAGGGACCATAACTCGACTCGACACGTAAAATATAAGTGGGAAGCCGGTTATCAAGCTTTGCAGAATGGTTTTAAATTTCAGATATAGAACATAGAGTCCTTGATATCTGCATGAAGCTAAAAAAAGTATAAGCCATTTTCGCCATACATATGTATTCAATTGCACAAAGGGTCAACTCACTCCCGCACCCCACGCTTGCTTCGCCCGCTCAAATACACGATTTGCCTCTTCTTCCCGGGTATCAAGGCCGCTGGTAGTTTCAGCAGCAGCATCATCATCAAGAAAGTGGAGGTTGTTTAGATAGCACCTGCCGCGCTTACAAGCAAGCTTGGCGTAGCATGCGACAGGGACGACGCTGACTGCGTTTGTGGCGCGGGCATAGAGATAGCTCAAATCATGCGTTCCCTGCTGAATTTCGTCTGCCTGTAGACCTATCTCATCGTAGATAACCGTGTAACGGGTCAACTTGACGTGGCCTTGCGAGGCTGAGTGAGGTTGCAAATGGAAACCAAAATCAAATCTGTTATAAAGGTATGAAGTCAGTGCTTGATTGATAATGGAAACAACAGTTCTTGAGAAACTTGCACTCCGACTCCGCCGATGCCGCCTTTGTCCACGACAGTCCCAGGCCGCGTATTGCCGTTTGCAGATGTAAATTTTTGGTTCGTTGGGAAGAACCTAAGACACGTTAACGTACTCTGCAAGTAGAGATCGTTGGGCTTGTTAGGTACCTTGCATGATGGCCCTTAGCCCAAATGATTACAGAAAGTCGAGGTCTGTAAGTGTAAGGTTCATCTTTTGTATTTAACTTTTTGAATGACTCTAGAATTTGTGTAACTTCTTCCTGTAGAACAGTGTTGATCTGACCCTAGACAATATTCAAAATAATGAGCAACCATCCGTACAAGGTGGATAGCCAAATCCATACCTCCGAGATACCATTGCAATACACAATTACCCTCTCCGGTAATGCTTTGTTTTTCTTCTGGTAGTAGAGCAAACGTTCTACCATCATGTCTGTCAGTTCGTCCACCATCTGCAGATTATGTTATTAATTTTAATTGATTGTAGAAGAGGAAAGACTCGCCTCTTTCTTTGTTTTTTGAATACGCAAGCTTGCCGGGAATTGGACAAAATTATCATCCATGCTGGCAACGACAGCAGCAATGGATAGAGAACCGCATAGTCGACCAGAGGTCATGTCGATGCCAACCATCATGGTTGTCTTCTTGGTTAGCCATGTCATGGCCCTATCCTCAAGCTACAAGTGAAAATTGCTCAAGTCAACTTCGATTGATCATAACATAGGACACGGCACTCACTAAGTGGTTTATTCCTCCGAGCTTTGTGTTAACCTTGAGCGCTACATTCGAAAAATACTGATCCTGCTTTCTCGGATCCCCCGAAGCATGGGCCTGGTACATTTGCATATGAATGGTATGAATGCCGAGCTCAACATCACCAATCTTCTATCGTGAGCACCAATCATAAACTTGATGTCAATATTAACACTCAGAATCTCGGATCCTTCTCACCTTGATTCCTGCATAGATATCATTGTCGCGATTTTGGAGGAGAACGACGACAAAACCAGGCTTTACTCTGTTTGGCCCCATAGCGGTCTGCAGAGTCCTTTTGATGACATTAAGTGACTGCACTCTATCAGGGTCGACGTAGGGGCCAAGTAGCCTAACGGGCGGCAACAGTCTTGGGGGTCCGGGCGTTTGTAAAACCACACCGCTGTCTGCCAATTTCTGTGTAAACCCTTGCATAAGCTGCCAAATCTCAGATGAATCCGAGAACCTCAGATAATCCTGAACAACGAGAACCCATATACTAGGCACCAGCGCGCCACATCGAAACTTGACGTTGAGGATATTCCAGCTGGCGCTTCGGACTGTCGCCTTACCGACTTTGTAGTTTAGCAGAGGAGGATCAAGCTCTCGCCCTGGAATAGTAGACATATTTTGCCTGACCGTTATGCCAAAACTAGAGAGAGGTCCTTGCGGGGGGTTGGTAAATCCCAACCGGTTCAGGCCATTAATCATAATAGCTTGAGCCTTGTGTTGTGGACTCATCCTGTTCATCAGAGTCATTCGTGCTGTTTTTTCGTCACTTGACCTTCCTCGATATACATTACCCTCTTCAATAATGCACAACTCAGCTGGGATCCAAATAGTTCTGCTTGTATTACCGACGTCAACAACCGGGAGATCGTCCGGGTGATCCAAAATGATCCCGTATTCTGTAAAAATCAATGTCAGCTACTACGCTTAGTCAATCAAAAAGTATATTATATTAACTGACTATGCAAGTAGTAAGCTTCAACGCTTATGCTTCCCTCAAGCCCTGGCTCATTACAATAGAAGACAGTTTCTCGTGCAGATTTGGGGCCGATGGCATTGAGCCTCTTTTGATATCCAAGATGAGTGATCCTCACCCTAATACTCTTTAACATATTCCTCGGCAAATTAGGTGAGCTGCCTCGGGAATCTTGAGCGAATCTCGTTAATAAGTCTGACAGTCTTCCCGGAGTGATGAAAGCAGTCATGCAAGCATTACTTGTTAAAAAGCGCTCATTGGAATAGATATTTCGGATATATTGAAATAGCACATACACGTTGACCTGCAGGCACCTGTAAGCCGGACGCACAGATGTATAGGAACCTTGTATAGCTTCAAGTCCGGGTGAAAGGGGCTGCGCTGGTGCAAATGCAAGAGGGGTGAAAAACCAGTTTTTCCCTACGCGGGTTCCAACTTGACGTGCATGCTGCTTTAAAATAAGATTCAGAGCAGAGATAATAGGGAGAACATTGTAATCGCGGCTGCGCACATCGGCGCTCGTGAACCTATGAAATATAGTCTGAAAAATTTGCTTTGTGAGATTGATTTCATTGTCTAGGCTTACCGGTTTAAGTCGTTGGTATTCCATTCTTTGCGATACTTGATGGACATTAGGTACACCTTGGAGTTGGGTTCTGGCCCGATATTGTCATCTACATAAAAGGGAACCACGACATCTAGAGGCTGTGGAAGCCGTCTAGCCGAGACTAGTCTTTGGCTACCATCATGGGAAATGTAGGGGAGGTGCGGTTGACATTGGGGATTGCGTTCCAAGATTTCGAAAAGTCGTCTCTTTATGCTATAAAAGTCTATCCTCGGTGATATTTCAACAATGTAATCGTATATTGGCCCGCTGGGTATGCCCATGGAAAAGAAATTGGCACGAAGAGTAATGTGTGTTCCAGCCTTCCCCCATCCAGGACGCAGAGGGCGCTCCTGACTCTCTATTTTGACCGAATTAAACGACTCAGCAAGGCTTTCAAGCTCTGATTCTATGAGCCGTGACTGATTTTGAGCAGGGTTACTTCCCGAAAGAATGGAAACGGGGCCTTCGCCTCTACCCCTACCACCGCCACCTCGCCCTCCTGGAAATCCCCCTTGACCGCCACGACCACGGGGTGTACCGCCACCCCCGCCTCTGCCTCTGTTAGACATATTGTTTTATTCTTGACGATTGGATAATTTTTGATAGAAGTAGAGGATGGATGGAGGGAGAGAAAGACAGGGGCATATGTATTGTACCGTGTAAAACTGGTTAAGCGCCCGTGCTTATCATGTGATTCATCAAGTTCGAACTTCGAGGTGCTGCCACTTTTCCGCTTTTCAGGATCTGCACGGTGGAGCACGCCAATAAGCAGGACAGTTCATATTGGCGTGCTCCATTCCTACTTAAAAATATTTTTTCGTTCTCCTTTTCCCGCACCAAGCTGCTTACGTCGATGCTGAGATGACAGGTGCTTGTTTCAATATACGAGCGCATCATCCTTCAGTGCCTGTGCTACGTATACTGCCCGACTAGCCGACTTGTTCGCAGATCTATAAGTCACTGTGCCAACATTTTGCTACCAACGTCCAGCTAGAACCCCCAACCCAAATGGTCATGCAGATGGTGAGAAACAGATGAGAATTCCTCATGCGGCGTTTTGATACCGGGGACAAGGAGTAGTGGAATTCGTACACCCAGGTGAGTTAGCCTAATGGGTTCGATTGGTTGCCATACGTCGAGCGAATAATATATGCCCTGGTCGTGCAAGTTGAAGGACCTTGAACGGGCGTTATAGCATGCAGGATACTCGGGCAAGATATTATCCGGCTGCCAAAAGGCGTGGTTGAAAATATCCAAAATATTTTTTCTTCTGTTCAAAAGCTGCTCCGTAAGACGATACAAGGCCTGGTTCACCCCTTCCCCATAAGCAATATTCATACTTACATCCAGGAGTCCCATATGTGAGTATATCCGGTCTTCTAGTGCTGTTGTACCCCTGCCGTAGCACATTTGAAGTATTCTCGAAATCGGTACCTTTTGGTTCTCCCCACCTCTGAAGAATTTCACCTCTTGTTCAGTGACCCCAGCGCACCGCCAGACTTCATCGAGTACAGCCTGCGAACTAAAGGATAAACCGTTCACATAAGTCCAGGGATCATCGACATCGTTGATAAAAGATGCCTGACATAATCCACTGTGTATATCTACATGATGTGTTTCGGAGTTTGTTGAGTGTTCTTCCTCTCCATAATTACTGATTTCGATGAAAAAGTCGCCGGTTGCTCGGCGCATTTGCACGCAGCCGCAGCGGCACACGGCGCGTACTTAGTGCAAGAGCCCATAATTACCCCAACATACCCCTTGTGCCCCTCCCATCCTGAACAGGGCTACAATGCAACTACTTTCTCTAGTCCTTGATACACCTTGTGCAATGGCTATTTTGACACTTTTATCCGCAATCTATACAAGATTTATATTAAACAAGCAAAAGAACCTTTGAGACATGTGCTACAGATACAGTGTAATTATTTGCATCCCTCCATTTTGACCTAGATCTTTGAGAGGAATAGGATTAATGTGTCGATCTGGTGTTCTGCGTGATATATTTCTACGGGTAAAGGAGTATAAGCGTACTTCAGGTGCTTTAACTGTGGGGACAATCGCAACAGGATCCCCTGGTTGAACTTTTCCCGGTGTGGATTGGCCGAAGAACAGAGGAATTGATAGGGCGACGCGAGGTAGCAGTACACGATTGTTCATCACGGAAAAATTCAACACAGCCATAGTTATTACCACTGGTGGATCTGGTTCGCCGCCGGGACTTTCGATAACTTTTGTAGGCCTTGACGACAAAGGTATCCTGCTATCCAGTAGGGAGTAATAATAATTTTTAAATCCAAGTGTAGCAATACCACGATAGACGACTGTGGCCCCCAGCTCAGGGTTAACAGATTCAACAAAGGTACTCGTGGTCACAAAAAGTAACGGTCACATGATTTCGTCATTGCGTCTTCACTCGGATTCACGATATACGATTCACTTCATATCTCTACAACTACATACTCCCATACTACAAAATATCCTCTGTAAATACTACACATACTGAGTATGATAGTCCCAAAAAGAACCAATTAATTGGACGTATTTTGGTCAACTAAACAGCAAAATCCGTAGCTGAAGCAAAAAACATTCCAATTGTAACTGCAAGGAAGATTATTGCAAAGTAAACCTAATTTAAATACCATTGAGCCAGTTTGGCATGGCCTCAAGACTATTTTTCTCTCTCACCCTTCAGTGAACTCAGTTGATGCACTCAAACACGCAGTCCAAGCCACATGGGAAGAATTACCAATCAAAAAGATCAGCAAGTGCATTCTACAAATGCCTCAGCGTGTGCAGGTTGTTTTGGAGGCAAAAAATAGTCATACGCAATTTTAATTTTTGTTCTATGTAGAAATTAAATTAATCTATTTAATTACAAGTTTTTGTAGCTCAAAATTGATGTTAAAGTGAAATATACTTGTAAAGTGTCGGAAGTAGGAGGAGGTCAACCCGTGGAAAAATGGTATGTGACCGTTACTTTTTGTGACCACGAGTATATTCTGAAGCACATTTGAGACCCGGCATAAGAAGAAGTTGTACCCGAACACCGAGGTGGGTAAGAACAATGGGTTTGATGGGCCGCCATGCATCAAGTATGGACTTTGCATTCTGTCCCTGAGATTCATATGAGCTAGACCGACGGGTATAGCCAAATGTTGAGTTTGGAATAAGTTTTTCCGAATGCCGTTGGAAGGAACGATTAAACATATCCAAAACGTTTTCCCGCCTGCCCAAAAGCTGCTCCAGAAGGCGGTAAAGAGCATTATCTGCTCCCTCCCCATACGCTACATTCATACTAACGCCCAAGAGTCCCATGAGTGAGTAGGCCGAGTCTTCTGGAACGGTCACGTCCCTCATCCAGGACATCTGAAAAATTCTAGAAATAGGAACCTTTTCATTCTTCCCCTCCCTAAAGAGTAGAATCTCCTTCTCCGTAATCCCAGATGTCTTCCAGATCCGGTCCAGGATAGTCTGTGCAGGCGACGGAAAGAAGGGTAACTCTCTGACAAGAGAGTTGGGATGGATGGGAATTTCGTACTCCATAATGTTGTTCCAGTGTGCATCGCAGAAGTGTATATCTTTGGGGGCCAGC
Organism: Stropharia rugosoannulata; assembly: GCA_028532985.1. Classification (NCBI taxonomy): domain Eukaryota; kingdom Fungi; phylum Basidiomycota; class Agaricomycetes; order Agaricales; family Strophariaceae; genus Stropharia; species Stropharia rugosoannulata. Next base: position 2,310,247 of record JANCIK010000010.1, on the reverse strand, counting down.
AGCTCTTGTAGAGTCCATCCCCGCTTGAACCACTGGGACTGCGTAATGTCGTTAAATTGGTGAACGTCGGAGAAGTAGGCAATGCACACATGGGCTTTGCGGTACCAAGAATACATAGACCGAATCGACTCGTCAAGCTCGGCACTGCTTTCCTTGTTAATGCAGATGTTGTCAACCCATCCAAACAGCATTTGGTGCTCTGTTGCTGCGACTCGACAAAATTTGGTGATCTTCGACCAGGAAGCACCCTTCTCCGTACGCCTGTCCCAGTCTCCGTATATAACCTCCCCAGGAGAACCTCTAATCCACGTGTGCGACAATATGGCGTATCTGGCTCTGTGTTGAATGAGCTGGAAGATTTTGTTGTGCACGGACCATGGTATCAATGGCTTTCCATCCGCGCCCGTAATTTGTTCCAATCCACTTTGAGGTTCTTCACCCATTGATTCCCATGCATCAATACAGAGAGACACCGCAGCTTCATGTGCTGTCCGCTTTACTATTTCGATTGCTTGAGTCCGATCAACAAGCTGTATTCTCGTCCCATCGGAGTCAAACGCAAGCAGGCGCTTAGGAAGGTAGTACCATATTTCCGAGTCTTCGATATTATAATTAATGGTGGATACAAGGTCTTTCTGAAATTCAGGATGAGATACTACAGACCATGGTGGTCAGCATAATATGCCCATCTAACCACAATAAGAGATCTCACTCACGGAGCAATTTATACCTATCCGTACGATTTGTTTCTGTGCTTATGTCAGCAGCAGGTTCCTGGTGACTCTCTTCGTATCTACTTTCTGGAGGTTGCCGATCAACAAACGCTAATGATTAATGAATGTACAATGTACGATAGAGTATAAGGTGACACCTACCAGCCTGATTTGTAGAATTTGCCCGAGGAGCAGATTCAGATCGCAGACATGATCTGACAAACTGGTGGAGGGCATTTAATAGGTCCTGTCCTGCATTCTCGTAGTCGGGTAAAAAATCTAAGAACCAAGTAAATACCGCCATCGCACGAATACAGGATGGTCAAATCATACCCTTTTCTTCGTCAACCACATGTAAATCTACATGTTATACTTGTCACCGATCTGCAGATAGAGATATCACTGATTTCCAGAGGACCGACCTTGAATTATAGGTCGTATGAAGCCTAGTACTGCGAATAACAGTTGTTGACCCTCAGAGCTGCCGTGCATCGTAATCGCACTAGTTAGACTAATTTGCGAAAATCAGTCAAAACATTGAGGAAAAACGGTCCCTCTAACCTGGGGATGTTAGCGATTTCGAGCAGACACGATGTATCGCTTCTTCGTGGGCGCTGGAATGCGAAGGATTGTAATCGTGATGGAATTATTACAAGCCATGGCCTGATGCTTTCCGTGCTCTCTTTCCCACGCACCGGGATCGATTGTCTTGCCTTGCTAACTTGTCGATTCTACGGGGTGTGCAAAGGAATAAATTAATCATTAAAGCTACATACTACTATCTTCTTGCAGGACTAGACGCCTTCAACTTAATCTGCTCTGTAGCATGAGCCGCGTTCTGCTTAACCTTCGACAGCGGCGAAATCGCATTCAGAGGCGTGCTCCGACTGGTTGAGCGCAACCCACAGTCTCGCGGTGCAAGTTCCCCGCACTTGACATGCGTCCTAGAAAACAGTCGCTGTTAACGAAAATTCGAAAGGGTCACACAACCCAGAAAACAAACCTTAATCCGCAATCATCACACTCCAAGACAGGTTTCCATGTGATTCGTTTATTGCACAGATCGCACTTGCTGGCTAGAAGCCCACTCGAAAAGATGATATCGAGCGGGTTCCATCCCGAATTTTCCATAGCACCATGGGCACTGGGCGACGCCGAACCACTTGTTCGCTTTTGCTTGGTGCCAGGCTTGAGGAGAGTAAATCTGTGCACTAATGGGGCGACATAGTTCCCATGCAGAGAGCTTATTGTCGAGCCTCCTTCAGTTGCGAAGGTAGAAGAGATAGATGACTCCGTGGCGGCAGTATGATACGTGTCGAGAGTAGCGATAGACATAATGGACGAGGTGCCTAAAGGATCATGGCTGTAAGTCACGGCATGACCTTTAACGACTGAAGAGAGCCCCGAGCCCCTGGGAGAAGGTGATGCTGATGGAGGTGTAGCGGGAAGCACATTCTGAGATGTGCTGTTAGGATCGGGTGAAGGTTTGATGGTTATAATGGAGGAGAGGGACGGAGGGGGATGTATAGAGGAATTGCTGGGTTTGATAACCGTAGTGCTGTACTCTAACGTGGAGTTATTAGGACGATTCAGCAGGGGCTCTTTACCTAAGTGGCATTAGTGCTATTACACATACACTATAAGTAACGGAAACGCACTCATTGACGACTCCGTCCATTCCCTTTCCAGGTTCAAGTTGGCAAGTCCTTTGACGGCCTCGATGAGGTCCTCGTCTTCATCACTGTCCTCAGAGCTCGTCGCACTCGCTCCCCCATCTTTATAGTGACCGTTGAAGCTCGGGATCCTTGGAATCGCTGTACCACGCTTTCCTCCAGTCATAAAGCGAATGCTACCCAGATGCATATCATCGCCTTCACTAGGCCGCAACAGGACCTCCGCTTCGATAGCCCGAAGTCGCTCGAGAATATTTCTCGTAGTAGGTCGTGCCTTGGGATCCGTGGCCAAACACTCAATGCACAGCTGGTAAAAGTCATCCGGGCAGCCTGGGCTCATAAGAAGCTTCACTTCGTCCGCATCGATGCCAAATGTGGGTGCAGTGCGCTTGAAATGATGTTCATCTGCCAGTTTCCGGGCGCCAATCTCGCAAAGAATGATACCCAGAGAAAAAATGTCAGTCGGAAGGTCGAATTCTTCACCGAGGAGGATCTCCGGAGACATGTACGAATCGGTCCCGCAAAACGTAAGGCGCTTGGATTCTTCCTCGTTGCGGGCAGCGATGCGCGCAAATCCGAAGTCCGTGATCTTGAGGCGGCCGTTCGAAGTGACGAGCAGATTCTCGCCTTTAAGGTCGCGGTGAATACATTTCCGTGCATGTAGATAGGCGAGAGCGCGGGTAACGTCTGTGGCAAAGGACAGGCGCAGCTTCCAGGGGAACGGTTTTGCTTTGTCGTGGATATACAGGCGGACATTCCCATTATCGATAAACTCGGAAATGATAAAAATACGGTTGTCAGGTGGCGGCGCGCGGCTGAGGCCAATGAAGAGGCAAATATTGGGATGACGACATTCTTTCATAAGCCGCCATTCGCGCTCAAAGTACTTGGCTACGTCATACTCTGTCGATGGGAGCACTTCCTTGATCGCGACGTCGATGCCCAGGTAGTTTCCTGCAACCAGATGAGATGCGTGAGTTTTGCGAAACTTCCGCTGCGCACCTTTCCATACGTTCCCGAACGAGCCAGAGCCGAGTTTTTTCCAATCGCCTTTGATATCCTGCCATGCAGAGTCAGGAGAGCCCATATACGACAAGTTCAAAGCTACCCACGTCATATGGTATCACATCGAATGCATCGGAGTGCATCCTTGCCCCAGAGTTAGAAAAAATCTACGTTATCTGCAATGTCGGGACCAGCTCGATAAAGAGAAAAGACTAGGGCGATTGGATCTTACAAGACAGAGGGGGAGGGAGTGGTAGTGGGTCAGAGAGAAAGGCAGCGTCAGACTGGCCTGGACATCCGAGCGGTCTATGACAAGGAAGCCCAGTACGCGACCAGAGACAGGGGTTGAATTGGTGACTAAGCATTCATCACGGGCTCATTGGAAACAAGCAGTTGAGACACATGTGACTGAGACTCTACTGCCGTCCGCATACTATAAAGCGCGTGCAAAAGATAACCGTGTCATGAACAGGCGCGTCTAGTGGGTCAGGTGTGGAGAAGGGAGCCGAGGAGGGAAGGGGTAGACTGGCCGGGAGACGTCGAACAAGGTTAGACTTGTCGCCATGACCATCTTTGCGTTCCGAAGGTCCCATCTCGTTCCACGGTTTGAATATACGTACGACGTCCCCGTCGACCAGTTTCTGAGGGTTACATTTGCCCGTGCCCACGCCCAAGAAGGTGAATGCAACACGATATAAATGGGTAGACTTGAAGGATATATGGGCGTATCCATTTGGTTGACGAATTTGGCATAGAGCAACTAGCGACGTCGGGCTTTCAGACCGGCTTGACGTCGTTGTGAAGGGACTGAAAAGGACTTTAACTATCGTCGCTGTTATGTCAGCGCCCGATGGCAGATTATGGGCGCGTTGCATCTCTAGTTCCTTTTGGCGAAGCCAAAGCACGAAGCCTGTCCTCGTCTGATCAAAGTGGGCAGACGCCCTCGCCGCAAGGCCACCCCTAGTATTTTATATCGGATATAAGTCAAAGAAGTAGCATATATGCACGTACCTAATGAACTTGGATGCCTTGCCCTTGCCCTTCCTATCTGGACTTAGTTCCAACCCCCGTAGATGGGGATTCATATTGTCGCCTCCATTGGACAATTCCGGGTGTTGGTCCCGCAACAATATCGTGGCCAATTCGTCAACGCCGTTTTCCGAAGACAGGTCCGTCAGCCGGCCGAATCCCGTCGTAGTTATAGTGCACATATTCTCTTTTGGGAGAGCCTTGCGACCCGGGATAATCAAGTTCACAGGAGGTTGTATAGGCATTAGCGCTCTTGATGGAGTCTGGGGGCGAGGGAACGAAGGTGGCTCAATGCGCTTCATGGGCGGCTTCGAGGAGCTCGCGACAGCGACTGGAGCTGGGGGAGGTACACGAGACACTGGACGCAGTTTCGTCTGCGGAACAAGCTTGTCAGCTACACTTTGAACAATCCTATGATGCACATCTTTGACGGAGACAACTTTGCGCTGCTTCGGGCGCGACGAATTCGAGGCATCAGCCCGCTCATCCACGTTTTCTTTGAAAGCGGAGCGGTCAGGAGCACTCAGAACACGCTGAGCAGGGAGCCTCTTTTCACTGTCACGAAATACAGACGTGTTTCCTCGAGCTGTAGGTTGAACATGCTCATCGAAGGCGGACGCAAAGTTGGGGACCACTGATTTGCGAATCGGTTTTTGATGCATTGTGGTCGACTTGAGAAAGCCTTCAGGAATATAGTCGCCCATGCGCTGTCGTTTTGCGGGCCGTGTCTCGTTACGATTCCTGAGTGGCTCCATGGTCGAGGCTGTTCGAGGTAGGAAAGAAACAATGAGAAACAGACTTGATTGGGTTGCTCGCGCCTACATCGGCTTGTGCCGAAGCGGCAAGTTTATTGCCACCCAACCATTGCCCAACCAATACTCGACTTGAAGTTGAAGCATCCGATATCGTATAAGGCCATAATCAATACAAACTAATTATGCGTCTGCTTGGTCTCTATACTTCTAAGTGACTTGGAATTACTTCTTATACTCATTGTGCAATTACCAAGGTTTTATTTTTGATTGATTTTCAACGACAGAAGCAAAGTTAAAGCAAAGCAAGACTGATGGACATCAATCCTTTTCAGTGGCCTTTCAGTTTGCTTTTCAGCCGCCGATAACTGTCTCAGGGCACTTAGTGACAGTTTCAACTCTGGTCCCGGTTCGGTTTTCAACAGAGATTACAAAGATTGTAATAAATAATAATAGTATCATAACCTGCGTACCCCACCCAATACGGTTGCCCGTTTACAGCGACAAGTTGTGAGAGATCTATATTTACCACTACAAGAAAGCAGCATAATGCTCACTACATCCTACCAGAATATTGTTCACCGTCCCCATATGCTATCCAAAACTGTGGGTCGCATCACCAGTCATTAGATGGCCACATAGCAACACGGATAAGAGTAGCCCTTTTAAGTCACCTCGCGAGCGCATCACTGATTTCATTTCCGCTGTGAACATCGTCATAAAACGACACCTTGACTGTAGACATGCCTTGAGGGATTATTCCGACAAGAGTCAAAGTACCTGTACATTAAACATAGAAATACTTAGAATTGACATGAAAAATAACAATAAAAGAGAAAAAAAACATTAGTAACTGTTAGGTACCGGGACACTGACTGCATTGCCCATCGGGCCTAGCACCAGATAGCCTAAGTTGAGCACAAGTGGTTTACTTCTAACACTATGTAATAGGTAGCAACTGTGATGTACATATATAATGGAAACCGGAAATTAAAGATGGGCGCTTTGACGGTGGCTCCGAGCGTGCCACAACACCACGGCGCGCGGCCTCGAAGACTTGGCCCTTGAATTATTTCTTACCAGATTGTTCTCAATACTCGTGAACCTTCTTAAACTTTGGCCATTAATTCCTTCTAACTGATGGTGGCAAATATTAACTGAAATATACAAATCTGATACTTTTCCCCCACTTAACAAGTCAAAAATGACAAACATCTCGATTTTAGCTATGCAGTAGCTTTGCGTCTACATAGCTCCAGATTTAGGATAACAGTTCCAGCAGGCTGTTTTCTGTTCTGGATGAAAAGATATATTAATGTAACATCATTTTCTGCTTAATATACCGGTAGTATAATAGCCTAATTATAACGATTTATGTCTACCATCACAAGAAACAAACGTACGTCCCAAGTCATCTCATCGTTCCGTTTTCTACCACTGTTCCGGGACTCATCATCCAGTCAAACAAGTCCTAATAGCAACGTAACAGGGATAAGATAATCCAAGCGCAAAGTACTGATTTCATTTCCTCTGAGAAACCAACGCCATAAAATATGACGAGATCATATCTCGTCGAAGGTTCCATCTAGTAAGTACGATAATTCTATGTGTATACTCTATATTAGTCTAATTCCAGTGATATACCCCATTATAAAGAAGTACGGTAAGCCGAGTTGAAAATAAAAGTCTAAATGGTCGAGGTGAGCTTGCTGCCTCTAATCTCCGCACCGACCTCCAGCGCTCTTCTGCCTTCAAGCCACAGCATTGATTCTGGCGAGACGAGCATATTAAGTGTGTGATCACATCAGCAATAATAAACCGCACCTTTATACGTCTTAGGGACCACCCGTCGCAGGTTCGGACTCGCGGACCCATGCTCCTGGCACCACGTAAACCTAAAGTCATTTGTCGTCTGCTCATACCCCGTCTTGACGTCCACCACGTTTGCTTTGACACCAACATGCTGCGCGGACTGATGAGCACAGGAAATTTTAATATAGCTCGAGACGTACCACCAAGATAGGGTAATCCTGCGATGCAGTCGTGTACATGATCTGGGAGCGCAGCCGCAGGATGGAGCCAATGGGGACAGGGCGCGCGAACGAGATACCATCGAGCGACAGAAACTTGACATGCCCCCGGGTGAACATGCTCGCGTTGGCAAACCCAAGCTATGAAGTGCATAGCCATAAGCATCAATCAACGTCATTCAAGATTAGATATGCACCTCGTACGCCAGTCTCATAAGATATCCACCAAAGATCTTTTGATGGACACTGCAATTGACAATCAGCAACCCGTTCATCACCGAAACTAAAGGACGTACTTGCGCTCCTGGGGGAACATGAGTAGACACTTCTCCAAAATTGTGTCACCCATGAAAACATGGTCTTCTCCAGAAACCGCCTCGTCTCCCTGACCGTGCTTCAGGAAGAATGCGTGCAATTCCGCAGCTTCTTTCGAGCTTGGAGGGACTTTGGATAAAGATCGCAGCGCGACAGCCTTGCGACGCTCCCGGATATCTGGTTTGGCTGTTAATCATTCAACGTAAAAATGGTTTGTCTCGGAAGCTTACGTTCTCCAAGGGCATGGAGACTGCGTTCCTCTGGGGTATTGATGATTAGGGGACATACCTGCCGCGATCTGTTCGTGATAGCATCGCGACAGACCATCGAAAAGCGACCTTACATCGCAAATGAATGATAGACTTCGGTAGAATTAAGTAGAATTACTGCACCTATTAAAACCGTTTCATCTGGTTGGCCCATACCGACTGATTCCATCTTGACGGCCACCTCCATAGAGCTTTTTCCTGTGTAAATAACCTGTCCACTAAGTCTGAGGTCGCACGCAGAGTTAAGCGGCGCGAGCATATCGAGGCTGAACTCTATTTTAAGCCGACAATGTAGGTGCACCATATAGATCAACGCACCGGTCAACTGAGGCGGTGACGATGTAGAAACCCGTTTCTTGTATCCGTCCAAGAGTTTCTACTCCTGGACCGAGCATATGCTTATACGCGATAGAGCCTGCAAGAGAGTCCAGATGCTCCATCAACCTAGTAGATGATGAGCATAAGCACGCAATGTCGGAAACGCAAAGACGCACTTTCCGGTACGGATACCGCCCGACGCATTTGTATATTGCTCCAGCAGCTCAGAAGAAGATCCAAAAGGGAGCGTCAATTCAGTGTACGAGTCTTGCATCCTCCGCGATGGCAATTTGGTGTACAAAGGAGGGGCGGGCGGAGTTTCCGGGTGCTGGTCCGCCTTGGATGTGGTATTCAGCAGGGCCTCAGACCAGAGGATCTGGCTCTTCATTGGGACGACGCTAAAGTAATTGTTTTATGAGATGCAGGCAGCTAAATATAGCGCAGCGGCAGTACTTATGGTACGCAGGATTGGACCCTTGCCCTAGATAACGCTGAGATTAAGGCAGGTAGGTAGATGGCTCCAACTACTTACTGACGACCCTGAGCAACTGGTCCATGGCCGACACGTCTTTCTTCTCTTCAACGATTGCATGGACGACTTCTGGTGTTGTGTTTTGTTTTGGAAGGGATGAAGATATAGATCTGACATGGCGACGCTGGACGCAGCGCAGAACGGCGGATGGTTTGACGAAAAACATAATGGAAACAACTTTCACACGCGGAACAAATGCGGAATTCAAATTTGTGACATAAAATTATTGAAGGGTGACGGATTTCCGGTACTTACATATGTGTCCGGCCGGCGGGTTTGACTTGGGTTTACACTTGGTTTACACAGTAGAGTGAGATAACAGTCATTAATTTATTGGAAATCAATCCCGCCTTCTGTGCGTTCTTCCTTCAATAAATCCTCAAACTCTATTGTATACTTGAATTCACTAAGTTTGCAATGTGTAAGAAGCCGGACAACCGGACCGTTGCGTCAGCCGCAGCGACTTACACGCACGCGAACGCGCGGGTAGCGCTGGCGATGTGAGATGCGACGCGCCCCATGCGTTTTCTTTTTTTCTATAACATGTTTCACAGTACCCACACCGGCACTCGAATGCATTTTACTTCGAATGCAGATACTACCTTCAAAGACAGTCCGTTGTCATGTCTGTTCCCGTTGTACGTGCACACTCAATGGGGTTGCCCCTCCACGGATACATCCTTTCACCGCGCCACCGGGAAAAGCCTGTTGTCAACAGCTGCGTAGAGTATTATGGAATAGCCCAGGGGCGTGCATGTTTTATGCATTTCCATACACCACCCTCCCAAGGCCCGAATTCCAGCCTTTACAGCAGACTATTTAAATCCCATTGCTAAACTCACCCTCCGGGCTTGTCACCAGCGTCCAACGGGGGTGTCTTGCCCCCTCCTGCCCGGGAAACATGATTCTCGATGGAAGGTTTGATTGAGATTCTGTCATAGTTTGTGAATTCCGCAGATCACAAGGGCCTTCTGATAAAGTAAGTATAAGTCATAGCGTGAGAGAAAATACAAAAACCTGAACGATCACTTCGGCATCATTTCATTTGGGTCAATGTGCATGGCAACACCGTCAGTTCTATTCTTTTTGCTATCACCGCCAGTGAGAAAGCATCAGGATATCAACGATGGCACTACGCAGCCTGCTTGATTGTTCCCATCCCAGGTCTTTCTTACATATTCCCTCCTCGGCTGGGCCATCTTATCCTCTCCCCGAGCTGGTTTCGAGTTGCGGGCGCCTTTCTTCGATTCCAACTATATCGCAAGCTCGGCTTGACGCTGCTGGAGTCTTAGCGTTCCTTCATTTTAATGTACTTCCCCATTCTTTCGCGCCGGGGGCTGCAGGCTAAGCTCAAGGTTGCTGTGCGTATCTGACAGCGTTCTCCGTAAAGGCAAGGCTCTAACGCGCGCTTGACCCTAGTACGCCCGCATCACCCTTAACAGATATACAGCAGCATTCTTCGTCTTCAGCTTCATTTACTGCTTTATTCAAGGCATCGTGCAGTCCTTGCTCTTTTCCACCGACCAGGCCTACAGCACACTCGTTTCTGGCATCGTCAGTGGCGGAGACATTCCTTTCAAAAACACTACCTTCCTCGTCGGTTCGCGTGGTCACCTAGTCCTTCGCATGTGCGACGACATCCCCCATGGCCAATCATTTCCCTGTATAACAATCTTTAACTCGACCGCCCCGGCCACAAACATATCATCGGTACGTTGGCCATCGAGTTTCTTGTAACATGCCATATTATCTGATTTGTATATTTTGAAAGATTCGTACGCTGGGAGAGTGGCAAAGAGGGCTGGAGATAGACCCCATCCAGGATTCCTCGAATCAGACAAATGGCGTTGGGGTGAATGTAACTGTTCCGGGAAGCGAGGCCATCTCCCTCAATGGGCAATGCCTTCAAACTCTAACTTACAGTTCTCAAGTGTGCGTGACAACCTTCAAAACGTCAATTAACTCTAACTTGGAATCTCAGCTTGAAGAATTTCATCCGGGAGGATATCACTTGGGTCTGCCTTCAGTTCTGGCTTCTAGCAATATCCTTCCTAGCCATCATCAATGATTCTGTCCCACATGTGTGCGTCCTTTGTTCACATTCACTTACTTCTACTCAGTCTGTGCGTATAGCCTTGCGGTTCTCATGACCCGTACCATAACGGCCGCATGGGCAGGGTACGCCCTCTGGCGCGGTCCGACATTCAGTAGCAACTTCAAAGAGATCATCGGCGAGGCGGGGACTCCATGTTCGTTAGAAGTGTTCGATGCCTTCTTCTCGACGCGGCAGAAATTCGAGGTACGCACCTGGCCATATCTCACTCGCTAACAACGGCCGACAATTCCACGTCTCTATCCTATCACCAGATTGCAGACATGTTGCTAAGCTCCACCGGGCTTATATTTTTCTTCTACCTCTCCTGGACCCTCCTCCAAGTATGACCATGCTTTTAATTGCAGCTGGATATACATTCACCAAGTGTGCTATGACTAGATTTACAGTGCCCAGTCATTCAAATGTGTTGGCGCCCCGGAGCACGTAATGCGTATCCACAAGGTACGTACATTTTCTTCTTCTCTCGCCTTCACAGCTAATACTCCCGTAGTTCTTCATGGCCGTGCTAGCGTGTCTCCAAATAGAGGCCTTTGTCCTCCCCGCGGGGATGGGTCTTTGGATCAACGTCCTTTCCACCACTTCTATCAAGGTCATATCAGCGCACACGCCAGTGTACCAAGCACTCTATATCTCAAGTGTTACGGTAAGCCAACAAGCGCATTACCTCGCACCGCAACATGTCTAACCGCACCGTTCCTCAGCTCCTTATACCTTGGATCGTTATGGTAAGCAGCTACCCGATTAGTCCGACCATGACTAACAACCCGGTTGCAACGATCAGGGCTGGTATTCTATCCGGAGGGAACTGAAGACGCTGATGGTGGTCTTCCTCGCCATTGGCTTTATTATCATATTAGGCTGGTGCCTTATGTTTGACTCACTCGTTTTTCGCTGGTGCGTGGCTGCGTTTTCCTCCCCCTTCCTGCGTCTCGTTTCTAACAAGTTTATGTCGTCACGTTCTCAGGGAATTTACGCAATGGCCGTATCTAGGCTGCTTTGTCGTTGCCTCGCTCATTCTTCTCACCGCCAGCATGGTGCTAGGCATCGTCTGTCGAATTAACTTTGGGAAAGGACTCGCAGAGTACCGTGCGTGTCTTTATTTTTATTCATTCCTGCGAGATGCTTACTACCCGTTCTTAAAATAACCCCAGTGCATGCCGAGTCAACACTGGCTGCACTCAACTTTGCTCCCGACGAGTTTGCGCACCGCGCGAACAGCGTGCGCAGCTCGCACGAGAAAAAGACATACAGCGTCAGGTCCTCATTCGACAACACCGAGGGCTACCTAGATGGCCCACCAAAGTTCTTCGTCTCTACGCTTCCGGACATGGGCCCCGCAGACGAGCATGTGAACATTGTGCAGCCGCCCATCGCGACGACGAACCCACGTTCAAGGTCCATCACGCTCAACCTGGATATTGAGTCCGCCCGCCGTTCTCAACCAATACCTTTTTAGCTTGCTGTTGTCTAGACATTTCTCCAAATCTTTTTCCTGCCCTGGGGCCACTTGTAGAACTTCTTTGTACCCGTATTACATATTCAGACTTTTCTTCCGCCGCCAATACAATTTATTCGCGTAGCATAGCACTAACATGTTACATGGCATACAAAGGCCCGTGAACATAAATAAGGAGGTGGTAAGAAAATATAATACTAAATCGCAGGGCCGCGAGTCGCGGGACACCGGTGCGTGAGGCTCTAATGGACACTGGCACGCTTTAATTTAGCACTAACATATCCGTTTACGTGCCTCCCAGTCTCTAAGCTCTGCACTGTGTACTTTACGCATTCTAGAATTGGTATTTAAGCTGTCTGGGTCAAATAGCTTGACCGGAGTGCGCCGCACCCGCGTGGCGTGCAGCAACAAGAGCTGTAGCACATAATTTTTCTCGCAGTGCTTTCACTTTCACGATCTGCCCAATTCAACTCCCCACTGACCTCTTTCCTAACATTCTATTCAGTGAAGTCTACTCACACCAAAATTCTCCAGAGCCCTATTTCTTGCCTATTTCGCACGTCTTCACCTGTGTTTTGCCTGTGTTATCTCTTTCGCTTCGTTCTCTGTATCGTCAACTCTTTTGTCGACCCATTGTGACTTTCTAGTATGGATTTCTTGACTGTAGATGTAGACAGTGCCGCTGATTCTATCAATGGTACACTCTGCGGCAAGAAGCTTCCCGGGCTGTCTGGCCTCAAGTTCTCGATGAAGATCTTAAAAGAAAGATTATGGAAAGATTGATCAAAGACTTCCGTCACGAAACTTCCTCGGAGTGTGCAGTGCGTTCTCAGTGTACTTTAAGCTAAGGCCAGGCACTACTGTAAGGGCTGAAGCCACTTTGCTCTGTTGGCATATATCCGTTGGAAGCAATTGGTCACCTAAAAGGTACTTCTTTAAACTAGTGACACAATATTTCTTTGCTAATCGTGCCCTTTCTTCACGCTTCCCAAATTTATCAAAACACAATGATAAAGATACCGCCTCTGCAGTGTGCTCTCTCGGAGTCAGACGAACTCATCGAGGACCATCAGGTGCATGCAATACCCCTCATATGGTACGGAGGGAGCAAGTGATCTCTCTTCTCCGCAAAAGGCTGCGTAGTGACTCGTCCTCTTTCACTACATTTGAGTCTCCAACTAAGAAAACTAAAAAAATGTGAGCTCTGCCGAAGTCTGTTCCCCCTCATTAGCTTTGTGCCAATGGTCTGATATAATTAAGGGCATAGGGAAATGTACTTGCACCCTACACGGCCGCCCTGTGTATGTACTTGCGTGTGCGTTCAGCTTTAGAGCTGCCCTCGCCTAACGCAGCACTTCGTCTCCTTGAACGTACCAAGTTCGTACTGTTCTACTATGTAAATGTGGTAGCGGGCCTTGCCGGTGCCAACCGGCCCTACCTCCTTATATTGCTTGTATAGGGAGTTCGCAAGAGCCATTTGACAGTGATTCGTGAAACCACGAACGCACAGTATCGAGACATTTGAAGTGGTTATCGTCATCAGTAGTGTGGTATTTGAACAAGCCACGTTGACAGTCCGTGGTAGACTAATCTCCACGCCACAACGACTAAGCACTCTTTGTGCAGTCTTGACTCTCCCTTGCATAATGGCCCATCCAAGCAACCACCAAGTTGAAGCCGTTGATCCATCATCAGCTTATGAAGTGTAGGCGGAGGCACTATTTTTAGAGAAACTTGCCAAGTAAAATTTTCATGCTTCGAAATCGACATTTGATACGTGTATCGTCGCAGAGCATGATGTTGATGAACGCGTTGAAACTCGTCGAGATCCCACCACACAACTTGCCCCACAAGCCTAAGCTCTCCTAAGCCTGCAGGGTCGATAGACATTGGGATGCAACCAGTCGCAGTAGATTGACAGTAAGTTCTAGAAACATGCGCGTCGTCGCGTGCGACGGCGGAAGTACGTGTTCGGCGTCGTTAGCGTCATAGACAGGGGACTTGAGAGGTCAGGAGAGCAGATACTCCGGGCGTACGTGTACCAGAGCAGCCTGTTATAGTAGCGCTGCTTGATCCCTGCGGCGGAGGAGTAGTCACGTGGTACGGCCACGTCTAAGTGACACGTCATGAGCGTCTGGACAAGGCAATAAATAGCGGAATTTCCAAAGTTTTCTGCAAACTACGACCACCATCATGTCCCGTCTAGACGCTCGTCATCCGACGCGCAGCCAGGGGAGACGTCTCTTCTCTTCCCTGTCTCTCGTTTTCTTTGCGCTTGTCGCCCTCCTCGCCGTCTTTCCTTCATCGGTTAGTGCTGAGGAGCAGCACCCAGAGTATGGAACTGTCATTGGTATCGGTACGTAACAATCTGCCTTCCCCCGCCTAAGCAAGTAGCTCATTTGCACTGTCTGCAGATTTGGGAACTACGTGAGCAGCAGTGTGTTAATTAGTATGGAATTACATTTCTAACTTTCATGTGCTGGCAACCAGTTATTCATGTGTCGGGTGAGTTTCCGTGGAATAATGTTCTATCTATGTCGTTTCTTACCTAGCGATTAGTGTTCAACGAGGAGGTGTCGTCGAGATTATCGCCAACGACCAGGGTCACCGGATAACGCCTTCATGGGTCAGTTTCACTGATGAGGAGAGACTGTACGTCGTATTTCCTATTAACTCAACTTCGTAATTAAACGTTTCTTGTAGTGTCGGTGACTCTGCTAAAAACGCCTTCCACTCCAATCCCGAAAACACTGTCTTCGACGCCAAGCGTCTCATTGGACGCAAGGTTGACGATCCTGATGTTGCCCGCGACATCAAGCACTGGCCCTTCCGCGTTTCTGAGAAGAACGGCAAACCCGCTATCACTGTTAAGCACAAGGGCGAGGACCGTGACTTCGTGAGTTGCCTCGGCTGTATCCTTCTGCATTGTTCTCAACATTTATGTTTTAGACCCCTGAGGAAATTAGCGCTATGGTTCTTGGAAAGATGAAGGAGACCGCTGAGGCTTACCTCGGCCACAAGGTCACTCACGCCGTCGTCACCGTCCCTGCCTGTTCGTTGATTTTATGCTCACTTCTGGGCATCATACTTACGTTTGGCGATAGACTTCAACGACGCTCAGCGCCAGGCCACCAAGGATGCCGGTACTATCGCAGGTCTCCAGGTTCTCCGTATCATCAACGAGCCTACCGCCGCAGCTATCGCCTACGGTCTCAACAAGAAAGGTGGTGAATCCCAGATCATTGTCTACGATCTCGGTGGAGGAACTTTCGATGTCTCCCTTCTTTCTATCGACGAGGGTGTCTTCGAGGTCTTGGCCACCGCTGGTGACACCCATCTCGGAGGAGAGGACTTCGATAACCGTGTCATTGAATACCTTATCAAGACCTACAAGAAGAAGACCGGCACCGACGTCACCAAGAACTTGCGCGCTCTCGGAAAGCTCAAGCGTGAGGTCGAGAAGGCCAAGCGCACTCTCTCCAGCCAACAGAGCACCAAGATCGAAATTGAGAGCTTTGAGGACGGAAACGACTTCTCCGAGACTCTCACCCGTGCCAAGTTCGAGGAACTCAACATGGACCTCTTCAGGAAGACCATGAAGCCCGTTGAACAAGTTCTCAAGGATGCCAACGTTAAGAAGGAGGATATCGATGAGGCACGTCGTCTCTAAATAACCTAGGATAAAACGCGTAACTGACCTATATTCTCATTAGGTCGTTCTCGTCGGTGGTTCCACTCGTATCCCTAAAGTTCAACAGCTCCTTAAGGAGTACTTCGGTGGCAAGGAACCCTCCAAGGGAATCAACCCCGATGAGGCCGTCGCCTATGGTGCCGCCGTCCAGGGAGGTATCTTGTCCGGAGCTGAGGGAACCGCTGATGTCGTCCTCGTCGATGTCTGCCCCCTTACCCTCGGTATTGAGACCACCGGCGGAGTCTTCACTAAGCTCATCCCCCGTAACACTGTCATCCCCACCAGGAAGTCCCAGATGTACGTCTTTTTGTTATTGATCATGGTACTCTTTCTGACTTCGTGATGACAGCTTCTCGACTGCCGCTGACAACCAGCCCACCGTTCTCATCCAAGTCTTCGAAGGTGAACGTTCGCTCACCAAGGACAACAACCTTCTCGGCAAGTTCGAGCTCTCCGGCATTCCCCCTGCTCCCCGCGGTGTTCCTCAGATCGAGGTTACCTTTGAGATTGATGCCAACGGTATCATGAAAGTCGCCGCCGCTGACAAGGGAACTGGCAAGTCCGAGTCCATCACCATCACAAACGAGAAGGGCCGTCTCTCTCAGGAGGAGATCGACCGCATGGTCGCCGACGCTGAGCGCTTCGCATCTGAGGACGAGGCTCAACGCAAACGTATCGAGGCCCTCAACTCGCTCTCATCGTTCGTGTACGGCCTCAAGACCCAGCTCGGTGATCAGGAGGGTCTCGGTGGCAAGCTCGCTGATGAGGACAAGAAGACGATCCTCAAGGCGGTCAAGGACACCACTGACTGGATTGACGAGAACGGCAGCAGCGCGAGCACTGAGGACCTTGAAGAGAAGCTGTCCGAGGTGCAGAACGTTGTTAACCCCATCACCTCGAAGCTGTACAGCGGAGCTGGTGGCGCAGGCGGCGGCTACGACGCCGACGACGATGAGGATATGGGTCGCGACCACGACGAGCTGTAAGGCTTTGTCAGTGCTGGTGACTCTGGAGCGGAGGAAGTTGTAAGACTATTATATTAGCTATTCGCACGCATATGGCGCTGTGTCACACTGGGAGGCGGTGAGCAGACACTGGCGAGAGGAGGACGCACACACGATACGGGGAGACGCCCTACAAAATGTTGCATCGCTTTGATTATAGCTAGATTACGTAGCGCGGAGACAACTCTTAATTTTATTTATGCAAGTCATGACAGGAGGGAAATCATAAATCTTTCATTGGATTGAAGTTGGGCTTGGAAAGATTTTTCTATGATCGGTGTATGGTCTTGGAGTTTGGTTCAAGGTTGGTGGCGTAGAGCAAGCGTAGAGATGTCAGTTACTGTCCATAGCTCAAATTGTCAGAAAGGCGGACTTACTTGAGCTTACTTTCTCAGTTGCAACCTAGTTGATTAGTCTAGCCTGGGTGAGCTCAAAGGTAGTTCTCATCTCACAAGGAACAATACACAAAGACCATGTCATAGCCGGCAACTAAACCGCGTTCGGTGCAAGTTGCAACCGCAAGATGGCCGTGAAGAACTGCGGATTGCACGCATCTCTATTGCGATTAATAATTGTTGGAAGTGTCCCTCATTTTCGCCGTCGTAATTCTTGGTTTTTCGCCGTCATAAGTTTTGGTGCCCTCCATTCTTTTTATTGGACGAAGTGGAGTGTCGAGAGGTTAAGAGCTAAAGATTGGGCATGGGAGCAAACTGCCGCCAATCACAACTGATCACGTCCCCAGCTGACGATTGCGAAATCAAATTTCTCATCTGCCAAGCGCGCAACACCGTCCTTCCGATGACCGATTTTCAAACGCCCCGTCGCGACAGCTCCCAATTGTGCAATCAGGTCGCGTGCACCCTTTCGACGCGCCTCAATGCGCTGCACTGCGGTGTCGCTGGTGTTCGTTGATGTTCTCTCTAGGGCGATGGAGGCTGCCGTGGGCGAGGGCGTTGCCAGGGCGCGGCTGGGCCAGGCCTTTCCAGGGTGCAGGCGGGCTGGGGATTGGGTTTGGGGGGTGCAGGTGCATCAACGCAGTTAAAATGCAGCGCTGCAGGTTGTCAGTCGCGACGGCAGCCGAGCGGTTGTGATTGGGATATGTACGGCCCCTCCTGGCCCCTCTGATAGTTGATTAAGTACGGGGACGCCTCTCGTTCCGTCCTCTTTTCCCCTTTCTTTCTTCTCCCACCCCATATTTCTTTCCGCCCCCTCCCTTTCCTTTCCTTTCCTTTCCTTTTCCTTTCTTTTTGATCCCGGGCTGGAACCTTTTCTGCTTTCTTTCGCGTACCCTGGAGGGAATGTTATAGACCCCATACACATATTCTTCTTCGACGAGTGATTTGAACATAAAGAATGAAATTCAACATTTGGGCGACTGGGAGTAGCAGGAAGGCCCTCAAGCAGGCCTTATCGATCACAAAAGTGAAGATTCTGGTGCGCCCTTCCTTCCTATATTTCTTGCATAGCTAGCGGGACTGACAATTCCTAGTATGCTCGCATAACACTGACGCGGGTCACCACGACTTACTTCATCTTCACGGTTGTGACGTGCCTGATCCTGAGCATCCTGCAGGGCATCACCTTCCGCGACAACTCGGAGGCTATCAACGCGATTGGCTCCATTCTCGGTGCGTCGCGCAGCGAATCAGGGCTCGCCGTGATCAACAACGGCAACCTGCAGCTGTGCGACAGCATCCCGGACCAGAGCGGGACGAACTGCCAGGACATCCTCATTTTCGGTGCGACTGGGAGTCGGAGGCGCGATCTGGCGGCGCACGCGCATGCGGATGTGCGCGAGCTCGTGGAGAGAGACTTTGAGGTCGAGGGCGAGGCTCTTCCGCCTGTGGCTGATGACGATGATGATAGTGAGAGCGATAGTGACAGCGACAGTGACAGCGACAGCGAAAGTGACAGCGACAGTGATGATGAGGATGAAGAGGAGAGCGACGAGGACGTCAAGACGGAGACCGAAGACAAGACTAAGAAGAACGACGTAAACCACGACGTCAACCACCAAGCTGATACCTCCGGGACTCAGCCTGTTGTCGTGGACGCAACATCAACGGGGAGTGGTGGTTCGAGCTCGAGTTCTACCAACACAGACGAGGACATCAGATTGTCGTCGACCGCGGGGCTGAGCAAGTCGTGTATTGTCTCCCTGAGATGGCTTGATGATACGTACGCCGTTCAGTCATGGTTCTCTTCTACAGCAGCTAATCGTCCGCCTAGCATACACAACGCGCAACGGGAGGACGTCGTCACTTTCATGTTCCAGATGTGGCTCTTTGTGCTTGCGTTTGTCACCGTGAGTGCCCTGGCGTATATCGCGATGTATGCGTCTTGCTGAACTCGGAGATGTGCTAGATCCTGAACGAGTCGATCCCGCATCTGGTCGCGGGCCTACTGGGCCATGTCATGGGCACAGCGTGGTCGGCGTACCGGATAGCATCCATGGAATCTCTGAAAGACTTCTATCGCGACGCAATTGTCCCAGAGGCGTGCGACAGCCAGGACTTCCTGGGCGAATGGTGGGAGGTTAGAATTAGCCACGCCGTACGTAGTACCCTCCGATCTTCCCCACAAAATACCTAATTTTGCTGACTTTAGATCCCCGTTGCGGTGATGAACGGCGTTTCCCTGATTGTCCTATGCGGGCTGTCATACAAGCTTTTCAGCGTGAGTGGTTTTGGAAACTAATCAGCGCGCCGAGTTTTCATGCAGAGCAACTAGGTGTATGCGAACGAGTCGTTCAGTCGCGTCGGTGCGTCTGCCAAGATCCACCGGATGTACAAGGTAATGAGACACAGCTAATTGCTCACCTGCTGCTGTACTCATTCATATTTTTACTATAGACTGTCCTGGTGTTCTCCGTCTGCCTCCAGCTCTCGGGATTCTTTTCCATCGCATCCACCGCAATGTGGATCGACAGGATATCGCACGGCGTCATGATGCAACTCGCTCACCACTCCAAAATCTACCTCGTGGCGTTTACGGTCTTCCTTGTCGTATGTTCACATTCGCCATTCGAATCCGTAGCTTCGGTGTTGACTTGATTTCTCTAGCTTACATTTCCATGGTTCTACTTGGTGAGCTAACAAGAAATAATTTGCGCATATAATTGAGATTTAATGAATCTGCTGCAGGGATGGGTTTGTGTGCGGAAAGAGTGCAAGATCAGATTCATGGTCTTCATCGGCCTTGCATTGTTCCTTCTTACTATCTCTTCGGTCATGTTCGCAAGCCCTCGTAAGCTCATTTTGTTATTTCAGCACGAGATAAGCATTCTCATGCACCATTGTAGTGTATATCTACAACTTCGTGAACTGGAGGCTGTTTGGCGTCCTGAGCGTGACGGCCTACGTGCTCTCTGTCGCGACCACCGCACTCGCGATTGTGTGCCGCCTTAACTTCGGAAAAGGCCTGGCTCACTACTGTGAGTACCACTTGGCAGCATACAATGCCTCTGCTCACCTTCATTTTGCAGTGCAAGTCTCAGATGCGCTGGAAGGCATGGATTTCACCCCCGTCGTCTTCGCCAAGGGCGAATACCCAAGCGACGACACCGAGAAATACGGCGCGGACGCAAAGTTCGGTGACCTGATGAAGCCCATGGCGCCCGTCACGCTCCCGCCCGCGTCCCTCGCCGTCCCCAAGAAGCAGAAGCAGCGCGGGTCGTCGATATACTCGGACCCGAACGGAAGCGCCGTGTACCTCTCCTCAACCCCGCCCCTCCTCTCGGACCTCGCGCCCGCTCCGGGCAGCCTTGCGCGCGCAGCGACGAAGCGCGGAACGGTTCCGTACCCTGCGATGAAGGATATTAATGCCGCGACGCAGGGAAAGGTGAGGAAGGGTGGGGCTGGGGTGCGCGCGGCGAGCCCTGTTGAGAGCGTGGAGTCTAGTTTGAGCTCGTCCCCGAGCTCGACGTTCTCGCTTGGCTCTGGGCGCAGGAAGGTCGGCCTCCCCTCGAACCCACGCGGGAACAAGGCCCCTCGGAAGTAGATGTTGATTGTCTGTGTATTTATTATATCCCCTCCCCTGAATTGATTTCAGGTTGGGCTACCGTTCTTTTGTCTCTTGTTTTCTTCTTTCTTGTGTCCTTTTGTGAGAGTGCGTGGGCAGGGTCTGTGCGTGGCAGTCGGGCTGCGTGGGGGGCTCCGACGGGCTCTGGTGAGCGTGGCGGGCGTGGCTGCGTGGCGTGTGCACCTTTGCATGGCAGGCTGTGCGTGGCGGCATATCGGCAAATTCAGTGGCCGTTATACGCGAGCGTAGCCAGGTCGGCAGGCTGCGGGGCGGGACATGGCATTGCATGGCAGACGCGCGTGGCGGAGAATGCCAGCTAGCGACGGGATATTGTATTTAATTTATACAACTCAAAAAACAAACAAATAAAATAAGTATCTAGGAGTGGGTTTACAATTGATTTTCGAGGTCGAGCATTCCAAATCTGAATAATGGGCACGAAGCAAACCACCAGTACCACGCTGTAAGCACGTTGCACATATCGCTCAGTGTGTGTTGGTCATATGCCGCTACTAAATGTTCTCCCTCGTCCTTGCGGCTTGCCTCGTTTCATTCACGCAGCAAAATGTACTTATATGCCAACCTCTTACCCTACATAAGACTTGAGTGACACCACCTTCCAGGCTTTCACTTTTGCTTCACTCGCGTTTCCTCGATTGACCTGGTATACTGCATTCCTCTTGAAGATGGCAACCGTACCTTCTGTGACGCCGTTGAGTGAGATATTCAGGTGTTGCCACAACCCGTCGACAAATGGTAGAAACCTAGTGATTTGCATGGATGACAGGGAGAATTGTCCTACTGATTTTATGTTTGTCATATTCACATCCAAAGTTGAATGATTAATGTTTGTCGTTACTTAGAAACACAAATATCTTCAAAGTCCACCTGCATGTCATCGGTTCTGACCGCAAACAGCTGGTCTGGTACCAATCCGGTCAATACGGCAGGAGCGTTTTTGGTAGGAAGTTGTTTGGAGACCCAATTCTCGATCGGTAAGGCAGCATTCAAGACATACTACGTCTACGGTAACTCATCCTAAAATGTTAAATGAGCAGTAATAGGAAATTTGAACAGAGCATACAAGACGCATACCAATGGCTTTGTAATACTTATTCAAACGGGGACAGAATATTCTGTTTTGGTTTGTCTGTATGTCCTGCTGCTCTTTGTCTTGTTTTGATGATTTCATCAGGATACTCTTGTGGAGCATTCCTAGTCCGGACACTCTCCGCGATGATTGAGAAAGTATAGACAGACAAATTCTCAGTGATGCCAGCTCTAACTCTATTCATAGGTTGGCTTACTTTATCCAGGAGATGAATCACAAATCCCATTGTGAGTTTCGCATTGTCAGGTCAATGATATGCTCATCAATGAATTTCGCATATAGCGCATACAAACTGTACCATATGTCAGGTAGCAACTCCGATAAAACAAACCACTGCAGGCATTTCAAAGATACATTTTCTCGACGAGATGTCAGGGTTCATTTTGTTGGAGCATGGTTTGTTGTGGTATCCATATAGCTCATGTAACATATCTTTGATTTTCTGCATGTAGGGATACTGTTTCACACGTCGGAGATGCAAAATCGAGTAATTTGGCTTTCTCTGGTGTCGCTGAAGGCATGGACCATGTTTGCTACTTTCGTCATGCTCTAGCCCTTGATGAGCGTCGGATCATGTTTCTACCACTCTATGCTAGTGACCCGTCCACAGAAGACAATGAACCTAACAGTTTATATTACCGGACTCATAGTACGTTGGAAGTTTGGTTTTCTGGTAATCACACAGATATGTATGTTTCCTTGCCCTAAATTCATTATAATGAGATACTGAGTATACTTATAGCGGTGGACTTAGTAGGCCAGACGATCACCCATCGTTATGGTGGATGATTTACGACGCAAGTCAATTTGGCCTTCGTGCAAGGCTACCACTGATGCAGCAATATCATTCCAATCAAAGTAATGAAGTCAGTATGATCAAAGGGGTGTGGTGGATACATGAAATCCTTCCTTTTAAGCGGTGGACAGATATGACTACAGTCCCACCAAAGAAATCGAGAGTAAAGTGCGTTGTCTGAATGCGATCTGAATAATCCTCACAAGCATTGATACACATCGCCCTTAGGCCTCATCTTTGGGCTAGCCGGGTAATCAATCACGGCCAAAAACTTCATTTCTCAGTCTTACAGGCCTTACAAGTCTCGGACTACCTTCCCAAAGCTCACTTACCACCCTATATCACCTGGAAATGGGACTCTCTTCATATTGCTGTCAATTCTGACAAATGGGTACTATCTAACCCTGATGAGCTTTTGAAACCATTGATAAACCAGTTTGTAATGGAAAATAATAATAACGCATGGGCTGCCGTTGCTGGTTTGGCTATTTCCGGTGTGTTTTTAAGTATTGGATGTCATAATATTGCTTACGCATACGAAACGATATAGGGGTGGGAAGACAAGCAGTCTATGAAGGGGTGATGCATTTTATCACTTCTGATAGCGGCAGGGATAACCACTACCCAAACGGCTGTCAGCTTATACGAAACGCTAGGGCGCTTCTAAAACCTCATAAAGGACAACTTCGGATGCAATATGGCAGCAAAGTAGGGCAATCTAGCCTGCATGCTGAGTCGATTACCAAGTATGAAAAAGAGAAAAGGAGGTTTCTTGACGAGTTTACAACTTGCAAGTCGAGCAATTTTATAATCGGTTACATGTCAGCTCATGTCTTCTATGCAGATAAGTATATCGTCGTGAAAGACTCCCGGTTTCCGGTACACTCGATCGCGATGTCTGAGGATGGTAGGAACATAATTTCCGCTTCTGAAAACGGTACTCTCTCGATTTGGGACTTATCAAGTGGAAGAAAAACTAAAGAACTTGTCCTCGTTGAGGATGAAAGTGCAACAGCCAACTGTTTCACATTCTTCCTTCGTGATGGAGTGTGTAAAGCATCCACAGCAACCAAAGGCAATCTTACGATATGGAATGACGCACCCATCAAACACACTGTAGAAGCGGCGATCTTCACTATGGCGTTTTCCCCAGATGGGAAAAGTCTAATTACGGGCTCTGAAGATAAGATACTTCGACTTTGGGATGCTGAAAGGGCAGAGCTGACAGGGAGTCATATGGAAGGTCATTCAGATACTGTTCTGTCCACGTCATTCTCTCCAACTGGAGAGCTTATAGTGTCTGGATCGGCAGACAAGACAGTGTGCGTGTGGGACGTGAACACATTCAAACAGATCGGATTGCCATGGAAGGGCCATCAAGACCGGGTTCACTCCGTAGCGTTCTCCCCGGATGGAACGACTGTTGCCTCCGGCTCCGCTGATTGTACAATTCGTATCTGGGATGTAGGAACCGGCGGCCAAGTTGGTCAACCTTTTGAAGGGCATGAAAGTACCGTTAATTCTGTTTCATTTTCCTTTGATGGACGTCGTATAGTGTCAGGTTCGTCAGACTGCACGGTACGAATTTGGGACGTTCAAACCGGTCAGCAAGTTGGAAAATCGTTGAGAGGGCATAGGAGAGCTGTAAACTGCGTATGCTTTTTACCAGACGGAGACCGTGTTGCCTCGGGGTCTAGTGACTGGACAATTCGTATCTGGGATGCTTTGTAAAATATCAGAACAATGTCATATGTAATATTGCTTTTATCCATTGTACTCGAGTATACGCTACGTTTATCACAACTAGAAAGGTACAGTACCTAGCTAAAGTAGTTTAACTTGGAGAGGTACATGGAAAAGGCGCTGTGTCGATCAATGTTGTGTGGTTAAGTGGGTTAGTGCATGGTCGATGTATCAAAACACATTGACTTCCTGCTAAGTTGCATTAACTTTTTAATTTCTTGTTTTTTTTCACGATAATTCCAGATATATTGTACTTAATTCACAACTTTCTGGCTCTTCTAAGCTGTCGAAACTCAGACCGGACGTCTACAACAGCCTTCATTTTGACGTTGAACTGGCACATACTGGCTCACACTGACCAACACCGATAGAAGGACTTGGTCGTTAGTGAGAGCAGGATTACCTTCACTCTCATTGACAAGGTACTGTACCATTTCGAATGGTTCGTCCAGGGGGGGGACATGGGACACCGTGAACGAAATTTTCGCCCCGCCACTTTTGGCATGGCCCGGGACAATCCAAAAATTTCGTCCAAAAAATTTCGTCCAGCTAGTTTTTCATAGGGAAAGGCAGTTTTTGGCGGTATGGTTTCAGCAATTTTCAAAAATTTCTCCGTTCACTGCGGCTTGGGACACAGGACAAAGCACCGATTTCGTCCACGTACATGGCCCTTGGGACGTGGGACGGACGGACCATTTAAAATGGTACAGTATATCACAGTCAAAGTTGGCCCGCGAAGCTATTCGGATATACCATGTGGAACTTCAATGCTGATCGTCTTGAAGATGTATATTACAAGGTAAGTATTATATCTCTTAATTGTTCAGTCCAGATTAACAACAGATTATTTGTAACAGCTCATCGAACAACTCAAATCATACTATGCAAAGTGGAAGCTAATTTCACACGTAAAAGAAACTCTCACACTTTCGGCAAACGTGTGCAAGTCACTGTCCGCAATAATTCACAATCCCCAGCATTCGAGAAGAGCGCCTCCTGTACTAGATTGACTGCGCCAAGCGCCCTACGTTCCAAGTGGGCTTCGGCCCATTGCCCCTTCACAAACAGACTCAAGTCCATCCTCACTGTTACCACCATTAGTGCAGACACCTTTGGAACCTCAATTTCAACCGCCCATGATTGTTGTTGGACCAAGTCTCACTGTGCAGACTCAACCACCTGCACTTGGTGCGTATCCGGGTCCATCACTACCTGATCCGTCCCTCGGATCAACGCACATGGTGCCGATGTTTTTCCAGCCTGGAGGTAGTGCTCAGGTCCAGGCTCTTGCACAGCAGTGGCTTCCTGCTGAATCTTCAGAGCGCGAAGTTGATCAGTCTGGAAACACCCGGAAGCCTCGTACATGTAGGAAGTGCGCAAGGCCTGAATGCCCAGGAAAGGGAAAGGTGATCTTTTGTAGGAATCCATGTCAAGACTGCGGAAAGGTGAACTGCCAAGGGAGGAACAGCAGGAAGTCCAAGAAAACATGCTCAAAAGGATGGGAAAAAACATAATTACTACAGTAGATACAAGTCCTACAAGGCAACATGACATAATGAGCTCAAGCGCGCAACCGTGAGCAATGTGAGCTTAAGCGAGAGGTATCTTATGCTGATAAATCAAAAAAAAAAAAAAAAAAAAAAGGCATAGAAAAAGGGACATCACGAACTGAGCAGTAACCGAGTGCAATCCCATTTTTAAGCGAGTGTCCGGCTCGCTAGACAGCACAGCAGCTTAGCACAGATTAATAATAGACACGATAGGCATGATGGAGTGGTTATTGGTAGTCATGACAGTCTACATACGGTACAAGTAGTCAACAAACTTCCTGTCCCCTTTCCCCTCCCCTATTTCTTTTTCTTTTTCTTTTTTGCCTCACATACACCGCTATCCGGCCAATTACTGCAGGAGGTGTCGTAGGAACCAATTTGCTTAACTATTGTAAAGATACTGTACTAGTACTACTCCATAGATCTCAACATGCTACCATTCGTCCTTATCCTGCTCGTTTGTTGGTTCTTCATCAGAGAAAAAGGCTTCTATAGGCTCAAATTCTTCGTCGTTACTATCAGCATCTAATTCATTAAGTTTCGCGATTAAATTGGCATCTGATTCAATGTAATAGCCATGTTAGATACAAAGCAAAGTGATGTCAAGGGCATACCTAGTCCTCGGCCATTATTCACACCACCCATATAGTAGAAGAATATTGCATCTGGATGGGATTGGCTGCTTTAGCACCATTAGACGAGGGAAGTGCTTGCGACACAAACAGTTCTACTCAGTCAATCAAGAACAAACTTCGGTCTAGAAAGTAATTACACTTACAGTCACACAATGTTTACCATGCTCATACATTCGCAACATTCCTCAAGGAGCCTGTTAGTACGTCCGTATAGTAGTTTTTGTATATATACTGTACAACTGCGATATACGGTGCACTCTTAATAAACACCCCTAACAGGTTTCGAGGGTACCTGGTGTCCCAAGATGCCAAGGCGATGCGGCATGCCATGCCGTGCATGTTTGGCAAAGGCTTGAGCGTGCGCTAGGCAGCTCGACCGTCTTGGTTTCCATACTTTAGTGCTTAGAGAGCGGTACGCACGCAAACGGGTGCGTTAGCGCTAAATTACAGCCTGCCACACAGAATCTATTGGAGACGCGCGCACCGGTGGTCGTCTGATTTTACACAAATTATTCCTTCCCGCTGCTAATGTTCATCACATCGACTTGGTCTCTGCTCTTCCGTCTGTCATCCTCGAACGAGCCGTCTAGGGACTGCGCAATCTTCTTCTTCTCTACATTCGGCACGGGTCCAGTGAACCAATGCACGCCACCGTACTTCGGGAAGTAGTAATAAATCAAGGACAAGACCATCACACCGCCGAACACAGCGACAGTGTAGTTCATGTCCTGCACGGACGTCGTGGGGCTCTGCGGGAACAAGAACACGACGCTCATGAAGCCCATAAACAGTACAGCAATAATCGCAACCGGCAAGCTCTGTCGAAAATCACATAAAAACCGGAGCGGCAAAGAGAGAGTTAAAATGAACGCACGAATCGTCCTAGGTTGAATGGCCCCGGCTTAAAATCGTTCTCCCCCGTGAACCTCACGATGATTGGGACGGAGTACGCATAGTAGAGCCCCGTCACACTCAGCGCAAACACCGCATTGATCGCCTGGTCACCGGCGAACACGAGCAGGCCGAGCGCGAGCGAAAGCCCAGCGTCAAAGACGACAGTGTTCACCGGCGTCCCCGTGAACCTGTTCATCCGGTACAGCCAATTCGAGAACGGTAGTGCAGAGTCTCGGCTGAACGCGAACGTCTGCCGACTCGCTGCGAGTAACTGGTTAAGTTCGTCGGTCAGTTATGCATACTCCACTGCAATTACAAGAGGGCTGAATACCATGCTGGACCCCATCATGTACCTATAGAAATCAAGGTTACAAATCGAATACCTCTCTGTCTGAAACGAAGATGCTCACTGCACGATCACTACAATGGCCCAGATCGCTAACGTCGGTCTCTGTCCAAAGCTGTTGAAGAATATTTGCGCCATCGGCTGGTCGCTGTCAACGAGCGATTGCAAGTCCGTGCCCATGCAAAACGCCAAAGACATGTTAATCGCTGGTCGACGACGCCGCTCGTAAGCTTCTCATTCACATGCACAAGTAAAATCAAAAACACACCCCATCCCAGTATCCCCGCAATCCCAATTGCGCTCACAATCGCCCACGGCACAGCAGTAGCCGCGTTCGACGCCTCTTCACTAATATGCACGCTCGAGTCAAACGAGCCTACTCAGTAAATTCCCACTCAGCAAGCTTTTTCGAGGCGCAGTCAGAAGGTGCTTACAGATAGTCCATAGCGGCGCCAGGAAGCTCAAAATAAACGCGTAGCCATTCGGCCACCCGTTCACTGCATCAAGAACCTTAAACCCAATCCTGAGCCTGTTGAATGCACCTGTGCTCACCATTATAAAAGTCCCACAGCGCCACTTTTGCGCTGTTCTTCAACTCACGGGGCGTAGCCGCCGGGAGCGCAATGATAATCGCCAAACATAGCCTATCTCCCATGATTAGCTCATAAATCTCTTCCCCGCCAACAACGGGTCACACGACCTCACTCACAGGACATTCAGCACTACGTACACCGTCTGCAGCCTTGCAAGCACCGATGTCCCCAGGCAGCAGATGACGGCGTGTGAGAGGATGATGGCGGTGTATACCCCACTACGCGTATCCATTCAGTCAAATCTATGCGCGTGAGCAAGAGAGAGGGACCACGCACAAGAGCTGGGCGTTGGTTGACGAGAACGTCCCGCCCGAGCCTATCGTCGCCGCGGCCATAACTTGCACAGCGCAACCCCAGTCTATCGATGCGACCGACGCGACTGACCCTATCGTGTTCGCGTCTAGGATAAAAAACGCAGTGAGCTATAAATAAACATCGTTCGGAGACGCATGTGGAGTTGACGGGAGCGTCGCCCTCAGGGGAAAAGTGGGAGAACGATGAGTAAAGAAGATGGGACGTACAGCCAACGGTCCAGCAGAGAATGTTGCGCCATTCCGGAGACGCCAGAGAGAACGTCCAGAAGTACAGCTACAGCGCCAGATTAGTACATTCTCGTCATCGGAAGGTCGAATGCGCCGGTGTAGTACGTACCCCTCCTGAGGTGGGCGCCGCCGATGCGAGCTCCGCCATCGCCAGTCCGACTATGAAGATGAACACACTCGCCACCAACCACTGCATGACCCAATATCAGTACTCATTCATCATCGCACCGAAATCCCAGCTCGTCTTACCCCCCACACCATCGCAGGACCGCCTCCATTCGGCAGGGCATAAAACAGCACGGAAGCTATCGACGGTAGTAACCCAATGATTGAAAACGCAATCCCAAACACCTAGCGCGCCCCCAGTCAGTACAAGGATGCTGCACCAACCGAGTTCATGTCCATGTCCACAGGACAGACGGACGCACCTCGAGGGGCGTGAACGCCCGCTTAAACTCTTGCTTGTACCCCAGGTCCGCCAAGAGCGCCTCGTCCGCGAGTCTTACAGCCTCCGCGCGCGATACCGTCCCATTTTCAAAATCGTTCATGGTCTTCATACTGTGTCACAAGAAGAGGGATGGTGGCGGGTGTGGGGCACACTTTTATCTTGACAGGAGACCCACTTATGACTGAGGCTCGGAGTCCGGTGACGGGGATGGAAGCAAGCGTGGAGTGCCTGCTTCTATTCACATACCTCCAGAGGGAGGTAGCTGGGTACCTGTAGATAAGTTGCTTTCGTATACGATAAGGATTTTTTCCAATGCCGCTTGATAACGGCTTACTCTACATGGGGAATTGATGGGGAACGCACAATCCTCACGGAGATGGGCGACTCTGAATACAATAGTGCAGGACAGGGTACGCATACAGGCAATACACTGACCCTCATAAGCCCCTGTGTATGTAAGATGAGTTCCAGTGAATTAAAGCATTTAAATAAAAATAGAGGTGAAGGGAAAACGCCTACGTACGATATTGAATATCAACTTTACGGGGGTAGTAAGCTGGGGTAAGCTTGGTTTCCCTTGTCAAGATCGACATCTGCATGCGGTCACTCAGTGGAAAAAATGCGCAAATGGGGTGTCGGCTGCATAACTTGTACATAACGTTTCCAAATTTACTTCTTTCCTTTGAAAACTCAATGTTAACAGTTTATTTCTGGCAGTTAATGCACCAAGATAATCAGACTACCTACAACGGTCCGGACGGTCGCAGGTTGGATAAGCACACTCTATGTCACCGGTCACCTGTTATATTTATTAAAAATACTTCCTGTACTAGTGACGTCCAGCGCTGTTCTCGGAGGGGTGCAAGTAGCTATGTTTTTAACTAAGTTGCCGTAGTGTCTACTGGCTGTAGTCTAGTGGATGTCGTATCCTATTCAAAGATATTTTTGAAGTAGTATGAGAAAGAGAATGTGTTACTCAAACACATTGATTCGGAATTTTTTGACAAAATCGGCTCCAGGTTAACATCCTCCTGCTGAAGTACTTGATAAACTACTAACACCATGGAGCTTCAAGTGAGAGTGGACAGACCAGACTTGGTTCAGACGCCAAAACTGTTCATTCAAATAACTTGAGTACAAAAAGCTACATACTATACTATCTATTTCTTAACTTATATTTCACACCCCTTTCATATGTTCCTTCAACCGGAACGACTCGAAATCCACCCCTGCACCCTTCCTTTCTCACAAAGAACCGGTCAATTGAGTGACGTATCGAATGGATTGCTGATCTTCAAAGCACATGCGAACAACGCATGTTGACCATGGCCGATCTTTGAACACCAAAGAAGGTTAACAAGTTAGTGATTCACCTTATTTAAGAATACAGTCGGGAATACACCGCTCCGTGAGCAACCCCACCCCTCACTCCTATTTCCTCGCATTGTAATTGGCAATGCGCCCCCAATCCTTTCTAATATCTGTGTTAACGACGCTTGGGTCCTGCGCCAGCAGCCTTGCAGCCGCTGCGCCTCCTCCCCGAGTACTCATTCTAGGCGGCGGAGTTACCGGCGTTATCGCAGCGCGCACGCTGCACGAGAGCGGCATCAACGACTTCCTCATCATCGAGGCGCGCGACGAGCTCGGGGGAAGGATGCAGGATAAGTCGTTTGGGGGGAAAGTCATCGAGCAGGGCCCCAACTGGGTCCAGGGCACGCAGACCGGGAACGGGCCCGCGAACCCCATCTTCACGCTAGCGAAAAAGCACAAGGTCAAGACGCAGTTCAACGACTGGTTCGGCAGTGTCAGTGAGTACCTGGTTATTTTGCGCACAGCGTCCGCGTGGACGTGCGAAGGCAGATAGCTTATGTGAGGCGGGTGCGCCGCGTAGCGACATACGATAAGACTGGCGCTGTTGATTGGCTCGACGTGTTCAATGAGTCTGGCGACGAGTTTGACGACATGACCGTTGTTGCTGGTGCGTCAATCAGCATCAGAAGTGATATTCGTGTTTATGGAAACATGGGAAATAGGCGCCCGTGTTAATAGTAATCTTGTTGATCTCTCGGCCAGATCTGGCTATTCACTGGCGAACGCCAAACCCAAAACAGCACATGACAGCGCAGCTGAGTACTACCAGGTACAACACGATTGTATTATACTTTTATCTATTTTGACTGCTCACGGAAATTGTAGTTCGACTGGGAATACGCTCAAACACCTGAGCAATCATCGTTAATTGCCTCATCTTGGGTAAGCCTCATTTCACTTCCTATGTACATGCCTGATAGAAATATTGCCCGTCGCAGGGAAATAATTTTACATACAATACCGACCAGGGAGGGTTCTCCGAAGACAATGATATGTCAATTGACCAGAGAGGATTCAAAGCTCTGATACAACTGGAAGCGGATGACTTCCTTACACCCAACCAACTCAAATTAAACTCCACCGTAAAATCGGTGCAGTACACAAACACCGGAGTGACAGTTACATTAACAAATGGAGAAAAAATAACAGGGGACTATGCTCTGTGTACGTTCAGCGTAGGCGTTCTTCAAAACGACGATGTCGCATTCGAACCAAAGCTTCCAGGTTGGATTTATCTAGCTGCACTGACTCAAAGTTTATCTCATCTATGCCTTTTGGTAGCCTTCAAGGAAGAAGCTATCGAAAGTATTGTAATGGCTACTTATACGAAGATTTTCTTGAAGTTCCCCAAGAAGTTTTGGTTTGATACGGAGGTGCGCTAGGTCCCACTGCAACTCCGTTGCGATTGTTTAAACGGATTGTCAACGAATATAGATGGCCATCTTTGCTGACTCTGAACGGGGACGCTATCCAGTCTGGCAAAGCTTGGATCATCCGAATTTCTTCCCCGGCTCTGGTATTATTTTTGTAACAGTAACAGTAAGTTTGTGGAGGCATACATTTCGATGGATCATAATGTCTTCGCTATCAGGGAGATTTTTCCGTTCGGATAGAAGCTCTTCCCGACGCGCAAGTTCAAGACGAGGTTATGGGTGTGATGCGTTCAATGTTCCCAAACGTCACCGTCCCAGAGCCCACCGAATTCTTCTTCCCGAGGTGGCACAGTAACCCTCTGTTCCGGGGCTCCTACTCCAACTGGCCACCATCTCTAAACAGTCAGCACATAGATAACCTGAGAGCAAACGTCGGGAAGCTGTACTTTGCTGGAGAAGCCACAAGCAGGAAATATTTCGGTGAGTGAAAGTTGAAATACATCTACGTTTCACCGTTTGATTTTCAAAATTGAACTTCTATAGGCTTCTTGCACGGCGCTTACTTTGAAGGGCAAACTGCCGGGAGTGAGATTGCTTCTTGTATAAAGAAAGGCAGTGCATGTAGTAACCTCGAGCAGTTTGCTCAGATAAACAATGTCTTGCCGTACGAGAATAATTAAGCAGCTTATGTATCACTTCATCTGCATTTGCACATTTTTAATGTCAAGCATCGGTATTCTATCATTTGTGCCTAGTAGAGAGGCTTGCCGCCGTTGGCAGCCCGTTATCTACTTATCTGTATTTGCTTGCGTTTAGCAAGGATTAGAAAGAGGCCTGCTCAAGTGATTTGAGGACTCCTTAGTTGACCTCAGTACATGCCGTTGAAATGCCGCAAAGGCGGCCGGCTTGCTCCGAACTTACCTTGACTTGTGTAAGTTGTATGTCGATGACGGGAGCCACTACTTGGACACGACACTATTTGGGAAATACTTCACCTCGTATGTAATTTAACCCCGACTACAAAGCCGTTATTATTTTGTTGCTGGATGCCTTAATTCAATTCATTCTGGGATGAGCTTCTTCTCTATCTATTTACAGTCACCGTGAGAAATTCGGCATTTCTCGGCATGCTCGCCGCGCTGACCGATTACCTTTGCTGCATTTTGTCCTGTGGATTCCACATTACCTCGATCCTCTGATTTTCCCACTTTGGTTTACGAGCCACAGATTATCTCATCTTCTAGATATGTTACGACGAGTGGAAAACATACTGTTTGTGCCTTATCATTTAACTGTTCGCTGCAATTTCCGGAGTTCGTATTTCGTTGGGGTTTTCCTCTCGTCACTTGAAGCTTGACTAATGACTAGTGACTGGTGACGCGTCTTACAGGACGCGTCTTTTACCTGCGCTCCCCCATATTCTCTCTTTCTTCTTTTCCATCTGCCCCTTCGTTCCGTAGGGCCTTCCGCATACACGCGTCCTGTGATTCCGCTCGAGTCCCTGTCAGTCTTCTCCACCTTCCTTTCCAGTATGCTCCTGGCCAAAAATTGCTATCAGATGACGCAGACTACACTCGCGTCCTCAGCAGGTTGTGATCCGTCGGAAATGAAGTGTCTGGAGACGACCGGATAAGCTGCAGCCTGCGGCTTGCGCACGTGATGGCTATCTAACCGCCGAGTCGTGTGACCGTTCTTAGAATCCATTCCTCCGTTCTCCCTCGGCTCTCTTCCTCTTACCACCACCATCATGATTTCATATCGACCCTACAGAGGCGACGCGGACCTACCGCACATCATGGCCCTTGTCCAAAGCGAGCTCAGCGAACCCTATGTCATATATACCTTCAGGTACTTTTTGCACCAGTGGTCAATCAACGTTTCTTTCTCCTTGCAAAGGTCCCCACTAACCATCTCTCCCCGCTCAGGCCACATCTCTCATTCTTGGTACGACTTGAACATATTGCGTGGCTTTTTTCTGACGGACTTGCGTGGTAGGCATTTCCGTCGTCCCCATCCGCACCCACAGGCACATCCTCTATTGCGACTGAGCCACGGCCCGTAGGCGTCATTATATGCAAGCAGAGCGTGCACCGCGACCTTGCAAACCGCGGTTACATTGCCATGTTGTCCGTCGACCGCAACTGGCGCAAGCAGGGCATTGGTGTGCCTTTTCTCCGCTCTACTTCAACGCGTACTGACCCCGTCCCTTGCTCGCACAGCCAGCGCGCTCGTAAACCGCTCCATCAAGGCCATGCAGCAGGACCAGGTGGATGAGATAGTCCTCGAGACAGAGCACGACAACGCTGCTGCCC
This sequence comes from Stropharia rugosoannulata, assembly GCA_028532985.1. NCBI lineage: Eukaryota > Fungi > Basidiomycota > Agaricomycetes > Agaricales > Strophariaceae > Stropharia > Stropharia rugosoannulata. The sequence goes on along the minus strand of JANCIK010000010.1, from coordinate 2,275,610 downwards.
TTGCTCTTTACGAGTCTCTTGGCTTCATCCGCGAGAAGCGCCTCCATCGTTTCTATCTCAATGGCAAGGACGCCTTCCGCCTGGTCCTCGCAGTCCCCGCACTCCCTTCCTCGGCTCCTGCTGCCTCTTCATATAATCATGCCGCATTAGTTTCGGCGGCGTTTTCGGCTTCGGGTGACGAAGACGATTTTGACTCGTACCCCATCCCCTCCACCTCTCAAGACAGCCCTTACACGAGCGACGGTACCCCACCCGTCGACCGCTATTTTGGTCACGCGAGTCATCACAGGCGCAGGCAGATGTCCCACCGCGCCATCTGCGTGTCCCCGTATTCGGACGACGAGGACGAGGTTTCGGGGCGCTAAGTTACGGCAGTTAAAGGGGGTTTCGTTGGGGATAGATGAATGGGTGAATTTTGGGGCGGAGCTCATCCGAACGTAGAGCGAACTAGAGGAAGAATTGGAGGGACTTGGTGTGACCTGACGCGAACAAGGATAAGGATGAACACGACCCTGGCTTTGGAGGCGCATCCGATCTACATAGCGCCCGGACGTGAACGCGACCCTGGCCTCCTGCTCGTATTCCGAGGCCTTGGTCCGGTTACGCGTGCCTCCCGGTGCCTCACAAGCCTTGACAACATCGCCGGTCGACATTTCTTGGACATGCGCTTCTGCAACACCACGCACCGCTCTTCAAATCTGATAACGGCACCCAATCAGGTCCTACATGCACTCTCCTACTTCCCCGTTATCAATGTTTTGTTATCTGGGACCGATTGGCCCCGTGCTCAGCCCCCCACGCTTTCTCCACTCGCTTTCCGCTCCGCGATCTAGCTCATCCTCGACCCCCAATTTTTTTCCCGTACTACTCACCACATATAGATCTCTCACCTGTAACCTGTTCACATCACCGCCTTCATCCGTCTCTTCCCTCCCCTTTCCCTCCCGCCTCAAGCAGCATGTAGCAAGTCCCACTTAACAGCCGATTAATCAGCAGCCGGATATCAATTTCCAACCCCCAGACGTATAATTTACTTCCCCTCCCCCGCCGATGTCGAAGCACACCTGTACCATAACGTACCCTGTCGTATTTCTCCGTTGTATCTTCCAGTTTGTACACCCCTCCCCGTGGCTTTAACTTACCTTACTCTACTTCACCACTCCCGTACCATACCGAGCCTCACATGCACTACCGCATACACCTTACCATACACGCACACCCCACACCCCGTATACCACCCTACCACACTATTTCACTACACCGCGCCCAGCGCCTAGTCACCTCTGCTTGATGCTTCTTGCTGTATCGCTTAACCCACCCCCACTCTGCTACTTTTCTCCTTTCAAATAATCCTTCTCGTTACCCTCTTCTTTTCCCTTTCTACTTACACACTGCTGTATCCATCTACCCACCTCACTGTCTGTAGTACGCTATGTACGCTATGTTGTGCAATGACTTGACTGGAGTGATAAGTCGAAAGCTAGTATGTAGTTAGTTGTCTTCTTTTGCGTTTGACTTTACCTTTACAATTCATCGTCAATTAGCTTGGTTAAGATCATTTGTGTGATGTGGGTGAGTTTTGATGCATGATGGTTAGAGATGTATAGGTCCATAAGGTACGCGGATTTGCGCTCGCGTGTACTCTCATGCTGCGCACTGGCGCGGGTGCGTAAGGCCTGAGAACTGATTATAAAAGCTATTCATATGCCTCGAAGAACTGGGGAGAAACATCACCTCGACTACGTCTGGTGGCGGCTGCTGGTGGCGGCAGCGGGTATTCCAGAGAACTCTTCACCGCGGTCTAACTGGGCCAACGGTGAACATCCATTGCTCAATATAGCTCGCTGCTGGTCCACCATGCCATAGAGTGGTCCAAGATCAGACCACATGCGCAACATGCGTCGATCATCCGTTCTCACCGCTTGTCTGATGTCATTTAGGTATTTTCGCCGACATTCTATCTGACATAGCCCCGTATGTAGCGGGGATGCACATAATCTGCATCAGAGTCTCTAAATTTCTGATAGTTATACTCTACTATCTGAGGAATCTGCACGCGGCCTGTCCTTGAGATGGATTTCCACAAAAAATATAGTGGCCCCCGCATCTGGATTGATAGCTCGGCTTTGTCTCGCTAGACTAGTTGTGGTATGTTCATTCCTGAATGTCGCAATGAACGCGGAGTTGGACATTAAAGGGTATCCGTACAAAATGGAGCGGCTCGGGTTTTTCCTGTTCTGTTTTCATTCATTGGGTTGCATCACCTGTTGTCGTATGTCAGTTATTTACTCTAATAATAACACTATCAAAGGGCACTCAGAAGGCACTGCATAGGCTCACTAAATGGAGACTTTTCCTCGGTTGCCTCGATATGTTCCTTCTCTCCTTGAAGACATTTCGTATGTTGACATTTACAAATTTGTCTAATTAGCCTCCCATTCTGATCGAAACTTGAATTACCTAGTCTGTGTAGATTTTTTTTACAACGGTGGAGCCAACTGGTATATTCCCGGAATATATCATATTCTTCATTGTTTTGACCTGGTTAACAACTATATGCCTGATGCTTCTTTTTATCTTGCGCATTTACGACATAATCTTAACAAGAGGCCGCTTTCTGTGGAATCCCCTTGATTCCTATACCAACCAGGCTGGGGTCCCAAGTTACAATATATTCAAAAGAGTTTTCGGGAACTCGATGTGGAAAGTCCACATTTCGTGAGTCGATTATGGTTGTTTGGTTTTAGACACACAGATGCTGACTAGGAAACAGAACTTACCCAGCGGGGAAACAGTAATTGTTCGCTTTCTACGAGGCTTTCTAGGATTGATTCTTTTTGCGGTACTCTTCTTTTTCATGATCCTCAACCTCAGCTTCAAGCCCATGCAGGAGACGGCTTTATGTCCCATCAAGCTTTACAAAGCAAGTGACATTCCTGCCGAGCTTACGAATAATATAGGAAATCCAGAATGGAACATAGTCTTTGTAAGTTCTAATAAGTTATACTACAGGCTCGCGCCTCACATTATATGATAGGTATTACCTGTCGATGATTCAAATGGATATCTTGTAGAACCTGATATCTTCTTCTCTGCTCTGACTGTCACACCACTCTTCCCCGGTGCGTATTCATCTTCCTCTTCGATCCAGTACAAATTGATTTTTTTCAACATAAGTTGACACCGGATTTAACCTTACGTGTCATACCAGATCATATATTACCTCCCTTCCGCAGGATACAACATTGGCGGTATACGTTTTCCAATGTCCAGCCGCTGAATATTTTATCTTGCCAGATCTCATTGTTTCAGCAAGCTTCACGACACTAACCCCAATCCTGGGGAACATTATGTCCTCCCCCCAGGTGAATCTACCATTTGTGGTTGGTTTGACAAACAATACGGACCAATTGCTTCAAGAGCAGGTCATTTAGCGATCACTTGTACAGTGCCAGGAATCAATCTCGTGTCATCTTACACTGTGAGCTTTTGTCTGGTTAGGCTTTAGATGCTCTGTAGTATCGAAGCATAACTGCCATGCTTTGTCATCAAAACCTGTGGGAAACTTCTGAAAGCCGGTTTCGCGCATGTCTTCGGGTGCCATCGCTTCAAATTCCGATGATGGGCGAGTTGCGGGACCAACTTCTTGCACTTACCTCACTACATCCACCACCATCGACAACACGGAGACTATACGAAGGTATGTTCAATCTGCACAGCAGACCTGCACTTTGTCCTCTTTGCTCATAGTACTAATACACATATGCAGGGCATACAGTGCATGCATCCCCTGCTCATTAGTCTTTTATCTTAAAGACGTTCACCGTATACAACCTGTCATACGTCTAAGACCAAGCGCGTCTGGTCTCCTGAAGCAACACAGTACCGGGCACCAGCTACACCCTTGGATCTCAGTCCACGCTTGTGTGCCCATTCCTTCCTTGGTCTAACTGGAAAGACAACGTCCATGTCATTCCCTAGCCACCGGTGGATCAGCTTACCGGCTATGTACCACTCGGTTCGTACATTCCGCTGAGCCATATGCTTAGAAAAGCGAGGCCGAGTGTTTGTGATCATGCCACAGCAGTACCACCGGTTGGCTTGGTTTGAGTGGCTTGGGATGGGTTGTTAACCTCTGTTGACAGTGCTGGCTTTGCATTGCCGATATCTTGACGACCTGTGTCTCCATCCACCAGCTGAGCAACGTGCTTCTCAGACTAAATCCCCCAGACGCTCTGATAATCACCCTTGTCTAAGTCAAAGTAGGTCCCAGTACTGATCCAGCATTTGATAATGGTTGGCAAAGAAGAAAATTATTAGAGACTGGAAGCGGTATGGAGACGGCCTTGCTAATATTTGAGCTTGAGCTTGAGTCTTGTAAGTTGTATAGTTGGATGATAGTAGGCCTGCCAGGTCCAGCTAGAGCTGGCAGTGGCAGTGAATACACCGGTGAGCTCGCTTGTCGTTAGCATTCATTATGTTAACTTCACGCGCGTTGTAATCCTGCCTCCATCCCTCCAACATTCCCTCACCATTCCTTTCAAGCACTTACCATTCTGTACTCGCCCTGCTTTACCAAAGCTCTTACAAGTGAATTTATTTTGTTTCTCCTGACTTTCTCTCTGTCTGGTCCACCCAGCAGCACCAGAATTTTTGTATTTAAACTCACTTCTATACTACCGTACAACACCCGATTCAGATGCACATGTGATTCATTCACTCTCTCCGTAAAGTAGAAGTATCTCTATTTAAGGCAAATTTTTTTTTTTGCCATGGGGCATATTACCCCATACATACATGATCATTAATGTATATACCTACTAAGTAACAGAAATAGTTTGAACTCTGATAACAGATATAAATTTAGTGTTATGTGCATGTGCTGCGTTTGTCCGACTTCCATTGAATGTATCCATGAGACGTCAATGTCCGAATCCGTGACAGGAGAAGTAAGAACATGTCCGTAAGTTCTACATGTACAACCTATCCGGGTAAAGATTTCCTTTACTTCATAACATACTATGCGAAGATTGGTGAAGTTTATAGTACATACCTTGAGATCGTGTAATCCAGATCATGTTAAAGCTACGTATTTATGTCCGGCTTTGCTTTCATCTTTAGAGGGAGTACTTACAGCAAAAATCCCTCTGATAGGTTAATTATGAGACATTTGTGTGAGCTAGTGTACATCTAGTGTACAAGTTTAAAATAAAAGTACTATGCTGCCTTTGAACAATTCATCCTTCGCCTAGGGGCTCGCCATTGCGCCCCGGTTGGCCGTTCACATAAATGCGGTCATATGATACTTTGGTTAATATAGCTTGTTATCACTCTTCGATAGTTCTTATCTCGCTTCAAGCTCTATGTGAATGGAAGCGCACTCCCTGCCCCATAGTGGGCCTCCAGAGAGTTTATAAGTCTACTTCATGAGTCTGTCCCATGCTCTTCCCGTCTTCCCGAGTCCTTGACACTGACGAACGCCATGAGCAACACGGACAAGGAAATAGGTGTAGTATCCCGTGCAGAAGCTGTAAGACTCGCCGATGAGTCTCTGCTAGCAGACTTGGGGTACAAGCAGGAGTTCAAGCGCGCGTTTACACCTCTCGAGGTATGCACTGACGACTGTATATGTTTCCACCACTTTACTAAATACACTCGACCCTAGGTATTTGGTATCGGGTTTTCCATTATCGGGTTGCTCCCTTCACTTGCCTCCGTTCTATTTTATGCTTTGCCGAATGGAGGTGGACCTGCGATGGTTTGGGGGGTACGTATGGCTCTGTATATCCATACCTCTAATGCAAGGGCTAAATAGATTGTGTCGGACAGTGGCTTACAGCTAGTATATTTATCTTAATGATTGGAATTGCAATGGGCGAATTGGCATCGGCAATGCCAACGTCAGGAGGGGTAAGTACGTCTTGTAGATTTTAAAGAGATTTACTTACGATTCTCGAAATTGCTCCCAAAAGTTATATTTCTGGACATTCACATTTGCATCTCCGCGTTGGCGCACTCTTCTCTGCTGGACAGTCGGATGTACGTCTTATTCCCGTCGTCTATGTGTCCTTACAGTAACTAAGTCTTTCTGTGATAGACGCAAATACCATCGGCTCCTGTGCAGCTGTCGCATCAATTGATTGGGGATGCGCCGTGCAAGTTATGGCCGCTGCAACAATTGGGTCCGGCGGGTCCTTCAAGCCAACCGATGCACAACTCTAGTACGGGTTTTTTTGCGTAAGGTTATTGTATCAGCCTAATGTCTGGTGTAGTGGGGTTTTCGCTGCCATTGTCATCGCGCACGCGGGCATATGTTCCCTAGGAACTGCGATTCTCGCAAGACTGCAAACTCTTTACGTGGTACTCAATGTTTTGTAAGCCCTAACAGTGTTCGTTGATGTGTCACTTCTTCCCTCAAACGCGATCATCTATTACAGGCTTTGTCTGGCAATTATTATCGCTCTCCCGGCTGCCACGCCTCCAGAATTCAAAAATAGTGCAAAGGTGGCGTTATGGGACTTTTATAACGGTAGTACCCTGTCTTTTGATTTGATTGATTTGATTACTGAAAACTTACTGACGCCAGTGAGCGGTTGGCCTGATGGCTACGCGTTTATTTTGAGTTTTTTGTATCCACTATGGACAATTGGTGAGTGGTCTATCGTCGTACTTCGTATTCACTTCTGATGTCGTTTAGGTTCTTTTGATTCCTGCGTTCATATCAGCGAGGAAGCATCAAATGCGGCGACCGTTGTTCCCTGGGCAATTGTGAGCGCCATTGGGATTGCGGGAATACTTGGCTGGGGTACGCTATATTAACTCGACGTGTGGCTCAATGGGGATTGTTGACACATGGTATCAGCTTTGAATATGACCCTGGCATTTTGCATGGGCTCAGATCTACAGGCTCTTATTGACAGCGACCAGCCAATGGCCCAAATTTTCTTCAATAGCTTCGGACAAAGACCCACACTGGTTATTTGGGCGGTGGTGGTTATTGTACAGTAAGAATATCTGAGTATTAACAAGAAAAGTAACATCCTGAAACCGATTCTTCCAGGTTCATGATGGGATCCAGTATGGTATTACTAGTCTTTATCCTCCAAAAATAACGCAGAACTAATTACTGTTTATGTACAGCTGCTCGCAGCAAGTCGGCAGACCTTCGCGTTCAGTCGTGATTCTGCCCTACCGCTGTCTAAATGGCTTTATCGAATGAACAAGTTGACGGGAACGCCGGTTAACACTGTTCTTTTTGATGCTGGATGGGCTCTAGTTCTTGGAACACTTGTCTTTGCTGGAAGCCAAGCAATCAATGCCGTGTTTACACTCAGCGCGACATCACTCTTTTACGCATATTCCGTCCCCATCATCGTGAGGTTTACCGGAGACAATGAGTTCAAGCCCGGGCCGTTCAACATGGGTATATTTGTGCGTGAAATTCACCAGAGAGCGCTCAGCAAACTCATGTACCTTTCGATAACAGAGCTTACCCATCGCAATTACTGCCGTTAGCTTTATGAGCTTCATGACAGTGGTGTTCCTGTTCCCGCCCAGTCCAACAACGACTGTCCAAAACATGAATTATACGGTCGCTGTTCTTGGTGGGGTGATGAGCCTTTCAGTGATTTACTACTACTTCCCCAAGTATGGTGGCGTATACTGGTTCAAAGGCCCCGTACCAAATGTCCCGAAGAAATCGGAAAGCGCAAGAACTGGATCGTTTGACTCCGCAGAGAGAAAAGAGTAAATTTACTTGCTATTAGTAAGACGCCACTGAATTGTAGCACAGGAACTGATCATCACACTGACTTAAAAAGGTAGATTTGCACTTAGTTCTAGTGTAACACCTGTACTTGACCCCAATGGATCGTTTCCAAAGCCCGTCTGACCGGTATAGCTGAGAGCCTTTAAATGCAATTAAATTCTACGTCTTAGCAAATAAATCAAAAGGACTTAACAAGGATCGTGAGAACAGCTTTCTATCTCCGGCGGAAGATCCCGAGTAACAATCATGTACGCACAAGTTAAACGTTTTTGACCTTTACCGCCGTCATGTATACCCATCCCAGGACCCACTGATCAAGCAACTCACCTAGTGTCTGTCTTGCAGGCTACAACGTACCCTTGATAGCTTCCCACCGATACGAACTTCTTAATTTTTTCTCGCTGGACTTCATTTGAAACAAACTTGAAAAGTTGGTCAGTGCAGACGGATAACCAGCCGACGACCTTTTGGAGTCTCCAAATCGCTACGTTTATCTTGACGTACCTCTGCTATCGCAATACATCACTCCTGTCTGGGTATTTGAGAACAGGAAGCCCGAACTATGCGTATCTGCTACAAATTAATGGAAGCACAAGACCCAAGTTGTAATGATGCATGAATCATTGACTACATAATCTACTGGACTCAAGCTTGTGCGATAAGAGCTGCACCGTAATGCGGGGTCATGTATATTTAATTATCCACGGTTAGGGTGCGTATCTTCTATCCTTATGGTATTGCAAACAATTGAGTTAACACTACGACGTTAAGTAGTAAGTAGGCTCACCGTTTGATACTGCCGTCTTTACGTTATGAGTACCGTAATTCAGTTATTGGCAGATGTGAATAGAAGCAAGACCCTCGAACACCTCATATATACCTGGATCTTCTGATATCGTCCTGACTCCTTGCCACCTCTCTAGGTCATCCTTTACGCTCTTTGATATGGTCAGCCCGAAGAATGAAATAGAGAAATCTCCAGCTGCGTCTAGGGCAGAGGTTATCAGACTTGCTGATGAAGCTCTTTTAGCAGACTTGGGGTACAAGCAGGAGTTCAAGCGGGCGTTCACGCCTCTCGAGGTACGCGCATATATTCATACATCTTCAGCAGCATTTTCGACATGTCTTGTCTTAGGTGTTTGGAATCGGATTCTCTATTATCGGTCTACTACCCTCACTTGCCTCCATCCTCTTCTATGCATTGCCAAACGGAGGGGGGCCTGCAATGGTCTGGGGGGTATGTATTAGGGTCCCAACAAGCCATATTGGAAGACAGCTACTAAGGCAGAGATGTGCAGTGGCTTGTTGCAAGTGTGTTCATTCTGTTGGTGGGGGTTTCCATGGGCGAGTTGGCATCCGCGGCGCCGACGTCTGGAGGGGTACGTATCCTAAATAACCTCTACCGTCCACACTCACGGCTTTGAAAAGGGGCATATGGCTTAACAGTCAAATGCTGCCCGAAAGGCCATGAAGTGCACTTGGCCGAAAGGTAGTGGGTTCAACTCCCGCTCATGGCAGATACCATAAAGTCTACCAGCCTGAGAGGCATGTGGAAGCATTTTATGCAAACAACCGCAAAGTTGACAAAAACTATTACACCAACATGTGACACATGGAAGCATTTATGCGAACAACCGAAAAGTTGACAAAAACTAGCACACCAAGCACGTGTCCTTTCAGGCATGGCTTAATTTGGGCCTGATCTAGGGAAATTGGGACTGAAAAAGCCAGAAAAAGTCAAAAGCCTTGCGCTGCCTGAAAAAGGTGTGAATCTGTTCACATAGACGACGATAACAGGGGGAATCCTTGTAAAAACAAGCCGAAAAGGCCACCCCACACCCTGAAAATGGGTCGTTAGTCACATGCAGAAAGGAAACTCCGGATCCCTGCTGCAAACCCCCAGCAAGGGGTGCACAATCCGGTAGGCATTGTGGCAAGACAGAGAGCCTGGACAGATTGGGGATCCGAGCCACATGGCATAATCGAACCATCTGCTGGGTCACGGGAAACAAGGTTGAACTCCTTGCGGGCCGTAACAGGCAGAGGCAGTCCCTCTGTCCTGGTTTGACTGTAGAAAATCCTCTGTCGGTTCCTGCTAGGATAACAACCTAGGTTGGAGCTTAAGTTCTCTCGGAGATCGAATAGCCCTGGTCCCGCAAGGGCACCAAGGGGTAGCCTCTCAGGGTGCGGCTGGTCTTCGGATCGCGGCCCTGGGGGGCTATATCTCGGTAACAAATGGAGGCCAGTGGCGACAAGGGCACAAATTCGACCTACGATACATTCCGGCACATAGAAAGGTGAAAGGTAATGACATGGCTGATACCGCAGCAAAAAAGGCAGCGCGAGGTGACGTATCCCTCCCTATACACCTCCCGGCCACACTGCGACCGAAGCTCGCGACAAGTGCAATAGCAGCCAAGACAGCCTACCACCTGCAACTCAAAAGAGAAGCAGCGGCAGCATGGGCGGCAAATGGAAAGGGAATACGCTTCACCAGAGAGATCGATGACAGCTACCCTTTTGACGGGTACCGACAGCTAACCGAAGGTCTGACACGGGCGGAAGCCAGTTTGCTCCTTCAGATAAGGAGCGGCCACATCCCCCTCAATGGCTATCTAGAACGCTTCGGGCAATCCGACACCGCCAGATGCCCCAAATGCTGGGCGGAACGCAGCACATACAAAGGGGAAACACTTCAGCATTTGCTGTTTGTGTGCCCTAGCTATGCGAATGCAAGAGCAGCTATGGACTTTCACCTTGGCCGACGCCAGAAACCTGAAGCAAATGCTGCGGAGCAAGAGAAACGTGAAGATAGTTCTGCAATACCTAGCAAGCACGCGACGCCTCCGGTCGCCGAGAACGGAATAACTAGACATAATTTATCTATTAACTGTAAAGAATATAAACTAATAATGTTAGGAACAGAGAAGAACGCCGAGAGGCCACACTCGACGCCCAAAACACCCGATTACCCACAAGAACACCCTCAATGCATCCGATACCACAGCACTCCCAACACCCGAACCACCAAGCGCTCGCATCCGGCCACGGCAGACCAAGCCCCACCTCCTAAACCCCGCCTCCTAGGATCGCACCCCCTACTATATCAGTGGAAAGAGATTATAAGCATAAAAGTTGGCGATAACTCGAGAACCCTCCCTTCAAAACAGAGCGCCCGGAAAACTGCGTTTCCCCTGCAGGGTCGCCCGGGGGGCATAGCCCGTCGGCGATGCGGAAGGGGCTCTACGGGAAAAGGAGGAGGACCAGGGGTCCTGCATTCATCGTAGTTACATTGATTTGTAAAGTCTAAATAGCGTCTGACGCTGAGGACTTAAATTGACACCAAAAAAAAAAAAAAAAAAAAAACTCACGGCTTTGTAGCTCTACTTCTGGACGTTCTGCTTTGCATCTCCACGCTGGAAGAGAGTCCTCTGCTGGACTGTGGGATGTTCGTTTCTATCTATGCTCGGCTCTTCCTCGCTCCTCAACTAAACACAAATTCTAGATGCAAATACAATCGGTTCTGCTGCATCCGTAGCCTCTATTGATTGGGGATGTGCAGTGCAAGTTATGGGCGCCGTAACAATTGGGTCAGGAGGGACATTCGTGTCAACTAATTCACAGCTCTAGTCCGTATAATTATCTCGTTATATTGCCTGACTTCCCCGGGCTCACGTCTACGTATAGCGGGATATATGCTGCCATAATTGTTGTTCACATCTGTATTTGCTCGCTCGGAACTGCGGCACTTGCGAGGCTGCAGACAGTCTATGTCGTCCTGAATGTCTTGTGAGTGTCCAAGTACGTTTCCTGAGCAGAGATGTACCATTCTGGCTTTTAGATTATGTTTGGCTATCATTGTTGCGCTTCCCGCGGCTACACCTCGCGAGTTCAAGAACAGCGCAAAAGTAGCGTTATGGGATTTTTATAATGGTATCACGCACATATACAGTTAAATTCGACGAGTTGTTGACTTGAATTGCAACTAGTGGATGGCTGGCCTAATGGATATGCATTCATTCTGAGCTTCCTCTACCCTCTGTGGACTATCGGTGAGCGCAATTTTAATACATGTTGACATGGGCTGATTCTGAATTAATTAGGTTCCTTTGATTCTTGTGTGCATATCAGCGAAGAAGCATCGAATGCAACCATCGTTGTTCCTTGGGCTATTGTGAGCGCCGTAGGGATAGCTGGGGTACTGGGTTGGGGTGAGTTAATTCAGATGATATTTTCCTCTTAAAATTAATCGTGGTCTGACTGTTCTACTTAGCCTTGAATGTGTCCTTAGCATTCTGCATGGGCTCGGATTTGAGTCGCTCATTAACAGTAATCAGCCAATGGCGCAAATTTTCTTCAATAGCTTCGGGCAGAAGCCAACATTGATAATTTGGTCTGTAGTCGTTGTTGTCTAGTGAGTTCTATCCATTCAGTAAAGAAAAAGATGATGATTGACCCATACGGTAGATTTATGATGGGTTCCAGCATGGTAACTCTTATTTGCTCTCGAAGGCCTAAAAATTGAAGTATTAATGTGTCTACAGCTCCTAGCGGCTAGTCGACAGACATTTGCATTCAGTCGTGATTCTGCTCTACCCTTCTCTAGCTGGTTGTACCGCATGAACAAGCACACAGGAACGCCAGTCAACACAGTCCTATTTGACGCGGCGCTAGCGCTCATTCTCGGCCTTCTTGTGTTTGCTGGAAGCCAGACGATCAACGCCGTATTTACGCTCAGCGTCACAGCCTTATACTACGCGTACTCTGTTCCAATCTTAGTGAGGCTCACAGGAGGCAGTGAGTTTAAGCCGGGACCTTTCTATATGGGTCGATTTGTACGTGGGTTTCCTCATTTTATCGAGAAATACTTATGCAACTTATAAATAATGCAGAGCCTGCCAATTGCTATTATTTCCGTAGCCTTATGAGCTTTATGACAGTGGTATTCTTGTTTCCGACTACTCCATCAACCACTGCGCAGGATATGAATTATGCAGTTGTTGTGCTCGGCGGAGTGATGGGCCTGTCACTGGTCTACTACTACGTTCCAAAATATGGTGGAATATACTGGTTCCAGGGCCCCGTCCCAAATGCTTCAAATGTTACAGTGGGCGCACTGACAGGTCAATCGTACTTCGAGGATGATGGAGTGAAGAGTGTTAGAAACACTATTGAGGAAGCTCGAGAAGGCCTCTTTATGGGCAGGAAGCTGTAATCTATGAAACCTGTCCCACGTCTGTGATCAAATTCAATCACCAGCAACACGAACATTTAAAACAATTTTAATAAGTATTCGCTCATTTTTTTTCCAGTTTACGATATATTTGTGTAGGTAAGTACGGTATCAATATGGCACAAACTTTACAATTATCAATAGATGTTAGAAATAACCTTACGACTATAGTACAGCTTGAATATATTATCTAAGTGTTAGGGAATGGCTTCGGATGGTGACCGGTGAAAATTTGATCAGCATTCCGTGGCACAATGGTTGTCCGGGCGAAACCGTATCGCTGAGAGTGTAGTGTCCCAGTCATTAATATCGCCTCCGTCTTCAACGGCTACTTTGCGTAGACCAAGGACCAACTTTCCACCCTAGAGTAGTAGCAAATTAGATATATATATTTATAAACGTACAGTGTAATTTGTATGACACCTACTGCCAATGAATAGGTACCAACAAGCCAGCTAAAAGAGCAAAACGCTTCAGTCTAATAGGATGCATTTTAAGGCGTAAACAACACTCACGGTAACGGCACTGCTCCGAGAAGGGGGAGGCGAAGTTGTTCTAATATTGTAGAACCCAAGAGGACAACTGGGATAAAGCAACTTCGTCAGGAGCGGAAGAGTAAACGTATTCGTAGCTATCCAGCTTACCAGTTATACTAAAAGGAGACCTTCATGAATAAAATCTGGAAAGCAAGTGTTATGAACTTACCAAAGGTAATAAACCACCCCGTCTTTGAAGAAGGCAGTTAATAGGGGAGTCGATCGGCGTGTTGGAATAAATCCATCAGCGAGACTATTCTTCAGTGCAACACTCGTTCTCAGAATTCTGAACATGGTCAACAGGAAAAAGATTGCTGAAACTTGAAATGAGCGCTCAATTTCTACTCGGATAAGCACTGTGTGACCATTACCAGCGACAATTAAAGACAGCAGCCTACAGATATATAACGGGATATCGCATCAGTGAACGTCTCGTGTACACGGCATAAAAAGGTAATGGATTGCGTACCACGGTGCCATATAAATTGGTTTGTAAAAAGTAGCTGTTGTAAAGCATCCTGGAATTGATGTTTCCAGGGTCTCTACGTCAAGGACTCCCGTCGAGGTGTCAATTGAAATGAGTATACTGATGCTGAGTAAAACCTAAAACGAAATTGTAATAGTGTTTGGGGTAAAAACCTGGTCAATCTCACAGCAAATTCCCCTGCATTGACAAGAAGATAGGTTTTTAATGTCAAGAGTGAAAGTGTCAAGTGCTCACCTATCACGAGGAAGAGTAGAGAAGCAAGTACTGCGAACGAAAATGAGTCATTTCCAAAGAATGGCTATTCGAGAGACACGTACTTATGTTATTGTGTCCATATAGGGCATTTATTCTTAGAGCTAAAAGAATGTTGACAATTGTAGAGAATGTAGGTGGTCCTGCTCTGGAAATCCTGGATATTCATACTAAATTCCAATGATTCAGGGTAAAATGTGCTTACATTCCAAGTACCCAGAAATATATTTGACATCTAGTGTAGAATGTCAATGGCTGTTGAAACGCCAGGCAACTTTACTTACGCCTATCGACTCTCAGTTAACTTTACTTGAAGAGTACCAAAGCAAACGTACCTCTTTGGAGTTGTTGACTCCTGTCATAACTATCATTTTCCTGTTCAACCAGTTTTTCCGAGGTAGTCCATCAATCGTTTGACTCACAGTGAAGCAACATACTGAGGCCCACTTAACATGAAAAAGCCACAAACGTGAAGAGGTACTTATACTTACGAGCATTGAATAATCCCGTAGTACCTAATAAATATGTACAAGACCTTGGGTAACGTCCACTTGGCTCTTATATCGACGTCATGATAAGCTATTCTGTGGCTCTTCTAAGCGGAAAATAAGACTCACTTCCAGATATACTCGACCTCATGAATGGCGAATGTATTAGTTGTGACGCAACACAGCTGAAAATGCGTCGTCGCATACCTCTTGCGGAAACACATGGATTATGTCGTATATGAGGATGGTCAACGTTACGACTGACTCGAAGGTCCTGGCTTAGATATCTCGAATTGGCTTGACTATTGCAATACTTACTGTTAGAATAGTTTCCATTTTGTACGTTTGCAACATACAAAGCGAGTCCGTCGCTCTGAAGCATGGGTGCGTGTTCCAGGGAACTATTTCTGGGATGCAGATTAGACAGAGACATAGCAGTTAAGTTGGGGCACTCGCAACAAGGGAGGGTGTCAATGACCATATTAAATACGAATCACATTGTAATGGATTGATATCACGTAGAGCGCGTACATAATAAGTAAATTTAGCTAGAGAATCCATGGGCTCGGGAAGAATCATTGAAGTGAGTAATTGAGTACTTACGTTCCGCATCAGTTTAAATGCTTAAGTACATATGGCAATTGTCCGATGCGCCGCACATTTCTGCTTTCTCACTGAGGTTGAAACGCTTGAATATACCGGTGGACCGTAGATGCCTTACGCTGGAAACTCCTGTTGCTGTCCTCTGTGAGTGTGTGCCCTTACCATTTGCGACAAACTAGTAGTAGCATCGTGAACCTTTGGGCTTGGCCCAAGCTATAGTGACGAAGATTAGTAGGCTCAGCAGTGAGGCAACATAGTCAATACTTCCCAGGGCAAAATGAATTGTGTACCTAGACCCTAGAGTCCAAGCTCTTTTCCCGTGAGTCCGAGTGACAGTGCTTATGCATATCATAGTGTAAAAAGACTGACGCCCGTAGCCGTGTACTTACGTAGAGTATACACACTTACACTTTATCCATTAACCTATGTTACGGTTGTGTCGTCACTGGTACATACATAAATCATTTAATGGATTCGTGGGCTGACCCTGACTCTCCCTGACTAGTACGTATTCAGACCAGACTCTGATGACATCCATCCACACAGCTGCGGATCAATCAACTTATGCATAAAGAGCACGACACGGTAAATGATGCCCGATTCATACATCCCGCGAGGGTTTTTTGGGCAACTTCAATACTTGATCACATTTTGAAATCGAGTCGTCACTCTTCGAGCGTCAAGCTGCTAGGCAGCTAGGGTAGACCACGTTTTAAAGTCTATGATCAGTATCCACTTGTGCAACTGTCGAAGACGTCGAACTGTGGTGCACTTAGAAAGAGCCTTTAGTTAATGGGTGCCACTGAGAAATTCTCTACCAAACAGTCAATTCCAATGGTGTCAATGGCTTAGATACTAGACTCAGGCCTTGTTTCTCGTAAATTTCAACATACTTAGCGCTGTCAGAGATATGTACATACTTATATGTTCAATCAACGTACCATTAAATCGGCCCTGTCGGATATGACAACCTGTGTAATACATACAAAGAGAAAGCCGGCCAGAAAAAAATGTCCAAAACTGATTCTCAAAACCCAAAGGCCATTCCGTCATCGAGAGCGTAGGAGTGGGGACCTGTACATCACCGACAGCGGGAATCTTCAATCATCCATGTCGCCCAGTGACCACATCTTCCCCACTGCGTAGCTTGATTAAACAACACATATTTATACCGTTCCGAACGACATACATTACATTCTGAGCACGACGCTCCGGGCCCGAGCCGCACGGACCCATAAGCAGTGCTCATCGTTGAGCAGACTGCCTGCCAACTGTCCCATTCCTGGATATTTTCAAGCCTAGCATCGTACCGCTGGAGTGAAAAGTTTCAATGTAAAGCCCTCTCCCTGGCTGATAATGAAGCGACTTACACGAAAAGCGCCGTTACATCCCTGTTAATGATTTGAGCTGACGTTCATGATATTCCAAAACAGCACACCTTATCAAGTACTTCAGAAAAGAATGGTGTGCATGCCGGTTCATTGAAATCAACATCCCAATGAGCAGTCACCTTGCCGCAGTACCCCTGTAAAGTAATTTAGGAAATGAAAAGTGAGAACTATTACCGTCAACACACCTTGTCTTCACACCGCGAAGGATAGAGCTGCCGGCCATTAATCGTCAACGACTTAGACTTGCACTCTTGCATGGCATCGAATCCAAGAGGGACATGAATGAGCGTAGCTGTATACTCCCTGGTGCCATACCTCACGCAGCTGTGTCCCTGCAGGCCCTGCCACTCGATATGGCTCCGCTTTTCGGATTGTTCTGCATCCCACTTGCGCTTTTCCGTTTCCCGGGCAGAGACCCAGTTCTCCCATATCACCCGCTCCTTTTTGTGCTGCTCCTCATCACTAGCCCACTGAGCTCGTTTCAGTTGGCGGTATCTCGAGTCGAGCGGCGTTTGTACCATGTAGCCGATAATTATACCAAGTAGAATAGAAATCAAGAACGGCCAAATTCGCCTGTTGAAAGGTAGCTGCCTCGTTGGCTTTGGGGGTATAATAGCTCCATAACTATGATCATGGCTCGTATATCTCACTGGTGCAGGCTGTGGGTCATAATGGACACCGCTGCTTCCATCTTGAATACTATAAGCTGGTAGTGCATTCAGAAGTTGGCTGCAATGTCCAAATTGAGCTGAGCTGGTAGGAAGATAGATACAAATTTACTTCTGTTCTCTTGTGACGCTATTTCTCCGTAAGGTTGGCATGGTGGAAGTAAGGTGGAAGATACAGTGCCTTGCATATTGTTTTGCAGACGGCCGTCAGGCGAATGTGACTTGAAGTCACGTTCTCACGCCCACGGTACGGCTAAAACAACTCGGGCCGCAGCTTGGCCGTATGATTGATGATTATTTGATTATCGATGAGCGCGACAGTAAAGCGGGGCATCCACCGTATCCTTGACCTTTTCCGTACGCTGTTTTTTTAACCCTGCAACTTATATGAACTTTATAAGGTATGGCCTGTTGAATACATAGTTGAAACTGCGGATGGAACCTCCTTAATATGATCAAGGTTAGTTGTGGTTCACTTTTGGCTAATTTGGCACACTGCCGTTGAACTTGCGGAATAGTCGCGGCAACCGTCTCCGTCGCGTCCGACAAACTTGCGATAAACCGTGCGCGTGAGAACGTGACTTCAAGTCATATTTGCCTGACGGCCGTCTGCAAAACAATATGCAAGGCACTGTAAAACCGTCCTACAAGTTGAAGTGGACTGTGGGAACTGTGTACGTAAGAACCTGCCGCTAAGGTTCGGCCGTAAACTTATTTTTGACCAAAGCCTTGCTAAAGCCTGCCACGTTTCCCCGCAACACCCACTACATACTTGTAGCATTCGGTCGCTGCATCGTAAGATAGAAAGCACATGATTGTTCACGCACGAAAGCTCATTTCGTTGGAGAAGCCACAAGACAATCAACAAAAACTATCTACAAAGGCATGTTTAGTACAGTGGAAGACAATTAGGAACGGGCAAACTTCAAAGAGAAAACAATGACCGGCTGATATCTACGTCGACCCCTTGGATTGCAGTTCGTCATACTGAGCTGGAGTATACGTCTTCTAAAAATTGGGCAAGGCCAAACGGGTTAGTCACTGAATATATAACAAGCTGCGTCAGGCACAAACTTGAGAGAAAGCATGCATCTGGGCGATTTGGTCTTTCAGGAGTTCATTCACTGAGAACAGCAGGTTCATGGTGAGTCTTTGGTGGGATCTGGCTTGTGGGCATGTATTACTCACCCATACGATGTCGGGCGAGAGTAGTCTTTCCTTGGAAAGCCTGCAAGTATGCATTAAACTTACCACGCCAAAGACAAATGGCATATGGGCTTTACCTCGCTCACAAGAACGATCGCGTAATTCTCTCCGCAACCGCTCGACTGGTCCTCGATTTCAAGATGAGTGACAGGAATAGCGCGCTTGATGGCTTTTTCGAGTGCGATGGTATCGATCGGCATGTCTTCGGATTGGTGGGTGGAAAGGGGTGTTGGATGATGAGTAAAGTCAGAAGGGGCCTGTAAGTGTTACCTATTCAGTTTTGACATCTCACTGACAAGAAGTAGAGGATGCTGACGAGTTGAACTCACGCAGGATGAGAGGAGGAAGAGAGATGTCGATGAATATCTGATAAGATGAAGGTTCAACTTGTTGCAAGTCACGCTGGTGTTATCTAATAATAGACTTCGTCAAAAGGCAATCCCTTTATCATTGCGACCAAATTGCGACACTTGTGCGAAACCTCTACAGCAGGTACATTCTTCTCGATTAACGGAAAGGAAAGGAAGATGTCTACGGCTAAACCCCTATCGTCACCAATATCGGCCTTCCTCGCCGCATTGGCCACCAAATTCCCTGACCTGTACAAAACAGCATTCACCCAACAGGCCATTGACAATCATGCACACCCCCTCCTGCGCGCTAGCGAGCGCAATCTTCTGCCATTCGAAGGTCTGCTCTCCGAAGCTGAGGGTGAAGCAATGAATGATTCTATATACACTATTTCCTCGCGAATTGCTGCCAAGCAGCTCGGATCTCTGTTTGGAATAGATCTTCGCGATACGAACGACGAGCGAGCTAAATGGGAGAAACTGAAGCAATTTCGTGCAGGCCTTGATTATGATACTCTTTGCAGGATATCTTTCAATGCTGCTGGAATTCATTCAATTCTCATTGACGACGGTTTGGGCGGCGGTCCAGGCGGAATGGCCAGTTTAGCGGAAGGATACAAATGGCACGACACATTGACTGCCCCTGGGAGGACGAAGAGGATAGTCAGAGTTGAAGTCGAAGCCGAAGAAATTTTGCGTTTTCTCTATAGCTCGTCAGATCTCGTACCCAAGCCATCGACCTTTGAGAACGCTCTGCGAGAGCACCTGGCCAACCTTGCTAGCCTTGAAGATGTCGTAGGCTTCAAATCAATCGTGTGCTACCGCACTGGTCTCAATGTTTCCCTGTACTCGGATGAGGCAGCGAAAGTTAACGCCCTGGTATCCCTTCAGGCATCATTTAAAGAAAATAACGGCCGCATCCGTCTTGCACACAAAGAACTCAACGATGAAGTAGTCCGCATTGCGTTGTCAGTAGCCGGCGAGCAGGACATCCCAGGTCCGTCTTTTGATTTGGAGTGATTCACTTCTCTAAATTTCCCATTCCATTAGTACAATTCCACACCGGTCTTGGTGATACCGATATCCGTCTGACTCTTTCTTCTCCCGCGCATATGCAGCCTCTTATAGAGCGGTACCCACAAACTAAGTTTGTCATCCTCCACGCATCGTACCCTTACACGCGCGACGCCGGTTATCTGGCGGCAGTGTACAAAAACGTCTTCCTGGATTTCGGCGAGGTGTGTATCGTAAGACGACGCAGTTATGTTATTCCTTACCCGAGACGTCAATTTTTCTAGATATTTCCGTTCGTTTCTAGCGCAGGGCAACGCGACGTCATCCGGCAAATGCTTGAGCTGACACCGACAAACAAAGTTCTGTGGTCAAGTAAGTAGCGTTTCTAGCCTATTTAAATATGTATAACTTATTCTTACTCAGGTGATGGACATTGGTGGCCGGAATCTTATTACCTCGGAATATACCAAGCACGCCTAGCACTCTTCGAGGCAAGTATTCCAAGAACTCTAGAGGCTGGTTTACAACTTTTACCAGGTTCTTGCGAACATGGTAAACAGAGAGGAAATAATCGAAGAAGCAGCAGTGCAGATAGTAAAAGACGCTCTATACTTCAATTCACAGAGGGTTTACAAGCTGTAACCATGGTATTTACATAGTACGTGTTATTTGCAGCATAACGTTGTTTCAGATTCCTCATCGGTCTTTAAACCAAATCCACTACAAGTACAGAAGATAATCATAATTGTTTGGACGCTCCTTTCCCCCTTTCCCCTCTATATGACGCATACTGTCGAGCCTCCAGATTGAAGGAGTCAACGGAAGTTCTACAAAGGATGCTAGTGATGCCACTGTGCCGCCTGTCCTTGTGGCTGATATGGATTATGATAGTATTGCGGAGAATGTTGCGGATAGTAGCTTGCTCCGTTCTGCACATGCATTGGTGTTGGCATGGGAACATTGTTGCCCGCCGGATACCCTCCATGAAGTGGAGGGTATTGGGGAAGGCTGGAGGCCGGTCCCCCATGCGGATAAGTAGCTGCAGGTATGGGCATTCTCGGCGCTTCCCCGCCGGCCGGCGAATAGCTGGATTGGTTTGTGGGCGTTGTCCGCGCCGCTGGGCCGCGATTGATGCTCTGGACTACTGACCGCAGATTTATTAGTCTCGCCTCCAAGCTTCGCTTCTGTTCGTCGAGTCTTCTTTGGCGTTCCTCAAGTTCACGGAGCTCGTTTTTCAGGCTTTCTACTTGACGCTGATTGTGCGTGATCTGATCATTATAATTACTGACATGATTAATGGATTCATCACTGTGTTAGAATATCGCTACATCGAGAACATGTCAGATCACATACGTCTGCATGACAAGCCTATTGTGCTTATTTTGATCGATAAGACTGGCGTCGTGTTGGGGCTGTCAAATGGTCGCACAGCTGGGCCGAATGTGAAAGTGTGGATGGGAGGGAAAGCATTCACTCAAGGAAGACGGTGGACGTCTTTAACTCGTCGGAATCGCTATCGCAGCCATGATCCAGGAAATCTAAGAACGGCAAATCAAACATTCCGAAGGAAAAGAGGTCAGTTGATTCACATTTCCTCACGCATGAGAAAAATGTCAAACCAATACAGTAGGAAAGGTGTGCAGTTATCCGATTGATAAGACGTTTTGGGTACCCTCTCCTTGTTACCACGTAGCTTTCTCAAGAGAGGAAGTAATCTAAGCGTTTCAGCTGTCTGATCATCGCTGCCCTTGTATTACCCAGGTATCAGGTTGACATTAGACGCCCAAAGTGGCTTCGTGATTGTAACTGCGAGGCGGCTTGCATGTACCACCGGTATGTATATCATTTTATGCCATCGACATGATATGACTCATTGAGTTTCATTTTGAAGTTAGTGGCTCCAGTTGGGCGTATATTATGTAGTCGTCAATGGACCTTGAAGTCGTTAAATCCCTGCATCTCCCAGTCCCTTGCGCCTGCTGCTAAGTGCCACTTGCTGGCATACTTCGACGATGAGCTTTCCCAGCCGACATACAAGGTACATATCTTCTGCTCCTCAACTGACTTGCGGACAAATTCTGAAATGGTACCTCATGAACGCAGACAGAACCACCCTTCGGATGTATACTATACACAAACAACCGCTTCAAGCGCCAGGTAAACACGTCTTTATCCGTCAGCTGCCTTTTCTTATGAAACTCTTTATCAGGTTCAGTTCCGTTCCGTCGCCTAGTGTAAGGTATGCATCTTCCTTCCTATTGTCTGTCCAACAGTCAAATGTCAACAAAAATTGCCAAATTAGGAATAGCCAACGCACATTCAAGCTCTGGGTGTTATCAATCGCTATTAATGAATATCGCAACAACGCTTACCCCACTCTAAGAGGATGCGTAGCTGATGCAGAAGATTTGGAGAAGTACCTCATGTCCGACCTTGCCGTGCCCAACAGCATGATCACGCGACTGAGAAACGAATCTGCGACAAGAGATGCTATTCTCCGGGAATTCGACAACCTCGCCAGAGACCCGCGTATACTAAAGGATGATCCTATTCTCATATATTATGCGGGGCACGGGGGAGAAACGCTCTTGCCAGAGTCAGAGGGGGGCGGCGACATACAATTCCTGATACCTCATGACTGCGAGACGTATGACAAACATAGGCGCAAAATCCATGGAATTGCGGACTTTGTCTTAGGGGAGAAACTCAAACATATCGCGGAAAGAAAGGGGAACAATATTGTAAGTGTGACCATCGTCCGAATTAGCAACTATAAGTAGCTCATTTGCTCTCACGTTCAGACCCTCATTTTCGATAGCTGCCATTCCGGCTCAGGTGTACGAGATCCTGATGGGGAGTTAATGTTCAGAACGGTGAACTATCGCGCGGGAATACCACCCGAGTTTTTAGAGATGATGAGTCCTTTCTCGCGAAAGCGAAATGCATTGTTCACCTCTACCCATCAATACGGTGGCACAGCTTCAAGTCGAATTGGTGGTTTCGGGACGTTACCGACTTCCGACTATACAAATGGACTGGTATGGCATAGTGTTCTATTGGCAGCATGTTCATCGGAAGAAGAAGCACGAGAAATAAGTGGACGAGGTCTCTTCACTCAAGAGTTACTCAAGATAATGCGTAACCTTCGCTCTGACATCACAAAAGTTACTTACCAAGAGCTCTTCAACATGATGCCTTCTTTCAATTGGTGAGCCCGACTCGCGCTCTTTTTCAACCAAGCTTACACTGCAAAAATCCAGTAATCAAAATCCTCAATGCGAGGGTGATCATGGCAGGCGTTTCGTATTTCGCAAGGATGTTAAGGCTGCCCCTGCACCGCAAAGACCTGCTCTTGGGCAGTCAAGTACTAGGCTGCCTGATTTGTTGTTTTATATTCCTCCGGATGCCACCATGGAAATGGCCCTCAAGGCTTTTCGATTTCTTATGAACGATAAATCTGCTAGTACAATGGCTAATTTTCGGCTCAAAACTGACCCACGGGATGATCGCTGCTTTGTTCTTTCATTTAACCAACATCGACAGTATTTCGAAATTTTGAACAACAAAACGCGACGAAAGCTCTCCCCAAATTTGAATCGAGGTGCCACCGATGAAGACTTCAAATCTGTTTTCCAAGGGATAGCGTCCTATCATTTCTATCTTCAATATTCCAATCAAGATTTACGAAACTGTGTATCTCTTGACGTTTTCAACATATCCGGCAGGGGAGAACATGGCCACAATCTTGTCCATGAAGGAACGCGGATTGATGTCACAGAAGATGAATCCAACTTCCTGTTTCAACTCCGAAACATGTCATCCAACAATTTCTATCCCGTACTACTCTGTTTCAATGAGGATGACTTTAGCATTCGTGAGCTCTTCCTTGATCTGAACTTGTACATATAACGTGTTCTAATATTCTTTTTCAGGCGTGCTGTATGAGCCTCCATCAATTCCAGGCATGCAGATGGTTGACTGTCCTCTCAGAGCAAATAGTATGCTTCGCATAGGCGATGAACGCACTGACGCACAACGTTTAGTTTCTCATGTACGAGATGGCCATGACCGAGAAATGGGCTACATAAAGCTATTCATTTCAACTGAATACGTCGACTTTTCTGGAATTGTACAAGAGTCTCCTATGATCCTCAAATCACAATATCGCGGCATGAAGCAACAAGGGCCTAGACCGCTCAGAAATGCTGTACTCGGTACGACCGTACAATTCACTGTACGGTCCAGACGATACAACGGACAATCACATAACTATCAGGCCCCAGCATCCAGTCGAGAAACAAGAACTCCATTGGTAAGCCCCGAGTGTTTAATTATTTTGTTTGTGACCTTAACAACAAACATAGCATTACTCGCCAAATAGCTCGGTTGAAGAGCTGTCAAGGAGATTTTTAGAGATGAATTCGAGGAAAGCTGGCAATAGGCCCCACGCTTATGACACGACACGAGGCTCTGCTTCAACACGGAATTTGGGATGGGAGGAGGATGCAATATGTGACATCGACAAGGAACTCCTGACTCTTGACGACAATATTAGCAGGTCTACAGAATTGGAGCAGAAATGGTCTCTGGATCTCAAAGCGATTCGGCGCGAGGTAGAAATTCTACAAAGACGAGTTGTAATTTAATAAACTAATGTGTTGCGGTGCAGTGACTACTTGCAGTTTTTTATTCGTTTGACGGTTACTTACTATAGTGTGTAGTGTTTCTGTAAATTATCTCTGAGCTGTCCATAGTATATAAAACGTCGTACGCTTTATAGTTGGAAATTAAATTAATTATAATTATAATTATATATCGGATCCGTTAAGAGCTAAACAAGTTTAAATCGTACAGTATATTCAATGTATATTCTAGGTTTACTGTATGCAAGTCTACTGAACATATCTCACACAATATGTGAGTAAATATTTTGACTTGTCTTATGCAGAGGTGTGTTGGCACTGATCAAACTAATGTTGTGCTGCAGAGACTATGCTGAGGCAGTATTCTCACTTCACTCGACCTATAAAAGGAATCTATTTCCATTCTCAGCATCTCGAGCAAACACCTTTACTACTTACCACTTAAGGCAATCGGGCAAACAACGTACAAATATTAGTACTTAGTGTTAACCCGTTCGAGAAATTAAATATTCAACGCATTCAACGTTCAACTCACATTGAATAATAATATGCACCACTTACTAGTAAGGCTCTGAATAATTGCTCCTGTAATTCTTGACTACATGCCCCGATTTTGCATCAGACACACTCGCCAAAAGATGCCAGTTAGTCACGTGTAGTTGGCAGCAGCCAGCTTACCGAGGGCCAAATCATCGCGAAGTTTATGCAGGGGAAAGACGCCATCGATGACGAAAAATGACACCGGTCACTCACAGCGCTGCGAAGAGGACAATATCAGCAATCATGTCAAGTACTGATTTACCTCACTTTCCAGGAGGTGCAATCATGACGAAACTTTGTAAATGGGAATACCCGAGGTTCGTCACCAATTAGTACATATATGCGCCTACTGATGCCTTATGCAGACAGCGTCAGCTGTGGTAATATATGAGACACGAAGGTATGGAGAAAACTGCATCCACTCAAAAATCGACGAGACTGAACTGAAAAGTCTGAAACAACATTCCGATGCTACCAGGAACGCGAAGGCGCGACAAAACGTGCAGAAATGAAAATGTTTACTGAAAGATTGTTTTATCAGATCTACAGCGCCGACATACCTATGGAAAGAAACGCAGACATTGGTCAACAACAAGAATGTAAGAGGAGTTATTTTCATGTTCCCGTGTACAATCAATTCCTGATGCAGGTCAAAATGAACATTCAATAACATTCTCCGTCCATTTTATCACACAGGAAAAAAGGAAAACAGCATGCACAAGCGGTATACGAACGCACACGTTAAATGATCACCTACGCTCGCCACTTACAGCTACTGGGTATTAGTATGAAATAACCTGTCCTTTGTCTCTATAGATCGAGCAAAGTACCTACTCCCTCTAAGCCTGCCCCTCTGCATGGATAGCAGTAAACCCTGCTGGCCAATTTCCCTTGAAGACATAAGTGTCCTCTGTCGGTGGCGTAAGCTTGGCAATCCTTGCGAACTTCTCGTCTGTAGCGGTATAAAACAGTCACGAAGAGTCAAAGGAGGTAGCCGAAAATGGCCAGGTGGGACGATGTAGTGTTGTACAATGAGGTATCAGTGGCGCAGGTGGGCAATTGCGGCAATTATAGGTCGTATCAAGGTGTGTAAGGATGGAAGGTTTCCGCAAGGTTTCCGAGGAGGCCCATTTTTGGCATAGTAGTGAGAACCCCGATACGACCGATAACGCGGCATAAATGTGGGGCATTGTGGGGTAGGCATTGTGGGGTAGAGAATGACGGAATGAAGCAAAATTTGGTCAGCCAACAATTTCGACAAATCAAAGCGAAAAAAAGGAGGAAGGTGGGTACGTTTTTGCCAGCTTAAAAAAGTAGCTGTCGAGCACAAATGCAGTCGACCCGATGACAGACATGAATGCGTTACACAAAAGACCAAAAACTCACAAATTGGGTCACTATCAACAGCGTCGAAATGTTTAAGCTCCCATGATGTACCTTCAGCAGCTTCATCTTTTCGTCGTTGACGCTGTTCGTTCTGAAAGATTACAGAAACTGATTTAGGCTGGATACATTTTGTTTATGCAAGTGTAGGCTCACCTCGATTCTGCTCTTCTCCCGACTGGCGAGTTCAAAGTCACCCTCTCGGATACCCTTGGCTACAAGGAACCACAGCCTCCGCGTCTCATACTCGCCAAGTTCAGCGTCCCAAGGAAGGGGTATTACTTCTTCCTTAGAGCCTGCCTGGACCTCATAGAAAGTGCCTGATCCACCTTTCACAAGCTTGCTGGATTCATGCCAGGTCCCCTCCACGATTGTTTCCCGAGGACCCGATCCACCCATACCAGGGAGAGGAGTCAGCGTCGCCTTGAATGTATGTGACTTGCCCGAGAAGTAGCCCTTGCCCTTGTATTCAATAGAGCAGGTATAGCCTCCGCCAACGATGTGGCTCGTCTCAGACAGTTCGATGTAGGGAGAGCCATACCACAACCCATCGATACGTAGTCGGGGCAGGGTGATCAAGTACTCTTCGCCCGCAACACTGAGCACGGCGTGGCCGATCTGCTTCACGATGATCGAGCCTGAGGAGAACGACGTCTTCTGCGCGTTGTGGCCGACGAGACGAAGCTGCTTGGTCTTGTTCTCGATTACGTACGCGGTGATAGGAGGGTGGTGAGAGACCTGCTCGACGAGGAGCGTGGTCTCGCCACGTCCATTCTTGTCGGGCCAGGTACCGTAGAAGACCTCACCGAGGACTGGGTTAAGCGGTCTAGAGCATATTATAAGAGGTATTCTGTTTATGATGGAGACTACCTACTTTTTCTCGGATCCCATCTCCTCGTTGCGCGATGTGTACTGATCCTTCAACGTACTGATAAACCATCGAAGGACAGCCACTGCACGATCTTGCCCGGGCGCGGCATCTGCAATTGCGGCAAAGAAGTCGGGGCGCTCACACCAGTATGCTGTGATATCTTCAGCACATATACCAATTCCAAGAGAAAATGGGCCCACCGGGAAATTCGGTCAGAGAGGTCGGTGATAGAATGAAAGGTGGGGCAGTGAGGGAGGAGAGATCGCCAGAAAAGGAGGCGATAGATTTCAGGAAGGATGACCAGCTTCCTCGCTGAGCTGCTGGAACGGCCTGTATAAGAAAAGATGAGCAGAGAACGGATAGGATAAATGGAGGAGAGACGGACGCCTGCTTCTTCAGTACTCATGGCAGTTGTCAAAGTGGCCTAATCCCCATGATGTAATCCCTTTTTTGGTCTCCGGCATCTTCCGGTGCTTGCTCTTGCTTGGCACAGCCTTTAATTATGTGGCACCTTTTTCCAACCTTTTTCTGTTGCACATGTTTTTCTCAAGTTTTTCTGGTTGTTCCCTGGCCTTCTTGAAACCTTCTTAGGCAAATCCATCTTCAAGCAGAACCCCTGCATTGGAATCTAACTCTGTCAAATGTCGTCGCCTAGTTAAATAAATCGACTTCTCGTGCTTGTCTCGGTACCTTGCAAACAGTGCGACTTGACCACAATTTCACAACATGAATGCAAGCCCCGCGTTGAACTTTCAGCAGTAAGTACTGCAAATAATTATTCGCCACATACCTAACCTTATAATTCTGACATGTTGCGTTACCGTAAAAAAAACTGTACCTGGTCCAGGTTTGAACATACGCCATCCTCAAGTTCTTCATACTATATCGGTTCACGAAGATTGCTCTCCGATTGTTTTCCAAGGTTCTTCTGGTACTACTGCATACCAATAGAACATAAATATACGGTACGGCTACTGGTCATTCTAGGCTATATGAAAAGAATCTGGGGCGAAATCGGCAACTAGATTTTTCAGTGGGCGTGCTCCTCCCACACTCAAGGTGACAGAACTAAAATGATGTATACAAATGTCCGCAGGGTCTCCTTCCATACTGACCTTCTATTGCTTCAGTTCTTCATCACATGTAGGTACTTCTTGATCTTCTAGCAAAGGTGTATTGTCCCTGCTGCTCTGTCATTGACCTGACCGTTCCTGCTTTACTTCGCAGCTGATCCCAATCCTTCCCCGTTTTGTTGCGCCAATCATTGAGGTTTTCCAGCTCCTTGTTCAGCTCGTCCAGATCCCTGTCTATCTGATCAAGCACCTTAAGGGCCTCCGCGGGGTTCCAGTTGCTTCGTGGCGTGGGTCTGGCAACTTCGGACGCTGGCACGGCTGAGCTTGCCTTGATATCCAAGCTAGAGAACCTTTCAGTGATACCTTGAGCATCCCCCGATCCCGCGGCAACGTAAGTCTTGTCAGCCCTTTGGAACTGCATGTGATCGTTAATTATACCTCGGTTATCATTTTTAATCTATAACTTACCACTTTAGCCCAAGGATTATATGCTCTGGATCCCCCTGAAGACCTGGTTATAGATAATCATAAGTGGAAGTGCATATACTCTTGAAAAACGTCACACACTCAGGATCAATACCGCGCTGTCCTGCCCGGTCATTTTTGGGGCGTACTACGAATGGAATCAAAAGGCTGCCTGTATAATTCCGACTGGATAGTTGTGGTGGATCGGCCAACTCGCGCGCTCGATCATGACGGACGGGCGCGAAATGGGTAAAAGGCGATTTTTGCTCAATTAGGCTGAAATCTACTGTGCAATTTGAGACAAACAGTTTCAAGTAGCCGCACTCGATAGGGTGGGGGCTCCTGACTTTGGAGACAAACGGATGGAGGCCTGTGCTCGGATGGTTAATGACCAAGTGGTGGTTCTTTTTGAGTGGCGCTTCCGCTGTGTGACGGCCAGCACTAGGCGGGATATATAGACGCTCTATATAACATATTAGTCTCTCATCGGTTTACAGATGTAAGAGCTGCTTACGAATGCTAAAGTCGCAATTGTTGAAGTAGAACAAAGCGGGGTACAAGTCAACATTCATGTCATTCTTGATGACGATCGCGAACGAAGAGCCGTCGTCCACAAGATGTATCCCCACTCCTTTGACGTTTAAGTTTTCACCGACGAACTGATTGTCTCTTTCTACACGGTACAGTCTTAAAGAGACTTTAGTGGGCGAAGGCCGCTTCTCCCGTAGATGATGCTGGTACGCAGCAACCCCACGGAAAAAATTCTCGAACGCTGGCTGGCTAGCAGTCGGAGGTATAACGTATGGGAGTGTCTTCATTCCAAGCTGATTGAATTCGGCGTCGTTGTTCGAGACAGAGTACCCGGATTCATTCTGAACAACGCTGATACCAGCCATATCGGCCTGTTCCTTCATATTGAATTTGGTATGACTCCCATTTTGCTCCTGTAACACGGCCTTCAGAGCGTGTTGAATTACTCGCTGCGAAGGAGCTGCACCGACATGAATAGGTATGTTCATACAATGTGTCGTTTGCTCCACTTTATATAGGAAGTGGGTGTTTGGTGGAAGCCTGACTGTGTTTTCCGCCATGGCCGTCGCTCCATTTATGTTGCATACTTTAGTCGTTCCTTTTGGTGGCCCCCTTTGGTAATTGTTGTGCTCCCATATGGCCACCTCGTCTCCCGGGTGTAAGCTGGCATCGTGCATAAATAGGTGTTCGCCTTGTGGCGACACCACACCCTTGCAAAGCGCATTAACGCGGTTATATTCTTGACATTGAAAAAGAAGACGATCTTGATTGAAGCCTTCGCATTGGGGATTTTGATTTCTGTAATTGAAAAGCAACGGTAATCAATTTGAGGACTAGTAATTTGGAAGGGGAGGACATACAAAGGCAGAAGAGGAATCTTATTCATCAAGTCCCTGTAGGTTATGTTAAAGATTCCGTCGGGTCCTAGTGAGTGCATAACCTGCAGTAAGGCCTTCGAAAAAACGCCGCGTTTGTCCACCTCTCTTGCACTTTCATGAGAGTTGCAAGCAGCCAAAAGTACATGAGAACGTAGTCCCGAATAGGCGCTATCTCGCGCAGCCTCGAATCCCCGTGAACAACCCCCTGCATGACCAGGCACTTCTAAGGACAAAGAAGGAAGTCCATCACAGTACTTTACTCCTCGGGTGGCATATGTCTCGCCAACTGCTCGCGTACCAGACCCTGAGTAACAAGTGTCGAGAATTACCAGCTGGCATACATTAGCAATACTTACAAAAATAATGAGAATCAGGCCAGAACTCACCACATTGTCCCCTCTCTTCATCGCAATTTGATTTAACATGGAAGCAATGGTATAGTCCGGTATTCCTGTGACCTTTCCATGTTCTCGATCCATTCCACCACAGTCATGCGGAATCAGCATCTGAATTCTCTCATTGGGTTGATATCCGTAGCCAGGCGGAGCTTCACAAAGCCCGCCGTGTCCGGCAAAAAATATGAGAATCGGGCTATCCCTCTCGAAATTAGCGCTTGGGACCTGAGTGAGAGTACGCAACTCCGCCATTATTGCACTCCTTGTTGCCTGTTGATCCAGCAAACAGCGGATATTTCTCATCGGGACATGAAGTTCTTCACATAGAAATTTTACCATTGCCTTGGCATCTGCAACGCAGCCCTTAAGGTTGGGATACTTTTTGTTGTATGGATAGGAGTCGACTCCGACAACCAATGCAGTCATTGAACTGTACACAACTTCAGCAGTGAAACAGAGTACAAAAAATCACTAACCTGGACATCGTAGAAGCGCGCCTCATTAGCTCATTGCGCCCAGGTAAGTGTTCCCTGCAATTTATAGAAACCAGATCATAATGAGCTTCAGATGAACGATCCAAAGAGAATAAAGACCTAAAGGAAAGCGTAAGATGATATTGTCTAGATTAACTGCATTTTTGGGGCTCAGCCCACAGCTTACTTGCGTTAGAGGACCTGGGTAAGGAGGCGGATTACCCCACAGTGAAGAGCGGCTTTATTGAGATGTATATCAGTAAATTAGCTTCAAGTTTATCGTCGTCCAACTTCTCACAACGACTGAGGCCTGAAGTTGAAGCTGGACATTTTCACTTGCTTTTCACTTGTAAAAGAGATGATAGTAGTAAGCGATGAAGAGACTCATGATCAGTTATCGATTCTTAAGCACTGAAGATGTGCCAGTGCTCTGCAGTGGGAGTTTCACAGCACTTTCGTCTGGTGTCCCACGCAGAGCTTCACAGCACTAGCAGCACAGCTTTGATCAAAGGCCATATTCTTTTTTGAGCGTCTAACCACGTTTGACCTACATGTGACGCCATCACCCACAAATCACCCATGCCGATGCAGACAAATCGCTTTTATCCGGCGGCAAGGCAATGATTCCAGCTTGGGACACTTTTTCAATTGTATTCTTAGAGGATTCCACACGTAAATAGTAATCCGGTCTTTAAGTTAAGGAAACTTGGGAGCACTCTCACATTCCAACTTAATATCTGCATGCGTAGCTGATAAGTCACGGAAGATCCCAAGCTACATACGTAACGATCGCAACGAAGTGCAGCTTGCGACATGCGTTCAATGACAAAAATGATCGTTCTACTTGCGTTCTACCCACAATGGCTTCAATTAACAGCTTTCAATTCAGCTTGGACAGGCTTTATCGGGACTCCCACCGCGACATGCTTAACCTCCTGTTCCTATTACCCATCTATATAAGTCGCAGAAGTGATGCGAAGGAAAGAGTACTAGACCCTCTTCTCTCACTGCTTTCACATTCAAAGCTACCTCCACTATAATCATGTCGTATGTGTCTCCTAGCTCTTGTATACTTTACATCTTATTTCGCTTAGATCAGAAGACGAGATTCTGCAACGATTAAACGCACAAAGAGCGCAAATTGACAGACTACGCAGGAAGGTTAATGAACTAAAGGACAAAATATTGCGGGATGAACAAGACAAGGATCAATTACAGATGGAGGTCAGCAGATTGGAAGGGATTATTACACAGTCCTCCAACAATCAAGCTCAAGGTTCATCAAGTCTTTCTTGCTGATTTGCTTGCTCATACTCTTGACATTAGGAGGCTATCGACACGGACAAGGAGGTGGTCCATTTGTCGGGGGCTTCCGATGATGTTCTGGTTTACCAATGTACTGTCATATCAACGCCGCCTCTGTTTATCCTGTTTGTCATTTCTGGGTATTGAAGTATTGGGAGTTTGCAGGAGTTTGCGCGACTCAGAAGGCAGGTCACAATATAGCCACATCTTCGGCTCTATAGAACTTTGTATGTTTGGCTACGCCTTGAATAGGACAAAGTTAAAGAAGACGCTATCTCAGGTTCTTATTGAAAACTGTAAAGATAAGAGTATTATTTGCGGTGACGTTCTTGGTCATCTGCCCAGTTCCTGCGTCCATGCTGCTAACGCGCACCAATGAATATGTCTCAAGCAGCGGCGAACTTGAGAGCCATCAAAGAGTGCTCCCATGTAAAAACGCCGCTGTCCGTACTTGAATTGATTTATAAAGAGGGGCAGGCAAAGCTCGTCTATGTCAGACTGGTGTACGTTCAAACAGTCAATGTCATGTTCCATAGACTCTCAGGGCATAGACAGACGGAGCTGAACTGCCTTCTGTACATTAATTCCTTTATTTAAAGTCATCTTAATGATCAATGACCATCCTCGAAAAGGAAGATACTATCAGTACATTGAATTCTTTACGATCCTTAGTACTTTGTCGACGGTCAAATGGAGTAATGAGTTGAATGTAGTCTACCGGCTATACCCAAATTAGGAGGCCTGTAGCATCTGTCAAGCTTTTTTTATCTGATTTGTACACAAAGTGGGGTGAGCACTGAGCAAACAATGGAAGAGATTCGGGAAGTAAGGGGCTAGATGGGGCATTTTCAAGCGAGAAGACCAGGTCGTCACTGTCAACACATCCATTATAAGCTCAACATATAGCCTGAAGGACCCACATGCGGAAATATATGACAGTCCTTGCTCTGTGACCCTCCTACAAACCGGCAGATATGTAAAATATTCGGTGTTACTTGTAAAATGAACTATCATATAAACAGAGGGAGTTCTCCGCATATCCATTTGTCGGAAATCAGTGCCCTAATTTAATTTCTGACAATCAACTTTTGAAAATGAATGAAGCTTTGAAGCTTGGAGAGACAGACTATATATTATCAATAATTACTATCACTTGCTGTACAGAAAGTGATGAATGATTGGAAATATTCTACAATTAAACAAATGCTCATAAGATAGTGATGAAAGCAATAGAGATAGAGAGATTAGCAGAGCCGGGCCAGCCTCAACTCGATTTTTATGCATCATCCAGAACCAATCGTGGTACCACATTCATTGCCATCAGCTAAAAAGCGAGGATAAGTATCTTCGAACAAACCGAGTATAAGACTATCTACTCACCTCCTGGAAAAGCAATTTCGCCGCATATGGAATTGTCAACTGAGCCATTTTCTTTGAACTCTTGCAATATGTGCACCATCCGTTGTATCCCATCAGCCCACACTCCGCGCAAGCGTTCACTTCAAACTTGTCGGACGATATCATCAATCGTTCCAAAAGAAGCTGTGTCGCCCCGTAACCGATCAAACAATCGCGTTCCATCTCCCCGAGTCGCAAACCGCCTTCGCGCGAACGACCTTCTGTCGGTTGGCGGGTCAGAGTTGCACGTGGACCTCTGTTTGAAGATTTCAGGGTCAAAACATGCACATATGAAGGAGATGGAAGACGAACCTTGCACGGGCATGCATTTTGTCCATGACCATGTGTTCTAGACTTGATGTGAGTAAAATTCGACTCATCACTCAAACTACTTACTCAGTTTCTAAAAAAAGATTTTAGAATGACTTGCGGTAAGTATGCATGTATCAGCAAAAACACACCTGGTAATAGATAGGCCCGAAGTAGACATAAGCCTCCAAAGGTTCTCCCGTGATTCCGCTAGTCAGCATATCTTTTCCAGCATAACTGAATCCATTTTCTACCAATATGCGACTCATATCCTCGACCTAGCATCTCCTTTGTGAGTCAATATTTCAGTTAAAAAGATATAACAAGCACCTTAGATCCTCCGAAGGCCGTCCCGTACTGTAGTTTACCCGTCAACACACCTGCCTATGCAAACAAATTCAATGATTCTGTCAAGTTAAAGAAAAGAGAAACTCCAGTACCTTCCCGGCAAGTAACTCTATCATCTTCCCGACAGTCATACGTGATGGGAAACCATGGGGATTCATGATAGTATCTAAACTCCAAATTAGTACCGCCTTCAACTTGCTATAGCCTAAACTCACCCGGATTAATGCCTTGGTCATTAAATGGCATATCCTCCTGGTTCACAATAAGACCGCATACACCCTTCTGCCCGTGCCGCGATGAAAACTTATCCCCGAGTTCAGGACGCCGCGTTTGTCGAATGAGTACCTTGATTAGGGTCTGGTCGTTGTCCGTGTCGCTCACGAGGACTTTGTCTATATTCCCTGCGACGGGTGACTTGTACGTGAGAGGCGTATTACGATAGGGAACGGCCGCAGCCTGGCCGGTGAAGGTGTTATCTGTTGCGTTCGTTGGTGACTGCTTGTTCACATATACGTCGCCGGGATCAACGCGCTCTCCAACACCAGCGAGGCCATCGAGTTGGATGATGTCGTATTTCTTGGCTACTTCGCCGTTTTCGTCAAGGGGTGCATCGGCGAGACGGTCGAAGCTAAGGTGCAAATATGTAAAACATCAGAAATAGGCGGGGAGGTACAAAGTTACCCACGTTCCATTGGGGTACTTCCGCACAAGTGTGGCATTCTTACGTAGGACCTGGCATCTCCCGTATCCCCGGTCTATACTTGCCTGTTACTTGCTATATAAATATTTCTTCAAAACGGATTGGATGGCAAACATACCTTGTTGAGAATTAGTGCATCCTCAATATCGTATCCAGAGTAACTCATCACAGCCACCGTCGCATTCTGTCCAGCGGGAAGTTTGTCATAACCAATTAGTTCGATGGTCTTCGTCTTCACCATCGGTTGCTGTGGATAGACGGATAGATACAGGAGCGTATCGATGCGATTGAATTGATTGTATGCAATAGCGCCAATAGCTTGCTTTCCCATGGCACATTGGTAAGTGTTTCGGGGAGATTGGTTATGATGTGGATATGGAATAAGGCCCGCGACAGCACCTAGGAGCGTAAAGGGTTCTATTTCCAGGTGCGTTGTCGAGGGAACAATGTCACTTTCATACAGGGCAATGAATGTATCGTTTTCCTCGTTGACGTCGAGGTACTCCACCAGTCCCTTTTGCAGGAAGTCATCGAAGGTGGCTTTTCCCTTCTTGAGAAGCTACGTATGAATGTAGTGAGAACGGTGTAAGCGAAGATTGAAATTTGTACAAACAGCGATGTGTTCAGAAGTCACTCGAGGACGACCGTTTTCAACGATGATAGCAGGTCTACAGATCCGGC
The DNA here is from genome assembly GCA_028532985.1 of Stropharia rugosoannulata. NCBI lineage: Eukaryota > Fungi > Basidiomycota > Agaricomycetes > Agaricales > Strophariaceae > Stropharia > Stropharia rugosoannulata. The sequence goes on along the minus strand of JANCIK010000010.1, from coordinate 2,239,621 downwards.
CACCATCACACGCAATGTGCACCGCTCGATGATGGTTATTAATGTATACGCTTATAAATTCACTGAAGCGTCGTGCGCGGCGAAGCTTTCGGAATTGATGGACGAATCGTGTGGGGTTTTTTGTAAGGCCAATGATGGTACCGTTCACATTCACAACATATGTATGCGGGCCGTAAATTTCAGTCCCTGTCGTGAGACTGATATCTGAACAAGACATGAACACAAGTTATAGCCTCAAATATTCCATGATGAAAAGCTCACCTTCGACACCTAGCATGAAGGCTAATCGGGTTATTGGTTCTTCTTCCACGTCTGTCGTGATGTGTGTCATAAGCGCTAGATTCTTGACCAAGCCGCAGGCTTCTCCTTCTGGCGTATCACTGGGGCATAGGACGCCCCATTGACTGGGTTGAAGAGCACGGGGACCGCTGACCTTCCTCGTTTTTTCGAACTGCGAGGAGATACGCGTCATCATACCAAGTGCTGAGATAAAGCTAAGTCGGCTGAGGACATGAGTGACTCCGGCACGCTCCATCTTAAACCGCTTTAACGACCAATTTCCGGTCGAAATAGCGCGTACGAAGCCAGATGTGAGATGGTCACCTTGCATGCGCATGGTGTTAAATGCATCAAATTCACTGGTACGTGAGGGTTTTTTGAGAACTTTGTCAATAGCCATCTTGAGATTAGAGTTGTAGGTTTTGAAGAGATCTTCGAAGAGAAGGGCAAGAAGCTGGCCAGCACTGAGTTACGTTAAGTGGTCGTACATGCACAGCCAGTTAGAAGGAAAACATACAGCTCTAGGCGCTTATTTCCCACATAATCGCGATCATCGACCATTTTTTCATCGTCCATTGCCATCAAGACGCGACGTGTCATGGTGGCTACGAATATAGCTTTGGCTCTGAAATCCAGCCCGTTCACTGGCACATGCGCCAGAACAATCGTGGCAAGGGCTTCCAAAGCCTCCTCCCATGCAGGCCGTCGTGGACCCATTACACGTCGGTTAACTTTGACCCGGCTTCCAATGTATTCAAGAGCTTGTTGGCGAGTGAAAACGCCAAGCTTGGCCGCCTCTTCCAAGTTAGTCGAAAATGACTCTTTGTAAGCGTCGGTAGTCCCAGCGGTGAGCAGAAGAATTTCTTTGTCCGATTGAATGCCCAGTGCCTTGAGAGCAATAACGATAGGTACGTCTTCATGTATGGAATTATGACGCAGATATATTTTCCCCTTCTTCGTCGCGACGTATGTTTTTGACTTTAGGCCTCCGTGTGTAGATCTGGTGACATGTAAGCAGTGAGTAATGAGGCAGAAAATGAAGGACGCACGATGTACATGAGGCTTGTACTATGCCTTTAACACTATCCGTCTCAACAATGATTCGGTTCTTGCTCAGCTGCTCTTGCACAAGAATGACTTTCTCTGTCCCTTTCACCACAAAATACCCCCCGGGGTCCAGTGGGCATTCGATCATGCGGGCAAGTTGTTCATCTGTCCGACCTGTTAGAACGCATTTGCTACTGCGCAACATGATCGGCAAGCGCCCAAGGCATACATTTCTCTGGACAATGTTTTTTCCGCGTGTGTATTGAATGGTGACGATAATGGGAGCAGCGTAGGTGATGTCGCGCAGCCGACATTCGTTTGGAGTGACTCGCTTGTCAATGGCATTTTCTTCATCGCGATCCGGAAACCCGACGTTAATATCGGTGTATTTTAGCCAAAAGCGAGGATCGACGTCCGAGGTTACTTTGTTGTTTGCCTTGACGATGTTTTTGATGTCCGTGTCTACGAAATAGTTGAACGAGTCAATGTGCTGCTTTACAAGGCCCTTGACCTTCAGAAAAGCAGGCAGTAGAAGCCATTTGTCCTACAGAACTTCGGATTATATGACACACTCGATAAAGCATACGACTTAGGGAACACACCTCAATATTTTTGATGGGGTCTGTCAGTCCCAATCCCTTCCAGTTCGCGCGGTTAACTTCTTCCCATTCTGAATCCTCAACATTGGCCGGGGCCATTCCTGGAGTATTTTGGAAAGGAGTCACGAAGTGGCATCAATGCAACTATTATCAGGAAGAAATTTAGGCCTTTAATAACAGGCACGTGACCTAATTTCACACTCATGTGATGCGAATATTTTGACGCGATGTGTATTTTTGCGCGACGCGGGGAGGTCCCCAGATTCTCCGGTTGAATAGTTTCTATACAGTATATAATGGTATTCGTATAACAAATCTTTGTATATGAGTGGAGGGTAGAAATTACTCGACCGACGAACTACCCGTTGGACGTGCTAATCAAGAAGACTAATAATCTAGTAAGTTTCCGGGAGTAGCTCTCTGTATGTATGTTATAATCTAGGGTCTAGACTCTACGGTATGCATTCAATGCATATAGCCCAAAAAATATTAGAAAATCCGACCTTTAGGAGGACTAAGATAAGTTGGATAGATCTACTTTTTGGCTGTTGATTTGGCAGTCTTGCCTCGCTTGGCAGCTTCGAGGTCTTTCTTCCTAAGGCGAATACTGGTAGGAGTAACCTCGACCAACTCATCATCACCCATGTATGCCATTGATTCTTCAAGTCCCATAACACGGGGACTGGCTAGAACAATCTTCTCGTCAGCAGCGGCAGCGCGGATGTTAGTCAATTGCTTTTTAATGCATGGGTTGAGGTAGAGGTCAGTTGTTTTTGAGGATTCCCCAATGACCATTCCGGGGTATACTAATGTATATCGTTCAGTCAGCTACACGCTTTATATAAACATGCTGCATGCTTTACCTTGAGTTTGTGGGTGGATGAATAGGGTACCCCGTGCTTGCAGGGGGGCCATAGAGTAACCGGAAGACTCGCCGGACGTCATAGAAATAAGAGCGCCGTTGCGTCCTGTGTCTATGGCACCCTTGAACTCTTCATAACCTTTAAAGATGTGGTTGATAGTCCTAGGAGTTTTCTTCAGTAAGAATACTTGAGACGAGGCCGTCGTGCCTACCCTTGTCCATGGGTATCGTTTCCGAACTCCCCCGCCATGTACCCAATCAAACCCCGTGCAGGTACATCCATGATAATCCGAACCCAGCCCTCCTCTGGGTCACCAGACTCGTAACTCTTCATCTCGCCCTTGCGCATGGTGAGCTTCTGAACTACGCCTCCTGCGTACTCCTCTCGAACGACAACGGTGCATTCTTCGATAGGTTCGAGCCATACACCGCGGTCTTTTGCTTCGGGATTCCGCTCAGGACACGGAACCATCACGGCTTTGGGAGGTCCAACAGAAAGCTCAAACCCTTCACGACGCAAAGTTTCCAGAAGAACACCAAGATGAAGAACACCCCGACCACGCAGTTCAAGAGATTCAGAAGTAGGACCAGGTAGAACGGTTAACGCCACATTGGTCTCTGCTTCCTTATATATTCTCTCGCGGATGACCTGGGATGTAAGTTTCGTTCCCTCGCGACCAGCCAAGGGCGAGTCGTTAGCATGCACGTGGATAGAGATGGTAGGGGGATCAATAGGCGTCGTCTAAAGGGAAGTCAGATATATGATACACATTGAATGACGACCACGCTTAAACTTACAGGAAGAGGCTGAGGTCCATCAGCGCCCCAACCGTCAGGTTGGACGAGAGTCATGTTCACCCCAGATGCACCTTGTATGCACTTGATTCCAGCAATACTAACAATTTCCCCTGCACCTGCGACGTCCTTTTCTACCCTTTCCAGACCTCTGCGACCCAGTAGTTTCTTCACTTTGCCTTCACCGACTTTCTTCCCTTCCGCGTTAAGTGCAATGAGATTGTCGCCAATACGAAGGGTACCGGATTGGATTCGTCCAAGGTAGAGCATGCCTACGTATGGATCAGCTTCAATTTGAACAGTCAGCATAGAGAATGGAGCTGTTCGGGACAAGTGAATTGGAGGGGGAACATGATCCATAATGAGATCGAATAGCGGTGCCATAGTGGTCGACTTGGCCACAAGAGACGCATTCATGGACTCAGATATAGTTTGAAGGACTGGCGGTTCCGGTTGTGCCCATCCCTGTTTTGCAGAGGCATAGAGCAGGGGGTAATCTGCTTGTTCGTCCGTCGCACCGAGAGTTGCAAAAAGATCAAAAAGGTCACTTTCAACCTGTTGAGGTCGGGCCGTTGGCCTGTCTGCTTTGTTTAAAACAACCAGAGGTCTAAAAAGGTAAGCTATCTATAAGTGGGGAGCAAGAATACGACACTTTACCTGAGGCCCCGGGCAAGAGCCTTGGACAGAACGAAACGGGTCTGCGTCATAGGTCCTTCCGTAGCGTCGACAATGAGGGCGACGCCATCTACCATGCTCAAAATACGCTCTACCTCCCCCCCGAAGTCCGCATGTCCAGGTGTGTCGACAATATTGATTAGGTGTCCGTTATATTCAATGCTAGTGCATTTAGAAAGAATGGTAATTCCGCGCTCTCGTTCCAAGTCGTTGGAGTCCATAACTCGAGTGACAAAGCCATCCTCTATTTGACTGTCCGCAGTCATAGTGGTCGAAGCAGTCGATGACGCTGTTGAAGAGCTGGAATACATGAGTTGTTCGGTCGGCGAAAGCTGCTTTATGGTGCCCGACTGCCGCAACAATTGATCAACAAGCGTAGTTTTACCATGGTCGACTATTAGAGTAGTCAGATACTAAATCTCTGACAGGAATGAGCTGGCAAAAGCGCTGAGCCACTAACCATGTGCAATAATTGCAATGTTTCTAATCCGCTCAGTAGGTGACAAACCCTCGTTGTCGACGCGTTTGTCTAGTACTTCTGCCTGACAGCATCTTGAAGAAAGTGAGAAGAGACGTGATTGAACTAGAGAAGTTGTCCGTCGCAGTCCCGCACGAAAAGACGCGGATAGCATCGTCCTCGTCGAGAACGAAGCGGGGCCGTACACGACGCGCCGCTGCCAACGAAAAAATCCTTGGCGGCCCGAGACGCTCCGTCCCTCTCGTGACTGGAGTGGAATGTAACTCTAGCATCTTCTTGCTTTCAGCCTGCAGTTGGACTCTCCTAGAAACATGTCTGCTACTAGTACAAAACAACTGTCACAAAAACTTCTGAATCTAGCCGGAACTTGGACAAAAGATCCCTTCCGGCCAAACATACAACTATCAGACTTTCTGAAATCATTGGCAGACCATCCACGACTGACACCTCAGGCAGTTGAATCAACACGCATTCTGAGGGATAACGAGACATACAAAAAGGTGTGTAACTGCCGGATGAGAATTATAAGTTAGGAGACTAACAAAAAACATTTCTGCTAGTACCAACTGTCTGACAAAATGCTCAAGCCGGCTTCGTCACCCCATTACTACGAGCGGATAGCGGAAGGTTGGGAAAAGAGTGCTCAAGGAATTGGAAGGCCTTGGTGGAAAGTTTTCTTTGGTATTTGGTGAAGAACAACGGGCGGGTTGACCACAATAAGCATATTCTATCGCATTTAACAGGCTCTGCTACGCGTAAAGGCGCGCTCTTGCCATTTCGAATTCTCAAACATGATGGTGACTGCTCGAAAATATTGGAAACTTCACGGGAGATGCAAGTAGTCAGTCGATCAGAACGCTCGAAAATTCAGGAAGAAAAAAAGATGGTGCCAAGGACCAGTTGACTTTAGCACAAACCGCGCATTGATCGCGCGCGCATATATTCAGCTATTATAGCAGCAAATGAAAGGAGAATTTTGAAAAGAGAAAAAGCAAGAAAATGGAAAAGGAAACTCGAGGCCGTCCTGTGGAGGAAACTCATTACTGAGCTATCACTTAAAGATATACCCGAATTCAGTAAAATGAGTGAGTATGTATATGCGCTAAGTTCTGCTATTTTTTCATCGGTTACGAATGCTCGAAAGGATGCTCAGGGGATCGGAAGGCAATGGTGAAGGTTTTCATTGGTATTGCAAAGGGTAAAGGAAAATTGGCCGTACAATGGAAGACACGACGTATTCTAGCAGTGGCACAAAAGGAGTAGGAATAGGCCGGTGACCGTCCCCTCTTAAGAGGTGATATCCGTCACTCAGCCTCACTAGCACTGTCTGTCGAGGGTCCTCCGGGTGTCAGACCCTCTTAGAGGGAATGGTCACGAGGCTAGAGTAGGACATACTCGTAAAAAGACCGAAGAAGGAACTGTTCTGAACACTGGGCTGTTCCAGGCTGTACTTCATCGCATAACCAAGTCCACTCAAATCATTCAAGGGAACCGACATTTATAGTGGAACAGAGGCTGCGGTCACGGATTCACCAGCGAACTTATGAGTGGGTATATGCGGTTAATTCGACTGTTCTTTCTTCGATTACGAAGGTTCAAACAATGAGGTTAAATATCCCTGACTATGTCCCAATAATGGGGACTTTTATATAACTCGCCGCGGAAGTACAATAAAACGACGATACATAGCTACCAAAGTACCGCATAAAGTAGTAACCTGTCTCAATCCTCCAGGATCTCGTCCTCACCTTGTCGTGCCTACAAAAGCAGCTTAGTATAGCTCGGGGTTCAAACGATGGTTCAATTACCTTTTCAACGAGTTTTCTCTTCTTCTCCCTCGTCTTCCGCTGCACCTTCACATATTTTCCAAGGGGACTCTCCGGTAATTTGGCCTTCAGATCGCGTTCCCATTCTTGCACGGCCCTGATGTTGCCCGGGGCAAAGTGGACATTCTTCCGCCTCTGCTCCATCCATTTCGCGCTTTCCTCGACACGCTCGACGAACACTTTCACCTGTGTACCCTCCTTGGCCGAGCCTGTCTTGGCATTTTTGAGGCTCTTGCGCAGGAGGATGGTGATAGGCACAACGATCTCAGGGAACGCAATGCTTCCGTGCACCGCAGTGCTTGCGAGCCATTCAGCCAGAAGGTACACGGTCTCCTCAGTGAGTCCCTCCGACAACACGCGAGTCTTCACATATTGCTGCGGGACACGGATCTGAATGTCAAAGTCGAGCGGTCGTAATGAGGATGATTTAGGCCGTGATGAGGGAACGAGACATGACACAAGGATGGGGACAAGGTGGGTAGATATGGGGACATAAGTCTCGGTGTGTTTCGTGAGGTGGAGGAGGGAGCGGATAATGTGGAGGTGGAAGGGGTGTGACCGGCTATTTGGGACGAGCCTAGTGCTGGATGTGAGCAGAGATTAATAAAGAGGCTTTGGGATGCTCACTTGATGGCTCCAACGCAAACTTGAACAAGAGGATATATAAGTGCTCTCAGTTCACTTTCCTTCGCATTTGCTCTCTCCGCATTAACGTCACACGCCCGGGCAAGTACAATGCACCAAAAGTCGACACAATGCACGAACTGCCAGTTATAAACGTTTTTGTACGATTCCTGCAGAACAACGACATAGTCGGTTAATTGAGCTGCCTTTGTTTGAAAGGGTAAATACATGCCTTTGATTTGATTTTCATACTGTTGCGGAGGTGGATAGCAAGTTGTCGAATATACCCAAACGCATGCTGATAGGCGGTGGCGTGATCAAGACAGAACACCTCGGATGCAGAATTTTTCATGAGGTTGATGGAGGGAAGGGTATGAGCGCTTGTAGATTTTGAGCAACGGATGAGGGAGAGGTAAGTTGACTTTACGGTGATATCTTGTTAGCTACATCGCAAGCATAGCTCTTAAGTATGACTTACCTTCAGAATGGAATCCATGATAGAATCATCAGTTGAGGCGGCAAGTCTCCGTACGGAAAGGAATGCAGCAATGCGAATACTATCAGTACCACTTGACCATAAGTCCAAGCATTTCTAGGTTATGCAACTCAACAAAAAGCTCGTTACAAAGAGTAAAATGTCACGACTTGCCTTCAAGTATGCTTTCACTGCCTTTCGACTGCTGATAATATAAGGAACAAGTTTAGCGCTTTCTGTTAAAGCTAGGCGCAAAGTATCTTCCTCTGTCAACTGAGAAAGTATGTGCGTAATGTTGTTGAAGTGTGACAATATGAGCTTTTGTAGCGTTTTGAATTTTTGAGTCTGTGTAGGGGCTTTGCTAAAACTGTGTGTAAGTATTAACTTGAGAAAAGAGCAGAAGAATGTACAATCTGCCATTATCCAGAGTTTTGTATGGGACATGGTGCTCCAAGACTACAGGTGTATATCGCAACGCAGTGGTGACAAGTTTATTGTAAACTGACGACAGGTTGAAAAAAAAAAATGAGAGCAGAAAAATGTAAGGGACATACCTGAAGAGCTGTCGATAGTCCAAGCGACGACCTGCCCGTCCTCATTCATGTGAGCCGCAGCTCGGAAAGCAATCAATAGCTTCCTAAGCGCACGCAGTGATCTCTGCTGTAGTAGCAGTTTTGACCACTGTCGCAGATGATCCTTTGTTAATATAGGAATTTGCTCCTCTTCATCTTCATCTTCCATAACCTCATCCTCGTGTCCTTCATCATCTGAGGAGTCGGCAGCAAGTGCATCGGGGTTGAAGTCTAGAAGTTCTTTGTCGTTTTCCTGCAGGTACTTGTAGAACTCTGGATCCTTCTCCGCGAGCTTGGATAGTTCCATCATATGTTCGGCACCATCGAGATCTGATTCCAAGTCAATATATGTCTTCTTTTACGGAGCCATCCTGCTCACCGTCGAGGTCGTCCACCGATGCGAATGAATCATGGTCGGTCATTTCCTCATCCTCTTCCATATCGTCCTCGTCGTCATCTTCCATCTGTTGTATCAGGTTAGACAGCGGCCAAATTTTTCAATGAAACATCTACTTCTTCTGCAGAACCATCTTCATCGCTCTCGTCCATGAAGTCACCATTGAGGAAGCTATCTACAGTCATTTTCTTGGAGCTTCAAGGCAAATCAGTATTGCGTATGGCCGGACTGAGTAAGTGTCGCACCTTTTTGACGTTTCCTCGACATCTTCGTCGTCCTCATCGGCTACGGCCTCTGATTGCTTGCCCTTTGCACCCTTATTGCCTCTACGCGCTTGGATTTTCTTCGTGATTTGCTGCTTTTTATGACGAGCCTGTATTGCCTTTTTCAGCTGGCCACTAGCGACATATTTTTTGGTGGCTTTTGTGGCTTTCCCCATGGCAAATAATGGTCAAAACGCGCTGACAGACGGGAATTGGAAGGGAGATCGTGACTAGAATACGCTCGTCGCGCAAGCGTTTCTTCAAAATAGCCTGAGATTACATCAGCCGATCAAATTCCTTCAGGCCCGGGATGCCGGTTGTACTCTCAGGTTGCTCTCAAGTTGCTCAATCCAAGCCCAATCCGCCTTTTATTGACTTTAAGGACTTCCCAATGTATTATTTGTTAAAATATTACCGCATTCGGGCGCCGTCATTCAAGCGCACCACGTCGTGTCAACATGATATATAATTTTATCTTGCACATTATGTACATAGCTTCTATTTCATCGACTGTCTTTGCCACAACCAGACTTTCCCTATTGATTATATTCCTTTTGTCCTGTACCTAAAACTCTTACTTTCTTTACTGTATATAGTCAACTCCTCATGTATTTATATAGGGTTTAACGATAGTACAGACCTCGCGCGTTTGCGAGGGTCACTGTTCAACCCGAGTAGGCGACAGAGACACGCTTATTCCAACATTATTCGATGGGCATTCAGTCTCCTCTAGCAATCAAGTAAAAATTCAGTAACGAAGCTTGTTCACAGGGCGGCCGAAGTTGGAGTGATTCAGTGAAACTTCAGTGACTCGGCAAACAACATGACTAACTTGCGACCCACAAACCAAAAGAAGACTGGAAAGTTCACATGCATACTGAGCAAAGCTTCATTTTCAATTCACAGTAATACCCTACAGTCATGTCTGCCCTGGAGGATACCCTTGAAGTCGCACCCGAGGACATAGCAAAGTTTAGAGAAGCCTTTGCTGACGCCAAACATATCATCGTCATCGCAGGGGCAGGACTTTCGGCTGCTTCAGGTTCTTACAGTCCATAAATTCTACGATTTTAATTCTAACATGCAACCGTGTAGGAATACCAACATTCAGAGATGGAGGTGGAATGTGGCAATCTTTAGATGCCACCAGCCTTGCCACTCCTGAAGCTTTTGAAGAAAACCCGTCGTTAGTGTGGCAATTCTATCACTATCGGCGAACCAAGTACGTCACTGTTTATTCGTTTCACTCATCAATCTGAGAAAATGTAGAGCGCTTCAGGCAAATACTAATGAAGGGCACAAGATACTTGCTAAGCTTGCAATACCTAAACTATTGACGCTTGTGGCTCCTGTTGCCAAGTCATTCAATTTGATAACGCAGAACGTGGATCGACTGTCAGTCAAGGCAGAAGAGGACCTCGTCATAGACTTATCGAATCAGGGTCTGAAGGGGCCCAAATATAAGCCTGCCGAAGACTCTATCGTTCAGATGCACGGCAAACTCTTTGAAGTTCAATGCAAAAAATGCACATGGCGTCAGGAAGATTTCTCGCTTCCTCTTTGTCCCGCCCTGGGTGAAGCAGAGGAAGCGCTTCAGAGTTATGAAGATGCTGGCTCAAAGCTCCGGAATATACCATTGGATCAACTACCGCGTTGCCCTAAATGCCAGGAGCTTGCTAGACCCGGTGTTGTTTGGTTTGGAGAGAAACCTTATCATCTGGACAAAATCAACTCCCTCGTCTTCAAGGCTGATATGTGTCTGGTTATTGGCACAACATCTACAGTACGTATCGTATGCAGACACTGATCAATACCGTTCTTACTTTGAGCGTAGGTCTACCCCGCTGCTGGGTATGCTTATCGCGTTCAACGTCGTGGGGGAAAAGTCGCTGTGTTCAATCTTGATCCAAGTGAAAATGATATGAAGGCTGCTTTTGTGTTCAAGGGCGGATGTGAGAAAGTGCTGCCAGCAGTATTCCCTGAGCTTTCCCTTAAAATGTGCAATTACTAGGACTACGTCCCGTCCCGTTTGTTTTTTCTGCTATAGTTTTGCTATAGTTACATACTTGGTGGTTACTCATAATGACTCGTAAGTATCAGTTTTACTTGCATAAATATTCATATCCTGGTTGAGTACTACTATAGGTCATACAACAGACCTATCATTTGTTATGTAAATGTTTAGCTGGACGTCATTATTCAAGGATGAGCGCTTGAGCGCTGCTTGAATTGTTGCTGACGATTGATCGAGGAATGACCCAGCCGGGTTGACGTTGAGGTTGAGTCAAGGGTACCGGCGAGCTCAAAGCTCGGGAGACGAATGGCGAATTTCCATGTTCACTGTCGCAGCCCTACTAAAAGTGCTTCGTTTCGCATAGTCCGTTATTGGGGCGATATGTTACGTTCACCGAAGCTGAAGCTTGACCAGTGCTAGTGACCGTTGAACGTTTGAACAACCATGAAGGTGCTTTATTAAGCCCAAGCTAATTTTCATTAATTCATTGTTTGACACTGGCAGCGTCGGCATCTGACCGTATAAGGAAATCTCTTTGCCACCATCATCCAATTAATTACGCTCTCCAAAGGCGAAGGCATATATTTCGACATTCTGGATGGCGCGTCACGGATGGCGCGGATCAATTTCTACAAGATGGTATGTGGGGTATGGGTAGGGTATTAACAGACAGTAAGTGCGCCATAATTCAGTATATTTAGACGAGGAAAGATGCAGCCAATTGTACACCGATTCCGACCTCCGTCCGAACCGGTTAACGACAGAAGCGGTGAGCTTCTTGAGTAATAAATACCCAGAAATATTTATGCAGGAAGTTTGCCTTCCTACCCACCATGAATGGGCGCAAGATATTCCATGATCTTGGACAGTCTTCACCGTAATGAGCCAGCACAACACCATCGTACCATGGCGGGTAGAAACCGCTTTCCGCCCAATCAATGATCCACAGAACACCCTCCTTGGAAAGTAGAATATTCGAGGGATTGAGATCGCCGTGGGCGAACACCAAGTCCCATGCCTCTTCATCAGGTTTGGGCTCCGGCCTCATCAGGTGAAAGTGCCCAGCATCTTTGTAATAAGCCATTGCTGAGCACCATCCAGTCACAGCGACCATGTCGCACCAAGCTTTGAAACGCCGTGAAGAGCTAAACGGTCCACTTTCATAATTGTCGAAGAGCGGTCCCGTTACAATATGAGTGTCCAATCTTCCTGGTATGTCTCCTTTAAGCTGACGGAGCTGCGCGAGGTAACAGCGCATAGTACAAGCAATTCTGAACTTCATCCACATGCTTTGTTTTTCCCAACATTCTAGCAGCATTTCACCTTCAATCAAATCTTGTACAAGCCAATCTTCGAGGTGGCGATATCGCGCTTGTGGAACGGGTATGCGGGTGTGCTCCCTCACGTAATCCATAGCTGCGCGTTCATGAGGTCGGTTGGCCTTAACGATCAAAGTGGGAGATATTCGATGCGTCGGAATGCGGTCGACACTCAAATGGGTATTGGTTCTCTCTTTCAATGACGCATCCCATAACCGTGCCGCGGGCGAGAATGCAAGTTTTGTGACATGTTCATCGTCCAGTTCCTCGAGATCCGGTGTCTATTGATATCAGAAAGATAAAACGGAACGAAGCCATCTCACCTACGTCTTGATTGACATTACCAGGCACAGGAAGAGCAAAAACGTTTGCTGCTAAGTCCAAAGTATTGTTGACGAAGAGATCAAACTTATGCATAAGTATGTTTAATAGAGGCTTCGCCCGGGAGCGGTTTACGTTTGTGATTGCGTCGACTAACAGAACTTCTTAGATTGTATGACAGTAAGTTGACGACGACCGCATACCTATGTGCTCACAGAGTTCGCCAATACCATCTCCACTTGCGCAGTTGACAGAAAAGTAAGGGATGTCATGGTAATACGCCGAAGAAGTGGAATGTTGACGTTGATTAAAGTCACCACGAGAATACTCAGGTGGCATGCCCTCTGTTCTCGTGCCCACGGCGCATATGCGACTGATGGGAAGCTGTAGCTCGAGAAGGTTCGAAGTGTGCCCCATCTTTAAACTTGTTGCAGGGTAACAAACGTGAGACTGGAGCGTGAATATTGCAAAATGAACTCCGTTCAACTGTTGGTCAAACCTGCCAGCATCATTTATAGTGTGGCTCTGAAAGTGAAAACTTTTGTTTCCACGGCGGATAACACAGGCATCCTAATACATTGTAATCCTGAATAAATATTTTTGTCGTCATCAAGTTCACTCACAAGTTTCTCTTTAAGCTCATGCTTGTCACGATTGGAATTGCCTATGTAATGATCAGCACAAAATCAGCATGCCAGCTAGATGAGCATTGCTGAGCCAGAATACCTGCCTGCAATAACAACCGATAGTAGTGTTGTTAGAGACATCACAACGACTCCAGGGGTGATTCTGAAACCCACGGTTAGTTGACGGTTAGAACTAGACTTGGCAAAGACTTGGGCAGACTGAGGCGCTGCTTTTGCGCTTTGTTTAGTAAGCAAGCATGTACAAGTGGCAACATACAGTACACTCGGGCCGCAGGTTTTCGGACTCAGCCGGTTCTGACTAGACGAACCTTTGGCGGGATTACTCTCTGCCAAAGCTATCCTATCCAATAGAAGTTCATAAAGATATTTCAATTGTCTCGCCTCCGGTTTGTTCAAGGTTTGTTCTTATAAAAAGCAATAAGTAACTTGTGTAGTCGTCCCTGTCAAGTTCGGGGTTCTCCCGGCATTCTTTGGGTACTCATTTACCTTTTCTGGCAGACTGGCTTGTGCTTACTAGAATGGAGAACTAAGTGTAAGTAATATCCGACAATGGAGAGGCAAGGTCCCCGCGACTTTCCGCGGGAATCTGTTCTGGTTAAATATCAAATGTTCACAAAGCATGCAAAGCATAGTAGTGACCTTCAAAGCCTCAGATCTTCAGACACTGCCCTCCATGAAAATTTCGCCAAGTCAGTATTTCTCTTTCTATGCTTCCTGCCCTCGTCTGTCTCACCTCGGATATAAATCAGTTAAGAAAAGCTTGCTAGATTCTCCTTCGTCGACAACCCGTAGATTTGATGCAGTTCTTAGCTCTTTTGAGATGAGGAAGGAAGAGATAGAGGATATCAAAGTGCGTATTCTTCTTTCCATAACATGACTATGTTTTGCCTGTGTGCTTACGACCCTTTTGAAGTTGTTTATTAGACGAACAAGCGTGGAGGTTCTCGATTGCACCAAGACGTACACTCAGCAGCCCAATGTTATTCCAAAAATCGTTAACGCGGTATGTCCTCTACATTACTCAATCTAAATGACATTCTGCATAGGCATCTAATGTTGTATTTTCAGATCAGAGCAAAATACTCTGAGCTGTTTAGTGGTAATACCGAGCCCTCAAGGACCTGTTTAGCACTCGCGTTGAAATATGTACGGTACTACTTCAACAATCATCGAAAAGGTATCAAGGACAAGGTATGCTGTAAATGTACTTACATACATACATAAATTAACTGTCGATTTGTCAATGCTCATCAGGCAAGGAAGACCCTCATGCAAAGTCACTGGGGAGCGTCGCCAAGCTCAAAGTTCTCTGACCGTTTTAGTGCAGATAAATCACAGAAAACGAGTCAGAAAACGAGTCACGGACAAGGAAGTAAACTCATCCGGCATACGAGTCCGCTCTTCCCTTCAAGCTTTTCGAGCAAGTCCAAAATGAAATGCGACAACCGCACACAGCAGACAAGCAGTAATCCATTGTTTTCACATGGACTTGGCAATGTGTTGGCAGACGGTATTTTAGAGAGCCCAGATTTATTCCAACACGATGTAGGAACTCTTTCTCCTATGCCGACCGAGAACCGGTTCATCTGGCCCACCGATTCAGTGGTAAGTACACCAATTAGAAATGATTAGCACCTGTGAAATCTCGCAGTAACTTTCCCCCCCAGAGTGGCAGTGGTACAGCTGGCAGTGGGCATCCTGTCTTCACACCCGCGCAACCTACCAAGCGCTTCCACCCGCACAATCAAGGGCAATCAGACACCTCTTCCAATTTCAAGCGCTCGTCTTTCTTTCCTGCAGAAATGACACCGAGGAAGGCTTTCCTGGTCGTGCCGTTAAACTCACCGGCGTCTGTACACGAAACAAGCGATAACGAGCTCTCTTCCATTGACACGGTTGTCCATAGGCCGCCCTCCGACCTGCTTCGTAAATCCCCGTCAAATCCGTCCAAGTCCTTATTTCCCAGCACTCTGTCCAGAGACGACAGGTCCCATGCAAGTCACGAATGGCTCCGACCCAGTACAGAACGAACCCTCTCGCCTTACACAACATCTATGGCCCAGACCGAGACACCCGAGGAACGGGACAACTTCTTATACCACTTTTTGGAGAGCTGCCCTACGCATGATATGACACGGTTATACAGCGCCCTGGCCCATGTCGACCTCACACAGACGTATATCCGAGTAATGGGAACTACCTGGACGGTGGATCAGATTCAGAATTTTCTGCGCAGAATATTTGCCTTCACTTGCGACGAGGATGGCGCTGTTATACCGGACATAGATATCATCTTTCTAGCACATCACTTCATCAATTACTTCAGCAGGGGCGGGTCGCACACTTAAACATGGTACTTACTATCTTGCAATGAGAGTATTTTCGCATCTTGTACTTTGAGAGCTGTTTTATGTATAAAGCATTTGTATATATAACCCATGATTCAACAACATTTCAGAAGTCTGGCGGGTAGGTTTAGCAACATTTCTTCATAAACCGAATATTCACCCTTGAAATTTCTAATATTGTTTTACATATGTGTACATTGCATGCCTACCCAGCAGGATTTGGCTCTAAAGACCAAGTTGTTCCCTAATTGATTCGCGCACGAGTCGTTCATACTCAGGTCGGTTATCACGGTAGAGCTTGCAGCAGTCGATATTCGCGCCACTCTCCAAGTTGGGTTCTGCAAGATAAACAGAGTTAAAATGGGGGATATAATAGAAATACAATGAACTAACCAGCCAGCATTGATATGACACTCAGAATGACTTTCTCAACGCTCTGCACCGGACTCCATCGCTCGGATGCTTGCTCATACATCGTTGGGTCGTCCCCAGGTGTGTGGAGAATAGATATGCACACTGTGCCATCGGCGTAGACTTTATAGGTGGTTTGCGTCCATATTAGTATATACATAAAGGCAACACATACTGTTAGGATGGAAGAGAGGCGGTTCAAACTTCATCTTGAATGGCGACAGTGGGTAGTCGGTTGGCTGTGTATACTCTGACATTATTCCGCTGTGACCCTACGATATGAACAGAGAACTCACGAAGGTGAGCTTAGCAGCAAAGACACCGCCTTCCTACGCATATCGTAAAGACTTGAGCGTCTGTACTGTATAAGCACCTGACAAACGCACGAAAGGGGTGTCTTTGGGTCCGCATATAAGCGCTTCCCAAGTGAAGAAGTCGGATTCGGAGATTGGGCCTTTTATGCAAATGAGATTGGAAGCCTTCTCTAGATACTAGGAACACACCCGCAGTGAACATGCCATCTGGAGAGCCTGCCGAAGTGGTCAGCCTTTAGAGATCAGGTGCGGTATATAGCTACTCGCCTCCAGAAGTCAATTGCTTGTACTCCGTCATGAGCCTGCGGAGCGCGGTCGCGCTGTTCGAGCCCCTCGCTGATGCCATTCGTATAGACCTATGATCGCGCTGCACGTTATAAATGCCGTAAAAGTCGTGTCGTAGTGGTGGTAAGCAGCAGAGAGAGACCGTCGGCTTGCCCAAATCAGGTCATCTCCCCTGTTCATTTATTTGTCTCGACCAAACAACCGCTTTTTCTGACACGAGCAGCTCGCATTATCCCGCCCCGCAATGTTCTCCCTTCCCCGTCAGCGCTGCGTCGCCAGCGCCTCTGCGCCACGCGCTGTTTCCTGGCTCCCGGCCACCCCCTCCTCGTCTCGGGCGGTTTCGAACTCTCCCTATGGCCGCACGCATGTCTGGAAACGGCGCCCAAACGTGCTCCCGAACCCGCTCGTGCCCAAGTTCCCGCAGAAGGTGATCCGCTCGGACGGGACGTCCTTCACGCACTGGACGACGTCGCCCAAGTCGCTCGTGCGGCTCACGCGCGACACGACGAACAACCCGTACTGGAACACGGGCAACCCGAGCGACCAGGCATTCGAGGAGGAGAACACCGCGACGGGCCGTATCGGGCGCTTCAGCCGCAAGTTTGAGGAGCTGGGATCCGACCTGGACGACACACAGTGGATGGAGGACATGTCGACCGTTATGAAGGCGGAGACTATCAAAATTACGACAAAACCTAAGGGCAAAGGCAAGGGCAAAAAGTAGTCGCATTTACCCACATGGTACGTGTCTTTCTACCTTTCCTTCAAGCTACTCGACTCTGACGACCTCAAAGATAAATATTTCTTACCATCATGGAGACTTTATAATGTCCTGCAACCTAATACCAACCCCGCTATCCATTATACTCACGGCGCTTCTTCAAGCCATGCATTTTCACCTGTTTTCACGATTTGCTTTCCTGTTGCAGATATTATATAGATATGCTACTCTTCTCCAGCAACAACACGTTTCGTTCGCAGGACTATGAATGAGAAGGAAGGCGTCTGTCTTGTCTGGACTTACTTCACCAAGCCATCGTCACCAACAGACATGATACAGCGAATATATGCATGATTCTTTTTGCGTAAATCATCTCTGAATGGTTTTCCTCACATCTTTTAGCTCAGTGCTTCATGAGTATTCTTGTTAACGATGCCCCAACCACTTTCAGTTTACAACCTCCACAAGGCCATTGATGCAAGTTCTTCGGAACGAATGACATCTATCTCAAAATCTTTCAGTGGTTTAGTATCACTGGTGCGATGCCCAAGTGTTGGTGGTGGTGGTGGTGGTGCAACAACAAAGATTAATGATAATAACGATAACACAACAGCAACGGTACGTGCGATACTCGTAACTCGACAGTTCAAGCGTACATATGGTCTCTCCTTCCAATGAACAACTATGGGTACGACTATGAATACGAGGGGCCCTGGCGGCAGTACAACGACGGTAATAGCGGCACCTGCTTTCGCCAATATAACGGTTCGGGCAGAAGTGGTAATCTGATTTGAAGGGCGAAAGCGGGCAGTGGGGAAGGGAAAGGAAGGAGACAAATTGATATGATACACTTACACAGAAGAGAAAGGAGCAAGTGGATGAAAGGTAACAAACAGAAAAATAATAAACACGAAGGGAGACAACGGGACCCGGGACATTTACAAGTCATTGAAAGGTGAATGGTTTACTCTTCGTCGTCCTCGTCGTCACCGCTACCCTTGCCCTTCTTCTGCAAAGAACAAGATATCAGTTTCGGCTGGTGAAACATAATAGGAAGCAATGCATACATCGTATTCGGCCTTCTGCTCATCCGCGCGCTCCTTGTCGCGGGCTGCCATATCAACGTATGGCTAAACAAGATATAAGAACTTCACACAACAATAATGACGCATATATGGAGGACAAACCTTCTTTTCCTCGTCATCGAGCTCTTTCCACTTGGCTCCGAGAAGTTTACCAACTTCACCTGAAAACAAAGCGAACATTAGGAACAAGAGTGGACACAAAACCAACAATCATGACGAACCGAAGCCAGCATCAGGGTTTTCGTTCTTAATTCTCTCGCGCCAGTCTTGGGAGAAGAACATGTACGCTGAGAGGGCGCGCTTGGGTGCTTTGGGATCCTTCTTGGCTCCCTTACGGGCAGGCTTCTCGACTTTTTCTGCGGCTTTGCGCTGGAAACGAGACAAGAGCATGTCAACACCTTGTGCACTGAGACAAAATACACGTCGAACACGCCCCCCGAGACTCGAGACGCCAAGGAGCACTCGCAGTCGCCACTTGATCCCGCCGGAGACGCGGGATGGATGGGAGCACATCGATGCCTCGAGGGGACGCAGAGACCAACTCCTGACGTGTCAAATCGGAACCAGACTCACCCTGGGTTTCGAGGCTTCTTTGGGCATCTAAGACGGGTTAAACAGCGTCAGTCTGGGGTATTCCGAGGGCAGGGGGAGGCAGAAGAGGAAAGGCGCAATCGCACATATGCCATCAGGGTCCCTTTTCGCCGGCACTGCCAACGACGGGTACGACGACGACGACGACAGCCAACGGCACGAGAGTAGGCTGGTTTTGCAGTGGGCAGTCGCCCCGATCGCCAGTGGGGACGACGCGCGACGCGTCTATAGGGGTCGGCCAAACAAACAAAGCGGCGCAGGCCGCCCAGCGTAGGGAAGCAAATGGCGGGCGACGACGACGGCGCAAAAAAGGGGAAAGAGGGCGGATATATGCGGCGAAGGATGGGGGGACATAATGAGGAGGCACTGAGGAAAGAAAAGCTCACTATGAGTTTTGAGGAAAAAAGAATTGATTAGCGGGTGGGAGGGCTGCTGCAGTGGTACAGCGCTGGCTGGCTGGGCTAAGCTGGGGAAACACAGACGCTCCCTCTGCCAGCACCATGGTTTATCTGTAGCGGGTGGGAATATCAACCGGCATCTCCCGCGCGCGCACAGACTCCCCCATCACAACCGGCCCGCCTCCCGCCGCATCCTCTGCGGCAGCTCCGTCCGTCTCACCGCCTGCCCTGCGGCTGCACCGCTTTGCTCTGCCCTTCAACCGCTGCATTTATTTATTCTCTCTTATTTCCAGATCCTCCTGGACCCCTCCCAGGACACAGACCATCCTCTCCCCTCTGCCCTCGTTCGTGCACGGAAGCGATCTGCCAGCCAGCCGATCCAATAACATTCGCCCTGTTATGACACATGAGCAATAATTTTCGCCCGCCTTCTGACACGCAATGTCCTGGCACTCTTTTGCCCGACACGGGTTAATGGGACGTTTTAGCCTCGAGTCCTCCTGTCACGCTCCAGGCTGCCATCAAACCTTGTCTAGAGCGCCGCTGCTTCACGCATAACGCGTTCATTTCAGCCTGCCCTAGTCCACGGACATACAATTTTTCGAGGTTCGAATTTACGCGGCCCCGCATTTTCGGACCACTCACCACTCCGCCGGCGCTGCTATTTACGCCCTGTGTTTCCAACAAAAGATTTCATCCACATGATTGTCCCTTGCCGTCGTGCTGGAACAGCACATAGCCCTCATCAAGACCGTTCTCCTTGACACACTTGTCGCGTCATTTCGTGGATTC
Organism: Stropharia rugosoannulata; assembly: GCA_028532985.1. Lineage (NCBI taxonomy): Eukaryota > Fungi > Basidiomycota > Agaricomycetes > Agaricales > Strophariaceae > Stropharia > Stropharia rugosoannulata. The sequence goes on along the minus strand of JANCIK010000010.1, from coordinate 2,219,483 downwards.
ACTAGTCACACGGTCGCCAGCGATACGCGCTTGCTCACTTCTCGGCGTCACCCATCCTATAATTTTTTCGGCAGATACGCGTCGTTGCCGCTGTTGGCGTACGTTACCTGAGACTGAGGTTTCATTATTGAGCCCCCGTGTGCCATTAATTACACCATCTACCGTTAAACGCTCTTAGCAAATGGACTAGAAAGAGAGCAACACACAGGTTTCTAGTGGCTGGCTACAGAAATATTTATTTAAAGGGTATACAACATCAAGCTGCAGCTGTCATCCATATCCGATGTACCGGGCAGAGTGTGGCTTCTAGGGGACTGGAGCAAGACGGAAGCTCCGACTATAATTGCTATATGCCACAGCTTCCTTTATATATGCTACTCTTCTGGTGTAAGCCATCCGGCCGTCCAGCTAGCTAGCGTTACAATTACAATTGCCTTGAGTCAACGACATATTTCTCTCGTCAAATCTCAAACAAGGCAGGTAGAGCTGTGGAGCTCCGATTGTTTTCTTGCCTTGCAGAGTATACACACCATTCTGCCAGTGCACAATAGACAACCTCAACTTGGTAACAAATTGTTCTTTAAGATGTTCACTTATAATTAATCATAGATATTCAATGCATCTTGATTAACTTGCTATTAGTGGACTCAGGTTAATGAACAGGCGAGATAAGTATGTCAAGCAGCCAGCTGACATTGATTTAGTCTATCCATTTGTCGTGTCATTTGTTGAGACATGGCTCCAAAAGAGGGGCTCAGTGTAGTGAGAGCTGTCATGCAAGCCGTTACCCCCAGCTCAGGACATGATAAAACCGACGAGCGACGGCTATGTTGGTATTGAGCGTAATCTCTCCCAATGCGCTTAAACTGTTATGCCAGCCAGTTGATCAAAAACATCTGTAAGTAGTTCCTTACCTCCAATACAGTAAAATACAATCAGTCATATTGTTTATGTTTATGCTCCACAGGGGGGACCAGTGCCACAAGAGCGTACTCTACAATCGACCAACCCGTCACGCCCATCCTCCATCATATCCGCCCGGTAAGTTTCTCAGTACGTACCACCAGTATACAAATGTCTCGTTATCTCCGGAGTGGGCCTCCTGCCCCGCCTCTGCTGGCTCTCTCCTGCCCAACAGAGGCGCACACAAAAATAGGCCGCCACGGCGCCATCCGTAGTGCACACCAGATGGTCCAGAAGCCCCTGCGCCGTTCCCACTCAACTCATCCGCGCGTGCTATTCATAGCAAGAGGAAGCCTTGGCATGTGCATATTCTACCATGTATGTTCAGCTCGTGGCTCTGCTCGTTGATGGCCGTGTCATTCGCCAGCGCATCGGAGAGAGATCACGGCCGCCAATGTTCGTTGAATCATGTCAGTACATGCCTGTCATTAATGATCCTGTAAGAGAGATGACCAAGATAGGTCGGATTCCAGTCACACTTTTGGTTCCTATCTATCGGCGAAAGAAGACTGCAGGTGCACAGGTGCACTGAAGCATATATTGATCGGGCATCAAGGCGATCAAACAACATCGCCATCTAATAAGCAGGAATCGACGGCCAATCCTCGGAATGCTGAAAATAGCACAGATACAAGCAGAGAGTCGCGGGTTGCTTTTACTAAACAAGATTAAATCCGAATCTGGTAATTTGAACTACTATAAGTTGGGAACGGCCCAATAACTACATAGTCATAAAATGAGGTAGTAAAATGAGTACAACAGAGACAGGATAGAAGTGATCTAGAATGAAAATAATTCTATGTAGACAAATGATAGATTTAGTGGAAAAATCACAATATAGATCGACATTGCACTAGACAGCGAGCGCAAGAGATAAATGTAGTACTTCAATTCAGAGGATGCGTGAAAAGCATTCTCATCTACACATCAGAATCATCCGTCGAACTGTCGTCTTGCGTGGGTGCCGGTGGATTATTGGCAATATGTTCGTCGAGCATAGCAATTATTTCTCGTTGAGCTGCTACAGGTTCCCGTGCACTTGAAGAACAATATGATCAGTTTCTGAGACTGAAGTTCAGAGAGTCATAGAATTGATATTTACAATTTCTCCGCATATATGGGCAAGTCCCTGCGCTCTTGTATTAACCCAAGATCCATGAGTGCCGTGTACCGAGCGTCGAGTCTGTGGAGGTGTCAAAGACATAATTTAGGGGGAATGGAATTTTAAAATACAGTTGGTCAGAGGTAAATTTGGTCAAGTCCACAGTTTCTTTAGGCTCCGGAATCGTTTCTTTAATAACAACAGCTCGAGGCGGTGGTACGACCCCAGTAGTTTTGTTCTTTTTATGACGTCCCCTAGGTGGCCACTCTGGTGAACAAGGGGCGGGGGCTTTGGGAGCTTTTGTCTTCTCTTCTGTCTTTGCCTTGCCAGCTTTCGCAGCAGCCTGCGGCATCCCAGCACTTTTGCGACCTTGGACTTTCTGGGCAGATGGTGAGACAACATTTATTTTCAATATAAATAACGCACTTGGAGAGTCTGCTTCGTCCGCTGCGCCTCCACTATGCTAGGAATGAGGATTTTGTCGTTTTGATGACTATAAGTTACGCCAATGGAGCGAAGCGTTTTCTTGATAACGTCTTCTTCACGTGAAGCAATTGGAGGAGGTGCTATATTAATATTTAGTTTCAAGGCAAATAGTAGAGAGAAGCCGCAACGTACCATCATCGAAAAATAGCGCCCCCAAGCCCTTGAGAGTTATACCCTTCATCACAGAAATTGACCATTAGCTCTGTCAACACCCAGATTACTCTAATTGACTTACATCTTCCTTGACTTTGGAGTCAGCCTCGACGAGCTCATTGACAGGTTTGTGAACCTTCTTTCCTTTAGCACTAGGATCCATGTTCGCTAGCGCCCAATCCAGCTCCGCAATATTGGCTCTTTCAATCTGCGAGTATAACATAATTAACTACTCAATCTCGAGATACAAATGCAGAAAAACGTACCGCCATTTTAGTTGCCAGCTTATCTTCATGCAAGGTGAAAATATTGCTAAGCCCAAATAACTCCCCTTGCTTTGCATTATCTCCCTGAACACCCTCAAAGTACCTGCTCAGGAAAATAAAATGCTGCATATTTCAACTAGAAAAGTCACCGTACCTAGTCTGGACGCTAGCCTCGTAACCAATAGCCATTTGTTGCTGCTTGTAAATTTGTCTAGCATAAATGAGTTCCTCGACGGATCCTGCGCCAAGCAGGCGGTACACAAAGACATCGCGGACTTGGCCAAAACGGAATGCACTGAAAACATAAATTAGCGTTAGCTTTCATGGTAGATAATGGGGCTCATGTACCGATCCATAGCTTGCAAATCATGTGCCGGATCTAATAAAATTTAAGATTTTGAATTTTCTAATGGTCAATTCACTCACTCCAGTTGGGATCTGTAAATGTGTGATAAGTACATATAATAATAAGGATATACAAGTAAATAACTTGCCGAATATCACAACCTTGTTAGCCCCTATGCAGGTATAATTCCGTCAGAGTATCCTTCATGCATTGCAAGATGTGGTTACCTGTGAGATTTAAGCCTGTACCTCCGGCAAGAGTGGAAATCAAGAAACAAAAGACCTCGGGATCATGATTAAATTGGTCAATCATTGGCATGCCTGTCATAATCTGTAATTCAAAGGAAAGTCAAGTTTCGCGTCATGCTGTTACTCACGTTCATTTTGCTTTACACTGCCGTCAAGCCGCAGAAAGGAGAATGCTGAGTTTATGATGAGAATGGGGGCGTTAAAATATAAAAGTAATAACCTACACTTGGTTTTTAGGTGGAAATCCAACATATCCAATAATTTAACGGACTTGGTAAAGATCAACACTTTGTTCGTTTTATCTTTGCGCCACTCTCTAAGCAGCGCCTCTAATGCCTAAGTGATCCATGTCTTAGAGGAGTGAGACCAGGGAAATGCAAAAATCAATACATACCCTCCATTTCCCACAATATTCAGGTAGTAGCATGGCAGTACCGTATTTTGGGATTTTTCCCTCCGGAAAGGCGATCTCAGCTAACTCCCGGTTCCTGAGGACCTGGTTTTTTTTTGAAGAGATTATTAGGCTATTTTGGTATACAGGATAACTAGCTCACTTGCTCTGGTGTGTCAGTAGGTCCTTCCCGAGTAGTGATTAGTTTTCATATTATGTCACACTAATCTTTCTTACCTGGGAGGATAAGAGCAAGGTGGTTTGATAGCTTTATAAGGATCGACATGAAGCGGAATACTTCTCCTGGGACGAAAGGGTGGCAACAGTTTTTCCTCCTTGATGAGAATCGGGTTTGTGAGTATAAACATTAAAGTTGTTTATTGTGCAACTCACACTTTCCGGGAGCCACAATCGCATTGTTCATCTCTTTTTAATAAATTCTGGACAGGTTCCATTTTAAGTATGCGCTTATACGCATCAATTTGCAGTCTTGTGAGTGGACAGAAAACGACTTCATCAGTTTTTTGGGGCAACTAGAAGCGAAATAAGATTGCGTCAGTGACTAAAGGTATATATTATGGCGTAAACATGCCTGGTCTTTAATGATCTCCTTGGTCCTGTATTATATGTGAATAGTGATGAAGCCAATAGAGCAAGGAAATTATACCTTCTCAGAAAGAAGTTAGGCAATAATTTTTCGGTCAGTATACGAGCCACAAGGAGCGCCTTTGCCCTTTCTTCCTCCTTCGCTCCTGCGGACTGACCCAAAGTTAGAGGTTTTACCACATAGCCCTGCCACTGTCGCGCAGTCCCTAATCGTCCCGGGTTCGTCCAATCCAAAATAGTCCACATCTCTTTATAAGAATTTTGAATAGTCGTCCCAGTAAGTCCAAATCGGTTGAGGCAGGCAAATTGATGATATGCAAGCGCAATTTTAGAAGACTCGTTCTTGACGCGGTGGACCTCGTCAACTATGATACAACTCCATGGCAAGTCGTCAAGTTGGTCGATTTCTCTTCTCGCGAGGTCGAAACTAGTCACAACTATGACATAAATAATGAGTGGAAGGTAAAATAAAGGCAAGAATTTCCTACCAACGTCCAGTCGGCCAAGTTTGAAATCATGAAGGACTTCATCACGGTCTTTAGGTGTTCCGTTGTACATCCCGACTTCAAAATAACCCCACTAAGCAAAATAACGTGAGTATATGCGTGCTAAAAACACACGAATCGCCCGACCGTTTCGAATTCTCGTTGCCAGTTATGCACAACAGTGCTCGGAGCAATGATCAGGCATGTTGACCACTTTGCATTGGCTTTTGGAAGCTCCCGGCGCTTGCGCCATGACTCCCCGTCCTGTAGCCGTGAAACATACTCCCTGCGACGATTTTTATCCGTAGCCAACCCATTTTTCTTCATAATCGCCGAGAGGAAAGTGATGACTTGGATTGTCTTCCCTATGTGATGTCAGCTTTCCGGTCAATCCGTGCAACACAGAGACACACCCTACAAGTAAATTAATGATGCGCATTATAACGTTTGAGTCACCAAGCTCACCAAGCCCATATCGTCCCCAAGCAGTCCCCCATGACCTTGCTTGTACTGCCGCCAAAGAAATTTAACACCGTCGCGTTGATAGTCACGAAGATAGGTATTTATCGCTGCAGGGATTTTGATATCCAACTCCTCGTCGAGGACCAACGGACCCGCATACGTTTGCCCTGGTCGCAAGTCAAATCCAGGTTTAGGCTTCAGTTTCTGCAAGGGTGAACGCATTAGGGGCGAATACGAACACAGGATATATGCATACATGGTCTTTATTTAACTCCCGCCGCGGTTCTGGTTCTGGGCCGCTGTCCGATTCAGTAACTGAATCGTCTTCTTCCGGTACTGCTTTCTGGGGGGCTGCAGGGGCCGTATTCGTTTTTCTGACTTCAACATTCAGTTCTGGTTCAGTATCCGATTCGGTGACTGAATCATCATCTGCTAAAAGACAGTTAGAGCCGCATATATAAACCCTGTCAATTATTGCACCTTGAACAGGCGAGATTTTAGCTGCTATGGGAGGTGGCAACTTTGTGGGTGCGGGACGGAAATCTGAATCCGATTCTATGGCGCATATAAGATAAGCAAGAGTCCTCAGTCGAGAACGAAGGACTCACCAGTCTCCGAGTCATCGTCATCAATTGGCTTTGGGGGAGGTTTATTTGGCAGAGTACTACCCGCTTGCGTACTACCAGGGCGAGGAGCCCTGTATGCAACACTGGCTTTCGATATTTGGACTGGCTCATCCTCTTCGCTGTCCTGGTCCTCATCCTCTTGTTCCTCATCCTCTATATCTTCGTCGTCGTCTTCTTCTTCTGAGTAACGCGGTCGAGCACTTGCAAATATTTCTTCTTCTTCGTCTTCCTCAGAGGCAGAATGCAGATCAAGGCTTGCCTCGGCATCTGAGTAGGTATTACACGTGAGTTCGAAGTGTAGATATATGCATGACTCACCAAAGTACTGTAGAAGCGCATTTGGCACATCCGCTCGAATTCCTGATTAGCATTATCATCAGAGAGGTGACCACGTATTTATGCAAAATAGGAGTACTTTTCTGAGGGTATTTCGTTTTTGAACTAATTATGCCGGTAGCACTGCTCCGCTTGCGCTTGTTTCGTGATGGTGGAGCCGTAGAAGCCTTAGCTTTCCCCTTTTTCTTCTCTTCCACGGCAGGAATGTATGCACCGGGCGTAAAATCAGAGTCCGAGTCCACCTCTGAAATTAGCGTGAGTTCTTCTATTCCTTGGCATATCAGCATGCATAACACACCTATGGGAGCAGCGATCGATTGCCTCTTTCCTATTGATAGACAAAAAAAAAAGTTGACGTGAGCCTCACTCAGTTGAACAGCAGACAGAACATTATCAACGTTTTGCATACGCGTCTTTATCAGGCATTTTGAGCAGTATCACTTATCAAACTTTGTTGTAGCGCGTAGGACACAAAAAGTAGGTGAGTTGACGGGCTATTGAGTTGCTGTTCAATTATTCTTGTAACGTTAAGGGGAGTTTTCTGCTTGTTATATCTTTGAAGTATCAGACAGTCGACAAAGTGGGCAATTCTCAGGGTTAACGGTTGTAGCCACCCTTATACGTGAGTACTGACTGCCACAGGTCGAGTCTTCGTTCAGTTTGCGGGTTTGACGTTGAGTGCAGTTTTTTCGTTGTTTTCCGTTGCCTTTCCTTCGAGCAAGCAGTGGCTCACAGAGAGAATCAAAGTGCAAGTTCACTGAATAATTTTACCACTCGGTGAAGCGCATATAGTGAACACAAGTTGGAACTGAGGAAGTGGGTTGGTCAAGGGTTGGTAACAAGAATGTGACTATGACTTTGCAATGACTGGTCTCATTAATATTTTCCCACGAACTTTGCAGCACCAGGTCGGCATTTCTCCTGGCCTTCCACAAAAACCACTAAAAACATGCTACAATACATACATCTGCGTAGAACTGATGAATACAACTCATAATGGAAGTCTACTCGCTTTCTTCTGTGTCATAACCATCATCCTCAGCCTCCGACTTCGCAGCTGTGGCAGCGACTTGCTTTGCCTTTCCTTTCCCCTGAGCATTTTCCACTAGTTCAACAACAAGTTGCCCTCCACCGCGCAGAGCGTCGACCTCTACAAGCTGTGTTCCCGCCTTCCACGCAATCTCGGTGCGCGGGTACGGAGACGCCACACGGAATCCCCAGTAAGCCACGGATGTGTCCCCGCCATGCGCATCCGCGAGCACGCGCGACTCAAGGACAGCCTCTGCACGGTCGGTGCTGGATGGCGAGGAAAGTCCAGGGGGTAAGACAGGGTCTTCCGCGGATGCGAAGTCGGCGGGAATCAGCGCTGCATCGATCAGTGCGTATAATGTCGTGAGCGTCGCATTAGGATTGAAGGTATGCAAAATGCGCGCTCCGGACGGGAGGCGTATCGCCATGCGCAGACCGCCCTTCCCTGCACCATTCTCATTCACACTTTCGCTGCCGGGCCCAGCGCCTGTGACGAAAACGCGCCGCGTCCACCTGCGCCATACCATACGCTCTGCCCGCTTGCGTTCTTCCGTGAGTGCGCGGGCCGCCTCTTCCCGTGCTTCCTGTTCCTGCCTCTCGCGCTCACGCCGCTGTCTTTCAAGATCCCGCTGTCGTTCCTCCCGTTCAGCGCGCTCGCGCGCCATTGCGGCCTCAATCCGGTCTTTGTCACGTTGAGCGGCAGAAGCAAACGCTGCGTCTTGTTGTGCGCGCAAAGCCCGTTCCGCCTCACGCTCACGCTGGGCGGCCTGTAGGCGCCCAAGGAAAGGGCGCACCCGAGGAAGCAGTTGTGTCGTTAGGTGCGTGGTGAGGGAATCAGCGGACGTTGGACCTGAGGAAGGTATTGAGGGACCTTGGTGCCGTGATAGTACGGTTAAAGACGGGGGTGAAGATGTTGAGGATACAGGTACACCGGGAGTGCGCCTTGGTTGGAGGGCGAGGAAGGCTACGAAAGGGTATGTTGTAGCTTGCAGCTTCTCCGAGGCTGAAAGAGCTCAATCAGCCACCTAGTAATTAACCCAATGTAGTAAACTCACCAGACCACGCATCATGATCCCGCACGTCTCCACCCCAAACATACATCTCGTTCTCAGTCAAAATCTGCACAAACGCAGGGTCAATCAGGGTAGACCTACAAGGCATTAGTTTGTTAAGTAAACTGAGAAGAAGAAAAAAAGAAATTGAAAAACGCACCGCTTGAAAGCCGCAACATCATCGTGCTCCTCGCTTACAAGCACCACACAGCCAACCCGCGCGTCCCGTGAGCATGACCGCAAAAACTCTTCATACGTGCACAACATAAAGTCTGGCAGTAGTCTCCGCCCCTCTTCTCCGCCAGCACTGCCACCAGCTGCCGTCGCACCCCGCGCCGTTAGCCCCGAGCTCGAGCTACCCTCCACAACGCCCGACGTCGTCCCGCGCGCCGCGCCGCGTCCAATGCTTACAGCGCCCGTCTCTTCCTCCAACTCGCGCACCCAGCGCGCCGCGCCGCCCCCACGTGTATGACGCCCTGCCGTGCCCCCGGAGCCACCCCACAGGCCAAGCGACAGCGTGCCCGCGAGTCCGCCGAGACGCAGCGTCGGGATGGGGAGACGCAGTGCGGAAATGAGGAACCGGACGAGCGAGGTCAGAACGTGGAGGGGAAGGGTGAGCAGTGTGAAAAGCGGGCGGACAAGGGTAATAAGTGCGGAGGGGCGCGCGGGGGGTGGCGGCTGAGGAGGGCCGTCGTCGATGTCGAATATCTCCATTGGCGTTCGTGTACGGCTGGAGTCAGAGGTGAACGGTGGCGGAGGTGCGCCGCCTCCGAAGATGAGCTCCGCAGCTCGCTAAGGTTGGGCGTCAATGGTATTCACTATCAAACGTGTCCACTGTCCAGCACGTACCTGGACATCCCAATCCACTGTTGACAGAACACTTATTGATACATCGTCATCGGCGCCATTCGTGAGGTCACGAAGTTGCACGAGTGCTGCCCGCTGGGCGTCAGTGAGTTCGTCCATGGTCGTGGTCAGTTGCAGCGAGCTTGCACAGCGTCTCTAAAGAGTATTTTGTATTACGTAAGAATTCGATGTGATTGGCACCGGTGCAGCCAGGTGCAGGCTTGCAGCCTTTTGCAGTCGAAGAATAAATACTCACACTACAATGTACTCACCGTATGGCTTTTCCGAGGACTATGTAGCGGTAACTTAATTTTACATATATATTGGCATTTAAGATGTCCTCACAGAGATACATACGACATGCCGGTCTGCCGTGACCGCCTTTACTGTCCTCTGACATGAACTTGGACTGGGGTAAAATGGAACGAGAGTGAACTGTGCGTATATATACATGAAGAAAACGGTATGTGTGAAGATACATGTCGCAAGGTCCACCTGACAAAACGGGGATGCTGATGCGAAGAATATGCAAAGTACTGAGAGAGCCACAAAGAAAAGACGACGTATGTAAGTAGTATGCGAATAGGAATGTACGTTCAATCAAATGCCTCTTCCGCACTCTTGCGCACCAACCTCCTGACCTTCTTCCTGTAACCTTTTTGGGGTGAGTTTTACACACAGTATCTTGATCTGGGATAATAACTCACCTGCCAAGTCTGTTCGGACCTCCTTTGCGGCATCAACATTTGCAGGACTGTCGAGATTGGGAGTGTCAGAAGAGAGGAGAGAGATGACGCTGACAAGCTGAAAGATTAATGTTAGAGAGAAACCGACCGAAAGGAAACATCAGTGCTTACAATAGATTCGACAGTGTGCACTGGCATCCACCGCTCTCCCGCGTCTTCATAGCCGTATTGGTCATCCCCAGGAGCATGCTTTGTCGAATAAATACGAGCGCATATATTCAGTGAAACGGGATGACTCACCAGGATGGATACACAGACGGTGCCATCGGGATAAACTGCAGGGGTAAGTGAAAGCCACGGAAAGATTGCAATGAAGACTGACTATTCGGATGCCACATAGGAGTGATGAAGCGCATCTTTGGCGGTAGGAGGGGGAATTCAGGAGGGAAGGAGAGTCGAGCTTTGAAAAAACCGCCCTCACTAGGAACATTACTGTCAGTTCCAACAAGCTAGGAAACAGGTAGAATGACATACTATAAGGTATCGTGTGGCCTAACCCGATGAGATTATGCATGAGCTACACTCTGCTAAAGTCAAATAAGTAGTAGTGAGACGAACCCGATGATTAGGATTTCCCATTCGTAAAGGTTATCATCGTCGACGAGACCTGGCAAGCGGGCATGAGATCAGTTGCAGGAGATCTAAGCTTAGATTGGAGCGCACCTGCTGAGAACCCTTCTACAGGATGCTTTGTGAGTTCTGCAAGCTGCCTTCTGAGGAGTAAAGTGTTAGATGGGTTGGCTTTCGACATCGCAGACGGTATTGGTGGTTGTATGTGGTTCCAGGCAGAACGGATTCGGATGTTCCCTGAGCCCCGTCCCTCAGAGCTCCCGTTATATAATATTGATATACACGTGACCGATCAGTCTCTTTCCATAAATGTAACAAGTAAATCAAGTTCTCACAGAACTCAATTGTGATTGATGAAAAACATTGTATCACAGCATAAAAAAACAGCCTTCTTAAGCCTGCACTACATATACTCTGTTATTTGTTTCAAATTTCTTCTTCAGTTTAGAAGTGGCACACTCCGTTGACGATAGTCTCGATAAAGGCAAGCATGTCGCCCCTAGGCCATCCCTGACTTTCCCTGGTTTACTTATGCGACATTGATTGTGTACTCAGGCCGATACGGAAGCAGTTTATATATAAGTTGTTAGAAAGTAAGGAGGACACTGGAGGACATCCTCTCTTGATCCTCTCTGAAGACTCAGAAGAGAATGCTTCATTAGAATATCATCGTACATGTGACCGTGTGAATGATGGATGGTACCCAACAAACATAAATATCACTTTCCCGGGCATTTTGATTTTGTTGTCTTATTTTTTCAATGTTTTTTTTGTCTCTCCATACACATTTCGAGGATCGTATATCGGTTTTTATTCCTCCCTTTACTAGTTTCAACCACCTAATTATTCGAAATAAAAAACAAAGACCATCACCTAGCTCTGAACCAACGACAGTTGAACTATGTACAGACATCGTAAATGCCGTGATCCTTTGATGACCATATGTCTTGATTAATCACTGACTTTAATGATGGGACTCGGACAGGCACCGCTCCGCACGGATCTCAATAACTTTCTGTTCAAGAAACCCCCAACTTGTACGGGGCTCCACATTAAACTTTCTACGCAACATGATTTAATCTGAAATCATCAGTACACAATAACAGAATTCAAACGAGACTCAACTTATCACTTGATGTGCCTCAATGCTGTCCGAACATGATTGTTCACACAGGTTCACACCAATTTACGGACTTAAAACGCACAGCCACTATCAACACGAGACGTAGGGCGGCCCTGTCGAGAAAGACAAGGTTGCAACAGCCTCTCATTACGAACGCCGGGTGCGCCCCGAGAACGACCAGAACACGACCGTCATGAGCTGCTGTGGCGAGCCCAAGACTAAGGACGATGCTGCTAACAGCAACGCCCAAATGACACAAGCTATGGGCACCATTTCGATGCAGCCAGGCTTCCAACAGACGCTCAACAAGTTCGAGCAGCCCAGTATTTCCCCACCACCGCAGGCGCATGCGATGGCGATGAACAATTTCGGAACCGTTAATGGTTTTCAGCAGAATCAGTTCGAGCAACAGCAGCAGTGGGGGCAGACGCCTACGCCGGTGAATGACTTCGGAAGCCTACAAACGCAAGGGACGGGATTCGCGAATCCCGCTGCAACGTATAATGGATCGACGTTCAATGTCGCTAACGGGTTTTCGGCCGCTACAGCATCGATTGCGCGCCCTCCGTCAGCCCATTCGCCGGGCCTGTCCATCTCAACGCTCCCAACTCAATACAGTGGTGTACCCAAGCAGGTTGCACTGGATGAAGGAAAGATGTCCATTTCTATTGATTTTGGTAAGTAGTTCGACTACTCGAACGGTGGGATCGAACTGACGTATACTAGGTACAACATTTTCTGGCGTTGTACGTGTGCTAAGCAGTAGCGACTATACGTGGACATCTGAATGAGTGAATCACAGGCATATGGTTCCTCCCGTATTGCTGGAGGAAGGGTCCAACAAATTCTCAACTGGCCGGGATCTTTTGAAACGTTCAGGAAGGAAGGTGCCTTGGTCTATCTAAGCATATGCACCCTGACGCCTGTTTAGATTCCGACATGTCTATTATACGACGAGTATGGCCGAGTCCTTGCGTGGGGCTTGGAAGCTAAAAATTCAGGCCCCTTACCAGGCACGACTCTCTGCGAGTGGTTCAAGCTCTTCCTAGAACCCTCTGCACTTCGCGATGAGTCATCCATTGACCCCCGGCTCCCTACAATCCCCGTAAGCAAATGTGAACCAGTAATGGATCGTGCTGACTGTATCATTCCATCCAGGCCGGCAAAAAGGCCATTGATCTCATAATCGACTTCCTTAGCTGTCTCTGGGAGTATGCAAAAGAGCAAATTACGCGCGATATCGGCGCCGTTGCTGACCTGAGTACGTCTGCTGTTCCCAAGCTACTCCCTAATTCATTGGCTGGACACGCTAACCTCGTCTGCTATAGACAGCGCGGACGTTTGGCTCACTGTCCCTGCTGCTTGGGATGCAAAAGGGTGTGAAATAATGCGAGATGCCGCAATCACGGCTGGACTTGTTGCAAGCTCCCGGGCTGGTGATACGACGTGGCGGGATCGCCTGCGCATCATTACGGAGCCGGAAGCAGCAGCAGTTCATTGTGCACAACTGAACGACCTGCACCACCTCAAACCATCACAAAACTTCATCGTTTGCGATGCCGGAGGTGGTACCGTCGATCTTGCTATCTACAAAGTGACCTCTTCTGTACCACTGGTTTATGCACGTTACTGACCACACTGATTTTCAGGTCATTGGCCAGATGGCAAACTTGGAAATTGCGGAAATGTGCGCGCGCTCGGGCGCCAACTGTGGTAGTCTTTTCTTGGATCTGCGCTTCCGGGAGCTAGTCAGAACTTTGCTGGGTGATCACCCTGCACATCTTGACCCCCCTTCATTGGCATATTTCAGTAAGTTGAGGTGTAAACAATCCGTTCGGAAAACTGAAGCAGCGCATAGTGCATTCGTTCAGTGAGACCGAGAAGCTAAGCTACCGGGGGGTGCAAGATGATGGTACGTATGCCGCATATAGTCACATCGTTCACGCATAACATGCGTTTTTAGATACCATGTTCCACTTTACTTGCTTCAACGTGGACGACCCGCACGATCCTTCAGTTGGCCTGGTTGACGGACAACTTGAGATCCCTGGCAACCTTCTCCGCCGTGAAGTATTCGACCCCGTCGTGCAACAGGTGTGTCACGCACCTTTTATTTTTTTCTCGTGTCTAATACGTCGATCGCAAAGGTTTTACAACTCATTGAAGAGCAGATCGCACGCGTGGACCAGCCGATCCACGCCTTGCTTCTTGTTGGTGGATTTGCCGGGAGCGAGTACCTAAAACAATGCGTGCACGAGCGTTTCGCAGCACGTATACGTGTCATTGCACGCCCCCCAGACGCAGATACGGCAACATTGCGCGGTGCAGCAACATATGGTCTTGCACGCAGACCGCTGGTTTCTAGTGTTATTGCGCCGAGGTCGTACCTAATGCGCGTGAAGCTTCCGGCAGACCAGGAGGACCGACAGAAGCGCCCAGCATATATCAAGACGAACGATGCTGGTGTCGATATCTGTGAAAACAGGTGCATGCGCTAGCTCAAATATAGAGATTGGTTTATTTACTCGACTTTGCAAAGGTTACAATATCTGGTATCGAAGGGAGCAATTTTGCGCAAAGGGTATGTTATCCACTTTTTCTTCGATTTCGTGGCTTCATGTTGACCTGGTTCCCAGACAACGTTTAACGACAAAATTCTGGTGAGCATATTATTGGCCTGGTTATCACTACGGGGTGTTAATAGATCACCTTTTACTTCAAGCAAATTCTCCCAGTCGCCCCAAGGCATGTTTTTTCCCGCATAACCCCATATCTCGCTAATACATCGATCTCCCCAGACTCAACCTTTGTTGCGACGTTGTACACGAGCGATTCTGATAAGCCTATGCGGTATACTGATGAAGGCGAGACCAGCGAGCTGTGCAAATGGACCGTTGATTTGTCGTCATTGCCCACATTCCGGCAGAACGCGTCAATGCCTGGCGTTAGCGGATTTTATACAGGTGTGTCAATTATATGTTGGTTTCTAATCCATTGAATTAACATTTAACACGCTCAGAATTTGAGCTGGGACTCGAACTCGACAGTGTCGAAGTCCGCGGGATCCTCATGTACAATGGCCAGGAGTGGGGAAAGTCAGTAATCTATCAGCTATAACTCTGATGCATCCGCTCATCCTCTCAATTACAGGGTCACTTTTGACTTCTTCGTGTGAAACTAAAGCTGTTTTTGGCTATACCTATCCTATACCGAAAGTTTTTTCACTATCGCACAGTCCTATCTACTCAGGAGATTTAAGTTTCGAGTGTTGATGTATACTTATCTGTTTGCTATGGTTAATTGTCCTTTGCTATGACCCAACATGTTCCTTCCGTCAAACGAATTTGTCGCTGCTATGATTACATTCGTTCAACCCTTGTGTAGGACTTCCGTTGTGACAAATTGCGGTAGCAGAAAGTGAATCTAGACTGCAGAATCCAGGATATTCTGTAACAGATAGCGGTCACGAGGTTTAATCATATTTTCCCAAAGTTTGTTTCCTATTATATTTCTTGCTTCCTTTCGCTCTCATCGTCAATGGCGGGCACCAATGTACTCTCTGACATTCCGCTTCCAACGCTTGCGTCGCTCTTAGCTCCGATAACTGTGCCCGGCCGCAAGGCTCATTTCACGAATTGGGGTCGCACGTTTACTTGTCGGCCTTCCGCGCTTTTTGAGCCGCGCAACGAAGCGGAATGCGCCCTCGTTATCGAGCTTGCCCGGAGAGAAGGAAAGCGTGTGCGGATAGCGGGAGTGGGCCACTCACCGAGTGATTTGGCATGTACAACGGAGTTGATGCTTCGCACAACGCGGCTTTGCCAGGTTCTGGACGTGCGCATTTGCCCTAAGTACCGCATATATGTGCTTCTACTAAGATAGCCAGTGACAGGTCGACAGAGAAAAACGCATAGTCGTTGCCCAGGGAGGCATTACGCTGAATGCCTTACATGTAATACTTGCATCGTACGGACTCGCGATGAGTACGCTTGGTGCGATTTCGGAGCAGACACTTGCGGGAGTGGTCGCGACTGCGACGCATGGGTCGGGTGTTACGTTCGGGTGCATATCGACGTACGTACGGTCGCTCACCATCCTCACTGCGGATGGCATCACCGTGACATGCTCCCGGGAAGAGAACGAAGAACTATTTATGGCTTCCCTGTGCGGGGTCGGTGTCACAGGCCTCATCCTGCGTGTGGAGCTGCAACTCGAAGACGCCTTCCGGCTGCGGGAGGTTCAAACGACGCGACCATTCAAAGATGTAGTCGATAATCTGGCAGAGATCTCATCCAGTGCCCAACATGTTCGTCTCTGGTGGTTCCCAGCTGCAGATAAAGTCGTGTGCAGCTCGTCGGACCGCACAAGCCAGGTGCGTAATCAATTTCTTCAACGGTGGACTGCATGCTGATATTTTACAGCCGAAACAAATAGCCGGGAGCTGGTGGTGGGATACATTCTGCGGTTACCACGTAGTGCAAGTGTTGCTATATGCTTCCCGGTTTATACCAGCGCTAACGCTGCCCACCGGACGCTTCGCTGCATGGCTCGCGAGTGGTGACCGCATTCGCGTGGACGACAGCTACAATGTCTTCAACGTGGACTGTCGCGTGTGTAATGTTTTATTTCATACGCCTCGCTTTTAAACTTATCTCCCACTAGTACCCGCAGTATACGACAGAATGGGCTTTGCCTATGGATCGTGCCACTGATTGCCTCCAGGCCCTCCATAAATATTTAGAAAAGGAAATGCAAGACTCGCGCGGGGTACGGCCTCACTTCCCCGTTGAGATTCGCCCCTCAGCGGCGGACGATATCTGGCTGAGTCCAGCCATGGGACAGGCGACTTGCTGGATCGGCATCGTGCAATACAGGTACAATAAAGTTGGCTTACTTACATCGTTACCTTCTAATGTCAACCAATAATTCTAGGCCATTCAACTCCAATGTAGCGTACCGGGCACTTTTCCTTGCTTTTGAAGACATTCTTGCGGCGCATGGCGGACGTCCGCACTGGGCCAAGACCCACAGGCTGCGCCCAGACGATCTCCATGCACTTTACCCGCGCTTCGACGACTTCGTGCGTGTGATGAAAACCGTAGATACACACGGTATGTGGCAGAATCCATATACACGGCGCCATTTGTTGGGTGAAGAAGGTGAAGAAGTTGGGCAGAGGGTCTTCAAGAAACGGCGGGAGTGATTTAAAGGTATATGTATGCACATATTTTCTGGTTTATGCTTGATAGAGGATTTTCTTTCGGATATTTTGGTCAGATCAGGTTTTGAGCTTGAAACCTTCGCAAACATGGTGGGTTACGACCTTTTGCAAGCCCTCTCCGTAAACATGAAATGCCAGGTAAGTAAATATATCTTTGAGCTAGCTTGGGTGTCATGGGTGCTCCGTAAAAAAGCCCTGATCGTTGAGACATATGGGTACGTGTGCGCCATTCGCAGCTATTGCTACATGTGCTTAAAGTTGCTTGACCCTGTGGCAGCTTTGCACTACGATGTTTGATTGTTCTCTAACCCAGGACAAATTCAACGATCATACGGAGGAGTGTGATTTGACCTGCGAAGGGGGTCACAGAGAACATGTCTTCCGTTCTGTCAATCCTGCGTAGGACTCTAGTAAACCCCTTGCCCAAACCTTACACCCAAAATCCGTCGCGCATGGAGAAGCATTAGCAAGAAGGATCAGCCCTAACAATATATGTACATCTATGACATATATTATAACACAAGGCATAATAAGCATACCGGACATTAATTAATCACTCCCGATTCAGTCTCCTAATGTCAGTGCAGACCAAACGACTCACCCTCGCCGTTTGCCATGGCCTTTCATCACCCAGTTTACTTCGAACGCGCCGATTATCGCCAATTGCAATAGATTGTGAAAGCCCGATAATCCTTCCATCATATCCACTCCATGACCACCTCCTCATGACTGTCTCGACGGAGATTGACTTAGATATGTGATGATTGAAGCGGCAAGGCTTGCACGTCGCACGCAGACACCTCTGCGTCGTGCTGAAGCCGGGCCCAAAATTAGTTATTGCGGTGAATGGATAAATAACCATGGTCATTTTTAGCACGCGATGCTTCTGAATTTCAATGGCCTGAGTATCTTCATTGAGCATCTTATTCGTGCTTTCCGCAGCACATGATGCGCGCCGACAACTACTGTGAGTACCCGACTTGACGATTCTCATTCATTTAGCTGATAAGGACCTTATTCTTGGATTCTGCAGCGTTCTTGGCCCGGTCTGCAATTGAGATTTCATGTCTGGAAGCAATTATGATAGTTCAGCGTTCTTTGACTGCACTAATTGAAAACTTTGCGTCTGGGGTATCACGCTGATCATGCTTGGGGGAACCACATCACTGTTTCTCCTCGTGTTTTTAATAAGTTATGTTTCTTTAATTACTCATGTGAACACCTGAGAGTCATTTGATTAAAGCTTGGAAGACACGACTGCAACATACTACGGCACCCGGGTGGACAGTGGAAGACAACGAACTGCCCACAAGGTTTCAATGAAGATTCAGAGTTTATTGTCAGGACAGATATGTTCAGAACTTAAACCAGACAGTTTGAAATAAGGATATGCTTTTCAGAGCTGGTCCGCCGCGTCTTCTTGTCTCTTCTTGTACCCTGGACTCCATCGCTTAGATTGTTTCCTGTGAAAGAGAAGGCATGCCACTGATGATCGATCACTAACATAACATTTACAGCACCTTACAACGCGTCGACCAGATGTGCCACCCCTCGCAAAACCCTTGCACCTCTAAGTCTAATCCGTACTTTTTCCCATACAGAAGCGCTGTAGATAGCTAGAAGAATTTTTATGTGTAGAGGAATTTCTTCGTCGAGGAGATGCCGAACAAATTGTGTCCATCGTATCTTTTTCTTCAGGCCTAGAATAACGCCATGAGCCTTATTCGTAATGGAAGGAACTTCGTTGAGCCCATTGCCGACCATCGTCGCATTCTTTGACGTACTGGTGCCATGTAATGACTTCCCCGCTCGACGTATTATTGAAAACTAACTGGCGTTGTGCGTGCGTACAGAGCCAGCCAGCCGTCCCCCTTAATTACAAGCATGTTATCTTTAGCACCGTGCGCAAATGACATCCACGAAAATGGCTCGCGTTAGCGTCCCGCCGCAAGCGTTTTCCTGCCGCCTCCGCACACACACTTTTGTGCTACGCAGACATATGAACATCAGCAGGCCGTCTCATCAGATCCAGCCGATGCATATCTCTGCAGCAACAAAACCGGTCCACGTTGGACACAAAATTATTCAAGCCATCTGCAAACAGGCGAGCAGCCCGTCCCCGCGGTTTGCGACGCGACTCAGCGCAGTCCAGTGCGAGTCGTACCATTGCCAAGGGACGACGGAATGATGCCAAGTAGCCTCGCCCATAACCCTACGCCCCGCCTCCTGCCAATCGCAGCCCTCGCCTGCCCCAGCGCTGCCCGAGACCAGTGCGCGACTGGCCGACGCAGCCGATAGTGGCGTTGACCATTAACGCTCCATAGGGGCGCTCAGAAATAATAGCCTCGTCGCGCCATGCGCGACTTATTTTTTCTCGAACGACTGCGGCGCTCCTATCAACTCACAAAAAAATTCGTTCGAGTATGCAGATAAAACAAAATAGATATCCAAAGCGGCGGCAGCGCACGGGAACATGTGCGCCGTCTCTGCATTACATTCGCTCATACTGATAAGTACGGGCGGCACTTGCTAGCCTATGCCCTCTGCCCAGTGGTCATAGAGTCCACACAGGTCTACGCCAGTAATTAAGCAAACTGTAATTTCATCTCTTGGACCAGCGTGGTTCTCCAGTGCCTGCTGCAAAGGACAAGCAGGGCGCGCGCGGCGGCATTAACACCCGGATCAGCGGTGCGCGTTTCCCAAAGCGCACAGCGCGTATCCGGCCTCCCCGCGTTATGTGAGACTTGGAAGTCATCAGCAGGGGGAGGTGGAGCTTTGCCTGGCTTTGCGTGGTCATATGTCTCCTCTAATTTGAATGTACGTACGCATCCGAACCACACACCGTCATGCGCGTCGGCCAGTGGGTCCGTCGGTCTTGCCCCAACGCAACCTGAAGCGACCAGAAAAACTTTAGCGCTATACAGTGCTGCAGCTTCGCCGATATGTGGCATCAAAAACCGAAGGCCGCGCCGAATAGAATTACAAGTTTTCGCCCTCGTCCCAAACTTCTATGTCAAATTCTGATTGCGCATCCTTCCTTCCACCAGCCTCGAGGCACCTGGAGTTTCTACCGAACTTTCCACTTCGTCCAAATGCAATATTCCAAATCCCACCACCAGTTCCAAATCTTACATCGCGTTCTCACCAACAATCCAAGCAGAGGGACGCCGGTCCACGGTGTACGACCACCGAAGGTTGGGAGCGACCAGGGCCTGACCCATATGTACCACTGTGCAAAAGAATGCATTTATCCCCAGCGTCCACGGGAATTTCGAAACCACGTCCATTTTCCAGACTTCTTGGATCTTGCTAAAATTAAGCAGAATCCAGTTTGCTGCGTACTTACTATCATCATTTGTCAGGTTATGCGGACTGTAACCGCGCGGTGCGATACCACGCTGCTGTCCATGCACGCGCGCCCAGGGTATATGTGGCTGCCAACAATTGGTATTAGTACAACAGAGTACAACTCACACTCACATCTACCCAAAGTTTGGGTGGAGTGGGCGAGTAGAACGGTGGGATGGGAGCAGTGGCGCAGTGCGCTCCGCTGCGTTGTAGTAAGTAAGGGGTAGGATATGTGCGTAAATAAGTATAACACGGATTGCATATGATACAAATATATGTACACGGAGTCGAGGCTCGGAAATTCAGCGGGCAGTGCGATGTGATATGATGCAGTGCAGAAAGTTCAAGGGCGGAAAGCTAACGGGGGTCGTTGTACAAAGGTAGGAATAAATTATTTATTTCAAGTTGTTTTGAAAATTTCTTTTCTCTTTGGGGCTCGAAATGCGCAAGCCCTTCGCGACAAGACTAGGAGGTCGATGTACAATTGGGTTGGATGTGATAAAGAAAAAGAAAAAGAAAGGAGACAGGAAAGGTATATAGGGGACACATGTATTTAATGTGTCGACGTGAGAGATATAGGACAAGACGGAAAAAGAAGAGATGGAGCACGCAGTTGAATGTGGTGACCAATGATAAACACGCTCCTTCCAGTTGCTGAAGGGAGGCTGCGGATGTTATGGGGGAGGGATGCGCTAACGACCGAGGTCGCCAACGCCGGATTGGAGTGGTTGTCGTGCTCGTGTGTGGGGTGAGGCGGGAATGCTGTGAGACAGAATTGCACGTCGATGGGGTCGTAAAGTATGAATGATTTTGCCGAACGGAAACGATGCGATGACGATGATGATTGTTGAGTTGCTGTGAATGACTACGGAAGAGAGAGAGAGAGAGAGAGAGAGAAATGCTGCGGACATGAGGGAGAAAGAGCTCGAGAGCAATGCGATAGGTATGTAAGTATGGAGAAAGGGAAGTGGATAAGTGATGTTGAAATTTTTTTGTGGGCTTGTATCATCTAAAACTGTAGGTGACAGCAAGTGGACAGGCACATGGAACAGAAAAAGGAGGCGCATACATCAAAGCAAGGAGGCGCTCAGGTCGAGAATGAGAAGATGACCAAAACAATGCAATGCAAGCAAGGTCCATGAGGAATAGCAGGAAGAGGAGGTGGAGCCCACAAAAAAAGGTGGAAATTAAACCAAAACGGAATAAGACGATGCCGCCCCGGCCATCCCAGCTGACAGAGGCAGGCCTCACGGACTCAGACTCAGTGGAAGTAAGACTCGACGTACATGGACCCATGTACACCCTCGTCCTGCCCGGCCTTGCTACCGTCCTCAGGGAGCGCCATGGGCGGGTGGAGGAAGGTCGAAAAAAGACTTTCCTCATCCTGCAAACCGAGCGCAGGCTGGTGAAGGTAGTCCATCGGACTGTCCTCGCTCGTCGAGCTGCTGGAGCTCGGGGTGCTTGCGCCTGTGTTAGAGTTGTTGTTGGACGAGGAGGACGAAGAAGAAGATGAGGTGGGTAAAGTCGCGCCGCTCTGGAAGATCGGTACATCTGAGTCAGCGCCGCTCTGGGGCATCATGGGCGGGTGCCAGAATGTGTTGCCCGAGCCGCGTAAAGCAGGGCCTTGTCCGAGTGAGCTGAACGGGAATGAATCCATAGACGAGCGTTTCGAGTGCGTGCCGCTGCTGCGCCCCGTCGCGCTTCCACCCGCACTGCTTCCTCCTGTGCTCCCTTGCGCAGAGCTCGTGCCCGAGCTGAACCCGTCACCGGCGAACGACCCGAAAGAGCCTGCGCTCGCGGGCGGCTCATCACCAGAGTCCGTGCTCATGCGTCTGCGCTTTGGCGAACGCGGGCTCATGGTCAGGTCCGCTTCACCGCTAACTGAATCGACAGACGAGAATGGCAGCGCATCGTTGGGAAGGTTGTACAACTGCATGAGGTACTCAGGGTGGTATGCGTTCGAGAAGGAGAGGGGGAAGCTGAAGTTGCTGAGTGACTGCGACGTGCTGTCTGTTGAGGAGCCAAGGGCGCCCATGAGTTCAGAGGAAGTCACATTCGAGCGATACTCTTCGGGATCAGGAAAGTCGTACGTAATTTGGGTGGTAGAGTCTGGCGCAAGAGTGGGCGAGGTCTCTGGGGCAGGGGATGGGCGGCGACTGACACCTGGACTGGCCGACGGAGTATCCTCAGGAACACCAGACCGACGTGCGTCGTGGCGAGAGCGTTTCCTAATGACGTCAGATTTCATCGAGATGGGCCGGGCTGATCCATGAAGCTTGTAATACAGGCCACAACTGTTTACAATAATAAAAAGGACAAAAAAAAATCAATTTCCGAGTACAAAAAGAGAAAGAATAGCCAATGAAATTACGTACGCATTGCACACCGTCTTGCCCTCGTCGTCCTTCCTCCAGAGCGGCGTGGCAGTGGTGTGGCAGTTGTAGCACTGCGCTGCTACTGAAGGCCGAACGGGGTCTGAATAAAGCGGAGGACTCTTGCTGTCGACAATCGACTTACCCATGACGTCGGGAGCCTCCTGACGCTGGACAACCTGTGAGGCCGCGCGGCCCTCGCCGCCATGAGAATTACGCATGCTCTTTGGTCGAGGACGCTTGTGCTATTGATTGGTCAGGTTTTGGAGCAAACAACAAAAATGAAAACGGAGACCCACCAGTTTGCAGTACAGCCCACATGCATTGCAGTTCAGTTCGTCATTCAGTCCCCGACGCCAGAGAGGGGTGTGCGTTGCACCGCAGTTCGAGCACTCGGCTTTAACGCCTCCAGGAGCCGAATTGAGCGCCGAACCGCCCGATCCACGAAGGGCAGAGGCATTGACGGTCGTCGCTGTGGCACTTGGCCCAGAAGAGCGCGTAGAAACAGACTGCGTACGAAGGGTCAGTGTAGGCCGGCTAGAGGTCGCCGGCGTATTCGAACGCGTGCCATAGATCGAGGAGAGGCGCGAGGGGGCAACCGTCTCTGGTAAAACGTCCTTCACGGACTGCGAAAGGGGTGGAACATTTTTAAAGATGGAAGACTTGCGTGCTGTGCTGGGTGCCGGCGAGAGCTCATCGAGGTCTTCACTAGTCGCACGGCCGAATGCATTGTCATCTTCAATGGCAGATACAGACGCCGCCTTGGAGGTCGAAGACTTGCGCGTGTGTATGACATTAACTGGTGCGGGGGTAGTAGTGGGTGCCACTAGAGCCGGAGCAGCTTGGGACATGACGACATCCTGCTGCTGACCGGCAGTGGCAGGGGCGGTGATGTTGGCCGACGCAGATGCGTCGTCCTTTTCGACAGTGTTCGAGCCCGAGTTATCGTATTGATTTTCGTTGTTGCCGAGGCTAGCCATCCAGGAATTGTGGGAGTCATCGTTGGATGCGTCGTCGTTAAAAAGAAGATCATCGAGGGCAAGCTCGATGGTCGGACGTGAGATGCTGAATTGGTCGTTATTGCCCGAAGGGTTGAACCCTTCGCCGTAGTTCATGCGGGTCGTGCAGGTCGGGGCGGCGTAGAGAAGCGCAGAGGGGCCAAAATCGTTACCAAAAAGACCAGGGAAGTGCAGAGAAGGAGGATAGGTGCCTGTGCTTGACGAAGTAGACGAGAAATCTGAAGCAGAAGCAGCTGCGGCCGGCTCAGCGGGAGCCGCAGGAGATGACTCGGAGTGAGTCGCGGCATCGGCCATGATGGTATCCTCGTCGTGCTGTGCCCGCGCCTGCGCCGCAGGCTTTGCTCGTCGAGTAAACTCAACGGATGGCTTCGTGTCCGGCTTCTTTACGGGTGCGCCGGGAGAAGGCTGGGCTGGTTGGTCCACGCTGAAGGTGAACTGCATGCGCTTTATAGTGCCCGGGGTGGCATTCTGGCTGGCCTCCCGGCTGCGCTCTTTCTCAGCAGCGCGCTGCCTGATCATTTCACTCGAGTGGTTGCGCTTGAAGTCGGGGGCCTCGAGCTCCTCGATGCTCCTGGACGTTGAAAAAAATGATGATCAGGGTTTAGGGTTGGGTTGAGGGCGCCTAAGCGACAAACCTTCCTTTCTCTTTATCCAGCTTGTCGCCCATGCACTTGCTCAACTTCTTGAATTCCCGCTTGGATTTGGCGTTGTCGGTATCGACCATGAGGTTCTGAAGATGCCATAACCTCCAGCTCAAGTTCTCGAGTCTTTGGCCTTGCTCAAGGTAGCTGGCTACCTTGGTGCACACCTTTCGACTCGTGTTTCAGCAGGCACAATCTGGGGCTACTGCGCAACAGAAATACCTTCCAAGTCTTGGTTAGAGATTCGGTGTCATTGAGGTTGCTGAAGGCGACGAAAGACTTGTTTCCCTGCAAAACGCACGTCCCGAGGTCAGAGAACAGGCATATGGGCGCATACAGGGACTAACTTTGAACTTGAGATTGAGGATAGAGGGCATTTAGCAGTGAACGTGGAGGAGGCGAAGGAAAGAGGAGATCAAGGAAAGAGAAGAACAGCAAACTGATGGGTTATAGCGGCTTTTCGGTTGATGCACGTTGCAAACCATATATTTCCAATTATCACATCTCATAATCTCGACCCGGTTTCCGAACGCAACCGACTCCATAATACTGACTCAAACTGGCTCACTCCGATCTTATTCCGTTTTTCTTGGGTATTATTGGGCATAACCGAGCCAGTCATGGCTCGCTGTATTCCAGCACATTAACCTCCCAGCAGTGGAGGAAACAGCGGCCACTAAGCCCAATGCCCACAGCCCTAATGTGCCTGATATCCTCCAAGGAGTTGTATTCACCCATCACGCGACCCTCGCTAAGATCAACATCCCACCAGAACCTTGCTCGCTAGCACAGCACTCGCCTCGAGGCTGCTTCCAGATAACGAGGCTCCAGGGTCGCAGAAAGCCTCTTTCTCCAGGTTTTTATCTAAATTACTCCAGAGTCTAACCAGGCGCCAACCGTGCCCGCAGGCGTCCTCCCTGTAGAGGTCAGAGCCTATGGATCTTTGCCCTTATCCACCGTCCAAATGGGCTACGCCGGCAATCACACGGACGCACACCATGTCGCCATCCAAGCCTGATACCAGAAGGTACTAAAGCGGTACAATACATGACTGCTTTCAAAATTCAAGCAGCGCGCGCCCTAGTATCCATCTTCTTTTGTCAAACTGCGCGGTCATCGCGCTTGGGTGCCGATGTTCTTGTCAAACCTCCTGCGTTTGTTGCAAACAGGGACAGGGCCCTTTCAGAAAAAAACAAAGACAAGGAGGCAATAGTTTATGATTCTTTCTTACTGGACCCTCGCCTCGCATCGAGACGTCTGGATGTTTGTATTTCAATGACACAATGCCATAAGACGCAATACATTACCTCCTACGCGCGCCCGAGAGAGACTCAGTTTACCAGCGAGGAAAGAAACGCGGTCATAACTTTTACGCTCCATCAATCTTCCCTGCACCTCGTCTGCAGATCGAAGCCTACTGTATGTAAATAACATAACATAAAACGCCCCACTATGCGACCCGCATAGCGCACAGCAGAAGGATCAAGGGGAACGCCATCCGCGTAATCTTCAAAAGGCTATTACCAGCATTCCCGGGTACGGGTACCAGTAGCTCAATAACCCGCCAGACAGCAAAACAGCGACCCACGCCCACGCTCGTTCACAGAGAAGCCATTTTTCTTTCTTTCTTTTTCGCTTTTCCCACCTCCTGGCAGCCTTCTGCTTTTTCTCCAACCGCCGCCGACACTCGCATCACCCCCGGCTTGCAATCAGCCATGCTGCACGCTGCATCTCACTTCTCTATATATGTATGCTCAAGGCAGAGTGTGCCGTGGCTAAGTTTATACTGGCAGCCAGTTGCGTGTAATTCTTTTCCGTTAGCGCGAACGGGCGAACAAACTGGTTCGCATATGCAGTTGCGGCTCTTGGTTGGACTACAAGTTAGTTAGATTCCGTAGTAAGGAAGCCAGAATGGCGTATTTCTAGGCGTTTAACATGTTTATGTATGCAAACTTATACATCCTCGCACTTAAACCAGAAAAAGGACAAAAAACAACGAAAGAAAATAAA
The DNA here is from genome assembly GCA_028532985.1 of Stropharia rugosoannulata. NCBI lineage: Eukaryota > Fungi > Basidiomycota > Agaricomycetes > Agaricales > Strophariaceae > Stropharia > Stropharia rugosoannulata. The sequence continues at coordinate 2,193,039 of JANCIK010000010.1, read as the reverse complement.
AGTATATGGCTTCCTTGCCCTGTAAATTTATCCACAGCTCGCGAACTCTCGTGGGACGTTCGTTCGTCCTCGCATTCTCACAATCGTATAGTTTCCAGCACGCATATTTCTCCAAGCAAACTCCGGGTCTTCTTATCGTCCAGCCAGCACAGTGCAAGTAAAGGCAACCGCATTGCCACTTCCTTCCTTCCTTCTTCCTAAGAGCCTGCCTTCCGTCTGCCACCATGACATGACAGGCCGTGATAAGTCCTTTGTGATGAGTATACACAAATGTACGTACGTGTAGTACCACATACACGGAATTATTCAAACATGGCGCTCCGACACTGCGTCTGGCGTAAGCTGTGTATTCGAGGAGGGGCGTATTTGTTGCAACTCAAGTTTAAAGGCTACAGCGCGCTACGCGTCTGCACGAACGCCATACGCTTCATGACGCACATATTGCGCATACCAGTAATTCTTGAGAATTTAAACGCTGTAACTTCAGCCACCAAATAAAATACCAACGAGTAGACCATGCCATTATACATAGCGCTAACATAACATATTATTCAACCCCAATCGTTGCCTCGGTACATTCCATTCCGGAAGACGCGCAGCGCACACTTAATGTCGCAAGAACTCTTCTTAGGAACCTTGCCACGCCTCTCTGGAAGGTGTCGCACCCACCGATATTTTAGGCCGAGGGTACTCTGGTTATCTCTATGCCACTGCATTGTACTACTTATGTCCATACCTATCATTATCGCTTGCGGCCACCGTGGCGCGTCGCGTTAATTAACTCAGTCACGTTAACTGCACGGGATCGTCCATTTGCGGTCCGCTCCCCCGGCTTGCCTTTCCGAGTCCCAACCACATCCCAGTTAGCCCTGAATCGTTCTGAATCACAGGTTGTAAAGTATAACTATATTTCTATACTCTAATTATGCCCCAACCTTTGGAGTAGCTGAACTTTAAACACTCCTACGTTCGCGAGTCGCAGTAAATCTAAAGTAGGTCGCGTCCAGGCACCACGCGAAGCCCCAACGAAGCCCACGCACCAACACGCCAGATAGCCTTTCCAAGCTCCTAGTCTGGAGCATGGAAAGTAAATGAAGCCGACAGAACACGGGACGCCGGCCAAGCCCACTAACCAATGCGGGCGCCTGTACAGCTGGAACTGCTGCCCGGAGTGGCGGTTGTTCGGGGGTAAGCTCTTATCAAGCTCACCACCCAGGTCATTCAACCTCCATCCACATAGTTCATGTATAAACATACACAGAGCTCGAAACTTATGCGCAACGCGACACCAACGAGGCGCGGTCCCATTTGCATTGAGTTTTGACAATGACAACGTTACAGTGCGCGCGTCTCGGACGGGACGATCGCGAACGCGTACTGGACACATAGAATACTTACATACTCCTGGTCAGCAGTCAGCGGTGCCACGCCTTCACACCGATCGAAAGACGCCATGTTTCCATACTATACTAAGTATGTAAGATGTTGATAGTACAGTGTATGCATCAGAGTCCGTATCACTCACCAGGTGTGTCTATTCCATAGGACCGGGGCTAACCAACGTTGCTCGCCTTGTGCGGCTGCTAAGTTGCTCGCTGCTAGCTCCGAATCTGCGTCCAGTCAGCCGTGTCTGTTTCTGTTGTGAACCATGTATGATGGGACACGGCGCACCAGCCGTGATGCGGGCGGTCCCGCAAAGCACGACATCGCCCCAGCTGGGACGGCGTAGACCTCGCACGTCTCGCTACTGCGAAGCACCACGGCCAGCTTGTGCCGTTGATAAAGTCGCCACCGAAGCATGAACCCGTACGTCGCTATGCACAGTGAGATATCAGACCGCGTTCCCTTTCATATACATCGACCTTCACTTGCCTACGCTAACCATTCGTGGGCAGGACGGTTCCCGCAAGATGCGGATGCGCCCCTACTTGCCGGGCAGGCACCATGACCAGTGCGGGGGACTGTGATATTTGGAAATACCCGACAGACATTTCATATCGATAGCAGCTGCTGACTTCTTTGATTCTTGAGTGCCTCCAGACTCCCACAGCCCATATTCAGCTCTCCATCGATAAGCCTCGTTTCCCCAAAACGGAATGCCGAGTCGGGACATATTGATCCTACTTGAGATCACTTGGTCCCGCGAAGAATAGTGCTCGTATGCACCTTACTCTGTAGGGACGAAAAGGACTGCTTACTCCTTGATAGATCACGCCGGTGCGCATTCCAACCTAGGCATCTGTAGTTCTATCGAAGCGTGTGTTGAGCGAACCAGTGATGTCACGAGAGAGTATCCGGAGTAAACGTAAACTGGAGGTGAACTCTGGGTGAACCAGCAGTCATTTGACCAGTGCTACGCGCCTGCAATCACGACAACGTTTCTAGGTCCCTGCCAGACGTTATATGTTACCGTCAATTAAAAGCGTGCACAGCCTAGTGTAGATAGAGAGCTCCCAGGTTTCTCCAGCAAGGACGAAGCGGAAATGCTTCGCAGTTCTATTTCGTTTCGCTTGCTCATAGGGGCAACTGGATGCCTATCAATATAGTGGCCATATACTGGGAGCGAGAAACGAGCTTGCACCAATTCTCCTGCAAGCGAGAAATGAACGAGGGTCGCCAGATAACCAGGCCAGGAATTATGATCCAGAATTAGACAAGAAGCAGAAAGAGGCTCCAACAATAGATCACCTCTGTCGCAGGCCACGCTGCCATATCCATATCATAGAGATAACGCTCGCAAGAAGGGAAAATGACGAAGGAGCAGAGACGTCGTCGACATCTATCCCTTACGTTGGGAGAGTTTCTGTTGGAAAAAGAAGACATCCGTCGCTTCAGTAGTATCACAGGACCCACGCATACTTAGCATCAGCGGTTCATTGACGGTATCGGTGTTTCCTACCTGTAAATGTGCATTAGCGTTGAAATATATATAGAAGTCGCTAAGTATATAGGCATACGTACTCATGCCTAGTGCACAACGAGACAGTTTGACGTTGACTATGGAGGTGCCCATGATCTTCAGTCGGAAAAATCCTGCAGAGCCACAGTCTTCCATCACATTGAATTCTAGAAGAAATTCACCAATGTCTTCGAATTACGAATAGACAGATGCTATGATCGCCCCAACGAGACAAAGCTCGTGGAGCACTCCGAATGAGCAGGAAAGACGACTAAAGCAATATCAACGTTTTTGTGCGCTGGTTGGCTGCGAGGTCGCCCTCTGGCATTTTTGTCGGTTTGATGACATCTAGGGAACACTTTCGAAAGTGTCAAATGAGCCAGTCTAGGCAGATTGAGAGACTTTCTCATCTGGAAAAAAGCCTCAATTCTGCAGAACACACAACACCGGAAAGCTAACCGCGCAGGGAGAAGAATTGGAACTTATCATCGGAATCGGAGTCGGAGTTGGGGAAGGCCACTTCATAGACAGCGTGTTGCGACCTTTATAAATTGTGAACGTTTGAACTTTCATTAAAGGTTTAAGGTTTAAATGAGCCAAGGGACGATAGCTGCAAGTATATGCGAAAGAATGTGGCGGCAACAAAGGATGCCTGCCTCGTGTACGTACCTGCAAGATAATGAGCCACGTTCCTGATTCTGAAAGGAAGACTTACCGAGAGAACACCCACAGGCGTCAATATACATGCAAACGGGCCTAATGTCGACGAATTATCGTTTCCGCCAATGTCTTGGTCGCCGTGGAAAGTCGCAACGTGTTGAGGTGTAAGAGCAAACAGAAGGACGGCAGACAACGAACCCTCAGATTTTGTAAACTGGGACCCGCCGCCCCGGCTGACTGCGCTATCTTGAGATATCTGCTATCGAATCGATGATCCATCGATGATATGTCATCAGAACTCCGTCGGAGGCATAAAATGGTTCTGCTGTGCCGCAAATTGTGGATATGGATATACTTTTGTATACGCGCATATATAAGCATAGATGCGTATATATGCGCTTCACTACTATGTATTATCAGAGTCAATCGCTTCGGCCATGAAATGTGTCGGAGGTTTTTAATTCCACACAATGCTGGGGAAACGAAATGAATATAATGTGATCCGCTTCGGCGTCGTGATGCGTATCTGTATTGGGATGTGTACGGGCGTCAACTGTTCATTTATGAATTTGATGTTCTATCCGTCGCATGTTAAAACTATTGGTGGCTTCGACTTGACGCCACAGTTGAAGGTGTGGATAAGAGAGCACGATTTTAGAGTATTTTAGAGACGTGTTTATGGAGATGTTAACAAGTCGTTTTGCAAAATTAGAGGATGAGGAGGCAGCTTCATTGAAATAAATGTAAATGTAAATGAAGCAACGAATTCACCATGGAGGTAACTGAACAGAATTGAGCTGGATTGAACTGAGGAATGACCGGTGACCAAGCGCGACTCCCGTGGGATACTTCCCCAATAAGCAAAGTCACCTTAGGTCAGCGGCTTCCTTCGGCATTGACTTCCACTCTTATCATTGCGATAGAGGACTAGAAAGACTGGGGGTGACTGGCCAAGACGACTGATAATTATTCCACCTGGGAAGCTTCTTATTGTTACATATGTATTAAAAGTATTGTCGAACTGTACAGCGACGCCTAAGTCAATTTGCGCAGTTAATGAGCTCCGATAAAGCTGCCTAGTCTGTATCCTGTAGATTCATATAGTAAATCGTATCACCGGACGAAACAAGTCTGAAAGCCTCTCGAGTATTCAAACTGAGGCTATTACAAGCCCATTCGATATTCATTTGAATACCGTTGAGGAAGTGCGAAGCAATCTCTTTTCCAAAGCATCTCTAACCCCATCTAGTACAATTAATGCAGGCTTTATGGGCACCGTTTCTTGCTAGTATGTGGCCAACCGATGTATCTTTAACATGATAATCTTTACTACCAATTGTATTTTACAAAGACTTCAGCCCATGCCCATTGTGTGAGGGAAACTATCTAGTTATGGTCTGGCGACGACAGTCTAATCCGGATTCATGCTTTTGCTCTTGTCTTTCTGTCAAGTGGCCAATGATTATTTAACATAAAGTGTTCCCGATGTTATTTACGAGTGGCATACATGAAATATTACTCGGAAGACAGAAATAAATACCGCTCCGGTAACATCGCGTCTCGGTTGCGTAGCTTTCCGATAAGACTCTCGTTCTACAAAGTATTAGATCGCTGACCAGCTCTTCGCAAGTTAGCTGAGTAGGGAAAGGTCAACCAGAAATGCGACATGTCACTCAAGCTCATACGTGAGAACATTGAAAACCAAGTTTCAGTATTGTATTCGATGCAAGAGAAATAGAAGCTTGAGGCCTGCCACACTTTTCCGAAATATCTTGAAAACCTCTCTAAACCCTCCGTGCCGGCTTAGGCGTCCTAGTATGAAGCTACCACCTGACTCCAGATGTTATTTTTATACGCTGAAGCTGATGCTATATCCCCCGCTTACCATGGAAGTACAAAATGGTTCCTTTCGCTGTGTTTGAGCCCAATCCAAAATGGTGATATCATATCTAACAGATACCACGATCTGCGGAAATTCCAATTTGCTACTACGGCATCGCAAATAACATGGGTCGGCTTATGAAACGTGGCTGTCTCGGATTCACGTTGGTAGTATTTTGATAGATGTAAGAACGTAGTCTCGGTGATCAATCTTTTTCTTTTTCTCCGTGATGCGCCCGCAGAAGTAGATGCCTCGTTAAGAGAGACACGAAGGGTCATGATAAACTTAATGAACTATCAAGCTGTTGACAGACCATTAAGAGAATTAGTATGTTTCGAATTATCGATTTATTTGAGCTAGGAAAAGAAACACCCTTAATAGCATGCGACAATGCTTGAAGCATCGTGCCACTCTAAATACGGAAATAGTTACTATAAAGAGTAAACTTCCCGATATGGGTAAACGATCCGAATATACTTGATCGTGGTACTAACACAAGTGTAGTTCACATGTAAGAAGTACGCAATTTATATGCAATTTCAATTAATGTCAACTGCCGACGTTTAACGCTTAGGCGATTAGCATAATCACTGCAGTCAATTCCAAGAGCCACTGTGTACAGACTAGCTGGTAGGAGTATGTGGTCACCGTACTACAATGAAACTGTAGGGGGTTACAAGAGCAGAAGGGGAACATAAAAGTTGGTACAGAGTGTAAACATGGCTGTAACCACTAAAGTATGTTATGTATCACATTGGCTAACACAACGCTGGGAGAGTCTATTGCAACAATCAGCATGAGACCGTCTACATTCGAGAGCTGGTAATTTGGCATAAGCTACATGTCGAACAACGTTGGGGAATTAGAGTTACCCAATTGCACTGTCATGCAACTCATATCACCTCTTCAACCTCATCTGCAAAGCGCGCGAGGCATTATCATCCACTGAATTCCTTCCTGGAATAATTGAGGAATCCGCCGAGGGAAGGCGTGATATCGTGTCCGTGTCTGGTTGTATCACCACAGTATCCTCCTCCTTTAAGTGACCAGTCTTCCAATCGGTAACCGACCGCATACGCGGCAGTTTGGAGGCCCCGCGCGCAAACGTTGTTGAACGTGCTGCCGACATTGTTGAATAAATGCTACTACTGCGCGATGGAGTAAACCCTGCAATTTTATCCTTTTCATAATGGTCGTTCGGTCTGACGAAGGCCCGTTGGGGCTGGGAAGACTCGACTACTACGGGTAGTGGAGCTGCGCTAGGCCATATATTGTCAGATTTCGTGCCATAAATTCCTGGGTGATTTTGGCCACGGGCCTGGCGCTGTACGAATGGTTGCGAGGTTGGAGGCTTGGAATCCCCGAGCCCGGGAAGATGTATATGTACAATCCCAGAACCATTCCCAGTCTCCTCTAGACTCCAAGGCTTAGAAATAGTGCTAGAGACAGAATCCTTCCTATGAGCCCTGGTTTCACTTACATTGCCGTTCCCCTCGCTGACACCTTTGAGTGATTTACGTGTGGACCGCCTACTGGGGGGGACAGTCAGCTTATCATCCTCCGTCAGGTGCGGAGCCCCAGCCCCAAGGTTTGCAGCCACAGCGTTGAACGCGTTCACGAGGCTTGCTTTAATTGATTGTCCCCATTCCTCCATTTCTGCATTGGCGGCCCGAGGGACCTCGGGCAATGCAGATGTCAACTCTGCGCCGGGCAGTTCGGCGGCAGGCATGCGGGAGTTCCGCAGGCGCGCAGCCATTGATATTGAGCGCGGCTCGCTAGGATGCTGCGCGGTCCCATCCCACGACTTCCCTGCGTCGCGCTCAGGATCGTCGAGCGGGGATGCACGCGCCGCATCATAAGTGCGATAAGTGCTGCCCGCATACGCGCTCTGAGGGTAAGCAATTCGGCTATACCGCTCATCATGCGCGAATCCCGCAGGCGATGCACGCGAAACAATCTCTTCAGCGATGAGGTGCGCTGGTAGACATCGCTTTGAAAAGCTGTCCGGCGTCGCAGCAGCCTGCGGCGGTGGACCATTTGAGAGAAAAGGATAATGATCGTTTCGTGCGTTATGATGATCTGATAAACGATAGTAGGGCCCGTTAAAGTAACCCTCCGCCCGTTTCGGCTCACCAACGTCGCGATCGCCCCGAGGAGACCAGGCTTGAACATGCGCAAGATCCTCGCGACTCCCAAGGTTCATGGCAGCCTGAGCAGTTCTCCCGGTGTCAAACGCGCTAATCCCTGCTTCAAGACCCCCGTCATTCATGTCCCCGGGTGGTCCCCATGGAACCATCAAGCGTGCGTTACGCCTTCTCCGCGAACGTGAACGGATACACCATGCAACTAACGCAGCGAGGAGGCCAACAGAAATGATGCTGCCGAGCGTTAACCCAGCATAAAACGTCGGGTTGTGTACGTTTAGAGCAGTTGGGGATGATGTTGGCACTACTGCCTGGGTTGGAAGCTGTGCGGTCGTACTACTCGATCGCAAGCTAGTAGGCCGTGGTGTAGTGGAGGTGGATGATTTATAATTATGATTCGTTGATGTCTGGGAGACCATAGACCCGGTGCTTAATGTCATGGAACTGCTGGAGGTGACAGAAGATTCAAGAATAGAATTCGATAGAGGATCATGACTGGAGGAAACTATTGATGTATACGAAGAGGACGAGGTTCCTGAAGTTGCCCAGGAGGACGAGAGCAACAATGAAGATAAGTCAGTTGTTGATTCCGGCACAGGCGCTGAACTTGATTGTGCTGCATCAAGTGATGTTATGGAAGATGCGGGGAGGGTAGATAGAGAAACGGAGAATGAAGATAGCTGTGCTGTGGTCGGCATTAGGTTGTCTAACGTCGTAGTCTCGGTGGGCGTGAAGTCGACCGACGACGCCGTAGAAGACTGGACAATGACATTCGATATGGTTGGAGCTGCACTTGCAAGAGTTTGGGTGTTTAACACAGTTCCAAGGGGACTTATCAAACTAGCCGTTCCTTCAATCCCATCAATGGTTTTGACATCAGAGCCTTCAGGACGAGCCCAATTGCCATCGTTATCGTCAATTTTGATTTGACCGTCAGGCCCCAAAACGACTCCTGTGTCACCATCTAGGTCTGCAGGTTGCTGGATGCCAGAGTCCAACGAGAGTACAGCTTCCATCCCAGAGAACGAAAGGCTTCCAGAGCAGTGAATGCGAAATCGCCCAGCGAGTGTGCAGAGAAAGGTCCAGTATCAATGCTTGATGCGCTGGTGTCTTACAATACATGCTTGTCTTCGATTTGCATGGGTCCTGATCCTTCAGGGGATGACACCAAGTTCGTTATTTTGGATCTTGACGCGCATATACGTGGCGAAGAGTGGACTGAACATTATTCAAGAAACGGCAGTTGCAGACAATCCATGGTGAATGGCAGATCGCAAGGACAATCAAACATTAGCCATCTAATGTTGCAGCCAGTCAGCCTGGAAGATGATCGCGCCTTTACCCAAGAATGATGCAGTCAAGCAACGATCCCCGCCGTAGTCGGCCGAAGTATTTGATGCGGTCTGTTGACTACAGCGGCAGTGAAAAGGCAAAGGTAAAGAACGTAGGCACTGCAAGCAGAATAAATGGTACACGTAAGTATGTTGACAGATGCAAGACTGAGTTTAGCGATTATTTGTCTTTTCCACGTCGACATCCACCCATGTTGTCTTATCACCGTCCATGTCATCGTTGTTGAACCATTGAGCACTTCATGTTGTGTCTATTTGCTAATGATGGCATAGGGTAATTGAAACTGCGAGGATACATGACTGCGAAAGGTATTTTAAGAAGAGGAAGACGACAACAAACGCAACTAAACCCATCAAAATGAAGTTCACTGCGCTCCTTGCCGTCAATCTTCCCGCGGCTAGTCATGCTACTAGCTCAGACACCTCCCGCAAGTTGGCAAGCAAGTGGAGGACCATTTAGGATCAGACACCAATTGTTCCATGTCCTGTCAATCAAGGGAGGTCAAAGGCTTGTTTGGTGCAGTTCGGGATCCAGTCTTTCAAATTTCATCTCTCGTACCCACCACATATTTCAAAACCTTGCACTGCCCCTCTTGAATTTTTCCTCGAGTATAAAGCATGTTGAATGACTAACACATGATATAGCCGGAAAGCCTAACCCAAAGCCATGTCTTCAGTGTCATCTGCTTTATCAGAATCATTCATGGCAATAAGGTCTTTTGTATTTTCTATGTTACTGAGCCAGTCCCTGATCATGGGCGTTTTGTCGACTGACTGCTTTGATGACGAGGGAAATTGTTGATCGAGTTCATGTAAGGTTTTGCTATCAAGCCAGTTACCGTCCTTTGCAGGCCGAGGACGACGACGGAGCTCCCTAGTCCTTTCACTGCTGTCATCAGCCATGTCGGACCGACGATCTTCCGGTGTCGATCCTATAAAGTCATCTGTTGGTATCACAGCATCCCATGCAAACCAGATAGCCTGAACCATAGCAATAAATCGAAAGTGGGTTGGGTGAGCCTTTTGCCACGGGACTAGGTCTTTAAGTTTGGGTCCAGCATTGCAAATGACAAATTCAGGCTTAACATGAGACGTTATCGATGGGAAGTTATGATAAGGATGGGAATAGTGTTGAAAGTATTCAGCGGATGGTACTGTATCTGATGGTCGGGTTTGCCTATAAATTGGAATGCGCCACAGCTCCGGGTGAGCTATGAGGGTGTAGTTATAAGTTTCGCGCTATCAAGAAGATTAACCTAAATGAGAAGTATTTTAAGCAAGGTACTCACTTTTTCAGGAATCCCACGTTTATCTTTCAAATCATAAAACGCCTCGACAACCTGGGGGTCTGGCAGAAGCAGCCATTGCTTTTGGTCAAAATACGTATGGAATTTGGCCCCCACTAGACGGGGATGAGTAAGAAGATGCAGACAGTGGAGAAGAAACATACGATGCATAACATTGTAGCGAGTGTCAACATTCAAAGTACCTCGCTTCATCCCCCAAATGAATTCAAGTTTGTCAAGCTACAATATAGAATTATATTAGATGCTGATATGGATTAGGAGTGACTCACAGTATCGCTGTCGGTCGACCTGGCCAAACAGTGGACATACTGAACATCGCTAGCCATGGACACATTCTCGATTAGACAACCTTTGCTCTCTGCTTTTTTGTCTACGCGCTTCTTGGCCGCCTCTGTCATTTCTGATGTCCATTGCTTGCGTTGAGAGGGTGTTGTGTCGGTATTACTGCAACTACTGCGATTACTAGAGGAGAAATATTCAGCGTCCAAGTTCATGGTACTTGAGAGAGTCGTAAATGTTCCGGAAATCGAGAGTCCGCCCCTCCATGTCCTAGGCGGACTCTCCGGCGGGGAAAACGTCATGTACGTGACATTTCCATCTCAGATTCAACGTCCGCTCCCACTTGATTGCCACGAGCACTCGCCTCGGAATGTTGGACTCGAGCAACCCCCCAGGGCCCCATTGTGATATGTACCCCGCCCTAACCACATAAAATCATTGCAGACGGTAAGAGCGATAGTAGGCATTAAAGGGTGCGTATCTAATATTGCTGTCACATGTGACTAGGTATCGCCTCCGGCGATTAGGCCTTGCTAGTCTGCTTAAGTAATAGGCTTGAGTAACAAATACTAAGACGATGTAACGACCAACGATGCGGGAGAGTAGTAGGCACGCCGCACAGCCAAGCAGAGTATTTAGATGATTTATATAGATAGATGATTTAGAAGGGATGCACTACTTAGTACATATGCTCTCCGTATAGATAATATTTGGCGATGTTTGATTCCAAGATCACAGACGATGGCGAGAGAAACGAGGTTGTCCGTATAAGATCGTATTTGGCAGTGTTTGATTCTAAGATCACAGACGAAACATTTGCACGAGAGTAAACTGACGACGAAACTACTATATATGGTGAATTCCCACCTCGGGGAACCTTACTTTTCAAGCAAGGCCATAGTCACTGACCTTGCTTAAAGAACCGGACTACACCCTATACCTCTAGGATGCTCATACTTTTCACTTGCCCCTCACCGACCAGCTTCGACTGTCTGCTTGCTGCTTGCTCTAAATAGGTACTCCACAGCTCTTTTGTTTCTCTGGACCTTGGCTGCTGTATGCAACTGCTTTTCTGGCTCTTCTGTGCGCTTTCTTGGGTTTCAAATTCTGGTCTACTAGTATGGGCGATGCACCCGAGTGGAAATGAGCGTATGTAAAGGAATTGGTGGGAATATATGGGAATAGATTTTATTAGACGAGCTACTAGATTGTAACAGATTTGAATAGCTCGCAATAGATGTATGTTTATATGGACAGTAAAAGAAAGCAATAAGTCACATTATGTGCTCAATGAAAAAAAATTTCAATCAACCGCCCAATGACAATGTCTATTCAGGCTCTGAACATGTTCAAGTCAGTAAGTTGCCCGAGCATGAGTTTGCGTAGAAACAATTCTAACTTTGGAATCTTCAGTGGACCGGAAATATATCCATTCTATGCGCGTCTACTTCAACTGTACTATTCCAGCTGTGAGCGTTTTAACCTTCGGAGATCATCTGGCAATCAACAATTTCAGGTGCTCAACTTCTTGAACTTGAATAATGAGAAAACCTATGTTTATACGCGGGATCGTAACGGTAAAGCGGAGTGATTGTATGCCACGCACTGTCATCTGTTTATTTGGTGTCGCGTTTTAGCCATTGCTATTTCAGGAAATTCTTACGCGATTTTGATCATTTTTGATGACCTGGATCCGCTGCATTGCCGTTTTGGAACGTGCACCAAACTTCATACGCATCTACTCTGGATGAACTATGAATGCCTTCCGAGGGGTTAATGCAGCCGCGTGAGACCTTGAATATATTCAGTTGTACAACAACATATGCAGTGCTATTTATCTAAATGAGACAATGATAGCAACTCGTTGCAAGGTGCCCTGGAATGATGACCATTGCGTTCTACAACTTCGTCGAAGCTAAATTTATAGTTACGTTTTAGAAAGGATGAAAAAAAAAGATATGGCTCCTCATCCTTATATCCCCTGTCCATCTAGTGGAATATCCTGTGGATACCCAAAACAGTCTCGCGGATCACGATGACTTGCGTATTGAAACAAAGGTTGAGTTATGCTGTACATTTTAGCTCGTTGATGCAAGTTACTACGGCTACTATAAATGATGTGTTCAGACTCCTGCGGCTTTGTGAAAAATGCATAGAGAAATAGACCAGACACACTAGTTTTCCAAGACTAGAGTATTTGCCAAGGTGCATGACCCTTGCGACGGCCGACCAGCCCAGCACCCGCACCGCCGCGTCTCTGGAATGAGTGTAGTGAAATAAAAATCATTCCTCATCTGAAAGTGCTAAAACAAAATAAAGAGGTTTGTTCCGTCCTGTTACGGAGATCTAAGAAGCACGCGTGGTCGTCGTCATTGTAAATCTATTTTAACACTAGCAATCCTACTGGACTGAGTGAGTGAACAAGCGACACTCGTATTCAAGCACACCATTTACACCTCACTACTTCTCTTCAAAAATTTGAAGCAGACTCTTCTCTTCATCCATTAGTAAGGTGTGCAGTGAGAGAGAGAGAGTTACTTGTGCAAGGCCTGCATCAGTCAGCTAGCTCTATTTTAGAGCTTTCTGATTATTATACTTTGGCTCAGTCAGCACTAACCTTAAACGTGGACATCTGAAGAACATATATGTATGGACCTATAAGCCTAACAACTGAGTCATCTAATCTCTTGATAAGCATAGTATTAGATGCTCACCCAGAAACGCGAGATAGCGCACAGGTAGTCTTGGCATCTCGCCTCCATCTGTTAAAGCAAGTACAGGTTCAAGGTTGCGCTCGACGAGTGCGGCTCCGCTTTCGCTGAAAATGATAGTCGGAGGGGATCGGTGCGCTGGAGCTTGCCTGGAGTCAATAATGCGTTTGAACCCACCATTGATCAGGCGCTGATAATTATAACGCGCGCTCAACGTGCGGCCGAGTACACGTCGGCGATCTCTTCCTGCCGCGGCCGGGCGTGATCATCTTTGCCTTAATTGGCAATAAAAATGGTGGGAGGTGGAAATCCGGACTTGCAGGAGGCCTAAGATTAAGTTGCGGTGTGAACGGTCCTATGGAACGCTTCGCGCTCGACACTGACAAAAAAATTCGACGCGACGAACTGCGGAGAATTGTTCCTTTTTTCCCTAGGTGCACCAGTACTTTGACATGCTATGACTTTCCGAGTCCAAAATAAATAATTAAGTTGAGATTTTCTGGAATTCCGAATACGAGTACAGCCAAGCCGTCATGCAGCAACCGACGGTGGTGACTCGTATCTGGACATTGAAGGCTGCGAAGGCAGCGTCCGACGTGCGACCGCGATATCAGGATATAGGCCATATCAGGAAGTGCTGATGGCTACCAACATTAAGTATTGCACGCAAAACTGCTCGGAGGCTGTGAAAACAATAATTTGTTCGCGTCTCAGTAGCGCTGGTGGCTGTAATACATCAGCCTGCGTATCTCCTCCACCCTGCCTGCGCATTGGCGTCGCCAACTTTGTAAGCGCAGGAGCGCTTCGCGCGCGTTCTTGAATAAGTGTGGGATGCTTATGTCTGTCAGCTTGATGAGTCACTAGCCGCTTCTTCCTCAAAGTCCATCCCGAATTCGGGATTAGGTCAGGATGGTTCCGCATACCCAAAATGATCCACGGACCGTGCCTTGCGTACCAATGGCGTGCCATCACCACGCTCATGTTTCATGATGATACTTGTGAGCAAAGAGGCTATCCATGTATCCGCCAGATTTGACAAGATTATGCTTGTTGAGATCTACCCCCACCTCCGAATCTGACTCGGCCTCCAGTACCAGGAGCGGTGTACTGTAGCACAACTATTTAAATACTTTAAAGGTATGCCCTCCATCCCTGTCATCTATATCCCTGTTCCTCATCTCTCCTGGCCATGGTCAGCACTCACCTTACCGTTCTCGAGTCGAGCGCTTCCAAATACGCGTCTGCTACCCTCTTCCGCACACCCCAGACCAACCCCTCTGGAGCCATCGAGTCATGGCGCTCAATATCATACCAACAATTCTACAACTCAGTCGACCTGTTTGCTAGACATTGGACTCGTGTGTTTAAGAGCCAAAACATTCCTAAGCGCTCAGTAGTGGGGATGTGGTATGTGCCTGTCCTGGTTTTTCATTTTATTCTACTGACACCGAATGCAGGGTAAGCGGCTTCTCATACGCGGATGTTTTGCACATCTACGGTATTTCGCGCGCTGGATACATCCCCCAAATGTTCAGTCTGCGACTGCCCAATCCCGATGTTATCTACGAGCTTCTGCGCAGGTCTGATGCGCAGGCCATGCTCTACGATCCATCTTTCGAGTCTGTACTAGAAAATTGCCCGGTGCCTTCTTACCTCGCCTTCCAGAGGGAAGACATCGAGAGCGTGGATGAATCATTGCCGAGCATCTTGGGCTCACAACCAGAAGACATTGCCTTTTACTTCCACACTAGCGGGTCTACGTCTGGCAGCCCAAAGCTAGTACCAATGAGCTACCGCTGGCTGAACTCTGTGGTCATCAAATCCCACCACATCAGCATGCCACAAAATCCAGACCGCCAAGATGTCACTACAGTAATGTGCGTATCCGTCCGCTCTCAGTTTGTGTGCTTCTGGCTAAACCATGTCCAACAGGGGAAGCATGTGCCATATTGGACAGACATTCAGTAAGTGCTCGACTTCATCAATTGATGAGCGTTCCGTAATTCTAACCGCCCTTTTACAGTGTTCATCGGCAGCCTTCAACATGGAGCGTGTGTCATCCAGCCAACAGTAATATCCTTCTCCTCGGAGGAGCTGATTGACATGATTGTGCGATGCGGCCTTAACCGTCTCAACGCGTTCCCAGCGTTCTTGCTGAAACACTTCAAGAACGCCCAGAAAGACCCTAAGCTGCTTTCGATGCTAAGGAACCTGGACGACATTCTATACTCTGGCATGGCCGTGCCGGTCGAAGACGAGCAGTGGGCACTCCAAAGTGGCATCAGACTTAGGGTTAGTACTTCACCTATTTTTGCCTTTGGCATATCATGCTAACCAATATTGCGCAATAGAATCTATTCGGCAGCACCGAAATTGGAGGCATGTTGCTCGCCGGTGAACACGAGAACCACGCCCTCCTCAAGGCGCTCCCAGGCACGTCTTACCGCTTCGAGCCAATTGAGTCTGGGGATGCAGAGGGCGTCCAGACCACTGCCGTACTATACGAGCTCATTATTCTCGCGGACTCTCCGGACTGCCCTGACCGCTCGCTGAGGCACAAGGACGGCCACTTCCACACCGGGGATCTCTTCCAGCAGGTCCTCCCTGGCTGGTACGTTTCCCGTGGTCGCGACGACGACTGGATCAAGTCGGAAAACAGCCTGCGGTGCGACACCAAGGCTATCGAGGACAACGCGCGCAATCTGTGCCAGGGCCTCATCAGCGAGTGCATCGTCGTCGGCAGCGGACGGCCATCTCCCGTTATGTTCGTGGAACCTGCCGATGATAGCATAGATCACCGAAAGCTCAAGAAAGATATCATTCGCAAAACGCGTCAGTTCCACTCGAGGCGCTACTTGCACGAGCGCATAACCTCCGCTGATATGATCGTAATCGTCTCCAAACATTCACTTCCTCGGACCGCCACCAAGGGGAACATCCGCCGTAAAGCTGTCGAAGAGGCTTACAAAACTGAAATTGACCGCATCTTTGGTGTTTCTTCATGAACACGAACTCTTTTAATTTATTGGACTCCACTCAAAATTCAAGGTTTCCCGCATTCCATCTTATTTATTCCAATTTATTCCCATTTATTCCCGTTATAATTCACTTATAACTCTTCTATCCTACTAGTAGTAACAGCTATTTCTAGATATCATATTCCTACTAATCACTTTACCCACCTGTAGTAATACCGGAGTCTGACATTGGGTGTCACACTTCACTTATTTCTGTAGCCTTATAATTCCCATGCTTTGTAGAACCCATTTTGTCATAGTAGATCAATGTTGTTGTACTCTCAAATGCAACTAGTATCATCAATGTCATCTAGATCATATCAACAAGGAATAGCATTAAACGTCCATGAGTCACCGGGAGGTCCACTGAGCCACAGACGGCGGCGTTTCACTATGACAATCATACTTGGATGGTGATCAAGTGTTTTAGAGGGCAAGATAGAAATGCATCAGTTCCAGCCGTCGCAGCGCCTAACTAAGGAGCTGGCGGTGGCAGCTGGAACACCACCTCTGTTCGGCGCGGCGAACAAAGTCCTGGGGTATTAAGTAATTCAATTGCTATAACAATTCAACTATAGTCAAGTGCAGAGGCGGTTATCGCGCATCATCTTGACTGATGAAAAACAGACTCTTCCTGTATCTAGAAGCCAAGGCGAATCAACAAGCTTGTTTAGGATCATGTCGCGAATAATACATACCCAAGGCTCGTCCTTAGACGTGTACTTCTTAGGCGGCCTTTGGAAACAAGCAATACGATCAGCCTCCTGGCTATCTTTGAGAAGAATGACTATGCCAAGTTCGTAATTAGATATCTTGTTGTTAGACATCAGTACGGTTTGACTGTCCGGAGTCCAGAGGATGTGACTCACGTTTAGAATTGGATTGAATGACGAACCCGATAAGTTCCCCCATGCCGACGGCGTGAAGTTATGAGAGCCAATATAAGCCCATCCCAAGGCAGGAGCGATGATTTCAATGTCGGAATCGGAGTCATTGGACATATGTCGGCTTTGCCTCAATTCCCCGACAGCATAGTCTTGTAATATCGCTATAATCATCTACGAGAAAGTACACGCGTAAAAATAGGGCGCAGCGAAAGATTCCGAATATGCCAGTTTGCTAACCTTAGAATGCATTAGCACCGGTCCGGCTTTGCTCTGCGAATCGTAAAAGTGCGCCCTTGGGAAGTTCTTCGCTGCCCATTGCTTTCGTCGGCAAAATACGGTTCCACCTCCCTACACAGACGCGTCACTTAAGCTGGACGCTAGAAAACAGAGCATATGTAAAGCGCACCTTCTCCCCTAAGGCACTGTTATGTACAGTAGTTTTAGTAGGGAATACTATCCCGATCGAAGGATACGGGTCTTTCTCCCGGGTTTTCTTTGACCGGTCGAGCCATTTTTCAGCGCTTTCACCGCTTGCAGAACAATAGAATTCATTAAGCCATTGGGTGGTGTACACTCCCATACTTGATCCCTACGACAGTAGTTAGGTGGGTTGCGGTAGAACAATTTTCTGAACATTCCCCGAACCTGGCACTCCAAAATAAGTTTCTTGGCTCGGGGCCCTTCGCCGGTACGCATTCCCATCTTCCGCACAACGGACATGAGTCGCGGATGCCCCGTTCTGAAACGCATCAGACGCTTAAAATAAGAGAGAATTGTTGAACACGCAAAGGGATTGACAACGTACTGAATGATGTTAGGCCACCCCTCATGCTTTCCCGCGATGGAAGAAACAAGCTGCGCTTTCACGTTCGACCAATCCCACTTTTGCCGCAGTTCATCTATTGATTTCATAGGAAGGTCTGGATGCTGCGGTAGAACTATACTTAGACAACATTAGGCACGGAGTTGGGTAATTACTTACATTGTCATTTAGCATCGCTTGTAGTGCTGGCTTGACATTGACGCCATATAGCACTTGCTGAAAGGCCGCGGCAAAATCGTCGGCTTTCGGATCGTGTGCTATGGTCTTTGCCCTTAAAGGTATATCTTGAAGCCACACGGTCTATATGGTGCGTTGAGATGTCGGAAAAAAGTGCATCAGAAGTACATACGTTTTCCATGTCTTTCCAGTCATATGCAATGAGGTTTGCAGTGGATATTACCACGCGCATCCGACCATCTTTGTAGAACAGCTATGACACAGTGATGAGTACAGTAATACGCGTCTCAGTGGCAGTTTGATTACCAGCATAAACTAAGTTTAGACGAATCAGTAAAATCAACGTTGAACATTACAGCAGGCCCACCTTCATGTGTTGGCAGCCACGTCCACCTTGCAAGTGAGGTGTAGTCCTGATCCAGTTGGGTAGCACCATCTTGATAGTGGCTTCCCCCGATGGGTCTGGTTGGGCGACCATGATTACTGGTACTGAAGGATGAAAGAATTGATAAATCCACGGGAAGTCCAAAGCGTACGAGGACATAATAGCAAAAACTAAATCTGATTTCTATTCCGGAATGACGGATGGTCAGCACCTTATAGCAAAAATGCATTCACAATCACGAAGCAGCGCGCACCTTCCCCAGCACCTCTGTCAATCGGAAGGTCGGCTGGCCATCCTTCCGCGGGTCAGCATGGTGTGTGGCGGTCTGGCGCAGTTCCCCGCCCCAGAACACCTGCTCTTCGGCAGGAACGGATGTCGTCGAGGATTTGGATTGGGAGGCACTAATACCTGAAGGGTTAGAGCGACTATACGAAGGATAAGAAGAGGAAACTTGGTGCCTCTTGGCCGGTGGATCCTCGTTCTCCGAGTAGTCGTCCTCGGCCGTGTCGCTGGGTGTTTGGGCAGACTGGGGCCTCAGCCGTTTTAATCGCTCCATTCGCTCTTTCTCCAACTTTGCTCGCTCAGATAGAAATGATGAGATATTTGATCCACTTGCTGACTCGGATACGGCTGGTGTTGCAACCTTCTGAGTACCTCTTCCTGCATTTTGTGGGGGAATTCGAGATGAACCTGCCTGTGAGGCTTCCATCGCTCTGCGGAGGTCCTCCTGGAACTGTGCGTCTCCCTCATCATCGCTAATATCAATCACCTCCTGGACTGCAACATTCGGAGTTCTTGATGTCTCCTGGAGACTCAGTGCAATAGCTCTGCGTACATGCAAACATCAGTTGAGTATCATGTGGCAGTTGCGAACAGAAACGTGTTGAAGAACCTAGCGAGATCATCATCTTCAAATTCTGCCATTGCGTGATTAATTGTCCAGAGTAGATGTCTTAATTCTTTTCGGTTTAGGTATGTGGAGTTTATGGTGCTTGATTGATATCGAAAAGCTTGTTGCGCAACCGTCAAATTGAACTTAATTGAAACTTGAAAGGTTACAAGTAAGCTCGCGAATAAGCTGTGACGTAGAAAGTTACGGGCCCGTAACTATATTTCACACGGACATATGATGTGTGACTATGCGTGATTGATTCGCGACGCGCGTGCTAATCACTAAGTATAGGCACAGAGTCCAGACCGACTCGCGGTGTCTACCCACCATGCATCACTGGCAGAGTCAAGTCGGAGTCCGAGATTGAACTGCACTCGGACAACACCCATCAGCAGATATCACCAAAATATCAGTATATAGTTGGTCTATAGGCTTGTTTAACGAGAAGTAGTCAGCTTCGCCGGTTGTAGACGACCGTAGTATTTGGGCCTGAATTTGATCTATTTATACGTTAGTACTACAAGTGTTCTGAACCCCAGATATTATATATGTCCTAATAGTAGTCAGTCAGTGTGTCCGAGTGCCCGCACAGTTGCCTCGTCTTCTGATACAGGGCCCTTCTACCATTCAGGCCAAATCTTCCGGAACCACCTTCTCGCGCCACTTCACCTCCCCTCCCTCGCGCACCAGCTCAACCTCCCATGGGACCACTAGTGCATTCTTCCAGTGCTGCAGCGTTCTCAGATTCGGACATGCGTGTCCTAGCTTGTTGATCATCTCCTTCTTGACTTCTGGGTCCAAGGGGTGCATCCCGAGCCAGAGAGAAGAGTCGAGGTACCGCTCGAGGTTAGGGAACAGCGAGAGCGTGTTGATCACGTCGTCCTGTGGAGTGGAACGGGATGAAGAGGAAGACGGGAGATAATGATTAGTATATCCTTCCACATCCACGCGCATATAGCAGGTGCACTCACCATTGCAATCCGACCTGTGCCAGTGATATTAGGGACATCGAGCACCTTCAAATTCGGGAACAGGTTCGCCACCTCGGCGATCTGCTCCAGATCGTCAAATCGCCACAGATGTAGTTCCTCCACATAGGTTCGGTTTATCCTCCTCAATAATTCCAGCGTATTTGGCCCTAAGGAGATCTGTGATATCGCTTCCAGGCGTCGGGTCCCCGCAACGCTTGTATCACGGAGAATGGCCTTCGCGATACGGTCCTTGGTATAAAATCGTCTGAGGTTAGGCAGAAAACCACGAGGCAGCTCGATGGTCTCGTCTCGCGGAACCCAGAGCAAGTCCTCGATTGTTGGATGCGAGTTTATGAAATCGAGAAAAACGGCGTCTGACGACAGCGCATTCAAACCGGCCGTCGACTCTGCATAAAGGTGCAGCTTCGTTAGGCAGGGCAGGGGACATGAAGTGAACAGTGTAGATAACGGGCCGTAGGAAACAGTCAATTCCTGTAAAATAGATGAGTCTTACTAGACGTTTGAATTGCGTTGACTAACCCTGAGATCTGGCGAGCGATTGATGAAGGGCTCAATTTCCTGAAGGACCTCCCCAAAGTTATCCCACACCTTTCCATGAAGTGTAAGTTTCTTCAGATTGGAAAATCTGAGAATCTATGATGGAAAAGAGGAAGTTCAAAAATGCAAAAGCTGCGTTTTAGCTGACTCACCGACGTATCAAGCCTTATCGGCTCTGTCGGCGGCAGCATCTGTATCATGTGCAGCTCTTCCAAGTCCACGCATTGGTGAAGGGCATCAAATATGGGCCCCGTGTACAGAGAATGGGCACGAAATCCGTTCCAGGTGAAAGACTTCAGGTGCTTAAAATTCAGCAAAGCAGCTGTCATGACCCTGACCGATGTCGAGCCAAAAGGGAGCGACACCGTCGTCCCCTCGTCTTCGCGCAGGGAGCGCGGAAATATTTCCGGGGAATTATCCTGAGGCGAAGTGAAGCGCACCACTCGTATGTTCTTGGTCAGATCTGCGCGAAGGGCCATGTACGGCCAGATATACTGGCGTCCAGGCCAACGGATGCGCAGGATGCGATAGTCGAGATGATTAGGGATGATAAGCTTTGACCATTCTTTGCCAGTGAGCGCTAAGGCTAGCAGATGGCGCGGCTCTTCAATGAAGCTTAGGATGACATCTTTAACGTCGAATGGGATTTCGTCGAGGTATGATATAGCGTGAATAGGGCGATTATAGATAGATGGCATGGGATCTCCTGATTGCCTGTTGATGTATCGCGGAATTAAAAGAATTTCCAGAAGAGTTTCTGGGATGTGAAGATGGGCGAGGAGCCACGAGGAGCTAGAGCAGGAGATTTGTGATAAGACGATACCCAGTTGCTTACTTAAATGAGCTGCAGTATCGCAGACAGGCGTTATGTGCCTGCGACCCGCAAAACAGTAGGCATGTATCACACTGGAGTATACGTGGCTGGTTTGGAGTGGGCTGGAATCTCAATGATATGTGTAGCCAGTCGTAACCGTTAACATTCAGACTCTATTCATCGACGAATCGTTCCACGTCCAAGAGTCCTCGCGCCGGTAATTATCTAAACTCAGCCCCGGCAAAGGCCGTTTTTTTTTCTTGCGTAACTCCGATTTTTTGAACTCTTTCTCATCAACATGAACGAGTCCTCCTTTAAACACTGTCTAAACCAATCATTGCTAAATGAGACCGTACGGATCTGTATCAATTTTTAATGCTATACTTTTCTATTCTCCCCGACTTGTAGGAGTGTAGGAGTTTGTAGTGTAGTGACTACAAATCGTAAATCAATTTGTAGCTCGTCTACAACTTTTGTTTAAATTGTACAGATTCCGTACTCAATGGCTGATGGAATTCTTAATCTAAGTACAAATCACACTCGAGTGGCAATCTAAACAGGCACTGTGAGGGTACTACTTTCTCCTTATATATGTAGACAACCCGTAGACATCTTGTTCAGCCATTCACTGATAAATACTTCAGTATATTGTGACTTGCTGCAATATGACGGGCCTCCTGCATTGAAAACCTCTTATCAAGATGTAGGTGTACACTGGTCAACTTGAATCACTTGAACATATACATTGACCACATACCGTAACTCCAACTTTGTAAAAATACCTTAAAGCCAACTTAAAGCATTCATAATGTAATCTGTAGTATACAGTTCTATTAGGAAAACAAAAATTATAACTCGGAGTCTGCAGCATATCATAGTATTAGTAGAGCCAGTTGTCCTCCGATTGTCCTCGAGATTTAATTATGATTGAAGTGGTGCCTGCATTATAATTTATGGTGCCGGGGAAGACGTAAATTTCGTCGGAGTTTAGACTCTACGGCCACCGCAGTCCATTGCGGATGGCACTAAGCATCGCAAGGGACGAAACCCAGCAACTGACGGCTTCTTGACTTGTTCTCAGAGCACGGTTTTGTGTTTATCGTTTTCGACCAAGAAAGCTGCGCGCGACGGTTGCCATCAAGGCCTGCCACCCACCGCTGACAAATACACACATTAACGAGCACAGCCTAGGTTGGGCGCTGCAAAATCAAACGCTCAAGACGACGTCGACGACGATGGACGACATCCGGAAAGCAGCGCCCTCTACGTCTCTCGTATCGACAGAGACGGCCACTGCTACGGACTTGACCTTCGCCCAGGCGCTTAATGACCCTGCTACACAACCAGATGAGGTTCGTACCCCACGTCGTCATTTCATATGCATCCCGCTGATCTGCCCAACTTGAAAAGAACTCTATCTTCGTCGCCGCGCAGCGTGGTGATGTTCCACTCATTAAGGAGCTCATTGCCTCTGGGCGGGCCAGCGCGACGGATCGGGACCCACAGAACATTACACCATTACACTGGGCGGCGATCAATGCACACGTTGCAGCGTGTCGCCTTTTGCTCGAGCATGGCGCCGATGTCGACGCACGAGGTGGTGATCTCGTAGCCACACCCATGCAATGGGCCGCTCGTAATGGTTACCTCTACGTTATCCAGCTGCTCATTGCGCACGGCGCAGACCCGACAATCGCAGACTCGCAGGGCTACAACTCCCTGCACCTCGTCACACATTCTTCATCCATTATGCCTTTGCTTTACTTACTACATCAACCCGTGGGAGTCGACTCGCGGGATGCGCAAGGACATACAGCACTGATGTGGGCGGCATACCAAGGCGATGCACTGAGCGTTGATTTGTTGCTGCGGCACGGTGCGAACCCGAACCTGAAGGACGACGCAGGCTTGTCTCCATTGCACTGGGCGGTGGTTCGGGGAAACAGAATCGCGATACGAAGACTAGTGGAGAAGGGAGGTGATCTCAATGCGAAAGACGGCGAAGGAAGGACACCACGGGATATGGCGGTGGAACTGAAAAGCTTGGGAGCATGGAAGCGTGCGTTGGAGGAAGGCGGCATGAACGAGCACGGTGTCAAGCGCGGAAAGCCACTGAGCGATGTGAGTGGCGGTTTTGATATCGTATGCGTTTGCACTGACTAACTTTCATCGCAGCGGAATACGAAGCTCGTCATCTTTATTATGCCAACGATATTTTTCTATTTAATGTTCATGACACTGACTGTACTACCATGGTATACCGGTATTTTGCTTGCTGCTGCAGAGTTCTTTGGAATGCATCATGTGCGTCGATTGTTCTCGTACTTGTGTCTGATTCACTCACCATAGTATAGATCGTGACACGAGTGCTCTTGAATAACTCAACATATACCGATAGCGTTAGTCAAACGCCATACTTCGCAGGCATTATCTCCGGGTCCATTGTCTGGGTGCTGTACTGCTGGTTCACTCGACTTGTCCAACGTAAGTCGATTTAGCTCAACAAAGTCTGAATTTGTCGCCTGAAATATGCACAGAAACGCAATCACACTCGCTAGCTCACCTTCTATTTGCTTTATCGGTTGGGTTGTGTTCATACAACTTTTTCCGTGCTATCACACTCGACCCGGGAACATGCCCAAAACCTGCCAGTGATGAAGAACTGAAATCTGCAAGTTATATTCCACTATTTTATTAGTTCGCGGAAGTAATACTTGTTTGTTTCCAGGTAATCGAAGATCTGGCGTCTGAAGGACGCCTGAATGGGCAGACATTTTGTATTCAATGTATGGCACGCAAACCTCTTCGTTCAAAACACTGTCGTGTATGCGACAAATGCGTTGCCCGTAGCGATCAGTAAGCTCCCTTTCTTATCAATATTCTTAACGATGCTAATAAGAAAAATAGTCATTGCCCTTGGGTATGGAATTGTGGTTAGTTGATTCTTGTTACAAGAAAGCATCCACTCTGATGGGTCGCAATATTTTAGTGGGCTACAACAATCATCGCCAGTTCCTTTTGTTCGTCGGGACCCTTGTCATCGGTATCGTCCTGTTTGACTACCTCACTTACGCCTGTATGCGCCCTATACCACGTTCCATATGGCATATACTCAGTTGTTTCCTCCAGATTTTTCAGGAGCCCCACTCCCGACGGACCCTGCCGAAATATCAGCTTCCTGTCCCCTCCCGGGCGATCTTTGTGCAATCACCGCACATGATACTTTCCTCGTCTCCGTCGCTGCTTGGGCAACTCTCCAGCTGACTTGGACCTCGATTCTCCTGGCCTCTCAGCTATGGCAAGTCGCGCGCCAGATGACCACGCTCGAAGTATCTAATCTGGGTCGCTACGGCTTCATGGGCGGTCGCGGCGGTGCCTCACTATCTGGACAAATGGGCCACCGTCATCAACACCACGGAGGGGCAGCCGTGCTTCCTGGCGTGGATACAGAGGACAACGCGCTCGTCGCTGACCCCGGCGCTGTTGCGGCCACTACGGGCGCTGTGCATCGCCATTCTGGAATCTGTGCCGGGTGCGGTAGCAGTTTCCTCATGAACCTGCTAGGCTTTGACCGCTTTACGAAAGGAAAAGCAGTCGACGGCCTCGCTCGTGCAAACAAAGCGAGCAACCCATTCGATCAGGGCTTCGTCGCGAATTGCAAGGACTTCTGGTCGGCTGGGAAGGAATTGGGTGTGGAGTACGAGAAGTTGTACGACGTCCCACTAGAGGGATTCCGCGAGGCGAAGAGGAGGCGCGACATGGAAGACGAAGAGGACGCTCCTGGTGTGCGCAAAGGGGGGAGCTCAGCGCGGAAAGGACTGTTCATGGGCTTGGGACTTGGTCGTGCGGGGAGCAGTCGTGGCGGCTACGAGCCGGTTAGCCAAGTGTAAGGCTCGGTCTTGGACTTTGGGATGGCCATCTGTGGATGTTTAGATGGTGGATATTGGCACAGAGTAGGGTTCGCTTCTGTGCTGGCGCTGGTGATACCTTTTGGATTGCGGTTCGTGTCATGCTGTGTTTCTTGTGACCTCATGTGTATGGGATACCTGTGTATCTAGTAGTTCATTTCATTAGCTTGACTTGGGCTTGTACCTCTTCTCATTATGACTTATGCTACGTAAAGTAATGATATCTCACATCCTAATACCCACTGCTTGCTTGAGGTACTTGATCGAATCGGTATAAATACCCCAGCCGATCAGTAGTTACTGAGGGATGGACATCAGTACTGCCGAGGAAGTGATATTCCGTCTATATGCGTAAAGTGCAAGAGGCTAATATAATACATAGGGGACGGTGATACATCGAAAGCAGAGTCGACAAGAAAACGGAGCTAATTTTACACAAAAGACACGCAGGAACCTGCGGCTGCGCCTGGTCGGCGACAATCCGGTAGTCATAGACACAACGAAGGAGAGAACGATTGGTGGGTATAGACTATGTGAAAGGGCTGCGCACCCGCCGCCCTCTTGACCTGGAATTGGAATAGACGGAGTGCGAGAGAGTTCATGGGATGGCAATATAGTGCAAAGACACTCAAGTGCGCGGTACCGAACGCCCCACACTCACACACACTGAGTGCCCATCCCATGCTCGCGCCCGCGTATGGGCATGCAGCTCCAGCAGCACGGCTCGCGCACTGGAGACGCACACGTGCCCATTCAGTCCAGCCCGGGCATCTCGTAGTCGATGGGGACGTCTTTCCGCTCGAGCCACGCGGCGTCGTCGGACCCGAGATCGACGCCCTTCCCGCAGTCCAGGCGGCGGCGGGTTGGGAGCTCTTTCAGCTCGACGCTCCCTAGATCTGTACGCACGACGACGTAGTGCTCGCCGTGCCACCCCAGGAAGTCGAGCGACGGAATCGCGGTAGCCACGCTGCGCGCGGAGGAGAGCCACATGTCTGTCTGGACCTGGAAGTCCTTCTCCGACATGAGATTTGGCTTTGGGCGCCGTTTTGTTGGGCAGTGCAGATGGAGGAACGCAAGTGAAGGGAACTTGCCAAATTCGCGGGCGTACTCATTCTGCAGGGAGGGATGATCAATACAATTTTTATCATTACAATAAGGAAGGGAAACATACAAGGGGCTTCTCGGAAATCACTGTGGAGAGGTGCATCGCGAGCATTTGCTGAGGAACGGCGTCGATAAGTGCCGCGACAGATGCCTGGGTGACGTTTGCGATGCGTACGCCTAGTACGCGCAAGCCTGTCAGGTCAGGCAGAAGGCTGAGCACCATGTCGAGCGGGCAGCTCCCCAGGTCCAGACGCCGAAGGCGCTTGCGCTGACGCAAAAACTGAGTCACGGAATAGTATAGTCCGTGATCGTCGTCATGGCCGACGAGGACGAAACGGAAGGCTTCGAGGTGAGGAAGGAACGTGTGTCGCCCGTCGATGACATGGTCAGAGCCGAAGACTACCGCAGCAGACGCAGGCTCCTCGAGCGTACCATGTAGAGTGAGGCTCTGGAGGTTGTGTGCATGAGCAATGCGTGCTAGGACGACATGTGAGACGCGGGTGTCGACGAGGTCGAGATGCGTGAGGTTCTTGATTGTAGCGGACTGGAAGGCCGAATCCCATGAGTGCTGGCGCTCAAGATATGCACCAAGAATAAGGTGCCGCAGCGTGTGCTCGTTCTTGTCGAGCACAGTGCGCACCTCTCCCATGTCTGCGAACCCGTCGTCGTCCTCTGCGCGCAGCGTGAACTTGCGCAGGTTGCGGAATGCGGATACACCCACGGCGTCAAAGTGCCAACCACTGAGTATATGCGTTAGGTACAGACGGAAATAACATCGCGGGAACGTACATGAGGCCGAGTCCATGAAGGTGCTTATGGCTAGCCAGGACGGCCTGTACCATCTCTGCTCTCATCTCGGGGTAACCTATCCATTCAAAATCACAGAGGGCTTTGAATTCCGGGAGTGCCGTCTTGAAAATTCCTGTTGCGCATATAATTGACTGTTCAATCCACACAGGCAAAAAAAAAAACATAACTCACGGGTCATGAGATCTAACATGTCGCCCTCCTCGTATGCCCAATGTAGTCTCAGGGATTTAACCATGCTGGCAAAGACGGGATCGTTCTTGGCCCTGTCGAAAATATCCAGTCCTCGAGTGAGATTTTCAGGTTGATCGTCGCCAAAATAGATATCTACGGTGTGAAAGATATGTCGGACGGCGATGTCTCGATGGAATGGCGAGATGAACAGCCATGCACGGAGATGGTAGCGGGGGGTGTGCGACGCTATCCGCTCCCAAATTTCTAGTGGAATCCGTTGCGATGCGGGTTCGTTGGAGAAGTGGATCTTGGGTGCACGTTAGTTGGACTTGGGCGGCCTCGGAGAAGGACACACACCACTTTTCTCCGAAGGTGGTGCTGGATGACTTTGTTTGAAGGATCCAGCTTCAAAACAGCTTGGAAATCTGAAGAGAATGAGCAATTTGAATCAAAGCGGTGGTGTATGCCTCGTACCTTCCTGTGCTTTCGCTAGCAGTTTCTCTCCACCGCGCTTGCGTGCGTTTCCGCGAGCCAACAAGGCTTTGGCCATATCTTCGCGCGGGATTCCAGGCGTCCGCAGGTACACATCAAAGTAATTTTCGACCTCTGGGCCATATCTAGACGGAAACACGTTGGAAAGGTTTCCCCACACCGCAGGCCTTGCGCAGCACTTACTGTCCGGCATCTATGAGGGTGAGAGCGGTGTCAAGGAGAAAATTTGCCTTTCTGTGCTGAGTTAGCTGCTGAACTGCGCCACAGACTGTGGATGTAAGCTCATCCTGAAGGGGAGGAGGGGGCATTATGTGGCAGTTGCAAGAAGAGCAGAGATTGAATGCAGACCGAATAGATGGGTGGAAATCCCGACCCAGTTACCATCGTTTCGGGTCCCTTGGCGTGCCTTTTGACTCTAACCAATGGGAAAATCCGGCAGTTTGGATATGAATTTACGACAAAGGCGGTTAGCTTTAATCCCAATAAAACGACAGTTTGGTGCTGAGAAGTTTTAACCAAATTTGTTGACTTTCTCCGCTGCCGTGGATCCACCTCCCTCAGAGAAGAGCTTCGATGACTATAAAAGTGTCGCACTTTTATATTGTTCGAATGTTGATTAACCAATCAATGAAAGGCATTTTCAAACTGCCAAGTCAAGCTTCAAGGCTTGTCAAGGGCCTCAACCTGCCTCAGTGCCTTGCCAGCCGCACTGGTTTAACACTCCGACTCGGCCCGGGGCGCACTATGAGTGCATGCTCTCAAAATACGGCACAAATAATGACCTTCTGCCTTGAACTTCGCGTTCCAAGCTGCCGAAAGTCGGTGAAAGCCATACTACAGCTCCTGACAGCCGTGCATTCTCGTGCAATAACTATGAGGCCGACTACAAAATGCCACACTACAGTCAAACACAATGGCTTTGTATAGATCAAGTCAATGGAGAGAATATCAGCTCCCTTCCTGAATTAATTCGCGACGTCGCGTCCTTTATGTAAACAAAGGGGCTTCCACCCAATTTGTGCATATATAATGCTCGGATCGACCTCAGCAGGCCCCCACTCCTCTTGATACCATGGCGGAACTTGCAAACCAACGGGGAACTGCTTTTTACAAGAATGGAGACTTAACGAAGTGCGTTTCTCTCTTTTTTTGCGCTATCCGGCTGACGTTGCAGAGCTCAAGAGGAATATCAAGCCGTGAGTGACATGGCCCTTCTTATCGAT
The DNA here is from genome assembly GCA_028532985.1 of Stropharia rugosoannulata. Taxonomy (NCBI): domain Eukaryota; kingdom Fungi; phylum Basidiomycota; class Agaricomycetes; order Agaricales; family Strophariaceae; genus Stropharia; species Stropharia rugosoannulata. The sequence goes on along the minus strand of JANCIK010000010.1, from coordinate 2,163,573 downwards.
GATCACTTGTATAACAGATAAATCAGGCTGTGAATCTGGACAGCACAGTGCCAAAGTACCCCTCCAATCTTAGCGCTGCGCAGTACGAAGCAGGCCGTTACTCCGAGTGCATACACTCTATCAGAAAAAGCTGGAAACTCTTAAGTCATGAAGACGCAACTGACCCACTCGCTATCAAGCTTGCTACCCGGTTTGCAAAGGCCAGAATAAATGCAGTCAAACCTGTTCCTCCGTCCGAAGTCGATAGTGCCATCGAAGAGTTTACCATGCACGTACATGCAAGCGGAGATCCGAAAGTTCAGGAAATGAGGTTTTCTTGGGATCAGTGGAGAGCAATTCGTGATAGAGACGAGTCAAAAGAGCTTTATGAAGCTGCCAGAAGATGTTTATTATCCATTCCGATTTTCAAGTCCAGGATGTAGGTTACATATTTTTCCCGGTTGGCCATAGCAAAAAAACTCATCAATTTCAGGGACCCTACATTGGAGTACTACACGGTAACCCATCAGTTTTTATGAATCAGTCTTCCAATTGTTGACCAAAGCTTAGTTTGGACATGATAATGTTCAATCTCTCTTGGATGGCGTCAACGGAAAAGGTGCAAATAGACAATCCTGGGCTTTTTTATTTGGGGGCTCGGGTGACGGTAGGTCGCACAAGTGACATTGCTAGTATATACAGTCTAATCAACGTTCAGCACGACATGTTTTGGGTACAATTATACACATCGGACATCTGTCGGCAAAGCACAAAGTAAAGAGGCGCGCACATATGACCTTAGTAGATGTTCATCCTGCTAGTTTTGCACGTTTCATCATCGTCCTGTCTTTGGTTCATCAAATCTCGTTAGCACGGCTTGATGGGGACGAGAATAGGCGCATAGAGTTGCATGCAACGCTTTTTTACCTTTATGGTTCGATGGTGATGCCAGATTATTGCCATAAAATGTAAGTACCACTAAGACGTCTCTCCTCCGCTGCTGAAATGCCAAATACTAGTGTTCTACAAACTGCCGGTGCAGTAGTAGACGACCTTCTCCAAAAGGGAGGCGGCGGTCTCTTTGAATGCTTGTGTACCGATGACAGCACTCTTACGGCCATCATAGATGTTCTTAAGTACTGGTCAAAGCTTCTCCCCAAGTCAACAAAGGTGTTGCTTGACAATCGTCCCGTAAACCCCGAAGACGATATGGATGATATGATGTCATCCTTCATGGGACTAAATATTGACATTCCGACGGCAGGGTTAAGGAAACTATCCATGCAAAATCGCCAGACTGGAGGTGACATTTATGGCGACCCATTAGCAGAGCGAACTATATTCCAGCGTACAATGGCTATGATTCCTCCAAGAATCCTTCTTTCACGACATCCTGCACTTACTAAGTTAGTAAGATCTTACATGTCTGCTTCTGATGTTATGTATTCCGCCGTTTACAAAGAAGTTGAACGAACATGGAAACCTAATCCTACCATATTTGTATGTACATATCGTCTCTCATTTTACAACATGCATCTCGACTGATAGGGCTACATAGCACGAGCGTTCTACGGAACATCCTGACCTTGGAGATGTACCGGGATACCCAGCAATAGATGGCGACTCCTATTGGTCCATCAAGCCGTTCATAGATGTCATTATGAAGTTCCGGAAAGAGCAATCACCTTTGTTTTGCCAGGGAAGTACTGCCTTTCCTGTAACAGCGCAGTTTTTCGAAATAGTTGCCGATTCCTTGTTGGTGTTGGAGAAGACGCTCAAGCTGGAGCTCGTTGTATCTGATGTCTTCACGGGCATACCTAAACTGATCTCGGGAGAGTTTGGTGATAGGCCCAAGGATTTTCCTGATCGCTATTCACGCGTTTGGCTCAGCAATGTGCCGTGAGTTGTCATGTTGTTTCTTCAGGATGCAACCAGTTACTAAGAACGTGAATAACAGTGACTACACCCATGGTATACTCACCACTGCAGTACACCTTCTCACCTACCTCGAGCCTCAAGGATTGATCATGTCAAATTGTTTGCTGAATACTGGAGTTTGGAATAGCGTGAGGGACTATTGTTACAAGTGAGTTCCACTCCGAATAGTGAGCTTGAACAAGTTAGTGATATCCAGCCGGAAGTTATACTCTTCTGCTCCCACAGGACCTTCCTCGTTTCTTGGGGTGCCAACTTGCGAACCCCAAGGCGACGTGCTGGGAGGATATAAATCTTCAGCAGATAAGTTTGCCTCTGCCTCTGGAGAAGCTTGCTTCGAAGAATGAGCTCTATACATGGCTTCCCCACCTTTTGGTCTGTACTTTGTGCAGTGCAATATCGCAACCGCCTCCAACCAAAGTTGAGATGCCGAATAACCTAGCGGCATTTCTCCACATACTCATTCATCTTCACCGCGTCGGTTTCCCTTCGCATTGGCTTGGCGATTTCCTAGGTTCTGTTCTAGCAAATAATTTAATCACTGCCGCCGTTCCATACACCGGAAAACTCCCTATACCTATATCAGAGTCTGAAAAGAAGCGTCCCGCGCGTAAAATCAATTTATCGCCATGGCTGGCTGAGCTGGAGGTCATTGTCACAATGGCGAAGGATACCCTTCCCTTTCCCGTGGCCGTTCCTGGTGGCTACTGCAATTCTGTTGATGAAATCCACACATACTCTGCAACTGTGGTACCTATCAATCTGGATATTGATCCGCGCAGTTTCGTCTGGGGACCAGGCTTGACATCATTGTTTATTCCGGCAATAGGCGTCATATTCTGTAAAGATTTGACTCGGATTGCGAACATTCCTGAATCACTTTCTGCTATACTTGAAGGGAAAAGTCTGGCCAGTTCTGGGGATTTGCAAATCATGCTTAGTACCGAGGATGTCGATTTGTCAAAAGGTTCAGTCTCTTGGAAAATGAGCAAGCACTGGTACGAAAGGATGCGAAGGGAGAAGTGGAGTATGGTGGTATATCGCACTGACTTAAAGGCTCTAGGTAAGCTCCCAAATTCCTTTGGTCTTTTCGCTGCCTCACTAATTGATCTATTCTAGTTTCTCTTCCATTTAACGCCGACCGTTGGATCCAGCAAGGGCCTTGAACCTTGAGGCCTGAGGCCTGAGAATGTCGAGGCTACGCTGAAAATCATTAAGTGTAGCCTTGACAATAGTTGTAGATAATGGTCGATATACAAATTAAATTCAAATGTCCGATCCAGGGAAGTGACTTTGAGGTTCCATTCATCATATTTTGTCCTCTCATCCCCAATCATATTAGGTGGAGTACGGCCCGGCATTGTAATAGGACGAGTTCGTATACGAATTATATGGTATACGAATTATATGTACAACTTGGACGTTTAGTTCAAGATTCATATGCGATGCAGTACTAGAGCCAACTTGTTTTTAGTTTGATTTCATGTGTGGCTTGATCGCCTTTAGTGTTACAAGTAGTCATGCGTGCGAATACAATCATTATGCAGGGTCAACGGTGACGACGCCTTGTAAACTTTCTTTGCTTTCCTACCACACACTATGGCTCACTATCATCCTCACACGAGCACAGGTAACTACCCCGAGCTGAATCGTAGCGCAGGCCCAAAATGGATCAAGAACCTGGCAAAGGACCGTCTGGGAACGTTCAACGGCGGTCATTATAACGATGTCAACCTCGGCGCTGTGCTGTTTACGCATCGAATTGACGGGGCCGAGCACATAAAGCTCAAAGTGTATGTGTTCTGTCTAGCATACGATGTTAATGTTATAAAGGTTATAAGGCATACGGTACTGACTACTGCCTATCTTAGATGGAGCGCTTCAGGTCTCACTAAACCGACATTCGAGGAAGCTGTGCAGCAAAAGTTCAAGACGGCAAAGAAGGTGGGTGTACATGAGTACCGAAGGTGTACATGTTGTCTGAAATTGTATTGTCCAGGGAGATTCGTTTGGACCATCTTGTAAGTTGTCTCGTTTACTAGCACCATTGCCTATGCTAACAACTCTGCGCAGGGGTGAGTAAGATACCGTGCCATGAGGCGGGAAGGCCGCGCAATGCACTTACGCGAATTAACATAATCCCTACACAGACCAATCACTGGTGGAAAGTAACTGTAACAATCCCCAGTTACTGGGAACAGTATGAGCGGGTCCAATGTGCGTCATATGCCCCTAACTTCCCCGCATAATCAACTCAAGCCCTGCTATACAGTCGAATTTGACCCCGGATGCGAGGCTATGATATATAGCACAGATGGCACGCCTTTGCAAGGTATTCCCATCCCTTTCGAGCCTGAACACCGCGTGTCTCAGGGCTCATGGTGTTGTACATAGGAATTACCGGAGGTTATGGTGGTGATCGGCGCGTGGAGTACATCATCCCCCCCGAAGCTCGAGAAACAGGAACGCATGAATTTTTTATAGAGTCGAGCTGCAACGGTATGTTCGGCGTACCTTGGAATGGCGATACTATCCAACCACCGGACATGAACCGTTACTTCACGCTGGCGTCTGCGGATCTTGTTGTACCAAACATGAAGGCATGGGGCCTCTTATGGGACTTTCAAACGCTTCGTGAGCTTGTGGATTCTTTGCCCGGGAATACACCGTGCGTTTCTTGAGTATCGTATCCGAACCTAAGGGCTCCCTGGAACTAAATTCTGTCTATAGGCTGCAGAATAAGGCCCTTAGCGTCGCTAACGAAATTATGAACGTGTTCAAGAAGGGTGATGTTAACTCCATCGACAGGGCTCGCAAGCTCGCAGAAGAGGTGTTTGGTGAAGGCTGGGAAGCGAAAGGCGCAGCCATCTACAATGAAGGCCCTACAAAGTCTAATATCTGGGGTATCGGTGAGTGCAGTACCACGTCTATGCATTCAGCCAGGAATGTTTAATTCATTTTTTTCTTAGGACAGTAAGTTATAAATTCGCGTTTATATTCATGTTTTGTTAGGAGTCTTATATTCTTTTTTTTTACACTATTAGCTGCCATATTGACAGCGCTTGGCTCTGGCCGTACCGTGTTACCCAGCAAAAGGTAGCTCGTTCGTGGTCCACGCAAGTCGACCTGATGGAAAGGTATCCCGAGCACCGATTCTCCTGCAGCTCGGCCCAACAATATAAATGGCTTGAAGAGGTAGAATTCTTGGACAATTCAGCATATATGCAGCTAACATCGGGCTTGAACTTGTCAGTTGTATCCGCCCTTATTCGAAAAGGTCAAAGAGAAAGTCCTGGATGGCCGATTCCAGCCGGTTGGCGGGTCTTGGGTGGAGAATGACTCAAATATGCCCTCTGGCGAGGCCTTAGTACGGCAATTTGTTTTTGGTCAGCGCTACTTCGAGACTCGATTCGGGAAGCGTTGCGACACTGCCTGGCTCCCCGACTCTTTCGGTCTCACTGGGGCATATCCGCAACTCATTCGCGGCGCAGGTACGTTTATCTCCCCTTATTGTTCCTTGAAGGAGACTAGAACTCTGGATTTCAGGGATGAAATACTTTTTCACCCAAAAGTTGTCTTGGTAACTTGTTAAACAACATGGCACATCATGGCGGTTAATTCACATCAAAACTAGGAATAATATCAACGTCTTTCCTCACTCGACTTTCAACTGGGTCGGCATTGATGGAACTCAAGTTCTCTGTCATATGACTCCGGGTAAGTATTCCCTCTTCAATACCGTTTTACTGAAATCTGAAAATGGGATAGTTGATACGTATACTGCACAAGCCACTGTCGGGGATGTAAACAAAGGATTAACCAACCACAAGGTACTCATTGATTTTCTCGACTAGTAAGCAGGAGTAATAACAAAGTCCGCTTTTGGTCCTTAGAATCTCGAATCTTCGGACGCTGCCTTACTTGTCTTCGGCAATGGTGATGGCGGAGGTGGCCCTCTTGCAAAGATGTTGGAAAACGTATAAACTGTCGTGCTCCCTAATGACCATAATTAACCCCTTGCCATGATATAGTTGCGACGTATTAGGGCTGTTACAAACACTCATCGGGAATTGCCTCCCGTTAGCATGGGCCATTCTGTGGACGAATTTTTCGAAGCTCTTGAAGAGGATACTAAAGACGGATCAGTGCTTCCCAACTGGTGCGTATTCAAGTCATAGGAAATCATTGGAGATTAATTCAAAGTGATTCATTCCAAATTCCCAGGCACGGAGAGCTTTATCTTGAGGTTCCGTGATTTATCGCAGTCAGTCGCATATAACTTTACTTACAGTCATTTAGTTCCACCGTGGTACTTATACTTCCCATGGATCCATCAAGAAGGGCAATAGACACTCTGAAATTCTTCTTCGAGACGTAGAGGTTGGTTTAGCTCAGATTTACATCGATTGAACCTTCATTTATTGTTACGCTTCTTTCAGCATGTTGCTACCTTGGCTTCAATGTTCAAGCATACCAGAAGAAACTATGTGTACCCTAAGGATAAAATTGACGAATGTTGGGAGAAAGTTTTATTAAACCAATGTGAGTGCCCTATTACCGTATGGTTAATATATTTCTAAAGTCACACGCCTCTACAGTCCATGATGGTATGTTTCTCCTTCTTCTCTTTATTCCAGACTGACCAATGGAATCAAATTGATCAGTTCTCCCTGGATCGTCCATGTAAGCATAAAGAAATCACTCCCACTCCTTGTGTTAACTGTTTAGCATATAGTGGCACGGTCTACGAAGACGCAGAAATCCTCTACGCAGAAGTCAAGAAGGCTGGCGAGGACCTCATTGAAGAGGCCCTTTGTACCCTTTTCCCTGCTTCTGTCCCCCTCACACTATCTACCCGTTCTAAGGCGCTCACAGGATGTAGCAAGATCGTTGCCTACAACACAACTTTCTTCCCAAGGTGGGATATCGTCAAGATTCCGCTTGCCAAGGCAGGCTCGGCGCTTAAAGCACAGGTGCTGCAAGCATCTGACGACGGGAAGGAAGGCTATTCCATAGTTCACTGCCAAAGTGCAGGCCCGGGCGAGCTGAAGCATCCCTCGAATGCATTGCACGCTCACTTAAAACCAGTTTCGGGTACGTGCTCAGGTCGCTGGCTATGTGGATCAGATATCAACTGATTTCCTTTTAGTCTACACAAACGGATCCGACCACTTCGTCTTGAGGAATGCAAGTGTGCAGATGACGATTGCAAATGGGCGAATCACTAGCCTGGTAGATGTCAAGTTGAAGTACGTTAGTTGTTATGCTCACGTCTGCTGAGCTTACATGCCCCTCAGCCGAGAGTTAATTGCAGAAGGACAGACTGGTGGTCTGGTTATCTTCCAGGACCGGCCAAATTATTGGGATGCCTGGGGTAGGTCGACGCTTGTCCCCGGTGCCTGAATGTATTCTCACAGCAGTGGTCGCATTTTTTAGATGTTGAAATACATCATCTCGAGACGGCGGAGCCCCTTGCGTTCACCAATGTGTCTGTCGTATCTCAGGGGCCATTACGCGCATCTGTACGCGCCGAAGTCCGTTACGGACAAAGTACTATTTCTGTAACGGTACGCTTGATTATCTTTTAATTGAAGCTTAATCTTAATCAGATCATAAATAGATATCCTTGGATGCAACAACCGGTCTGTTTCACTCAATCTGTGTGTTTGATAAATTAACTAACGACATTCACAGCTACGGTCAAAGAGAACTCGCGTTCTCTGTTCAATTTCGACGCTGTGGTCGACTGGCATCAGCGCCATGAGTTCCTGAAGTGTCAGTCTATCCAACTTACTGCATTATGCGACTGATTAAACGTTTTGCACTAGTCGAACTCCCTCTGAACATTCACAGTAACAATGCTACTTATGAAACACAATTTGGATATGTCCAGCGCCCAACGCACAAAAACACGACGTGGGATATTGCCAAAGTTTGTGTTTCAATTTTAAGTCCTCCATAAATAAACTGACAGTGGCTCGCAGTTCGAAGTCTGCGGACACAAGGTATGTGTTGCATGCCATTCATACCGAGAGAATTGAGGCTCAATTCTACGTCGTCAGTATGCTGATCTTAGCGAGTTTGGATATGGAGTTGCTATTCTTTCCGAGTCCAAGTACGGCTTCTCTTGCTTAGGCAATATTTTGAGGATATCTTTGCTGCGCTCTGCCACTGCTCCGGATGCAGAGCAGGATCAAGGTAGTTCATAACGTATCACGTATATTGATCTTTCTCAGGCAATATTTTCTTCACCAGGTGAACATCGCTTCTCATGGGCGGTCATGCAACACGAAGGGCACTTCCTCGAATCTGATGTGCCGACCGCTGCATATATTTATAACTCACCCCTGCGAGGTATGTTGTTTAAATTTCTAATAAACACTTCTAACATCTGCAATACAGTGCGCTGCATGCCTCCATCCGCACCCGATTACATCACGCCCACAAAAGCGCCTTTTGTTGTTGAGGGCGCACGTAATGTATTCCTCGAGACAATCAAGCGGGGCGAGTACGACTCATTCGATAGTCCTGCTGACCCAGATGACCGTGCGTCCCTACCTACCACGGTGGTTCTGAGGCTTTATGAGGCCTTCGGCGGCCACGCGCAGGCGCGATTGGTCATCTCTGAGCAGGTTCCCGTTGTGAAAGCATTCACGACTAATCTGCTTGAGGATGAGGACGAAGAGTTGTACATTCTCAGGAAGCCGGCGGAGGATGGAGACTCGTCTGCGTCCTCTGCCGTACTTTCGCTGAGCTTCAGAGGCTTTGAAGTGAAGACGGTGAAGCTCGTGCTGGGTGCGGTGCCGCCGACCGCGACAGCGGGGAAAAAAGTGTCAGTGGTTGCTTAAGTGTTCTATCGGTGTGTGTTGATGCTGATGGGTTCTTTGTTGTAATCATTTTGGTTTGAAATAGTTCGAAAAGATCGAGTTGGGTAACGGTTGACCAGGCGCAGCTACTTGCTCTGTAAAGTGGAAATGCGGCTGGTCGGAGTAGGTCCCTATTACTTGCTATCTTTATGTAGATGTGTACTACGTAGCAGATTTAGCGAAAGTAAAGCAGTGATGTGGGCTTTCATACAGTAATTAAATGTATGTACGGAGAGCGTATGCGAAATGGTTAGAGACTCCTCTTTATGTGATGGCTAAAAATAGGTTTTGGTGCGCCTACATATACACTTCGTGTGCCTGTCTTCTTTCTCTTACCATCATGTCATGCTTGTATACCCCTGCGTGCGCTCTATAGCATTGGATATATGGGCACAACATCATCTATCCTCAGCCCAATATCTGGTTTCCTGACCCCTGGTTTTTGAATTTCTCTCCGCCAGTCCGGACTTGCCTGTGACGGGACCCATCTAAGGAATCTAAACTTGGCCTAATCAAGTGTTATATGCACCTGTAAACACGTCAACCTCACGGTTCACAAAAAAGAAACTATTTACGACAGTTAAAGGTGCTTGTTGGTGGACTTCCTAGCCATTACCCGTCTGAGCTTGGCCGGGCCTAAGCACACGACTAGATCCAGTGAGTATTCCCAATTATGCGCATGTATGCACGTCAAGTTGCCTTCAGCATGATTAAGGAAACTCAATGAAGTCCTTGTCAGACTCAGGATCTCCTGCCGTAACCAGCCTAACCTTGGCCCACGCGACTCGATCGGGTGGGTAATAAATCCAATTATATGCGCGTATATGCACCTCAATTGACTGACTGTCCGTATGGTTATTTTGGAGAGGAAACCAGTTATGACTTCCTTTGGTCTAGAGTCGGTGGGCCCGCTTTCACCTCAAGCTTTCCTGGGCCGTGGATACCATCGTGGCCAGTGGCCACAGCTTGTTCTTTGTTATTCGAGAAGGTCTCGTGCTCACAACGCAGCCATCCGAGCAGCCTAGGCTGATTTGGCTTGGGTTTCGCTGCGGAAGAGTTTGGCGATGAGATTGCTACTCCGCCGGCGGTCTGTCAACAAGACGAAGAATGTCTCAAGAATCTTTGAGAGACTATTTGTTTGAGTGTATTCTAGTTGTATGCCGTGGGTGATGGGACGGAGGAGTTGTTTGAGTGGAAGATGGGAAATGCCGAGCCAATGGGAGCGGTTGCGGTGCGCAAGTTCGAGTGTCAAGGTGTGTCCGTGCGTCACAATCCGCGCAGGAAAATTGAGGATGATTCCGGAGAGGTGGCAGCAGGACAACGGGGCCTGCCACCTCACACCATGGCCGACATCGATATGAACCCTCTCCCGCCCTCCACATCGCCCTCCATCCACCTCTCCCCGCCGCCCACATCGCCCTCGGCCGCCACAAGCCGCCGCTCGTCGTTTGAGGCCGCTCCCATCACAACCGACATCCCCAAGACCGAGCCCGCCGCCGTCATCCCGCCCGCCGCCAAACCCACCTCGTCCGCCAAACCACGCTCCACAAAGGCCCCCAAGGCGCGCTCGCCGTCGCCGTCGCCCCCGCCCCCGCCTGCACCGCCGCTCCAGACAGTCCGCCTCCAGATCCGCCTTGGCGGGCCCTCAAACTACGAGGTCGACATTGCCCGCCAGGCCAAGGACACTGGACAGCGCCCACCGACGCCGCCACCCACAGCCAAGAAGGTCGCCGATTCAAGCGACTCCGAGGAGGACGATAAAGAGAAGGGCAAGGTCGTCAAGCGGAAAAAGGTGCATCAACAGTGGCCCGCTTCATTTATCATTCTGATTTTACCGGACAGAAAAACGCGGGGGCGGAGTACTATGACACCTCGGATCCGTTTATTGACGATTCAGAGCTCGCGCTCGACGAACGACAGTTCTTCGCGCAGACAAAGCAGCAGGGGTTTTATGTCTCCTCGGGCGAGGTTGCCCTGCTCAAGGACAAGACACCCCGAGTCAAGCCCAAGTCGAAGAAGCTTACTTTTGCTGCCGGCGATGGTTCGCGCGACGCGCCCATTGCTGTCGACGCGGACGCGGGGGGCAGTATATCTGCCCCGGCTATGCTCCTGCGCGAAGGCGGCGTTCATCTCGCCGCGGACGCCATCCATGTCGGGCAGAAGCGCAAGCGGCCACCCGCAACAACGAGCGTCGTTACAGAAAATGGGAAGAGGAAGAAGGTCGTGGATGAACGAATGTTCCATCCGGACCTCCAACATGCAATATCGGAGCTTCGAGTGCTCATAAAGCAGGGTGCGTACAGGCTTGCGCAACTCACTGCCTTCGCTCATCTTTGGTATTTATAGAGTCTTGGGAGAACAAGGGCAAGTTCCCGCCTTCGCTCAAGCCTGCTCTTGCCAAGCTCGCAATACTCGCCATCCGCCTGGACGAATATGACGACGACTTCTTCTCGCTCATGCCCATGATCTTTCCTTATAACAAGTTCACTATGACCGTGAGCACCACCCTTGTGGTAACCAACATTGTTCCTGACAGTTTATAGAAACTCATCAAACGGACGGTGTTCAATGACCATTTGGCACTGCTGACAGAGCGACAAGAGGTGCTTCTGAAGCAACTAGAAAAGATGGCAAAGGACGGTTTTGAGAAAGCCAAAGAAGAATGGGAACGCAGTGTTGCTGCTTGGGGTATGTTCACTCAGATACAGGTCAACTTTGTGTTTATTTATTTTGCTATAGACAAACGACAAGAGAAGTCCCGGCTCGAGGCAGCTGAGACAAGTGGGACAGGCTCAGCAGCGCCTACGCGACAGCCGACAGAGGAGATGGACGTTGATGGCGGCGACGGCGACAAAGAGGCTGGAAAGGACAAGGAGACCGCCGAAGGAGGGAAGGAGAGTACGAATCACCCGCCAGGGAAACGTTATCGCATGACAGACCAAATGAAGGCGATTGTTTGGGAACTGGTGCTACTGAGCAATGAGTGCTGCCGGCTCGAGAATGAGAAAAAGTAAGCTGCTCTTTCCAGTGTGCGTGTTGTGTGCTTACTGTTTGTTCAGCCAATTGGAGGGGTCTGTCATTCAGGTCAGTGACCAAGGTCTACGGAAGGTGTTATATCAAAAGGTACGCGTATCATAATTCGTGATGGTACTAGCTCGCAGAGGACTGGGCCGACACAACTAGACCCCAACGAACTGATAATGTGGGGATCCATCCCGCAAGCTTTGTCGGTTCAGACTTCCAACAGTTCAGACTTCCAAAGGGAGGACTGTTTGAACCATGAAGTCGGAACCTAGTTTGGCATGCAAGTTGGGCATTGTCCAGCTGCTGCGGAATCTTGTATTTCTTGACGTATGCTAATGCTATCTATGTAGATTGTTGCAGCATATCCAGAGGGGTGGATGTCGTCTGGCCAGATTTCCAGGGACGGTGAGTAATTGTGCTGCCATATGGCTTTAGCGATTCTAATATTATTATTGCTTTCAGTGAGCGCAATCAAAAAACGGCTGGAGCGCGAGGCGATGGAACAAGAAGGCGAAGACTGATATGTTCACTGTGCTCGTTTCCTGACATTCGTTTGATATGGCATTTATTTCTGAACCCTGTAGTTTTAAGTGTGACCTTATCATTATTTGTTCCCTGCTATTCTTTTTTTTTTCAGTACCTCCGGTTTTTATTGGCGCGCTTGTACATACCCTATCTGTCCTTTGCTTTCCACCTTTCTGATACATTATATTATGGTTGGGTATAGTATGGTACTGTCGTTAATTTTCAGTATGTAGTGTGTTCCGCTCATTTACGAGATTTCCATCCCGACTGTCAAGTTTTGGCTATGTGTCCGAATCAGGACAAGAAACAACATCTACAAATAAAGCACCTGACTTTCCGTTCTTGTAACTAATACTTCCTAACTTGACACCTTCTACGGTGGCCATCCTATAGTTGCAATGGTGACTTGCAATTGAAGCCATGTCAAAGACCACCATAGAATCCACAGTTCAGGCGTTGGCAGAAGCCAACGAACTCCTTGCCGCTCATGCAGCGCTTATTTTGCGCGTCAGATCGTCGCAGAAGGAGCATAGGCGAAAGCTACACGCGTTGCAGTCTCCGCCTATAGACCTCCTCAGGCTTCCACTTATACCATCACCGCCACCGTCACCTGTCCTTGCAGACTCGCCTCCGCCGTCGCCCACTCCAGAAAGGGTTATCCGACCAGACCTGCCTCCCGCCAAACGCGCGCGAGCAGCGCGTTATCCGAACTATGTTCCGGAAGAGGAGACGATACGTAACGACTACTCGCAGAGGTATGTCGACGGCGGAGAATGGCCCCAGAACTGGGTAATTGGAGCTGAGCCCGAGCACCGATTCGAAGAGTAAGCACTCTTTCATCCGCCTGACATTTTTACTAGCATATACTCATCTTTTTCAGGTATCCTAAGCAGCAGCGGCTGCTGAAGCTCAAGAAGGCGTCTGTAAATGAATACTCTCTGCCTCCATTGCATTTGCCGTTTTCTGATCTGAAGTCGCTGCACGGCTCCAAGTTCGACGTCATACTGATTGACCCGCCATTTTCTTCTTCGTTTACTTGGGATCATCTGCAAGAAATCAATATACCTTCGCTGGCCGGAGACCCAAGCTTTGTCTTTCTCTGGGTGGGAAGCGGCGCGGGGGAGGGCTTGGAGAGAGGTCGAGAGGTGCTTGCCAAGTGGGGCTACCGCCGCTGTGAGGATGTAGTCTGGGTTAAGACTAACAAGACGACCAATAAAGGACCTGGCATGGATCCACCGACGACTTCTCTGCTCACACGGACTAAATACCACTGTTTAATGGGAATCAGGGGGACTGTTCGGCGCTCGACTGACAGCTGGTTTGTTCATTGCAACGTCGGTGCGTCCTTGTTTATGCATACATTTTACGCAGTTTGTTAACTTCCCTGCAGATACCGACGTGATTATATGGGAAGGTGACCCTAATGACGCTACTCGTAAGCCACCTGAGATGTATACCCTGATTGAGAATTTTTGTCTCGGGTTTCGGCGTCTCGAGGTCTTTGGCAAGCTTTCATCACTACGACGGGGATGGGTCACTGCTCTCGCGCCTGGCCAAGAGACGTACTTGCCCTCCAGTGGAGCTTTCCAGGTCGAAGAGGAAGAAGGCGGGTTGGCCACGCGCTGGGTGCAAGAAACATGGGAAGAAGGGATCAGGCAGTTGGCGGCAAGCTCGAACGCCGCTAGTTCAAGCACCGGTAGTATTACCAACAACGCAGGTATCCCAAAGCCCGTGGTCCCTATGTCCGCTGAGATCGATTCCCTTCGTCCGAAGTCCCCTGTGCGCGGGGGTCAGCACAATAGCAACAACAGTATGGGTGGGGGAGCAGTGTCGAACAACAGCTCGGGCTCTGGGCCACAGCAGATAAATACTGCGCCCCGGTTTATGAACTCTAATGTAGGACCAGGGAACAGGGTCGGCAACGGGGGCTTCTCCAACCTCCCCAACGCGCAAATGGCTAGGCAAAACCATTTGATGGGGCAGAACACGATGATGGGGCAGTCTATGATGGGCATGAACACTATGGGCATGGGCATGGCGGGCATGGAAGATTATATGGGCGCGTGGAATCCGATGATGGGAGGTATGGGTGGTATGGGCATGGGCGGAGGGATGGGGACCGGCTCTGGCGTCATACCCGCGAGAGGAATGACTGCTGGGGGCGGCCTTCCTGGTATCGCAGCCCACAACATGGGCATGGTCCCCGCTACGGGGAATATGTCCTCTGGCCTGGCCACGTCGCAAGGGCTCAACGGCATGCCGATGCACATGATGGGCCAAATGGCGGGCATGGGGAATGGGTTTGCTGCACAGGGCAATTTCAACAATGGCATGCAGATGTTTAACAACTCTGCTGGATGGGCGGGGGATCAGGGTCAATATGGCATAGATGGGTGGGTGGAAGGGGATGGCAGCGGGATGGTTGGCGCCAACATGCCAGGTATGTTGGGAGGGATGGGGATGGGAAACATGAATATGGCAGGGATGGGGATGAACCAGCAGTGGGGCGGCTCCGGCGCCTACTAAACTTCACGCGCGTTCTCGTTTATTTATTGTATCTCTAGGCATTGGTCTGTTTTGGCATTGTACTTATCATATATTTGTTACTAGTTTTCATCGATACCTTTGTATTTACCCCAGTTATGCCTCTGCGTTATTGTGTTCTTGGACAACCTACTCGATTGTAAATAGATGCTTTACTACTTACTTACTTTTTTTTGCAATAGGTTTATGCACAAATACAGGAGTTGCACTTACCTTGTACCATCAGGGAGTCCAAACCTCCACTTCAGGGAGATACGAAGATAATTTACCTTTACCGGATTTCCAGCGGATATATAAAAGGAGTACCGAAAAAACATATTTGACCATAATGGAAACGAAAATAAATTGGCCGGAAGACTTGCGCACTAGAGACTTGATAGTGTGATCGTTAGCATAGCATGTCAAAGTACTGGTATACTTAGGGAAAAAAGGAATAATTCTCCGCGTCGAATTTTTTTTGTCAGTGTCGAGCGCGAGGCGTTCCACAGGACCGTTCACACTGCAACTTAATCTTAGGCCTCCTGCAAGTCCGGATTTCCACCTCCCACCATTTTTATTGCCAACTAAGGCAAAGATGATCACGCCCGGCCGCGGCAGGAAGAGATCGCCGACGTGTACTCGGCCACACGTTGAGCGCGCGTTATAATTATCAGCGCCTGATCAATGGTGGGTTCAAACGCATTATTGACTCCAGCCAAGCTCCAGCCCACAGATCCCTTCCGACTATCATTTTCAGCGAAAGCGGAGCCGCACTCATCGAGCGCAACCTTGAACCTGTACTTGCTCCAACAGATGGAGGTGACTACATGGAGATGCCAAGACTACCTGTGCGCTATCTCGCGTTTCTGAATACTATGCTTATCAAGAGATTAGATGATCCAGTTGTTGGTCCATACGTACATGTTCTTCAGATGTCCGCGCTTAAGGTTAGTGCTGACTGAGCCAAAGTATAATAATCAGAAAGCTCTAAAATAGAGCTAACTGACTGATGCAGGCCTTGCACAAGTAACTCTCTCTCTCACGGTACACCTTACTAATGGATGAAGAGTCTCCTCCAAGTTTTTGAAGAGAACTAGTAGTGAGGTGTACTAGATGGTGTGATTGAATACAAGTGTCGCTTGTTCACTCACTCAGTCCAGTAGGATTGGTGGTGTTAAAATAGACTCACAATGACGACGACCACGCGTGCTTCTTAGATCTCCGTAACAGGACGGAACAAACCTCTTTATTTTGTTTTAGCACTTTCAGATGAGGAATGATTTTTATTTCACTATGCACATCCCAGAGACGCGGCGGTGCGGGTGCTGGACTGGTCGGCCGTTGCAAGGGTCATGTATGGCTGTCCATGTGAGGAAATATTCCGCGAGAATGTTTTGAGACTTTTTGTGCCCGCGGACAAACTCGTCATGTGCGCGAAAGTTTACACACACTGCGCGGAAAAGTTAAAGCATGCGCGAAAGTTTTCGAGCTTGCGCGGAAAAACTTAGCATGCGCGAAAAATAGTTCAAGGTCAAATATGACCTGCGCGGATTTTCTAAAGTCATTTCTGTGTGCGCGGAAATACTTGTACAGTGCGCGGAAAAGTTTGCAAAGTTGTGCGAAAGTTTTGAGAATTAAGGTTTGCTAGTGTGCCGTGCTGCCGTGCTTAGATAATTGATGTGCACGGCAGAACTCCGGCATGCTGAATGAGAGAATTCACACGGATTTCCTACCATGAAATATCGCCTGCACTTCCTTCACTATGCATGAAAATCAGCTGTATTGTGTCATTTATACAATTTAAAACACCAATAATGACTTTAGACAGGTATTTTTGTTCTGAGATGTTGTGTTCTTGCCCAATAATACTTAGATATGGGGTGGTTACGTCGGAATTTTGGCATTCAAACAATACCCAGGTCTTATCAGTTCTACCCAAGCATTAAAATGTATTCCCAACCATATCATTGACTTCCTTAACTATTTTGTGCATTTTGAGAGTGTTCTACTTCAGTAGTAGGCCAGACAGCAGGCGATATTTCATGGAAGGAAATCCGTGTGAATTCTCTCATTCAGCATGCCGGAGTTCTGCCGTGCACATCAATTATCTAAGCACGGCAGCACGGCACACTAGCAAACCTTAATTCTCAAAACTTTCGCGCAACTTTGCAAACTTTTCCGCGCACACAGAAATGACTTTAGAAAATCCGCGCAGGTCATATTTGACCTTGAACTATTTTTCGCGCATGCTAAGTTTTTCCGCGCAAGCTCGAAAACTTTCGCGCATGCTTTAACTTTTCCGCGCAGTGTGTGTAAACTTTCGCGCACATGACGAGTTTGTCCGCGGGCACAAAAAGTCTCAAAACATTCTCGCGGAATATTTCCTCACATGGACAGCCATAGTCATGCACCTTGGCAAACACTCTAGTCTTGGAAAACTAGTGTGTCTGGTCTATTTCTCTATGCATTTTTCACAAAGCCGCAGGAGTCTGAACACATCATTTATAGTAGCCGTAGTAACTTGCATCAACAAGCTAAAATGTACATGTACAGCATAACTCAACCTTTGTTTCAATACGGAAATCATCGTGATCCGCGAGACTGTTTTGGGTATCCACAGGATGTTCCACTAGATGGACAGGGGATATAAGGATGAGGAGCCATATCTTTTTTTTTCATGGGGCCCTGGGGGGTTGCTCGAGTCCAACATTCCGAGGCGAGTGCTCGTGGCAATCAAGTGGGAGCGGACGTTGAATCTGAGATGGAAATGTCACGTACATGACGTTTTCCCCGCCGGAGAGTCCGCCTAGGACATGGAGGGGCGGACTCTCGATTTCCGGAACATTTACGACTCTCTCAAGTACCATGAACTTGGACGCTGAATATTTCTCCTCTAGTAATCACAGTAGTTGCAGTAATACCGACACAACACCCTCTCAACACAAGCAATGGACACCAGAAATGACAGAGGCAGCCAAGAAGCGCGTAGACAAAAAAGCAGAGAGCAAAGGTTGTCTAATCGAGAATGTGTCCATGGCTAGCGATGTTCAGTATGTCCACTGTTTGGCCAGGTCGACCGACAGCGATACTGTGAGTCACTCCTAATCCATATCAGCATCTAATATAATTCTATATTGTAGCTTGACAAACTTGAATTCATTTGGGGGATGAAGCGAGGTACTTTGAATGTTGACACTCGCTACAATGTTATGCATCGTATGTTTCTTCTCCACTGTCTACATCTTCTTACTCATCCCCGTCTAGTGGGGGCCAAGTTTCATACGTATTTTGACCAAAAAAAATGGTTGCTTCTGCCAGACCCCCAGGTTGTCGAGGCATTTTATGATTTGAAAGATAAACGCGGGATTCCTGAAAAAGTGAGTACCTTGCTTAAAATACTTCTCATTTAGGTTAATCTTCTTGATAGCGCGAAACTTATAACTACACGCTCATAGCTCACCCGGAGCTGTGGCGCATTCCAATTTATAGGCAAACCCGACCATCAGATACAGTACCATCCGCTGAATACTTTCAACACTATTCCCATCCTTATCATAACTTCCCATCGATAACGTCTCATGTTAAGCCTGAATTTGTCATTTGCAATGCTGGACCCAAACTTAAAGACCTAGTCCCGTGGCAAAAGGCTCACCCAACCCACTTTCGATTTATTGCTATGGTTCAGGCTATCTGGTTTGCATGGGATGCTGTGATCCCAACGGATGACTTTATGGGATCGATACTGGAAGACGGTCAGTCCGACATCGCTGATGACGACAGTGAAAGGACTAGAAAGCTCCGTCGTCGTCCTCGGCCTGCAAAGGACGGTACCTGGCTTGATAGCAAAACCTTACATGAACTCGATCAACAATTTCCCTCGTCATCAAAGCAGTCAGTCGACAAAACGCCCATGATCAGGGACTGGCTCAGTAACATAGAAAATACAAAAGACCTTATTGCCATGAGTGATTCTGATAAAGCAGATGACACCGAAGACATGGCTTTGGGTTAGGCTTTCCGGCTATATCATGTGTTAGTCATTCAACATGCTTTATACTCGAGGAAAAATTCAAGAGGGGCAGTGCAAGGTTTTGAAATATGTGGTGGGTACGAGAGATGAAATTTAAAAGACTGGATCCCGAACTGCACCAAACAGGGCCTTTGACCTCCCTTGATTGACAGGACATGGAACAATTGGTGTCTGATCCTAAATGGTCTTCCACTTGCTTGCCAACTTGCGGGAGGTGTCTGAGCTAGTAGCATGACTAGCCGCGGGAAGATTGACGGCAAGGAGCGCAGTGAACTTCATTTTAATGGGTTTAGTTGCGCTTGTTGTCGTCTTCCTCTTCTTAAAATACCTTTTGCAGTCATGTATCCTCACAGTTTCAATTACCCTATGCCATCACTAGTAAATAGACGCAACATGAAGAGCTCAATGGTTCAACAACGATGACATGGACGGTGATAAGACAACATGGGTGGATGTCGACGTGGAAAAGACAAATAATCGCTAAACTCAGTCTTGCATCTGTCAACATACTTACGTGTACCATTTATTCTGCTTGCAGTACCTACTTTCTTTACCTTTGCCTTTTCACTGCCGCTGTAGTCAACAGACCGCATCAAATACTTTGGCCAACTACGGCGGGGATCGTTGCTTGACTGCACCTACTGCGATATTGGTTCACCTTCGATTTGAAGAAGATAATTAGCTCACGGCCTATCAGAGCAAGGAGCGAAGATGCTTGATAGTCTAGTACTATTTTCACCACCGAAACACCAACATACCTCAGCCGTTTACCTTTCATTGATGTCTGAGGTATGTTCTTTTACCTACAATACTTTACTTACATTTACTTATGAGTCACCTGTCTAGTTCTTACATATCATGACAGGTACAATATTAAAGCCATTTACCTTTCATTGACATCTGAGTTCTTACATATCACAACAGGTTATGAGCCCTGCGTGTTCCTAAATCTGAACAGACAAAACCTTTTGCCTCAAAATCAACTATAAATACACGAAAATGTCATCTACTTCAACACTCACACCAATTACCCTGTCTGAGAAAGATTGTCTTCGAGGATATGAAAACTACGCAAACTGGAAACTCTTAATGGAGGCCCATGGGAGACCAAAAGGTCTCCACAAATACTGGAATGGCAACATTACAATACCTCTAGATTACAATGAGTTTTCAGAAGATTCTAATGACTCCAACTCGGATGATAACCCCCTAACAACTACCCCCCAACAAAAGGAGAAAGACTCTCCCATAATCCCAAAACACCCTTTTCCAACCACTCCTGTTACCACCCCAACTCCTCTCCACTCTACCACACCAAACACTCTCAAATATGAGCTACGCAAAAGTGTAGGCATGTTGTCAATCCTAATTAATGTGGCCGACATCCATGGCACAGGAATTTTCCCTGACAAGTTGTCTTTCCATGCCTGGAAACATCATGACATCTATGGAAGGACCAGCAACTGAGCAAGAAACCTAAGAGAGGAAGAATTACCTAACTGCAAACTTACCTACTAAGACAACATCTATTGAAGTACAGTACAGATTTAATGCTATAACCACTAGTACCGTTTGAATGGACTGTCAAGGAATTCAAATTTGACATCGTCGAGATTATAATGGAATTTGACCATGTGGTTTGGCATCCAATTGGCATCTAACCATTCTTTTTGCAAGTTAAATAGTAGCGCATTGCACCAAGCAGCACTACAGTGGCGATCAAAAGTATTGCACACCTGTTGTCAAACCTGTAACTCAGTAACGGCTAAACTTTTTTTTAAAATTCAAAATGATATGTAAAATAGACCTTCTAATGAACATGTTTGATATAAATTTGAGCCATTTACGTGCATATATTAATGAAAATTTGAAAAATGGCAAGGAGGGCACTTTTCACCTATGGAATGGAGTCATTCAAAAAATCTGAAAATATTTGAGGAGATAGTCCTTAATAATATAAGCATAGAACAAGTTACAGTTTGAAAATTGATCAGGCCAGTTTTGAGAAATGTGACCTCAAAGTAGCCATTTTTGAGCAAAAACGACAAATTTGCTCAAAAATGGCTACTTTGAGGTCACATTTCTCAAAACTGGCCTGATCAATTTTCAAACTGTAACTTGTTCTATGCTTATATTATTAAGGACTATCTCCTCAAATATTTTCAGATTTTTTGAATGACTCCATTCCATAGGTGAAAAGTGCCCTCCTTGCCATTTTTCAAATTTTCATTAATATATGCACGTAAATGGCTCAAATTTATATCAAACATGTTCATTAGAAGGTCTATTTTACATATCATTTTGAATTTTAAAAAAAAGTTTAGCCGTTACTGAGTTACAGGTTTGACAACAGGTGTGCAATACTTTTGATCGCCACTGTAAGTACCTGGTTGTCAAACTCGGTGCACATTCCTGGAAACGATGGCGCAGTATTCAAATGTCAACATAGGTAATCAACTTATGATTCTTATCGGCTCGGTGGTGCTTCCGCAGCTTGCTTTAGTCCTTTCTTCTTTACCACTATGGCCTATTACGAATACAGGAAGCAGCCTTTCAGAACAGTATACATAACTTACCAGTTCCTCTCGACACTTCTTTTCAGGCTGCCTCTATGGTTCGTCACTAATATACCACGGTAAAGTGATCATTTATCAGTTGAGTCGACTGGTGTATGGAGGCCTTATCTCTTAGATCAAAACGACCACAAGCAACTTGGAGCCTGAAGCGAGTCCTGAGGGTAAAGATCCTTAAGCAGCTCATGCATGTATCTGCAAAGTAAGTATGTTTATAGCACATGGTATCTTGAAGTGTTATTATTTGGTCCTCATTTATATACTACGTAGAGTAGGACCGAATCTGATTCCAGGACCAAATCACACAGCTATTCATGGCGGCCCTGAGGACAGAGGTATCTGGGTGGAGGATGCAAATTCCCTGGTAGTGGGCGATCTCAAACGTTGGGCGGAAATAGCTGGCGTGGCCTCAATTCGCACCCCAGCCTACTGGACCCATAAACTAGGATCTGACGTCAAGACTGGCGCTCCTGCAGAGCAGGACAAGAAGGTGATACTGCATTTTCATGGAGGAGGATACACGGCACTTTCAGCACACCCAAGCGACTTGCCGGGAGAAATCACCAAGGGCTTTGCCAACGAACTCAAGGTCGTCCGACGCGTTCTATCACTGGAATACCGTCTGGCATCTGGGCCACCGTTTAAGGCAGCTCATCCGTTTCCTACCCAGCTTCTCGATGCACTTGCCGGGTACAACCACCTCGTGTCCGTCTGCGGTTTCTCTCCGGAAAATATAATTCTTTCCGGAGACTCTGCGGGAGGAAACCTCGCGCTCGCCCTGACGCGTTACCTTACCGAGTACCAAGGCTCGGTTGAGACTTACTTTCCTGCCCCGCCGGGAGCTCTGATCTTATTATCGCCATGGTGTGACATCGGGCCATCGCACTCTTCTCCAGAGGGATCTGCAGTCAGGTTTCTCAACTCGGATTATATTGGACAGCCAGAGAGCGATGTGCCATACATTCATACAGTGTTCAGCAGTCCCCACGGACATGAACTTCTGGAACGCAATGCGTATATTTCGCCTGCCTCACTTCATCCGGAGCTAGTGGTCGATTTTAAGAAGTACCCCGCGACGTTTATTGTATGCGGTGGAGCGGAGGTGTTCTACGATGCAATTGCAACATTGAAGGATCGAATGATTAAGGATCTCGGCGACAAGGTTCGATACTACGAGGCCCCTGATGCCGTTCATAATTATTTAATGTTCACATGGCATGAGCCTGAGAGAACCGATACGCTTATAGCCCTTGATAAATGGCTAGGGTCTTTGTGATATACTTGCTTACGGATATATACGTACAAATTTACATATAGCCTTGCTCTCAAAGAGATTAACCCACTGGATCACTGTCGTTGAGAATAATAGTACACAAGATAAGTTTGTGCAGCTACAAGCTCGTGTCAGTCACTCAATTTTTCTTTTCAACTCTTGTTTATGGAGTTCGACTACGACAAAGTTTGTTGAACTATTTATAGAACAGAAATAAGCGCCGTTTAGCGATTATCTGGTCTGTTCCTCGAAGAATAGAATGCCTCAGAGCTAATTAGAAAACACAGATAGGCTTTTTCAAGTAGCTATTAGATACCCGGCATTTTTATCCGTTAAGAAACGGTTTCCACTCGGGTAGAAGTTGACTTTACTATTTCTGTAATATATAATAAATAAAATGACAAAATGTAATGGGAATAACAGCTTCCTCCAGGGAGCTGGAGTAACAAGGTGCAGTGATTGTGGTATACATATGATACATTGAACTGATTCTGAACATAGGTTAGAGTCAAAGTGAGTGCGACGACTTTTACACTAAACTTAGATCCATATTGAAGCTCGTCACTTGAGGCAGGTAGGCGCTCGCAGCGAGTTCCAAGATGTAAACATCATCGAATGCCGTCTGGCCATTGTATCCTCCGAATACAAAAAGACGGTAGTCGGCGAGTATTGTTGCGTGGTACCCACGATTTGGCGGTGGCTTGCCGAGAACCTTGCGTGATTCATACTGCAATGATACTGACAGCGAGATAAGTAGCATGAAAATATTGTAGCAATAGAAGCAGTTACCGAGATCGTAACATAAAAGCTCCGACACATACTCAGAGGCATTGTGGCCACCAACAATGAACAGGAACGTCCCAATTTGTGTCGAGGTATGTGCCAATCTCTTATATAATGTAGGGGAATGCTGAGTTACATCCTTCCATAACAGGGTGTCTGTTTGCGACTTCAAGTCAGAAAAAGCGCATATAATGAAGGTCGTTAACATGCTCACCTAGATTTAGACACATAATATCCGTAAATGACTCTTTCCCGTCGCTTCCACCTATAATCAACATTATGTTGTCAACCAAATTGGCGGTGTGGTAACCCCTTGGGCCTGGCGCCCTTCCATGTGTCTCTATCATCTCCCATTTCATTGGGTGTTGCGTTGTGCCTGCTCCATTAGACACGTCTAACGTCCAGACATCATTCAACGCAGTGAGTCCGGTGCCTCCTCCAAATATCCAGACCTTCCCTTTATAGTAAACAGCTGAATGAGCGCGTCGAGCAGCAGGATGGGGTCCAGGGGCAACTTTAGGTCGTGTCCATCGTCGTCCTTGAGTGTCGAAGACATATACAGTGTCGTAGTATGTAGAACTGAGGCCACCACCAAAAACAAGAAGTTTCTTGTCATAAAGTGTGGTTGTATGCGCTCGACAGGGGGGCGGTTGATCCCCTACTGTTTCAGGGCGAGTCCACTGCATGGTTTCTGCAATACGAAGTTAATGATGCATATGTAGCAGTAAATGAAACAATATTTTGAAGGTTCAGCAAAGTAATATAACTGCCAATTCGGTATGACAGAAATATATAAACGCGAGACCCAACGGTGCAACAAACGAAGATATAAAAAAATAAGCAATAGCACACCTGTGTCGAAACAATACACGTCCTTCGAGTTCTCCTTATCGTCGCATCCTCCAAAAAGCCATGCAGTCGTGTCAACCAAAGTGACTGTATGCGCTCGCATCGTCCTTGTCGGAAGGGTGCCCCATACCGGAGCGCGACTCCAGTGCAAGACCGTACTAGGGGCGGGTTCAGCCTCTTTGTCGTGAGGAAGGCGAGGACTGGCACGGAAAGGGGGCTTAGGTCGCACAAGAGTGGGGCTCGACGTACTACGTGGCGTGCGGGCGGTCGAGGAAGCACTAGCCTGTTGCGCTGCGGCCGAAGTGGACGCCGAGCGCTTCACGATCGACGGTGCCGACGCTAGCTGCTCGCTCGACGCTCTACTCAGGTTGCGACCACTCGACTGTTTCCTCAGTTGCTTCGCAGAGCCACTGAACGTCGGGGTCGAGACTGAGGGCGTAACGGACAGATAGGGTGACGAGGGTATCGGCGGGGCAACGTCTTGCCCCTCTTCCTCCGGCACATCTGTTAGATGGTTGTGAATGGAGTTTGCATCGGTTTCGACGGATGACGTGAATATCGATCCTGGGATGCGGTAGGAGGACGAGCGGGACGTTGAACTCATCGTGGGCAGAAGGTCCCTCCGACGTGCTTCTCGACTAGCAGCTCATCATTGCTTTGACCAAATATTCCGTGGGAATTTTAAATCCATGATTTCATCACTTGTTCCTCACAAAATCTTCAACCTGTACCAAGCCTGTACCGTTCCTGAACAATATATGCCCCCTTTTTCTTGATGACAGCACGAATTATTGAAAGAAATCCGCTAGTACGCGGCCGGGTCTTTATCGCTCCAATCAGAGATTCACTATTTTGGTTTGCGAACGTTGTTTCTGTACGTTCTTTTTTTTCTCGTGGTAAACGTGCGGTGAAATGTCTACACGTAAAATGACGCCAGCAAATGCTCCAGCAAAGGATGGCTACCCTTAGTCTGTTTGGGCTTCCTATGACACGTATCTCAGCTCCATCTCCTGCAAGATAAATAGGGGATTGTATCTGCTTTGTCTCTGCAGAAGTACGACTCGAGTCCAAAGTTAACCGTTCTCTGCAAGATCAAATGCTCTTCACGTCTACCTTTCTCGCACTGTATTTCTGTTCTGCAGTCGTCCATGGGACGAACATTGTCCTTACAAATGATGACGGTTGGGCTGTCGCCCAAATCCGCGCAGAGTACACCGCCCTCGTAGCCGCTGGATATGACGTATGTTCTCCATCCCCATGAAGAGTGGTCGAGCTATATGCATCCTATCTAGGTTATCTTGTCTGCACCGGCAGAAAACGAATCTGGCACTGGTTCGTCTACTAGCACACCAGGACCGACAAAGTCTGCTTGCGAATTCAATACATGCGCTGCTGGGTCTCCTGCTGAAGGGTCAGATGGAAATAACAGTACGCGTATATTTACCTATTCTACCTGCAGAATACTTAAAATTACTATGCAGCCCGTATCAACTATGTCAACGGCTTCCCGTACGTCTAGCGTGTTCTACATTGTCTGCTATTTAGACACTGAAAAATTATGTCAAAAGTGTTGATGCAGTGCGTTATGGCATACAAACCTTGGCTCCAAAATACTTTGGCACAAAGCCAGACCTCATCGTTAGTGGCACAAATATTGGAAGTAAGTCCTGTTCATCCTGCTCATTATTACATATCTTAAATTAGCACAACAGACAACCTTGGGACTAGTACTGTTGAAGAATCTGGTACAGTGTCAGTATGCTTATCATTTATTTGCCCGTAATACTTACAGTGAATTGTGACCATGAAATAGTGGCGCAGCATCGGAAGCAGCTTTGGAGGGGATACCCTCCGTTGCATTTTCGGGCGACTCAGGATCTCAAGTTTCGTACACCACCCTGACTGACACGTCAGCATCGTCCACCAAGGCTGCTAACGTCTATACCTCGCTTGTCGTCAAATTCACACAGGCGCTCCTCGCAAGCCCAGCGCCTATTCTTCCCGAAGGCATCAGTCTCAACGTGAATTTTGCGTCGATCAGCTCATGCCCCGCTGCGTCCGACTTCAAATTTGTTCTGACACGCATTGCGGCGGATAAAAGCGCTACGGATGTGACGACATGCGGCTCCGACCATCTCCCTGCAGAGTCGTCTGTCATCTCGCAGGGATGCTTCGCTACTGTGAGCGTCTTCAATGCGTCTACAAAGGCCGACGTTGGGGCTTCAACTCAGACTGTGGTGCTGAACAAACTTCAATCCATTCTGAGCTGCTCTTAATAATAAGCCCTTCCTTCGACAAGGTGAGTTATAAGTCTAAGCACAACCACAGTAGTAGTAGAATCATGATAATGCAATAAGAATTGAAATTGTAAACATTCCTTTCCTGTTAAGTGGAACTCTAACGGAAAACCCTTCGAGAATCTTTTTTTTATTTATTTAAATTTGCATCTCTGTGCTCTCTGTGGTCCTTGGGCTTTTCGCCTCCAATACTAATATATTCCACGAATCACTTTTACTTTAAATAACACGTTCCATGCGCCTGGCATGGCTTGTTCATGACTATCACTTGAAGTTGGGCCTGCCGTTCTTGCCGCTGATCAAAACTCACGGACGTTACCGAAAGCTCTCTGCCTAAATGACTGAAATATATTTTGACTTTGCATCTCTCTACATAGTATGGTAGTTTGGCCAAATCCACTTATTGGAGGTGAATACAACGACCTATATGCGTAGTCCGAGATACTAATGATTTGCATAGCTGTATGAGAAGTGCTTTCCGTATATCGGCACGATATATATCTCGTTTTCATACCACAATGGCGGAGCAGTCAGCGGAAAGGCAGGGAAAATATGCGCACTGGACGCGTGAACAGCTAATAGAGAAGCTATATCAAATTGACAATCAAGCAGAGAAGGCATGGACAGCCCCGCCGCCACCCAAGGACAGCAGGCCTTTTGATTTTTCCAAACACCCTAAACGGAAGATCGCGCTCAAGTTTTGTTATTCGGGCTGGGAGTACAGCGGACTAGCGTTCCAGACAGCGCCAACACCACTTCCGACAGTGGAAAACGTGTTGTTCGATGTGCTCGCGCAAACGCGACTTGTAGACCCCGATGCCGGTTTCGAGGGTTGCGGATGGGAGAAATGTGGCAGGACGGATCGCGGAGTGAGTGCTGCTGGCCAGGTCGTCTCCCTATGGGTCAGAAGTGCACTTCCATCTAGTGAACTTCCATCGCTGATATCTAGCAAACCACCTTCCCGAAGCGATTCCCCAGAGCCTGTGTATCAGGACCCGGAAGTGGAGGGTTTGATCATGTCCGAGAACTCATCTGTACCCAAGAAAGGATCACGACAGCCACAGGAACATGACTATCTAGCTATGCTTAACCGCTTATTGCCAGAGACAATTCGTGTACTCGCATGGTCACCCGTCCCCGAGTCATTTTCAGCGCGCTTTTCTTGCAAGTACCGCCACTACAAGTACTTCTTCCCCGCTACCCATCTCGATATCTCTCGCATGCAGGCAGCCGCTGAGAGATTACTTGGAGAGCACGATTTCCAGAACCTCTGCAAGGTCGACGCGCAAAAGCAAATTACCTCGTTCAGACGGAAAATCCTCTGCGCAACAGTGACACCGTTAGACGATGGCCCCGCCGGTATGCACGTCCTAGATCTTGTTGGAACTGCATTCCTTTACCACCAAGTGAGGCATATAATGGCCGTTCTTTTCCTTGTTGGATCCGGTCTCGAACCTCCCTCGATTGTATCCCAGCTCATGAACACCGCTGAAGGGCTCGAGCCTCCCCGTGACGGGGAGCACTACCTGCCTCTAAACCGTAAACCTGAGTACCAGATGGCCGACGCGCTCCCCCTCATGCTGTGGGACTGTGGCTACGACGATATGGCTTGGCGTACATCAAACCAGCTCACGGGGGACAAGAGCACTCCTACCTCATGGCTGAAATTGCAGCAGGAGCTGACCGGAATTGTACAACGGTCGCAGGTATACACTGCTTTGAATGAACACTTTCTCAAAGCCTCGTCACGTTATCACCCTGAGCCCGCGTCGATACTGCCCATCGAGGAGGGGAAGACCTACGCTCAGGCAGCGAAGGGCAAGAGTGTCAGGGGGGCATTCGTAGGTGTTCCTCTTGGCGGCGGGACGTTCAAACGAACCCAGAAATATGTCCCATTGATGGAGAGGAAACGATTAGACACAACGGAAGAGATTAACGAACGGTGGCGCATAGGCAGAGAGCTTAAAATTGCCAGGGATGCCGCCAAAGATCCACAACTACCTTGTTAGTGAACGAAAAAATGTTTACCTATCTTAGTATGTTCTGCGTCTCCGATTCTCTCAAATCGATCACTGATAACGCTCGACAGCTGAACCCTGTAGTATTATTCGTTTAACCATACCATTTTCCTTATATACCTCTTCAAGGTTATATGCAACTCAGGACAAACACTTCTTCAGGATCTTAAAGCCCAAGCCTGCCTCACTGCATATTCATCCTTCTTGTCGTTCGTGTTCATTTCACTGATCGCCTTGATATCGCTCTCCAGTTCAACTTGGGCAACAGCTTTCTCGCCCTAGAACAGCTCCGAATCAACACAGGGACCGCGTTTCGGCGTGGGACTCGGGACTAGTGTATGCTCTGTTTTCTAGCAGAATATCGGCAAAGATTACCACGAGCGTGTTGCAATTGTAGATCTTTTTTGGATGAAATATGTGAGCCGCATTAATTATCAAGTAACATCGATTGAAAGTGAGTTTCAATATCGAATTACAAATCATTAAATAACGTTGGCTCATCTTTACAGTAACGCATAAAACTGTATGACGGGTGTAAATTCGTGTTGACGGTGGTCCTATACTCCCTTTCAAGCTGTTGTGCTATGTTGGCTTCCGTCAGTCTGACGTTCGAGCAGCGGCGCAGTATAGCGAAGATCTCGTTCACCGCCTCTGGATCACCCCGTTGGAACGCTGGAAAGCGGAGTCGACATTGTCATCTATCCTGCAAACAACACACCAAATTGCCGAGCGACTCACCCTTTTCCCTAAAAATCAGGAAGTTCTTTCGGAAAGAATTGATAACTAAAAATGCTTCTTATAAGCCAAAGTCGGCTTGACAATATAAGCAAGAAGAGTGACTTGCCACCGCCGAGTTGAAGTGCCATCTGATCAACCGGTTCTCTACCCCTCTGAGGCAGGAATATCTGTAAACCCCCAGTGAGCCGCCTCGAAGTCATGGCTGCAGTGGTTAACTGAAGGAACATACGATATAGTCAGCGTTGGGATTCTCCTTCAACGTTTGTATCTGGAACAAGAGTGCTGGTGACCTTTTGAAGTTTGGGTCTGGAGCAGGTATGTCAAGACGCGCGGCATTTCCTGGTCCAAGTGGCAGTATAGGAGAGGATGCTTTTTCACAAATGCTTCCCTGGTTCACGCCGAAAGGTTTCCCGCATATAACCTTGTGCGGTTTGGGTACGCCGGCTGTCCAGTCATCGGCCTGGCATTTCCTACATTCATTATTCAGTCAAGGCCATATTATGCAAGAGAAGCTACTGTACTTTGAACAGTACCACAGGGTGCGGCCTATCTTCTTACATCGAGAACACGCCTTCAACTTTGTCCCAGGAGGGAGTTCCGATGTGTTTTCTCCACAAGCGGTACAAAAATCCACGCCTTCATTGGTTTTCCTTATCCTGATATCGCTTTTGACCATGCGTACGAGACGCTCGCAGCCTATCTGTCTTGCCCTTTGTAGGGGTCCAATCTCGTCCTTCTGCTTTGGTACACGTAAAACGGTGTATTTCTGATCGACGTTGTACTGTCAAGACAGGCGTTGTATGAGTTTTGGAAATACTCGAATAAGAAAGCATACCATGGCCAGAAGGATCCTGCATACAAGTAAGGATAAGAAATGTGTCCGGTTGCATTGCGCCACCTCATAACAGTTAGGAACATCTTTCAATTGGAGGAACACCAAAGAGTAGTCGACCTCTTTATTCGGTACGTGGATTATTTTGCTGGAAACGCTGTGCGGATCATTGCCGATAATGGTCTCGAGCAGGTCGATAAATAGTTCCCCGTTGTCTTTTGAGAGGCTGTCAATTGTCAGGTCGGGGCAGTACTGTCTGAGCTTCTCTCCGACGCCGGACGACTTGTAGAATGCATGTAGGATGTTTACCCGACGGGTTGGAGGGTCAAGCGCCGCCCAATCTTCAGCCAGGTTCTCGGTAGCCAGTGCCTTCATACCAAACTCCCTGATCTCTGCTTGAAGCTGGAGGGTATTCTTGGACATGCTATGGATATACATTGCTATACTTTGGGCTCCCCCGATGTAAAAATCCCGGAGTAGATTTGGTTCTGAAGGTGGCAGCGACTCTCGTATGCCACCGTAGAATTTTTCGAGATCTGCTTCCCAGCTTGCATTCCACTCCCACTCATTATTGAATTTACACGGCCTTGGGCGTCCCCAATCGACGGAGTACGATTCCTTGGTATGGTGGTCAACGAATAATTCCAGCATTTTGGCGGCGCGGTATGATGTAGCAAAAGGTTGGCAAAATGGGGGTTGCTACCTGGTCAAAGGACAAGGACTCTGTTCAAAAGGTCAGGCAACTAGCTGTCATGGAGATGACTTCCTTTGCGGCGCTTATGCGTCAGTTGGTCAGACGCCAAAACTTAGAAGGGGTAAATTAAATGACAGCAACACGTTCAGTCAACGGTCAACCGGTCAAAGATGGCCCCCATAATAACTCATATCACAGTAAACTGCATTTAAAGCTACTTCATTCAATACGCAGAAAATACCAATACATTCTAAACAGTTCTGTGACATGTTCGTAAGACTATGTTGGTGTCAACCTCCGGCGCTTATGTTCCAATTTATTTTTTAGGATGTTCGTACTTTCTTCATTATTCAATACTGGTTTCCGGGGGCCAGTCAAAGCATTGCTGTCGGATTCAAAATATGCTCTTCGAGCATAGTAAAGGGGGTGCTTCTGTCAGATAAACCATGTCATGTCCCAAATACTGTGTTCTCCATCTGCATCAAGCATCAGATAAGCCTGAGAACAAAGAATTAACTTGCAACAAATTACAAGATGAAGCCCTTAGGACATGATGCATGAACGACCATCGTCAAAATGCCTTCTGCAAAATTGAGGGGAAAAGAGCAGCGAAAAATCCTTACAGTGTTGGAGTGGGATCACTCAAATTCTTACACTCTTCGCGGAACACATTTTTGTATGTATGAAGTTTGTGCCTTCATTGGCGTCCGCGTTCACGGTAAAAGGTACACAGTTTCAAAGAAATATATGGTACATGTGAGTGAGTACAATGGATATAAATGATGTTACTATTTAATCATGCATGCGGTCTCATACAGTGCAGTCGGATCCAGTGTGAGTCAATTCCAGGTATCGAAAAGTCATGATTAATTCTTTGTCGAGACGCCCGTGCTATCGACGCCATGTGCACGAGCATCCCCCTTCTCTTGCAATTCAGGGTTGCGTGCAATCTTCCCGGCGATCTGTGATGATTTATCAACAAGCAGCCCACTGATGAGTATCTCGATATAAACACACCTTCTCAGACATTCCGATAACCTTGTCGCCAATGCTCGGCTTCGTGTTGCCCGTATTCGTCTGATTGTTCTTCGGCTGGCCGTCTATGTCGTACACAGAAGACGCTCTGTCTCCCTCGGTCTTGCCAACATGCGAAGGCACGAAAGGGCCGCCGCTCTTAGCCTGCTCATCCGCCTTCGCGTGGTGTGAGTCCAGCCTGCCCGTGCTATCGTGGTGCACTCCCTCGGTCTTCCCAACAGCCGAAGGGACGAACGGTGCCCCGCTTCTGGCCTGCTCGTCCGCCTTGTTGTGCTGCTTGGCCAGATTAGAGTTAGGGTTCAGGCTATCGTCGACCGCCGGTGGAGAGAAGAGTTGTTCACCGACAGGGTTCTGCTGCACCTTGTACGACTCATCAGGCGTCTTCAGCGGATTGCGGTCGAACTCGTCTTTCTGAGAGGTCGACTTGAGTGCGTTCTCGAGAGCGGAAGATTCGTACGGAGAGATACGCGCGCTGGGGACAACAGGGGCAGCGCGTTGTTCCAGCGATGTGAAGTGGTCGGGCGAGTCGGTCTGATAAGTACCGACTCTCGACTGAGTGAGTGGGTTAGTGCCGATTTCTGAAGGTGGAATGCGAGCATTCTCAATGGTTTCCGGGGAATAGTCGAACGTCGGCGCAGACCCGGCCGCTCCTGGAAGAGGCTCGTTCTCTCGGTGAACATGATGGGAGACGGGAGGCTGAGACTGGTCGCCAATCTTGTATTTATGGACGTTGTTCGCGACGTCGTTGTTTGTTTGGCCGTGGATAGAATCCGAAAGCTGGCCTTCGATTTGGTCTTTGACAGTTTTGTCGGGGATTGGGTTGTACTCCATGTTTCGTAGGTTTGTATTGTGCAGGAAAGCCGGGAATCCCTACATGTTATATAGGCGCGCATCCCGGATGACGTCATTCCAATGGCAATGTACTGGAGTCCCACATCGTCATTGGTGTACGTTCACTCGCCATTTCGTCACCACAGGCTGGTCAGTGGATCCTCTGGTTGGTTCTGAACGGGGCTATGGAATGTCGATGATGCCCAAGAATGATGAGGCACAGCTTACTGTCTTCATGGGACGTAGAACGATTTGACGCCGGTCAATACGAATGCAAACAAATGCGCACATAGGCACCAACAATACTCTGTGGCCTTGCGCATCAGCTGCATAATTAATGAAAGTATAGCCGTACTAATAGTACATACAATGTCCTAAGTCATGAAGTCCCGCTAGGCCCCGAAAATCGCTATCTCAGTTCATAGTCGTAATTCTCCTGGACAGCGGGTGAGCGTCCCACTACCTTTATCTGACAATGCATTTGAAGGGCGAAGTCCTTGCTCCGAGTCGGCGATGGGTCGTTGTGGCTCCACCGCGACGGACTTGCCTCGACGGGTGTCGTGTACTCGAAACTGCTCCCCATGCGCTTTGGCCGCCCGGTCACGACGGTCTCGAGTTGCATTGCTCTTGCATGTGATTCGGTTGTGTCGATGACAGGGTTAGGCCCCGCGCTCCATTGCAATGACTTGGTATAAAAATCGGCGGAGTCCTCGGAATCTGCCCTGACAGCCGTGCGCAGGTTAAGAATCATATGGGAACCTAGAATACAGCCTGCTGTCGTGGATGGCCTAATATAAACTAGTCAGAGACAGAATTCATGGTCACTCGGAGCTACGTACGTGACCAGCAGACTAGAAAGGAACGGCGGGCCAAGCTGAAAAACGAGGAAATTTGACAGAAGGAAGGCTGCAAAGAGAGAGACCAAAATAAGCTTTGAGTACGTTAGAGGTAGAAAAGAAATATGCGTACAAAAAACACTGAAATGTTGCCAGAGTAAATCAGCGATAAGCAAGATATTGTACAAATAGTACGAACATCAAGTAATAAAGAGTAGAGTCCCGAGCCTGGGGAGATGGACGTCAATGATATATCCGATTTACGGTCCCAGGCCACTAACCAAAAGTATAAAAATATTGGGCAAAGCCATGCCATCCTTCCACCATGTGTATGCCCGTGAGGCGACCAGGAAAAATAGTACAGCTGTGAAGGGCATTAGATTTTTTCAAATGATATACTAGTAGGGGATGGCGTCTGACTTTCCACGACAAGTGGCCCAATCCTACATTCGGTAGATAAGGATCAACAGGAAACGGAACCAAATAAAGGCCGTACCAAAAACCTGCAATTATCGATGGGACGCTCGTGGCATAACATCCAGGTAAGCTTGCCAGATCGGTATTGACTATAGTAACCGTGATGACAAGGTCATCCCTTTACACAAGATAGTAGAGCAGCTACATACTCTTTACAGTCTCCCCGACGTAGTCTTTGATAACGAGGGCGACAAGAACAGCGATTCCGCCTGCGTGCTCGTCAGCCACGGTCACTATGATTCAGTGAATAAACTATAGCGCACCGAAATAGAACAGGAACGCTATAAAAACAGCGAGCTGTCATACGGATCACGTTCATTTCCTACCTCGAACGACGACGGGTAGAAGACGGACCTTGTTATGCCGATCTGTTATAGTATTGAGTTATTTTAGTTACGAGCAAACAGAAGCAATTAAGGACTTACGAAGCGCCCACACCCGTAACACGAGAATGCCTACACACATATATATATCAAATGAATAACGAGTGCTTATCATCATATGGTTGATGGAACATTTATATACACCTTGGACAACACTGGTAGATACGGTTGATGAGCTGGAAACATGATTCA
The DNA here is from genome assembly GCA_028532985.1 of Stropharia rugosoannulata. Classification (NCBI taxonomy): domain Eukaryota; kingdom Fungi; phylum Basidiomycota; class Agaricomycetes; order Agaricales; family Strophariaceae; genus Stropharia; species Stropharia rugosoannulata. Next base: position 2,128,880 of record JANCIK010000010.1, on the reverse strand, counting down.
ATAGGTCAATACACTTGATTTGATGGAACATGATATAATCCAAAACAAAACTCACATGGTTAACCAACGTAGATAGAAGACGCAGCTGCGACGGTGGCAAACCTGAATAAATGTTTTCAAAGTGAGACCTGACCCAACAGAACTCACAACTACAGGGGGGATTACGCCTCATCAGATGTGAGGCTGGGTCGACAGAGGCAAGGATACTCACATTTTCGGATTGATATGGGCGTGAAGCGGCTATACTCTCTCGTTAGTAATCTTTCTCCTCTAGACGGGGGTTGACTCACAAATACAGTTAAATCTAGTAGCCGAAGCAGGTCAGCGCTGGATTGAATTCAATCTCTCCATATTGTACATACAAGAGCATAGCTTCCACTGGGTATCGGTTCATGAAAAAGAGAATCTTGGCGCATGAAAGTCGTGTTGGCCACATCTTATCGATCTGCGAAAGAGAACAAGGCCCAGGCAGTGGATTTTGAGCGTCCTGCGGAAAAAAGTGCAATTTCCGCCCACCTCCTGGTGTAGTGTTATGGCATGGTCATACACAAGCAATGTTAAACACGCCGCTGCAGACACTGTGTGAGAGGAAATATTGATAGACAGAATTACTACGCACCTGCTACCAAATTGACCGCATTCCCTTGGCTGACCAGCGTGTTCAAATCCGACATGGTTTAGAGGGTTGGATGAGAGGAGAATGGGAGTAGGGAGGGGTCACGACTCGTCCTTCCGCGTCTCTGACCACAAACAGTACTGCTCCTTCGTTTGCACACCTATTCTCTGACAGATAGATAGGCGGTGTGAGTTTGAATGACAGGGATGTATCTTCAAACAGCCTCCAAATGGCATAAATATTCTTGGAATGGGTGGTTCCAGCAAGGGGGCACTGTGCTAGCCTACTTGCGCCAAGTTTCGCTCTTCGAACCCGTGAGACAGGGAGAGCACCGCGGAGCGCGTTTCCAGAGAGAGACCAGACGTGAACGAGTGCTGACGGGTTAGTCGCAGAGAAAAGTGGGGCTCAGCACATCGACTACAAGGGACGACAGTCGGGCGGAAGGCGTGCTGGAAGAAATGTCTAGCGGATCGATGTCTGATAAATATATGCGTCTGTTAATGTCGCCCCTCGGTGGCTTTTGGGCCTTGAGCGTGATGCGTAGATCCCCAGGGCGAGATCACTGAACTCAGCGGTGACACCGGGTAAGACTGGTTCTGCTTAGCTTTCCCATAGCGAGCGTTATCTGGGGTCATCCGCACGAAACATGGGTCCTATGTACGAGCAACGATACCAGTGGCTGTATGATTGATGGTGTCCGATGTGTGTATAAAACTGGGCGCCCATGGGGTATATGTCAAAGTTTATCCGAACTCCGCTGGCAAAGTCTCGGGTTTTAGGGTCTTGGTCAGAATCATCAGAAAGCGGCAGAAAGGCTTTGAGGTATGTACTAGTGGAACAGAACCACTGAGATACACCAAGACGTAATGGTGCGCCGGTGACTACTGACCTTCACCAGTAAACGTAGAAAATAAAAATTGATTCCGAATGAAGCGGACCCATATGCTCCATCTGCATCAGGCTCCATCCCACTGCACCATTCCTGGTCCATTCGGGACTCTATTGCCAAGGGTATGAACAAACTTACATAAACGATTTGGCAGAATCCCTTTGCTCCTTGTTAAACTGACTTTTCACGTCCTTACAGGTTTCCCGCCTTGCCTGTAATATGCTGTAGAGAATGTTATTTTACTACATGTTATGCCTTTACTATATTTAAAAGAGATTAGTAGTCGTTGTCATAAATTGGTCTTTCATTACCAAATAGGCGCGAGGGAATACTGGGATATGCTGCGTTGCTGCGTAATGTCTCGGGAAAATACATGTATAGAGCAAAACCCCGCAACATCCGGCAACGGACGGGCAAACAAGTCGACAAGGATCAGCAAAGATCCTAGAGGATTTCAGATAATTTCAGATGACATAGTCGACGCAGCAAACAAAACCTAATGTATAGCAATTCAAAAAGAAATCTACAAGAGACTGAAGCAGGGTCTACAAAATGAGGAATCTTACAGAGGGCAACCAGATGTAATTTGAAGTTTCTTTCCATTAGCTTGACAAGTGTTGTATGTAATTTGCTGCAGGGTTCTACAGAGCCAAACCCTTGTCAGCGTTGAGACACGTTGTCTACAATGTAGTGGGCTCAGCAAGCCAGTCTGGAAGTGGTTCAAGTCTCGCATGGCCGGGCTCACAAGACAGATAGGAGGATAGATGGCTGCACCAACTGCGCTGCTTGCGACTAATCCGAGCATGACGTAGACAATTGACAGTCGCAGCATTGAGCAGAAGAGATAGTGGCCGCCTGAGAAGCCCAGCACCGCTCAGTACTGACGTAAAATTTACTGAGCGTAAAGTTGTGAATGCGTCGAGCGCCTCATGATGAAGTATCTCAACGAGAACATTGCGCAGGGAAGGGCGGTCAGATGTATCTTATCTCACATACCTCAAAATTATGACCTATCTCCGTTCCAATCTGCCTTTTTCGTTTTGTGTGTTTTGGTCACTGCACATTATTCTGTGGATTGATAGCTATGTGGTGTGTGCTTATAGCATTTTTTTTACCTTTGTTTATCATCTGTATGTCCTCTTTACTGGCTGGCAGGTCGTCTTCAACTGCGTAACCAGCGATTAGGCCACAGAGAGGGAGGAGCGAGCAAAGCTCAGAGCGCACGAGCCTGCTCGCACCCCTGTGCATCTTCCATGCTAAAATATTTGAGATAGTTCCTGTTTAGACTCTAACTCATATTTCTTACTGAAATGCCAGAGCGGAGCGAGGCAGATCTTGTAAGTTAATAATCAGTTTTTATAAAATGGACGAAATAAAATCAAGCGGCACCGTGAGTTCAAGTGAGGGTATGTAAAGTACGCGCGTACGACTTCTCCGATGAGATATAAATATGCTGGCCTACGTTGGCCTAGACTTGGTGCCCTAAATTAAAACAAGTACCTCCACCATCGGTCTAGACAGCGGCCTCCACGAATGCATTAACTCGGACTAAGTTAACGAATGTATACCGATAGGGGCCATTCAAACACCCTCTGCGGCAAGTATGATGTCTTTATACCTACGCTCATAAATAGTCGGTATGACAGCAGCAGCTTGGAAGTCTCCCCAAGAATGTGAGACTGAAGTCGAACTAATAGTGAAAATTGTGTCCATATATGCGGAGGAGTGGCATTGCCTTTGAATGTAGAACATGATATTGGCAGGGTCCCTATGTACTAAAGTGTTGGATGAGTTACAGTGGTGGAAACAAAAGCGAATAAGGGATCCCTCACATATCCGACTAATAACGACATGCAGAATTTACTTGCTTCCGTTAGCAATCTCATCGTGCTCCTGCTTTAGGTTGCTCTGAACCAATGCAAGTCAGTCGGATGAAAAGCCCGAGTTTCGCGTTATCGAGGGACTAACCAGCTCAGCCTCCTTTGCGGCGATCTACGTTATAAAAGGGTCAGGTCAAGACTGTCTCACACCGGCAAAGCTAGCATTAGGACAAGCTTACCTGCTCCTTGAGCTTCGCTAGTTGCTCAGCCTCATGCTTGCGGATATACTGGTCTAGAAATGTTCAGCATGCAGCGGGAAACGCATATACGAAGCATACCCTCATGAGCCTTCTCCTTCTTGCTGCAGAACACGGCATACAAAGGTCAGCAACACAATCGGGTGAAAACGCGAGTATGTTCCACGTACTTGAAGCCCTTCGATTCGGCGACGCTGCCCTCACTGCGCCCAATGGTGTAGGCGCGGGCAAAGGAGCGGGGAAGCGTGCGGGCAGCGGCGATTCTAGAGAGCATGGTGTCTGTGGGTAATGGTAGGAAAGAGAGTTCTATAGGCGGCGTGCGCCTGGCGCGCAGACTAGGGGTCACGCGCGTGACACGGGGACGTGACAGCACCTCCGTTTTCTTTCTACCGCCATCACCATGTCGTCCATCCTCAGGCAGGCTGCCCGCGTCGTGCGTCCTCGCCATCCCTGTGCGATCCAGGGGCACTACTGACTCTCCACAGGCCCGCCCGGCGCTCTCTCAGCGCGCGTTCTCCGTCTCCACCGTCGCGCGCAAGGGTACGTCACTCCGTTCGCCTACTGCCACACTCTGTTCACCCGACTCTTCCCGCAGACCTCGTCCAGGACCTCTACATCCGTGAAATTAAGGCATACAAGCCCGCCCCTCAGGCAAGCTGTTTGCCTCGGTTGCACCCACAAAATCCATGCTGATTTGCGTATTGACGGTATTTCAGGCTCAGGATGCCCATGTTGGTGCTGTGAAGACCTTCTCTGCCCCGGCCAGCCCCGCCGTCCCCAAGCTCCCCACCGACCTCGCTTCCGAGCTTGCGGCATACGATGCTGTTGAGCCCACGACTGCCGCTGCTCCTGCTACCGCCCAGGCCAGCCTTTCCGAAGAGCATGCCGGTGGTGCAGAAGAATTCCTGGTCTTCCTCGAGCAGGATCTGCCAAAACCCGTCGACCACCACCACTAGATTACCCTAGCGATGTAGATTCATTGCCAATAGTAAAAGACACGTTTTGGGACATGCAACTCGCCGGGTATTCGACTTGTTCGATTATTCAGACTTGATACAATTGTCTAGCACCTTCAGATAGATGGATGATAAATTACATATTATTGCACAGATGATATCTATAGTTTGAGCGAGGGGTTATAAGCATGCGTGATAAAATAGGTGGTATGTATGTATGTCAAAGATAGGTAAGTCGTTTCTATAAGTTGATGTGCTGTCATAAATATAAGAGGCAACGGGGGTGCCCAATAGCATGGAAGTATCGTACGAATTGCGCAGGAAGAAACCGAAAGAAACCGACAGCCAACACGCCTTGTCTACGAGAAGAAGTAAGGCGAGTTCTTGATGTCCTCTACGTTGAGATCGCCCCGCTTGGGCAATGGTGGCATCAGGTCGGAGAGTCGGACGAACTTGCCATCCAACAGACTGGAATATGCGCCGACTGATTCGCCATTCTCGCCCTCGCTGAGCGTCGTATCGACTCCGTTGACGACCGCAATCGAGGACTTGTCATCAGTGAAAATGACGAGATCTTTAATAGACTGTAATTCGAGAGCTTGGTCGGGATGTGCGTAGATACGAGTACCTGCGGCTCGTAGTTTCTGCGCGAATCGTGTTCCATTTTGTCCGAAGATATGCGTCAAAGCAATGTAATGGTTTTTATACCGGTCGCGGAACTAAAATGACATGGTTAGTTGCCAATAATGTAAATATATGCATATATTGCGTACCTCTTTCTCAAGCGCTGAAAGAATCCCGGACGAGTGTAAGCTAATGAACGTGTCTCGAATAATTTCTGACATCTCATCGATGTCGCAGGCGTGTGTCCAATAAGAATCGTGAACGGAAGCGAAAGTCAATCCATGTTCCTGTGAAAGAATGTGATCAGGATACAATTGCTATCAGTAAGAAAAGAAAAACGTACCCTGCACTTCAACGCAGTCAGCATCATGTGCGTTGCATCCAAACTGTGAACAAAGTTGGGAGGGAACGCAGATGCCTGCTTGATGGAGTTTACTAATTAGAAGAAGGTTAAGAGATACACTGTTAGCCGAGGCAACCCCCATAAGATGCGTTTGCTTTCCATACCTTCCGAGAGCACACGTGGATCTGATATAAACAGAGACTGCATCGATGTGCGAATTTGTTTCCTGACGACCTTCCTGTACGGCTGAACAATAGGTAGCCCAAGTTTAGTCGTCCAAATCACCGACGTCATCTGCATCTTCTTGACATCTGCCATAGACGTGGTGTTTCTGTTCTGGCTCTCTATCAGCTTTTCTTCTGGTACGGACTTGGTAATCAGTCGTGCGCATAGATTGAGCCAATCTTGAATGGCCTTGGCTCCCGTGAACGCATCACCAATAGTGCCCAAAACCTGCCACGCTCAAGTTAACAACAACCATAAAATATATTAATTCTATATAGGATAAACGTACCTTCTTTGCGAGATATGACGATGCCCCCCAGCACATCTCTGCCGGAATGTCGCCACGGTCTCTTAATTGCCTTTCGATTTGCTCTCGTGCGCCCACGAAAGTAACACCGTAGACAGTCGTCATAACCGTCTGCTTCACGACCTTACGCGTGATCTTGCCCTTGAGCATCTTGGCCAGCTCATTGCCCGCTTCGGCCTCCTTATCCATGTCTGCCTCTACGTGCTGGCTGATATGTGTATACACGTCGGAAGGCCTGTCAGACGCCAGCAAGTTCACCTGCTGCGCACCACGGATATCGCCACCCAGCGCAGCATAATGTTGCAGACCATTGCAAGTACCGTCCTGGTGTACGGGCAAGGTGCAAACGTACGTGGTGGGGTCCTCTAGCTCCATTGCCTTCGTAAGCTCCATACAACAAGCAAGGAATTGCCAAGGATCGCCGGCCGACAACCACCATCTTGTGCCCTGTATGATTTATTAGCAAGGAGAGGTCGAGTTACCAACAATGAAAACTCCACCGACTTCAAGAGGATTCTTCGCACTCTCCTTGATTTGCTCTAAACGCTCTTCCGCCCACTCCACGCGCTCGTCGAAGTTCGCCTTATCGTAACCGTACAAATTGGCCGCATGGATTTTGAGCCAATGCAGTCCACGCACACCAAGTGGCTTTCCTTCGGCAAATTTAAGCAGGGAACGGGAAAGGTCGTCTCCAATATGGTTTAGATGAGGCGGAATAGGATATGCTCGCCCGCGGAAATCCAGATTATGGGGCATATAAATTGTATCACCGAGGAACTATGCAAAAATCAGCATTATGAAAAGGCAAAGCAAGAAGAATAGAGGTGACGTACCGCCCGCGCTATCTCGATTTTGTAATTAACGCTACATCTATCGGAATGGTTATTGGAGCTTCCGTGCGACCACACGCGGTGGCGCGTGATGTAATGCGCCTTGGCCTGGATGTCGCGCTCTTTGCCTTCTTCGAGAACCGGTTCGGGCACATCATATGTTGCAGGAGGAATTTTGCCTACGCGTTTTCCTGAGTTCCAGACTTCAAGGACTATTTTGAAGATGTCCTTATTTATCTGCCAAGGCGTGCTTCCTAGAACGTCAAGCCCGGCATAGATATGTTCCATTTTGCCATCCTCGGTAGCCTTTTGGAGGTATGCTTCCTGTTCAGCACATTCTTTGAAGCGCATAGCCACACCTGTGTTAGGTTACATTAATCAACTAAAGAAGTCACGGAAAGGATGTTCTCGTACACTTGTTGTATATGTAACCTCCTTGTCTGTAGCCTACCCAAGGCTTAGGTTTCACCAGCATAGGAAGATGGCGTGCATGCACGGTGTTGATGAGACTGTCCTTTGCGATGCGCTCGGAGACGACCTCATTGAACTTCAGAACACCTAGCTTGTGCCCGCGCACGAACTCATACGCGTTATAGATTGCTGGTTGATCCTCGGTACTGTTACAAAACAAAACAAAAAGTTCATGAGAAGAGCATCAAACACAGAAGAGGCGAGACTGACATCACTTCGCCGGTATTCGGATTGACTTTTTCTCGTCTGACTTTTGCAACAGACTCCAAAGTGTTGACCAAGAACGCTCCTATCTTCGACCGCATTGCCTGCGACCAGTCACCTTGCCATTGCTCGTCAAGGTCCTGGCTGCGAGCTGCAGCAAGACGCCGTTGATGCAGGAATTTATACCCCATATCCGAAAAATAGTTCCCTCTTGTAATCTCGTAGTCCGGAACAGGAATGCCAGATTGTCTGCAAATTTCTGACTTATACTCCCTCTCCACATTTTTACCGATAGCCACCAATGCTGCTGTGGTCTTCATACCATTTTGGACTGTCCCGACGCCTTGCATGCGGATAAGCTCCAGAATTGTCATGAGAGACAGTCTTTCCGGAGAAACGGCAGTTAAGCAGGGCATGATGTCGTTAATCATCGTCCACTGCTGCCTTGCCTCCACTGACTCTTGTGGAGCAGTTCTCGAAACTCGGGCCCTGCCTTCCGCAACGTTCAACTTTGCAGACTTTATGAGGTCCTTCAACCGCTTCTCTAGCCCCGAATGCCACGTCCAAATCCAGTACTGAAGATCGGGGTCCCTGGGGACATTCGAAGCATAATCTTTATTGCAGGCTTCCAGTTGTTTTAGGGCGAGGTCGTACGCGGAAGCTTCGAGATGTTCTTGCCGCGCGTTGTTGTTGTTCTCGAAGACGGCTTTGGCCTCAATCACATCGTTTAACGAAGCGCGAAGGGATTCGATTTTTAAGGGTGTGTACTTCTCCTCCTCGCCATTAACGATGCGTTTCTATAAACAATTCCTGTAAGAGATGGATATCAATGAGAGGCAAGGTCAACTCACCGATTGGACAGGCATGACGTCAGGTACGTCGTCAAGAACTTCATTCCCCCTTGCCACTGCATTGAAATGCCCAAGGTCCTTAAGAACATCTTTGAAGCCGAGGTTGAAGGCGGCGCTGGACAGCATCTGGGAAATTTCCATGCTTCTTTCAGGTTCAGAGAAGTATGGGTTGGTGACTATCTCCGTTACGGGGATGCCGCGCTTGACAGCATGGCTGAGGATTTCTTTAGTAGTTACCCTATCGCTCTCACCATGCCTTGGACCTGAGTTAGAAACCAGAAGACTAGAGACGCAATTAAGTCACGTACTGTTTGAGCATATCAAACATGAGTGCGAAGGTTTTGGTGTTGGGTAGGACACCATCAACCTCATCCTGCAGAATGTAGTATATTTTCGAGGCCTGTGTAAGCCAGACGCCCTTTTTCTCCGGCTCCTTGGTTGCCAGCTGAGTGTAAGCGATTATAAAGCTGTTGTACAGACGCGTCGACAGAGCAGGTGAACCGACTCTGGACCGTATGCGCTCCAGCATAGCCTGGGCACGCGGGATATCGTGGAAGTTGTGCAGACATGCATCTATAATACCCACTATCTCGTACGACTGCGAATCGATAAACCAAGGGTCGAGGGCGTTCCTTTGAGTGTCCAAGGGTTCCGGAGAGGGTATCAGGGTAACGGGGAGTGGACGAGAGAGAAACGACGACAATTCTGGTTGTTTCGAGGTTGGGAATGGGAAGTCGGGTTGAGGAGAAACTGCGGGTGCCGTTGCGGTTGCTGGCGCACTGCGCACTTTTGAGGGGGTGGAATAAAGACGCGCAGGGCGAGGAAGGGCCTGACGAGACGACAGTAAAGTAGTCTCTAGTCTACGGGCTGCACGCGGTATCATTTTGAGACAGAGAGAGACCCGCAGGGGCTAGGAACAGTAAGAAGCGGGCAGTCGTTCGACGTTCCCGACGGCGGTGAACAAGTACCAAAGCTATATTCCCCACAAATTTTACACGGCTTTGGGTCACGTGCCCCCTATTCCCATTCGCTGGTAACCCTTCACTCTTTCTTCAGACTTGCTTCAGACTTCCAAGTAGAAGACATAGATTGAATAAAAGATGTTGCGGTATGTAACTATGTATGCTATCATACAGGTACAATAAATGCGGGGATAGATGATCCTGTGTGTGTGTCTACAATGCTGGAAATGCTGAGAAAAAGTGTACAATGCTAAAGACTTTGAAGGTTCCAAGAAAGTCCGACGGGTATGAGAAGCCTTGCATCTAGCAGACGTTCGAAGTGGTGTGGCATGCTAGGAAAATGGGCGCAAATTGGTCTTGCGATGGAAATGCAGGTTTATCCGCATATTGAAGCTCAAAAGAGCCTGATAACGAAAGTGGGTGGAATTTGACGAGTCCTATGATCGAAAATGCTATGTTGTTGAAGTGCCGGTGGGTGTCATATGCAGATATTGTAATAAAGTTATATGGAGGTCTGGTGTTATAGTGTCAGAAAAGATGAAAACTAGTACATTTAGCATACAAAAGCTCACCTTGCTGAGGGAAAAATTATGAGATGATGCAGTAGCAATTTGTTGCACCGCCCATCCTTTCGCTGTCAGAAAGGACTGCTGCGACGTCTTCCACCTTCTCAGACGCAGTCGAGGTGTGGTTATCAGAGGTCGATGCCCCTTGCAGAAGTGCGAGAACAGATGAGAAAGCGTCCATAGTAGTGGTGCAATGAGTGTGACGAATTCGCTTGAAAGAGTGAACGAATGGTAGGTACTCGCAGCAAAGCAAGCAAGAACCAGATCAGTAGGGATGGAATGATGCTTCGATGGAGGACATTGTCACGACTTTTATATGAACAGGCAAATGCGACGGGAGAACGCCCAGCGCAAGGTATCCGATGGACAAAAGAAAGCAGTGATGAAGGGACAATAAGTTCGCGCGCGGCAGGTGCCACACGAGTTAGCTGATCACAAAAGACTTTTCGGTTCACATGTCGAACGACGTCGTCGTTGGAACGATCAACGACTAGACAAAAGGCGGACACCTATATATAATCAGGATACAGCCGTGAGGTAAGTAGTTAAATGGGATGACGGACTGCGCTCAGTTTGATGACAGTAAGGTTGGGACGACATGCCGACGAAAGTCCGATGTCCTCAAACACTTGTCACATTAGCTCCAGACAGAAAAGTACAAACGTCGCCATGGATAGATGCTATAGAACCAGAATTTCTGGAATAACTTAACTATGTAAATAACGCAAGCCATGATTTAAAAAAAAAAAAAAAAAAAAAAAAAAAAAAAAAAAATTGTAAATAACTTGCTAATAACAATAAAACTGATAGCAGAACAGCAGATAAACAAGTGTTTGGACTGAGGGATGTCGACGGCATAGATAGGCATAGATGATGCATGTGCATGATGGTGAGTACTTTATCACCATGCATGCCCAAGGAGCTATGAAATTATACATTCCTTCCGGGGCTTATATGTTGATTCGAAGATGTTATTGTGAAGTCAACCGAAATTCAACGTCAACGACGAAACAACAAGGGAGAAGGGAAAACAATAAGTGCGTGGCAGCCGGCAAAAATCATAGCAAACACGTCAACACACCCAGCTCTGACCAAGAAAGGGGGTATTGCTAGACGCATGTAAGTGTCGTTTTGTGAACCTTTCCTCAGTAAGTACTTCGTCGGCATCTTGTTTCCATTTTGTACTTTTTCTGAGTGGTTACGTCAGTTGACGCTGAAAGACGTCGTTTTCAGATCACCCGGACCTATTCAGATGTCACCCGAGGAAAACTTGTGGTATTCGTAGACATTCTTCTCTTCCTGAGAGGAAATCGGGCAGTTCTTTGGCCAAGCCATTCAAATGTTCCAGCTTTCTGAATGACAGCCAAAACTGCGAATTCCACAGGAAAGAACTTCAACACTGGCTTATACCCGTGTGCAAGCTGAATGATGTCCACCCAGCGTTCGAGCATTTCTGCGAGAACAAGATGCCTTGTCGGCAAGCTGGATAAGATGAACCGGTATCGTGACGTTTCCCATTCCAAACGGTGGGATGTGAGGGGCGTTAATTTGGTCCAGAATGAGATAAATATCGCACGCATTATCGATAACATCGACGATATTATGCAAGAACGCTTTCAAAAAGTTCGGCTTGCTTTCTTTCGCAGGTAGATTAACATTCCCTCTTTAATAGGTTCGTCAAAGAGTCCTTGCGGGCTTTTAGTGACCTCGTTCAATATGGGAGTAGTCGATGGAAGTGGTTGCAAGACGGTCCGAGACTAGGAAGTGTAATTGCGATGTTGCCCTAAGTGAATTTTCATGGAGATCATCGAGAGATACTGGTTCTTTCATACTGCTAATGTGTTGGAAACTAGGGGTAGAGGAGTCAGAATGAGCACTCTCAGATATTACGATTGTGGGCGTTCAAGAAAAAGAGTCACCGCGTGACAGTCAGAGCGCGCACTGTCATATTCACGTGTTATTGCATTTGGTCGAGTAACACGTCACGTTAGCACAGCACTATCGGCAAACATTGATTGAATTCTTCCCAAACTCTTCTACTAAGCTTATCGTCATGCTAAATTACGACGTTATCCTGCGTGTTCTGGATATACATCGCTCTAGAAACGACTTTGACCTTCTGTCACGCTGTACGCTCGTCAACTGGGAGTGGAATCGTGCAGCATCGCGCTTTCTGTACCAATGCGTTGTTATTGCACCACCTTTCAAACCAGTATTAGATTTGCGTGATAGAGGAGAAATACCAGTGAGTACAAATGCATATAATTTGATTCTAATCTTTACACCACCTTTTCATTTTTCATATGTGCTATCTCCAATATCCCTAAGCGAAGTAACAGCCAGCTAGAGGTGACAGTGCTGGCTAACTTTAACTTGAATATGTGCATTTGTCATAAATCATTTGTTGACCATGACTTGAAGCTATGATTTGTATCTGCTTGCAATGGTCAGTGCTCCAAGATGGAACTGTGGACGCACGCTTCATATGTTTTGACAGAATATATTCAAGTCGCCCTATTCAACCTCACAATGTTCAGAATAAATGAATGCTGAAAATCTGATGTAGATTCTGCCTCTAGGAATCATCCAACTTCTCATCTGCAATTTTGCCCAAGTATGCACCACACGTTCTTTCACTTGAAATAAGTGGTACTATTGATTTTATCTCATCCTATATCGACTCAACAATCGTTTAACATTGAGACATCTAGGTTACCTCTCGCCACGGCCTCCTCCGCGCAACATTCTTGCTGAAATACTTCCGGGGGCAATCAAAGCATTTACAAATTTATGCTCGGTAGAGTTCACACCAGTAACGTGCTATGTTGAGCTTTTCAGGGAGCCGCTTTCTCTTCTGCTCAATACCACGTCTTTAACGTCCCTTACCGTCAATTCTTTCTGTTCTGACGACTCACATGCACCACAGCTGGTGCAGATATCTGGCATGCGATCTCTGACTCTTGTGAGCCCCGGCCGCGCAATGCTTCAACTCCTTCCTGGCTGGCTCGATCGGCTGTCAATGCTGACTGAACTTCATCTTACAGTAACATACAACTTCTATAAACATATTCATTAAAATCTGACGACAGTGTATAGGACAACTGTGGCTCGGTGACACCAGGGGTGCTCAAAGCCATAGTACCACACATAAAGGATAGAATATATGCCTTCACATTGGGTCTTTCTTACTCGCTCACCAACAGCGACGTGTTCACCTTCCTAGGCCAGCTTTCTCACCTTCAGCGACTACAATTGCGATACTTTTGGGTGCGTCCTTGTTCCCAATTTAAGTATGCGCTAAACATCTCAAGAACCCCTCAGCAACTCAGGCCGCCAGCATATCAGCCGCCGCTCCCCGAGCTGCGTACTTTCTCAGTCACTCACGCACTAATGGACACAGCAAGGGAAGTCGCCGACTTTGACGCGTGGGTGCGCCGCGCCGTGCGACGTTCGCCATTGCTACATACTCTGCGAGTCGCGTGCGAGCCTGTCGACGAGAGATTACAGTCGCACCCAAACACACATGACGGCTTACTGGACCACATCGTGCAAAAACACGCGGGGACACTGCGCACCCTCGAATTGGGCACTGGGATGGTCAGCCTGCGTCGTCTAAAACAGCTACTCCATGCATGCGCGCAGCTTGAGGAGCTGAGCATAGCGATAGATAAGCGCGCTTTGGTTTGTCGTTTGCGTCTTCGGCCACGGAATTTATGTGTTAATGATAGTGCAGGATGTATTTGTCCCAAACAGCGGCCATCTGAACCAGCTCCGTTCCGTAGCTTTTCAGGTCGTCAATATGCCTAAACAGTGTGGACATGAACAGCTCGCAGAAAAAGCAAGAATTATAATTTTGAACGGTCCCCCTCTTCTTTGGAGTGTGCAAATTAATGACATGACTTGGGAGGTGTGTGCAGTAGGTGATTAAGGGAGATACATGACCGATGCTCACTTCTTCATCAGGCATTATGGAGCGAAGGTTGTAAGGTCGTCATTGAGCAGAAGACGACTCTAGTCCCTCCATGGCGGCGTGTATTAGATTAAACGGGCCTCCCCGTCAAACCTGAAATTTGACTGCCTGTATTGTGTTCATTTATTGAAATAGGGGTGAACGGACTCTGCTCGTAACGCCTGTACAGTCTCGCAAAAAAAACGAAGGCCAATGTAGCAAAGTCCATGTCACCATCTCGCAGGAGAATACGACCTCACCGACAATATATAAGGGCGTTCACCTATCTCGTGTGAAGGTCCATTAAAATTACCGACGTGTATACTTGGACAGAATGGCCACACTAAGACGACATATCCCACTCCCTCCTCCCCGATTCCGATATCCGCCCTCATCTCTCAAACGGCGGTTAATGCGCGCTATCAATCATACATCACACCCAATAAGCACCCGCGAAGCATGTCCACCGCGAAAAGAAGTCGACTGGATCTTCGAGCATGATGTGCATATCACCGTCGGCGCCGCCACTTCACGCGCCCTTCCTTCCCCCCATGGTACAGCCGAAAATCCGAAAAATGGTTCATCGTGTAAAGCTCAGCGCTCCTCAGCCAATCGGTGTGGTCCATATGTCCTGCGTGTGTCTTGGGCGCTGCGCGGTACGGCAGGCGTGGTATGCAGCACCGTTCACGACTCTGCGGGGGTCGGGTCCGCATCTCCGCGTAGAATCGACAACCGCGCGTCCGAATCAGGCGCAGCACCGTTTCCGGCGTCGGTCGGGCCCTGCTGCTGCTTCTTTTCCTCATTCGCCAGTCGAAGCCTAGATTATATGAGGCGCGCGCGAGGGCACAAGGCAATCAGTATCTTTGAATGGAACTGAACGATAACCGCTGACTAGTTTGGGAACGGACCTGCCACGCCTTGCTGGCATCTGCGCATGCATCTGTTCCCTGCCCCCTCCATGGCATAGTAGCCGTATGGGCAGAACGGGGCGCCACATTTCGTAGGCGGCCGGTGGCGGCGCGCGTTGAGCGTGAAGCTTTGTGCACCACGCCTCACAGACGCGAACAACGGCGGCACAGGAGAGCAAAAGTGACCACGGATACTCACTTATTTCTGGCGGAAAGAACGCGCAGCGTCCGTTCTCGCTCGGCATCCGTCATTTGCGCCCAATTCGCGATGCGGGAGAGCGTCTGTCGGACATGGCGCACGGGTGGAATCAAATCGAGTAATCAGAGAAGAACGCGTCGCGTCAGTGAAATTTGTATAACAGGCAGATGTCAGAAATGCTCTAACCCCGTCACTGTTGACCACCATGGGACCCAGCTCGTCTAATTTGAAGGACTGCACGGTATTTGCGCTTAGGTCAAATTTGTTATTACTCGTGCCTGATTCTGGAGCGGGCAGCGCTAATACAGATGGCTGATGTTCAGACGTCATGATTGTTATCCGTAAAGTAGAGCGAGCGACAATATGTAGAGAGACTTCGAGTTGAACTCTACGCTAACGAAGGGTAAGTAGTGGAAGAGAATATGATGCAATGCGGCCAGGTTATATACGCATCGGTCGTGATCGTGGAGACCATCGAGAACATTCGAGAATGTCTCGGAATACACATGTTGTACACGAAAAAGAAAATAAATATACCGACAAAAGCCTCGTACTGAGGGGAGCCTATGTAAAAATTCAGCGTATTGAGAGCACTTTAATAAACTGATTGTCCATGGCTCAGTTCCGTAAGGATATTTCTTCCTTTGCTTGTTTAATGATACTATCCAGGTTCGATGATCGAGGCTTAATGGTACACTTGAAGGGTCTAGGATGGCTATCGAAAAGAGAAGAGAAAATGGCCGGAACCAAGTACAGTTTCAGCTCCCTGTGTCCCCAAGTAAGGGAAAAATACAGAAATGGACTAACCGCACAAAACCAGTGGTAAAGCCATATTCGGTGTTCATGTCATTGCCACTCTCGTCGACAGCCTTCGATATATCGAACGCGGCTATCACATTCGCTGCTATCGCCCAATAACTGGATTCGGCCAGGTGTCGTCCTGGGCAAATGCTTTTCGTGATTCAGCATATCGTGGTCAGTAGGCATCCCAATCGTATCTTACCGTCGCCCAAAACCGAATACCACTCCAAATGGATTGGGGAGTCCGTCATCCTCAAGGTAGCGCTCTGGGCGGAAAGTTTCGGGGTCAGGACAATCCCGTAGAATAGCGCTGGAGAGAGATTAATACCATTGGGTACAGTTAGGATACGAATTTCCTTACAATATATTAGCCAGTACGTTTGTTCCTTCTGGGATGAAGAACCCGCGGTAAACATCATCCTTTGTGAGTCGGTGAGGAAGTCCAAGAGGGACCATAGGGTTCAGTCTTCCATACCATTCTACAATCAGCTTTTGGATGAAGTAGTAGGGTTATATGAGCTCACCTGAGCACTTCCCTCAATACACACTCGACGTATGGAAGCGATTCCCTATCGTCGATAGTAAGAAGCCGATGTGTACCAACCACTGAATCTATCTCTTCCTGAGCCTTCTTGAGGGCTTGTGGATAAAGCAACATCGAGAGAATAAATGTATGCAGTGATGCGATCGTCTACGGACACATGTAAGACGTCAGCGCGGCCGTTTCAATAACTCACTTCGCAAAAATTGCGTACCGTATCCTCAGCCGCTATGAAGAAACACGGTAAGGGTGTGACTGTTAAAGCGGTAGAAGAAAATCGAGCTCACTCACCCACAAACAGCGTACCAGCAGACCCTCTGATATCCTCTTCATCCTCGGGCGATAATGAACCCGAAGGCCCCCGCTGCGAATCCAGCAGTGTCGAAGTGTAAGACGGAACAGCGGTTCCTGATTTCTAGAAGAAGCCTGGTGAATCCCTACGCCACATATGTTTTGGAGACCCAAGCTGCACCAACCATGTCTGCAATAACCTGCTCAAACGGGATACTCATCATCGCTTCGACTGCCTTCCGTGTTTCGATGGCTTTAATTTTGAACGTGGAGAACGGTGCCCATGTGGGGATATATCTGAAACAGTGCGGGCGACGTCAAAACGTATGTAGGGCGAACGCGAGGCAATAGGTTACCTCATTATGGGGAAAAAGTCGACCAAGTTTGCAGCAGGCGAGCCGGCTTCAACTGTCAGTGTTCCCGCCCGTTCCGCTAGCAGAAAATGTCATCATTACTACATCAACGATCCCCAGCACGAGCAAAATCGCTTACCCAAACGAACAAAAAGATCATCCACCGAAAATATGTCATGGCCATACGTGATTTTCAGGATCGTCGCGGCGGCGTATCTGCGGCGTTGCGTCAGATGGGCTTTTCGGGGGAGTAGAGTATGTCATCTATCTACCGCCTGAAATGATCGACAAAGGCAGCTGGGTTATCGAGTATCCCTTCGAAGAGAACAAGCATTTCCTTTTCTTGGAGAGGTCGCAGAGCGGCTATGGCTCGTTGATTGAAAGTTTGGTTGATGAATCGGCGGTGCTTTCGGAATCGGGGTCCACTGCATAACCGTTAATCACGAAACAAAAATGGATAGGAGAAGGCGTACTATCGTGTATGGGTGGACGCACTGCTCCACCCCATACTATGTCATAAGAGTATAAGCCAATCAACCCTGGACAAGATACTGGGGCACTCACAGCTCGGAAAGCAGCACAAAACGGGGCCGATCAGAGTAGATAGAGCTTCTTTTGTCCAGCAAATCCCGAGCAGCTTGCAGATCGTTTAAAATAACCATCGGTTGCTTGAAAATTTTGATGTAGACGATGTCACCTTGAGGTAATTTGTTATTACTGTTGGGACAATCACAGGGACGAGTGACGAACCGTATTCCTTCCCCCACTCCGTGAAGACCTCTTCTTGGCTATCCGCGGGTATCTGTAGAATGTTTCCGAGTATTGGGAGCGACGGAGGGCCGGGGGGAAACATAATTCGAGGAGAGGTCAATGACCTATAGGCGGCAATAAAGAAAACACAGGTAGCAGCACAAATTGCCGCTTCCGTTGTCAAGAACCATGAGAGCACAAAGCCCATGGCGAAGATCCACGAGAAAACGAGGGGAGTTGCAGTACGTCAAGAGAATGAACAGGGGCGGCTTTATAACCAAGCAGTCAGTAATTTTTGACAGGCGGTGATATCCAATTTGCGCTGAGAAGAACACGTTGGCTAAATGCATCCTTTATACTTGTCACTGAATCTAGTATGCACATTTATCTCTCAAGTCAGCCGCTGAACGCGTTCAGAGGCGCGTGGCCTGCCTAGCTATACGGCCCGTTAGCCACCAGGCTCTGCACCTATTTCCGCCTGCGTACTCAGGTATATATTTTAGCACCCAAAGATTAATTTGGCGAAGAATGCTGCATATGAATACGTTCCGCAGGTAAGCCCCGGAGATGTGACGGTGGCCAGCGATCAAAGTCGCAGATAGAATAGGAAAGGTTGGTGGTATGTCAAGTCAGCGTAAGAAGCCTAGTTGACCAAAGAAAGAACACGTTAATATAGAACCACATTCCTCGTCCTTTAGTCTGCCGTTGATGTCTTGATGAGGAGATGGGAATGAGGTCAGGCTTCGCTACTCAGAAGATGCATTCACCCGATCTTGTCGCGTCTTTTCCCAACAGCTCGTCAGCAGCTAGCGCCGTGGGGCAAACCACCCTGTATAAGAGCAATCCCGTATAGTATACAGACAGCTATACCTGAGTACGTAGGGCAGTGAGCGGTTCCGGTGATCCTTTGAGTCTTGGCAGAAACAGAAGGCTGCAGACCTGCACTGATTCATTGAAACTCCCAGCTTGACAGCTGCGGCCTAAAAGAGCCCCAAGGAGATGCGCGTACCCACAGAGCCAGATAAAATCGTCTGCTGGAAATTGGAAGTAAGGGCATGTGGCACACGATAAGAAGAGAAAAGGAAGAAACTAAGAAAACAACTTCACAATTGTCATTTGAGGATCAGTTAATGTTTGGATTCGTCACGTGACCCATTGGCGCCTACAATGTATGATATTCCATTTTATGGGGACTGCAAGCACAAAATCAATGATAAAAATTGTGTAGAGTGTTAAATTACAGGCAGACACAGCTGCTGCGGAAGAATCTATATTCTCTAGTGGATTTCTACGCGTATACAATTCTCGGAACGGACTAAAAATATAAATAGAAAGGGGAGTTGATGGGAAGCGTATTACGACACGCTAACCCCCTCTGTCGTCCGTACTTGCTCGCCGTCGAATGCCATTGAGCCTGATTCTGGGGTCATCGATCATCTGTTACTCTTATATGTACTTCATGAAATCAAATGCCTCGACGCCGGCAAGCCGATATCTGCGCCCTTTCTTAGCCCCACTCCAACTTGAAATTCTAAGAATAGACAAACCACTCACTGGCTTCGCTTCCTATGAATCGCGATTAAGACAGCCAATAATACATGATTAATATTTTCAATATATTGATGAGCACATCTTAACAGGCTCTTTGGTTCCAGTTGGTCAGGCAGTAAGCAGTAAATGTAATGTGCTCAAAATCCAAGGAATCGCGTAGCTTCCCAGTGCAAATATCCACTATAGTACAACGGCTAGCCATACAATAACATTCTAGTGGGGATAATCTGCATGCTAACATCAAGTAGAACCCACTAATGTTGGAGCACCTCTCTGACTTAGGTCTTATCGATGTTCTAGTTGAGCTCCGACGAGACATCTATTTTTTGAATCGTCAAATGGAGTACAAGAAAGAGTCCACAAATCAGAAAAGAAGTGCACGTAAGTCATACGACTATGTCTATCACGTATGCACAGGTCCGGCAATTGTTCCCCTGATATGTCACGACGCATACTCAAATCAATGTTCGACTACAGTCGAATATGTCATAATGCATTATGTGATAATGCATAATTGTCATAATGCATCGGTTTTGGATGGGAACCAACTTGGTGGGCGGGGATTTATGCAAAAATTGTCATATTGAATAATGCATAAGCTTTTGGAATGCATTATGCATTATGACATACAAAAATTGTAACTTAATTTGGTAGTTTGGTAACAAATTTGAACATGTTCAGGACAATCCATTAACAATACAGTCATATCAAAGTCATATCAATATCATATCAAATCTCCTTTTGTTATTCCGGACATTCTCTTAGTTAATGTGCCAGCAAAGCAGAACTTGACCGTGATTTCTTACTCTCCCATGCCTGCTGAGCGAACCGAGCGTACTCGAAAACCCCGCATTGTTCCCAAAACACGGCCTGATGTCAAGCGTCGAGAACCTGCTGCTAAAAATACACCAAAAACATCGGCACGGCCCATAGACAAGGAACGTCGTAGCAATCTCACATTGAATGACTGGCTGCAAGTTTTTCAGTATGTTAACCAGCGATCACTGCCATGCTTCAGTTATGTGCTCAAATGGAGAGGATGGCTCTCAGGTATGCACCCGAGGACATTTCCTTTGATCTGTTTGAACGCTTGAGGAAGCTGCGGGCGCATTTGCAGATCGAGGAGATAAAGAAAGTAAAGCAGAAGACGCTCGACGGTTGGTTCTCAAACGGGAATGTTACAGTGTCACATTAGTCACACATGTGTTACATGTATCATATTGCATATTTGTGATAATGCATAGACTTTTGGAGGGAACGGACGCTATGCATTATGACATATTCGACTGTACTTTCTTAATATAATTTAATCCAGAAAACCTAATCGCAGAAGGAGCATCCCCACACACCGGTCGGACGTTATTGGGTAGCCCACCGCTATTATTATCTTACTTACGGTATGATCGAGCTTGGAATTGGCCAGTTGCTTATCCTCCAGCTGCCTTTCCGCACAGCCCGGCACAAGGATCAGCATGTACACCATTTGGTTCCTAGAATCGATGCAAACGGTACTATTTAGGGTGCTCGAACGCCGCTCCATATGGCGCAAACAGTTGGTGTTAACTCTGTCTGCGGAGACGGTAATTAATTCAGTCTGACTATATAGTACAATGTACATACTAGGCGATGCGCAGACTTTCCGGACATGACCCTAACAATAGCAGCTGAAGGAAATATCAGGACTATCCAGACTCCGAAATTATTGCGCCATTGATCGATGAACAAAGTGTACTAAGTCTAACTATCTGGTATTAAATAGGTTCTCCACCGGTAGTCTTCTTTAACATCACTTGACAAGTCCCTGGGGCTTTATGGCATGCTAATGACAGATAAGCTCAGCAAACGAGTTAAGTAAGATTGTATGCATATTTGATGGAAACGGCATCCAGAAAAAAGCTTCTCGACGTATTTACTACTACATCTTTCTCTCCTAAAAATGCGAATAAAGCTGGTAGTAGTAATATGGGTGAACTGTTAAATGTGACAGTTGAGTCTCTTCACTATCCAAGCAAGTCACACACTCAACAATAATAAGTACTATGCGATAGAAAGCATTTGCACCCACGATGCAACCGCATATTTGTCCAACTACTTCATTCAATATTACACATTCGGATTTTCGTACTAATGATAGTTGTTACAAAGCTGCTGAACAGAGAACTCCTCATTCACCTTCTGTTAATTATTATTAGTTTTCTATTCAGTTTCATTCACAGGAACGCACTCACATGCTCCTCCCGACATCCTACTTAGAAACTAACCATCGTGAACATAAGAACTAACATCATGAGCAAAATAATACTACTTAGTATCAGGGGGCGTAGAATAGACCGTTCAGCCATTAAGTTGGATGGAGATAATAAGGTTCTCTCAACGTGAATACTAGCGATCAGAGACATGGATTTAGCATGCCCGCTGCACTGTTTTGTCCATTTTTTCCATCCGTGAATTCAATGGTCGTTCTTCAGCGTAGAAGAATTTCCGAGTTCGATGATATGTCTGCGAGTCGTTGTGCACATAGAGGCTGCAACGATATCTCTCTTGTACGTTAATGCACTGAAGAATAGCGGTCGATAATATAATAATATCATTGTAAGTGTCATTGCACACTGTCAAACCTTGGCAAGGCTACCCCAGGCAGTATATCATCTGGACACCATTCTATTTTTCAACCGTTCCCAAATGCGTCGTAACAGAAGTGTCACTGAGCCCCCAGGTATTCTTTGTTTGCCTCTTTATCTGCTGTCGGCGGAATGAACAACAACATCGAGTTTGGCCAGCTTGTGATCGAGCAGCTGCACCGTGTCTGCGATAGAGATGGAAGAAAGAAGCCTATATTCCACATTAAAAGAACAGTACAAAGCGAATGGTAAAGCGGAACAATAAAAGAAAATCTAGAACAGTCCAAGTAAATCTTCTTCCGGTCGTGTCGTCGCTGTCGTGGGCGTCTGTGGAACAGCCGATGGAAACGGCGAGGCACCGAACGACGACATCGCAGCCGAGACCGGGATCGCGCTGAAAGGCGCTGGAGTAGCGGGCGCCAGAGGGCCGTTGTTGCCGAATATAGAAACCAGGTCATCTAGGGGGTTGGTCGACGTTCCAGAGAGCAAATTCGCGGCAGCAGGGGTCTGTGAAAGGATCTGTGTGGCCGCGAGTCCCGAAGGCTGCCCCTCGACAGTCGTCGCGTCGTCGAAGTCGCTGCGAAGGGAACGGAGGTTAGTCTATAAATAATAGTCAAATGAAATATGACAAACAGCAAATTTTCCGCCTGTTGACCAGCAACAACCGTTTGCAGCGCTTTCTGGGTAGAGAACTGATCTTCGCCAAGACTGGTAGGACAAAAATTAGCGTTATGGAAGCATGAGTAAAGACGACATATACGCACTCCCCGGCCTTCCGCACAGCATCGGCACCAATTCGCCCTTTGCCGATAAATGTCTCTGCGGGCTTGTGATAGATACTTGCGAGAGTGCCCACTTCCCCTAGCAGCTCTTCCAAAAGGGCAGGCGGGACCGTCGTCCGAGGGATTGATATAGGTGGACGATGGGCAAGTACGACCGCCTGCAGAGGGGGAGCCCGTCAGCGTCCGTGAAATCCGGCTATAAAAATAAATGAAGCATCTATGTACCTTTGCAGCAGCAGGATCCATGGAGAGCAACCTCCAGTAGATATATGCGCGATCTCTGACGTCTGGCGAATCACAGTCCTTAGTCGCTGTGTTGAGGACCTTCTGGACAATGCCTTGTGAAGAGTCTGGTTTCTTGAGGTACAATTTTACGACAGCCGTTAATGTTTGCAGTTGTACCTGCCCAATCGCATACAATCATATTAGGGTCCGAAATAAGGAAGAGATAAGTCAGTACTGACAGGGTAGGCCTCTTCGACAAACGAGTCGACGAAAATACCCAGTAGCTCGTCGGCATTATCAATGGTATTTGCATATTCTCCAATGATCCAGATGAGCGAAGCTTTCGCCTCAGGCTCATCCAGTTCATCGAGGTTGGAGCAAAGGATGGGAATGACGCCTTCGTAAGTTGATGGGTACTTGCGGAAAATATCCTAAACGAACGGGTATCATTTCAATAGCAGTATGATTAACACTAAGACTACACTGACCTTCATCACAACCACAGCCTCCTGAACAACGTAACTGACCCGAGTACCAATAAGTTCAAGAAGAACGTTTACACATCGCTCCGCGGCGCTGTCGATCTTGATAGCAGTTTGACCGATAGCTTTGATGCTTTTCCGTACGAAATCAACATCTACTTCGGCAGCGTACCTTGGAGCGTCGATCAGAATACCCGCCTACTAGAGCATAAGTTTGACTTACTCCTTCAGTTCACTTAGTAGCGCATCAACGTTATTGTCACTGGCCAAGCGGACCATGATGTCCAATTTCTCCACCTTAACGTATAGAGGATCGTTATACTTGCAGAAGAAGACGCGCATCTCATTGGCCAGGATTTCTGGCCGTTTTTGTAAAAGAAGGTTGATGTTGCGTAGGACTACCCACTGGACTTCTGCTGGAGAGGACAGTAAGGTAACCAAGGGGGGTGCCATTTTCCTAACGAGCTGTTTGATAAGGTCTTCGCGGTGTACACCTCGCATATGGATCATAATAGCCTACAAAAGGGTCAGCTGGGTTTTACATGAATCCAGGAAAATTACCTTCACGGCGGCCAATACCACGCTTCCATTAATGTGCTGGAATTGAGGAACGACACGTTCGCATATGTGTTCACTCTCCTTTTCGTCCTGGGCGTCGTATCGAGCAAGGGCATTAAGAATTGCTACACGACCCCACTCATTACATTCGTTAAGGGCAATGAGAAGCTTGCTAAGGATGTCGGATGTGATATGAAAGATGCCTGGGTCTGACGACGACGCTCCTGGCTGTGAAGATGCTGCGACATGGATATCTGTTAATGCTGCCACCGTGTTGGCTACAACCTACAGTTAAGGTCAGAGACGTATAAGACGAATAGAAGAACGTATACCATTGGGTTGCTATCCGAAATCAGATCGTGCAACGTCTTCAAGAATCCATTATCGATGACCAGCTCTGGTTTCAGATCGTATAATTTGGCAACGCACAATGCGGCGGTCTTGCGCACGTAGGGATCTCTGTCATTCAGACACCGAGCCAGGGGTCCACTAAGATAATCAATTATCTTTTCCGCGCGCAAGCAGCCCATCGTGCGTATAGCTAAAGCACGAACAAGAGGATTATGGTCCTCCGTATCCTTCACAAACGTGTTAACAGCAAGGATGACGAGTTCAGGTTGTGTCTTCGCATAGTTCATGAGGTACAAATACACGAGTTTCTTCTGCTCAAGATCGTCCGTCTGCATATTCTTGAGGACATCGGGAAAGAGTCCACTAACATCTAACAGGAGTTCCTATGGGATACCAATAAGACAGATTGGGGGGAGCATACCTTTCCCAACTGTCATTGACGCGATGGTCCGCTTGATGGCATCCTTCCGCTTTTCTCGATACTCGCTATTCAAATCGATGCTGAGTTCATAGTTTTCACCCTTTCGAGGAGCCCGTATGCTCATTGATATGAATGAGAAAGATATTGGGATCTGCGAGGATGATCAAGGTTATGTTAAAGGCCGATGGTCATGAGTCGCACGAGTTTGACGCCGTCACTGCGCTAACCGTGACCAACACCATCTTGGCCACAAACATCGAAGACTCCCTCTACGCTACCGTATATGCTCTATCTGAACTTCAGCATTGACCATGGCCTTTGTTATTGTTGAGGCCCCATTCACTCATGCACAAAGTTGTTACTACAACTGAACCACCGGAGGTCAAAGTCAGCTCAAATGTATGAAAGCTGTTTCTTGGCTGTTTCGTCTCTTTCTCCAAAGGCCCCCAAAGGTGTGTCCCATATGCCGAGAGAGAGTAATTAATGGCTTCACTGTAAGTCGAGAATTTCTCCTTATGTAAGTTTTTTGTATTTATTCAATGACCAGAATTGGACCAGAATGTCTGGAGAACCCTGCTCGAAGTTGACCTCAAAGTCATCTCTGCCTTTCCCTTCAGCCAGTCATACCGTCCTCGATTACACGATGTCTGTCCCGGGATGCTACTGGGACTAGGAAGCGGCCATATTTGTCCTAGCGCATGGCTCTTGCGCCCCGGACAGGACATGATGCATGAGATCTGACACAGAAGTTGCCACTCTGCTAATGGGTTTGGAGTTTACCCTTAGATATTGGTGCCTCTACAAATACTCTACTGGGTGAACTCCTTACAGATACTCGCTAACGCTATGATACGAGTAGATGATTATTATGCAGCATCACGCTTACTGAAGTACGTGGAAACTCTTCGGGTCGCCAGCTCAGCATATGGAGGAATATTATCGGTAATTTTGTATGCGAAGTTGTGCTCCTTCTTCACCTCCAGCCGCACAAGGAGCATCCGCTTGTTCTCATTTGTCTTTATTTTTCCACGCACTGGCACCGCTCCTATGTCCTGTGAACTGCGATATGCGAGAAGATTCGTATTTTAGAAGACTTGGTCTCCTTATACCTCAAGGCATCATCTTGTGACTCGGATACAGCTATGCGTTCATCACTGACCATGCGCAATACCACTGGCAGTGTTCTTCTGGATCTTTCTTCAATTATAACTTCTGACATATATACGCTGAATCCGCTTACAACCGCCCTTAGCATTCTTTGAAACCTCAAACCGTGCCTTCAACCATGGTTGCCTTGGTCTCAGCTACTTTACTCTTGCTTTCTTCAGTGTCTTGCTTTGCACCCGCCTTTGGAAAGGGCCTCAAAACTGGACAAATAAAAAACCTAGTCACCTTTGGAGACAGCTACACCGATACCGTAGTGGTATCCAACGGAGGGACGCAATGGCCCATATATGCTGCTGGATACGCTCATGTTAACCTGTTCCCTTTTGCGCGCTCTGGGGCCACATGTTCGAACAACATTACCTTCCGTCCTTTCCCGTCAGTATTCGAAAGCCAACTGCCGACTTATTTCAATGAAACGTCAGGCAAAGCACACCTAAACGCAGAACAGACCATCTATACACTGTGGATCGGTACTAACGATGTTGGATCAAACGCCTTGCTCACTGGAAGCGATAATGCAAGCCTCGTTGACGTTACTGAATGCATGGTCAACTGGGTCAAAGTCCTCCACTCCAGCGGGGCCCGCAACTTCCTATTCCAAAATGCAAGTAATTGAATTGATAAATTTCTCGGCGCGGTTGCTAATTATAGGTACAATTTTCTTAGATGATCCCACTCCAGCTAGTGCCCCTCTACGCGCCTGTGTCATACCCGGACCGCTACTGGACCGCTCAGAAGAACGCGACGGAGTGGAGTGTCTTCATGACAGAGCT
This sequence comes from Stropharia rugosoannulata, assembly GCA_028532985.1. Taxonomy (NCBI): domain Eukaryota; kingdom Fungi; phylum Basidiomycota; class Agaricomycetes; order Agaricales; family Strophariaceae; genus Stropharia; species Stropharia rugosoannulata. The sequence goes on along the minus strand of JANCIK010000010.1, from coordinate 2,102,236 downwards.
CGTGCTGTCCGGAAACATGTTGACGAAGCTCATGCTCGAGGCGCTCGCGCCCACGCTGCCAGACGCACACATAGGTATGTCTAGGATGGTCTCTTATCGTGTAGTTTTGTTCATTGTTATTCCAGGCATATTCGATTCTCATTCTCTCTTTGCGGACATGTTTGCCCATCCCGCCTTGTACTTGAATGGCACGGCCCCGCTCAACGTCACTGGGGCTGTGAAGGCATGCGTATTCCAATTGAACGAGTCAACGAGCGATAATGGAGACTGCACAATTGCCGAGGGTTCCGACAAAGACAGTTTCCTATGGTATGCTCAATTAATCTATAATGTTGTACTATTCCTTAACCTGGGCAACCTAAAGGTTCGATGAACTGCATCCCAGTGAGCAGGCAGACAGGATTGTTGCCAGGGAAATTGCCCAAGTCATTGAAGGACACGAAAACAAGTGGACGACTTGGCTGAGCTAGATGCATCTTTTTTATCTGATTTGTTGTAGAAACCTTTGGGCACTCAAATAGCTAACCTTGTTCATACATCCGAGGTTTCAAGGCAAATATCTATCGAATGCAGAAGAATGGGTGACTGTCAAGCACTGCGACGATTAAGTACTCTTGATTCTATGTTCAAATCAAAGTTCGAGTCGCATGCCTATGATTCGACTAGCCGATGGCATGTATGCCATCGTAACACGTACCATCATATATCGCTGCCATCTTCTCCGCACTCACGTATCACTGTCCGTCATCTTCTCCACACTCCCGTCTACTGCACCGCGTGACGATCTTCCGCAGCCTCCAGCTGCCCTGCCCGAGATGACTGTGCGGTCCGACTGATGACCGTGTCCAAGAAACTGAACGTACGGCGAGGTTCTAAAAATGAAAATTTCCGGTTTAGTGCCCGGGTGGTTGAAGCTTGAGAAACAACGCACTGTAACATTTATGTATGTACTTTCCACTTGCTCTTACTATTGCGGTTCAGTCGGTTAGCATCAAGACATAAATTTTGCACGACAGCCTCTTCGCTACTTCAGAAAGTAAAAACAAAAAACAGAAGGATTACTGGGACAGGAATTTCTTGTTCAACAATAATAGTCTTGCACGATGGTCAAGAGGGCACTAGGGGGCACCGTGAATGTTTCTCAAACTTTCAACGAGCTTATCGAACAGAACTTCATCAGGGTCGCCGGAGGTCACCGGATGTATGCTGCCACTCTGACTCTATTTGCCTCGGAATCTTGACAAATTCAGGACCATTTAATTCCGAGCCGACGAAACACCTGTGAATCGTTACTTATTCGTTACGCCTCTATGAGAAAGTACTGTCAGCACAATTGGCTCATTGGTAGCTCGTCAAACGCTGGAATGACAAATAGTATGACCACCGCCGTGCGCGGGGTCTTCCTAGGGCTGTGTGCTTATCACCCAGGCTTTTACCTAAAGCAGCTTGTGTGCACCTACAAAAGACGATGAACTTTTGCGCATTTGCCCCACTCTTACACCCCTTACAGCTCGAAGGTTGAGAAATCATCTATCCGGACACAACGTGAGTTCGCACATTTTTCAGTCAACGAGTCCTTTCTGGCTTTGTGCTTACAATTACAATCTTTATAGGCGCCCCACCCTTCACGAAACGCTCATGCCATATTTAATAGAGGTGGACACAGCAGTGATTCTGCTAATTGACGTTGCAGCTGCACTGGTGAGTGTAAAAATGCCTGCCTGAGTCTTGTCTTAAATGGTCTGGCACTCCAAACCTTACTCTCGTGACGCATATAGGCAACACATGCATGGTTCCGTAAAAATGAGCCAGAAACTACTCTCTACCCTCTTTTGGCGCTCGTGGCTATCCCAAGTCCCATGGCATATTGCGCTGGTATCACGGGCAGTTTAACGAATATTGCCGCTATATATGCATTATTCGCGGCGACACTCCTCACTTCAATCACAATCTATCGACTCTCTCCAGTTCATCCATTAGCTAGTTATCCCGGTCCTGCTCTCTGCAAAATAACGAAGCTCTGGACGGTCTACATCGCGTATCGCGGAAAATTGCAGCTCCACTACAAAGCGCTGCATGATGTTTACGGTCCCATTGTACGCGTTGGGCCTAACGAGCTCTCGATTGTAGACAAAGAAATTATCCCATCAGTATTGGGTGCAAATGGGATGCCCAAGGGTCCGCGTAAGTTCTGCTCTCAATATTTCTACAGACTTGTAAGACTGAGTATTTTTGTGCGCAGTCTGGGACGGCAGGCAACTTGTTCCGAGTCAGAAAAGTGGACCGCGCCGCAGCGAAAGCCTTATAGATACACGCGACACTCGATATCATACCCAGCTTCGAAAGCCATGGAATAAAGCGTTTGGAAGCACACCCATGTCTGACTACGAGGATCTCATGATACAGAGAGCGGTACAATTAAGCGAGCACTTCCACGAGATTGCTCAGAAATCTCCTGATCGCAAGGGACATATTGATCTGGCGCATTGGATCAGCTTTTTCTCGTGAGTACAGATTATATATAACTCGATCTTGTTAATTGTGTCGTATGTATTTGCTTTAGGTTTGACTTTATGGGCGATATGGCGTGAGTCTCGTTGCTTCCCCAGGCCTCTAATTAATGAACTCATAAAACTCAGATTCGGAGGAGGATTCGAACTTATGCGAGATGGAGATACGGAAGGCGTATGGGCAGGCATGGAGAAAGCCCTATTGTAAGCATCAACAGAGCATTCTTATACAGGCGCTAAAATGCTAAATCAAACTTTACATTGGATAGTGTCCCATCAATGACACAGCATATTCCATGGATAGCCGCGTTGCTGAGAAATATGCCATATTTTGGCTCAGATATCCGCAAATTTTTAGACTTCGCGTTTAGACAGGCCTACAAACGGTCGAAGGCGAACGTGCAGAAACGCGACTTATTCTACTACCTTGTAAGAGCTCCTTGACAACTTATTCTTAATACTGGAGATAATAATGCACATCGTGTCTAGCTCGCTGCTACAGACCCAGACTCAACCGTGGATCCTTTCCCTCTTATTTTGCAGAACTCTGTTCTGGCAATTATAGCCGGGTCTGATACAACGTCCTCTGTAATCAGCAATATCTTCTATTTTCTCCTGCGTCACCCTCGGTACTTGAAGATGTTGAGGGAGGAAGTCGATGCCAACTTTCCCTCGGAAGAAGGTGGACCGATCACTACTTCTAAGCTTAGCAGCATGAAAATGCTCAATGCGATCATGTATGTCACCTAACACCCATCCTGCCTTCATTGTTCGTAATAATTTTATTTTCAATTGACCAGAAACGAGACTCTTCGGCTTCAACCTCCTGTTCCAACCTCTGTCCAGCGAGCCCCCGCTCAGGGTAGTGAGGGGAAAATGATAGGCAATCAGTCAGTTTATCTCTACTCTTCGTACAGGTTATATTTACTAACTGAGGAACAGCTTCATAGCGGAGGGAACTGCAGTTAATATTCCCCCATATGTCCTTCACCGTCGATCCCAGTATTTCTCGCCCCGCCCTGACGACTACTGGCCAGAACGCTGGATTTTAGGAGAGAAAGAGAGCGACAGGAAGCGCTATAATATTACACTGGACCATGCCGCGTTCATCCCTTTCTCTATGGGTCCTGCAAACTGTGCGGGGAAGACGTTGGCCTTACTTGAGCTCCGTTATATTACGGCCATGCTGGTCAGAGAATTCGACCTGGCATTTGAGCCTGGGTATTCGCCAGAGACGTGGGAGAGTGTGCTTCAGGACCGGCTTGTCCTTAAGAAAGGATTGTTGCCGGTTGTGTTGACGGAGAGAAAGCCCAGCGCTTGAATAGATATATGGTTGCAATATGGAATTTATCCTGTGTCGAAGGCTTTGTTTATATCATAGAATAATGCTTCTTAAGGCGTCTTACACGAAGTATATCTGGGACAAAAATTACATGCAAATCGCAAGCACGGCCCGGATAGTGGCGCGCACAGACAGAATCTAACTGTACATAGAGTACATACACATTTGAGCGCGCACATGTATAGTATTCCTATATATTTTGATTGCCTTGATTGCGTTTATCAGCAAACAACGTCCGTACACTGAGTATACGCAAAAGCGTGTATGCATGCACATTTCTCCTGGCCCAAAAGCCTCAAACAAAACAATTGAATCCATATGTGGTCAAACACTGCAGCGGTCAGAGACCAGTACTTATGTATCTCGCGTATTTACTTCATAGTTTTTCTTTCTCTTCTTCTTTGTTTTTTGTTTTGTTTTTGTTTTCGTTTTGAAATTGTGACTTTGCTTTCGGGGAGGTGTAAGCCGTCCTGACACGTAATTCTGCTGGCCGTCACTGGTAGTCCTATCCGCGCAGCCGTTGGATATGTACGCTATCTCATCTCAAAAGTCCCAAGGCCGATGCCCGAGGCCTTGGCTCTGCGGTCCGACCGTGTCGAAGAAGTCGAACGTGTTCGGAGAGGTGCCAAAATTAGTTTCATGGGACAAATTATTATTGACATCTTCCGGCTGAAGAAGCTTGGAGCCGGTACACTATTGTGTATGTATGTACTGTTTACCTTCAACTTTGCTCCTGCCATTGGTTCCTAGTCAATTAGCATCTGAGCGCAGCAGCCTTTCCAACAGCATTTAAAAAGTATAAACGCTCTAAAGTATGTACTGAAAGGCTTTCACATCAGTCAATCAACGGTAATGATGTTATCGACCACATTCGGATTTATCTAATCTGATAACCGTCAAGAGCCTGAGGACCACCGCAGTTCTCCTAGCTAACCGCCCCGTTCAATGCCGATACGAAGGATCACTCTAGTGATCGCTACAAACTTGCTACAAACGGGACGTTTCCTTCGCATCTTTAAACAGAATAATCAACCAACACAAAATAAACTTCGTCTCAGAGAATCAGATCACAGCAAGTAATCACCCTGTTCCGTCTTCAGATAGTCTTTGCCCCAAAATCTTAGTCATAATTTATGAGGGTCATGTCCGAACCAATGTCAACCAAATATTTTTTTGTTGTGCAAAGGACTATCGGTAGCAAAGCCATGTATTTTCATGACCACGAGTTACCCAATAGCTCATTAGTTTGTCGGATGGTGGGCCGCCAACTACGCTTTGTAGATTACTACTACAACACTGCCGCTGTACCGTGCCAGGCTATTAATAAACCAATCACATGGATTTGTACGTTATGCAAACGTTATGAGTACGTTACCCGAAGCATTTCGGGAGCAACTACAAAAGACGGCGAGCTTCGAGCATTCGACCCATTCATTCTGTGGTTGATACACCCCTTACACCCGCAAACAGTGTTACTCCAAGGTTCATAGCTCCCTCCGGACACATAACGTGAGTCCACATGACGTTTCAATTATTGAGAACGTTCTTCTAATTTAATTGTAGCGCAATTAATTTTTCTATCAGCGGCCTTAACAAGTACCATGCCGCATTTAATGCAGGTGGACACCGACAAAATGCCAGTAATTCTGCTGATTGACATTGCGGCTGCGCTTGTGAGTGGAACTGAGCCTCTACCTCCCCTCAAGAGGTGTGGCGTTATACACAAACTCATAACAAATGTAGGCAACACATGCATGGTTCCGCAAAAATGAGCCCGAAACCCCGTTGAATCTAATTCTAGCACTTTTGGCTATCCCAAGCCCCATGGCGTATTTCTCTGGCATTTCAGGCGGTTGGGCGTCTATCGCCGGCATCTTTTTTTTTTTTTTTTGGTGTCAATTTAAGTCCTCAGCGTCAGACGCTATTTAGACTTTACAAATCAATGTAACTACGATGAATGCAGGACCCCTGGTCCTCCTCCTTTTCCCGTAGAGCCCCTTCCGCATCGCCGACGGGCTATGCCCCCCGGGCGACCCTGCAGGGGAAACGCAGTTTTCCGGGCGCTCTGTTTTGAAGGGAGGGTTCTCGAGTTATCGCCAACTTTTATGCTTATAATCTCTTTCCACTGATATAGTAGGGGGTGCGATCCTAGGAGGCGGGGTTTAGGAGGTGGGGCTTGGTCTGCCGTGGCCGGATGCGAGCGCTTGGTGGTTCGGGTGTTGGGAGTGCTGTGGTATCGGATGCATTGAGGGTGTTCTTGTGGGTAATCGGGTGTTTTGGGCGTCGAGTGTGGCCTCTCGGCGTTCTTCTCTGTTCCTAACATTATTAGTTTATATTCTTTACAGTTAATAGATAAATTATGTCTAGTTATTCCGTTCTCGAGCGACCCGGAGGCGTCGCGTGCTTGCTAGGTATTGCAGAACTATCTTCACGTTTCTCTTGCTCCGCAGCATTTGCTTCAGGTTTCTGGCGTCCCGGCCAAGGTGAAAGTCCATAGCTGCTCTTGCATTCGCATAGCTAGGGCACACAAACAGCAAATGCTGAAGTGTTTCCCCTTTGTATGTGCTGCGTTCCGCCCAGCATTTGGGGCATCTGGCGGTGTCGGATTGCCCGAAGCGTTCTAGATAGCCATTGAGGGGGATGTGGCCGCTCCTTATCTGAAGGAGCAAACTGGCTTCCGCCCGTGTCAGACCTTCGGTTAGCTGTCGGTACCCGTCAAAAGGGTAGCTGTCATCAATCTCTCTGGTGAAGCGTATTCCCTTTCCATTTGCCGCCCATGCTGCCGCTGCTTCTCTTTTGAGTTGCAGGTGGTAGGCTGTCTTGGCTGCTATTGCACTTGTCGCGAGCTTCGGTCGCAGTGTGGCCGGGAGGTGTATAGGGAGGGATACGTCACCTCGCGCTGCCTTTTTTGCTGCGGTATCAGCCATGTCATTACCTTTCACCTTTCTATGTGCCGGAATGTATCGTAGGTCGAATTTGTGCCCTTGTCGCCACTGGCCTCCATTTGTTACCGAGATATAGCCCCCCAGGGCCGCGATCCGAAGACCAGCCGCACCCTGAGAGGCTACCCCTTGGTGCCCTTGCGGGACCAGGGCTATTCGATCTCCGAGAGAACTTAAGCTCCAACCTAGGTTGTTATCCTAGCAGGAACCGACAGAGGATTTTCTACAGTCAAACCAGGACAGAGGGACTGCCTCTGCCTGTTACGGCCCGCAAGGAGTTCAACCTTGTTTCCCGTGACCCAGCAGATGGTTCGATTATGCCATGTGGCTCGGATCCCCAATCTGTCCAGGCTCTCTGTCTTGCCACAATGCCTACCGGATTGTGCACCCCTTGCTGGGGGTTTGCAGCAGGGATCCGGAGTTTCCTTTCTGCATGTGACTAACGACCCATTTTCAGGGTGTGGGGTGGCCTTTTCGGCTTGTTTTTACAAGGATTCCCCCTGTTATCGTCGTCTATGTGAACAGATTCACACCTTTTTCAGGCAGCGCAAGGCTTTTGACTTTTTCTGGCTTTTTCAGTCCCAATTTCCCTAGATCAGGCCCAAATTAAGCCATGCCTGAAAGGACACGTGCTTGGTGTGCTAGTTTTTGTCAACTTTTCGGTTGTTCGCATAAATGCTTCCATGTGTCACATGTTGGTGTAATAGTTTTTGTCAACTTTGCGGTTGTTTGCATAAAATGCTTCCACATGCCTCTCAGGCTGGTAGACTTTATGGTATCTGCCATGAGCGGGAGTTGAACCCACTACCTTTCGGCCAAGTGCACTTCATGGCCTTTCGGGCAGCATTTGACTGTTAAGCCATATGCCCCTTTCGCCGGCATCTATGTTTTATTCGTAGCGAGCCTCCTCGCTTCAATCACGATCTATCGACTTTCTCCGCTGCATCCATTGGCTGGTTACCCTGGTCCCATGCTGTGCAAAGTAACGAAGATCTGGACAGTCTATGTTGCGTATCGCGGCAAGTTGCAACATTATTACAAAGCACTTCATGATATCTATGGACCCATTGTGCGTGTTGGTCCTAATGAGCTTTCGATCGTGGACAAAGAGGTCATTCCAACGGTCTTGGGTGCACATGGAATGCCAAAGGGTCCACGTAAGTTGCGGTATCTTTATTATAATCTTGCAAAGCTGATTTTTTCATAAAAAGTCTGGGACGGCCGGCAAATCGCTCCGAATCAGAAGAGTGGGCCGCGCCGTCATGAAGGTCTTATAGGAACGCGGGACGTCCGCAATCACGCTCAACTACGAAAACCATGGAATAAAGCGTTTGGAAGCGTCCCCATGTCTGATTACCAAGATCTCATGATACAGAGAGCGGCACAATTAAATGACCATTTCCACCAGATTGCTCAAAAATCCCCTGATCGTAAGGGTCATGTTGACTTTGCTCAATGGATTAGCTTTTTCTCGTGAGTACAGGTCAAATCTCAGTATTTCCATATTTTTATTTACGCGCTTCAGGTTTGACTTTATGGGCGACATGGCGTAAGTCTCATGGCATTCCTTGGACTCTTAAAAGTAACTCACAAAAATTCAGATTTGGAGGCGGATTTGAGCTCATGCGAGAGGGAGATACAGAAGGCGTATGGGCAGGCATGGAAGAAGCGCTGTTGTAAGTATCATTACACGCATATTATACTGTGTATGTTCACGGGCGCTAATCGACCTAAAATAGTGTCCCATCAATGGCACAACACATTCCATGGATAGCCAGCTTGCTGCGCAATATGCCTTTTGTCGGCTCAAATCTCCGCAAGTTCTCAGATTTTGCTACTAGACAAGCTCGCATACGATCGAAGGCAAACGTGCAGAAACGCGACTTATTTTACTACCTTGTAAGCAAATTATCTTCTATGTTACTCGTGCCACCGGAGCTCATAAAATTAATAATGTACTCCGCCGCTTTCAGCTATCTGCCGCAGATCCAGACTCCACAACAGACCCCTTCCCACTTATTCTACAGAACGCCGTTCTTACAATTGTGGCCGGGTCTGATACAACATCATCTGTGATCAGCAATATTGTTTACTTTCTCCTGCGTCACCCTCGGTATCTAAAGATGGTGAGGGAGGAGGTCGATGCCAACTTCCCGGCTGATGAAGGCGCGACGATCACTGCCTCAAAGCTTAGCGGCATGAAAGTACTCAACGCAATCATGTACGTCACCTACCACCACTGGCCTTCCTTTTTTACAGTGTATTGACAAACTTTTATTTTCCAGAAACGAGACTCTTAGGCTACAACCACCAGTCCCTACTTCCCTCCAGCGCGCCCCCGCTCAGGATAGCGAGGGTAAAATGATAGGCAACAAGTTCGTCCTGTATCTACTCCTGCATGTAGGATATTATTTCTAACTAAGAAGCAGCTTCATAGCGGAGGGAACTGCGGTCAACGTTCCGCCTTACGTCCTCCACCGCCAAGCCCAGTATTTCTCTCCTCGACCCGATGACTTCTGGCCCGAGCGCTGGATCTTAGCAGAAAACGAGAACGACAGAAAGCGCTATAATATTACCTTGGACCACGCGGCGTTCATCCCGTTCTCTACTGGCCCCGCAAATTGCGCAGGGAAGACTCTGGCGCTGCTGGAGCTGAGATACATCACCACTATGCTGGTGAGAGAATTTGACCTGGCGTTCGAGCCTGGGTACTCGCCCGAGATGTGGGAAAGAGTGCTTGAGGATCGATTTGTCTTGAAGAAGGGGAAGTTGCCGGTCGTGCTGACCGAGAGGAACCCCAACGCATAAACCCTCTTGAGGCTGTGGTACCGGCAGAAATACCTGGAAGACTCATTGTCGGAAATACGGTCAAGATTTCGCGTGCTGTTGTACATTGACACCTTACTTACACATTTGTACAATTTAATGTTTGTCGCCTACATGTTTGTTAAGATACCTCTTGTAGAATATTACTAGACATCTCCTCCCAGAAATAATAACATTACAGTGCTTGTGTTGAAGATACATTGTAACACTCCTACATGTTCAAAATTTCCACCCTCCTGCCAGACCCATGATATCAGAAGGATCAATGCGCGCCTTCAATCTACGAAGCGCATCTAAGTTATCTCCGTACATCTCCTCCAGAGGCGTGCCTGCAATCGCATAGTTCGGGTAATTAGGCGTCCAAGCGAGCGCTTCCTGGCCATCCGCAATTGCAGCCCTACGGATGTGGTTCGAGCTTGCCACTGCCGCATCATGGTAAAGCGCATCAAAATCGGAAGAGTTCCAAGTATACGCCATGTTGAATGGCTGGAAGAAGACGTTGCGCGTCGGTGGAAATGCTGTGCGGTCGGTGTTGTGCGAGTAGATTGATGGGACAAACATTTCGATGTCGTAGGATAGGGACACTTCTGTATTATCTGCTAGTCGCTTGCCCCAAAACTGTGATTGTATTAGGTTAGCGGTAGCAATTACATGAAATGCAAGAGGGCGTTACCCTGGTTTCATTTATGATAATAGCTGATACACCGGGTGTTAATGAAAGAATTGGAAATCCTTGATATACAGCTCTGGGTAATGAAAATCATTTGAAAGATATTAAGCTTCCGTGTGACCTCTCTCTGCAGAAAGGGCGAACGACTTACCTCGCCCCCATGGTCGAGTTGGATGGCGTCGCGTGGATTAAAGACAAGAAGCTTCTAGTTTTGACATCAAACGATATGTATGGTATCTTCAAGAACGAGTCGAATATCCCCGGAGGCGGGTTCGGTGCATCGTAAAATAGCATCTGGGTGGTTATAATCTGCATTGTTCCCTTTAATCTGCAGCTCAGGATAAAGAAAAGCTGGATGAACTTACTTGCCCCGCGCTAGGGACGTAATTATACGCTATGATAATTCCAGCCTTGGGATCGGTCACCGTTTCTTGGAAGGTAATTGCCGCGGCTGCTATCTCAGGAAGACTTGACTCTAGGTTGTATATACTACCACCCTGCCACCTCGTCAGTAATTCATGCATTAGAACAGGCACACAGGATCATTACCCAAACTTCTGTTTGTGGGTGTGCTTTTACTGTAAATTTAGTTACTACTCCCTGTTTTCCATCTATCAGCTCAAGCTTTTTGAGTCCATAACTGGATACGGAATTGAGCGCACAAAGTTATTCATCCCGCCTTTGAGCCCGAAGAAGAGCACTGGTTCGGACGAGTTTGTTACTGATACGACGCGCCCATTTGGTTGAACGAGTTCAAATGCGACGACGTTGTCTACTGCAAGTCCGTATTGGTTTGTTTTCCAGGAATAACCTGTAGTGATAATAGTTAATGTGGCCGGCGTGCAACGGTGAAGTGAATTGCCTGCCTCCTCCCAAAGTAAACCCCGCCACACCGATTCCGGTGACCCGCGAGCCGAGGACATTTACCCCATACAGCTCGAGCGCAGCATAAACGTCATCCCAAATTAGACCAGCGCCAATTTCAACTGTCTGCGCAGATGAATTGTAATCTATCTCGGAAAAGCGGTACATTGAGAGGTGAACCTCTGGCGTAGAAGAAAAACCAGCATTGGTGGAGTGCCCTCCTCCCTTTACCTGAAAACAATAAGAAAACAGATGAGAAATATTAACAATCTATACCGCAAAAGGTGTCCTGGTCTCTCCTAAAAGGACAATCTACTATGTGGCTCAATTCAGGTTGTTTTTGTATCAGAGAAAGAGAGTGCTCACAATAGCGCCGACGTCGAACGACGTGCCCGCTTCAACAACACACTTCGATCGCTGGGAGCTCGAGCTCGCGTAGTGATGCAGACCTTTCTCGTACAATTCATCGCCTGCCATGTATACGTCAACGTTAGTAAATTCTAGATGAATGGTTTGAGACGCAAACCCACCTGGATAGTACACAGAGCTCGCTGCGGATATGGTCTGTGATATACGAGAGCATATCGCGTCTGGCAGGAAGGGCACTTGTTGCGACAAGACCGTACCGCAAGCTAAGGTGCAGAGAAGCAAAGAAGAGATAATGGAGCGCATAGCAACGACGAGTCGAACGACTTGTCTTATCTTTCCTGCAATTTATATTTTCAACGGGTATTCAATTGTTACATTCTGTTCGGTCTCATGAAGACCTCAGCTGTTCAAGTTGTGGCGGCGCCTTACTCGATTCTGTAATTAGCCGAGGCTGAATAAGAATCCGGCATACTAAGCGGTGGTATTAATTAAGCGCTCACGATGTTTGCTCTACTTTCTAGCTGGCACCCACTATCCATGTCGGTTAAAAGTGCAAAAGGACGTATTTTATCTTGAAAAAAAATACCTATTTCAACTACATAAAGGTAAGAAATTGCCTCGGGCAGAAAGCCCGATGCCTTTTTGTCTAGTAAAGGCGGCCAAAAATATATTATGTAAACCATATCGCTTTTTCCCTAAAAACACTGTTCAGTGCCAGCAGTGACAGCTAGTTTTGATCTTTGTATACCGTCCGAGGTTTGATCAAGCTGATAATAAGATGCCGCTTTACTATGTACTACTTGTGACTTTTAAAATTCCGGGCGGAAGTTGAACAACGCTCGGCATGCTCCTTGGTTGCGATCTGCTTCAAAGGGTCGGTTTCTTGGCTCCCTGGACTTTGAAATCCTCACGAGTCCTTACCACATACATTGAAACACTTATTGAACGTTAACCATTGTTTGTTAGAATTGCTTGTGCATGCCAACACTGTGTTCTTGTCCTCATGGATATCCAGAGATTCTATGATCCGCGGTGCGCGCGATGGAGTGAACAAAATGATATGGAGAGCAAGAAAGGGGCACGGAGGAAAAGTGTGCGAGTTCTAGACCATCTTCCGGTCACTTTTGATAAATCATGAGCCGCTTGATGATTTCCAGGATAACAGATAAACAGAAAATACTTCAGAGCACTGAAAACGCGGCACTGCAGGGAAACAGACTACTAGCACCTCGGGCCTGCCAATGAGGGCTATCATTTTTTTGTTTTGTTTCTATGGTCGTTAGGAAAGACAATTATAAATGATCAGCGGCAAAAAATCACGGTTAACAGGATGAATGGAGAAGTATGTTTTATAAGTCACAACACGTCCCCACGTTTCCTGTTAACTACACACTCTACGTCGTTTTCAGTCGTTTTCAGTCATTTGCAGTCGTTTGCTTTTGCTGAAAAGGAGTTTGCGGAGCAGCCCCTGAAAACGACGACAGGACGAGGGGTGTTCCCACGGTACTGTTCTTGGTTTTGTTGAACTCGAATCGCCTCTTGTCACCATCCATTTTTGTGGCCAGCACAGCGCGCGCAGTGCCCTCACAGCAACCAGCTATTGAGGTGGGCTTGATAGCCTCCTCGGTTCTGTACTCTGACTGAATCGTTTCCTGCTATGCTCGCTGCCTAGGTAGCTCACCATCCGCGGTTACTCAGCAACAGCCCAACCTGATGGCCACCGGAAACAACCCACACGCAAGCCTTCAAATTCCATCCATGGAATCAAGTCCAGGGCCTTCGCGACACCATCATCCAGCGACGCCGTCGGCCCACTCTGCAGGTCCAACAGCGTCGCATGTGCGCCCAATCTCAGTAGCGGCCCATACAATGGGATCTGCCTCGCAAAATCCGCCCCCACCATCTTCAGCTTCACGCCGCCAGCGAGCATCGCACTCGGTGGTATCGCCGTCGGCGGCTGCCCAACAACAAGGATCTCACTCAACCCACGACGAGAACAGCTCGCCGTACACCGATGTCTATTCGCACCCAGCAGCTGTAGCCTACGCCGCAGCGCATCCACGTCGAACAATTCCCAAGTTTGGACCATACCTACTACTGCAAACGCTAGGAGAGGGTGAATTCGGGAAGGTTAAACTTGGTTTGCACAGCCAGTGGGGAGAAGAAGTTGCCGTCAAACTAATCCGTCGTGGCAACGTCGACACGTCAGTCCGATTATCGAAAGTAGAAAGAGAAATTGAGGTTTTAAAGGTGAGCGAGTTCACCGTATTACTGGGGGACGCGCTGATCATCCGTTCAGACCCTCAAACACCCCAACATCGTTCGTTTATACGATGTGATCGAAACCGACAAGTACATTGGAATTATTCTAGAATATGCTTCGGGAGGAGAGCTTTTCGACCATATCCTTGCTCATCGTTATCTAAGGGAACGGGACGCCGCCAAACTCTTTTCTCAGCTCATTTCAGGAGTCTGGTACATTCACCAGAAGAAGATTGTCCATCGCGACCTCAAGCTCGAAAATCTACTCCTGGACCGTCACCGTAATGTTATTATTACGGATTTCGGCTTTGCCAATCGCTTTGAGCACCGATCGGATGACCTTATGCAAACCTCCTGCGGCAGCCCTTGCTATGCCGCCCCGGAACTTGTGATCAGTGAAGGCCTTTATGTCGGCAGCGCTGTAGATATTTGGAGCTGCGGAGTCATATTATATGCTATGCTTGCAGGCTATCTTCCATTCGACGACGATCCCGCCAATCCAGACGGCGATAATATCAACCTCCTATACAAGTATATCGTCAGCACGCCTTTATCTTTCCCTGATTATATTTCTGAAGAAGCTCGCTCTTTGCTGAGCTTGATGTTGGTACCAGATCCAGCTCGTCGTGCCACACTTGACAGTGTGATGCGTCATCCATGGTTAGCTGCCTACCACGATATCCGTACTGACGGCATCCCGAACGCATTTGGAAAAACTGTTGAAGACCTGGAAAAAGCAGCCATGGAGCAACACCACCAGAAGCGTCTGGCGTATCAACGACAAGTACGCCAACAAGCTGCACTCAACGCAGCACCCACACCATCGAGAACGCAGAGTCAACGACCCGAACATGGGGTCCCTCCTTCGAGCGCAGGCCGCAGCCGTTCGACCCAACCAGAGTACCTCTACAACTCGTCCGCGGACCAAACTCTGTCTTCTCCGCAAAGCGCCGCGACAGCAACACCACCACAACAGAGCACGTCCCGTAAAACCTATGATAGTCCCGCTGCCCTTGGGCTTAGCGAGGACGACCCCTTCGCTGGGCCGGGAGGTGTGCCAACTGCCAATGTTGTCTCTAGCTCTGGCAGCGGCTCTAAGTCCCGTCAATCATCTGAGGCGTCTAGAGGAGGCGCCAACCTGGAAGTAAACACGACACCGCCTAAGGGACATAAAGCGACGTCTAGTGGCGGCGGTGGAAGTGCTTTTCGTCACACCATTCAGGTCGAATATGATGATCCCTCCAAGACTCCCAAAAAGGGCCAGGAAAAGAAAACGCGTGAAAGAACTGGCTCTCAGAGTCAGCCGAAGGATACAACACAGAAACAGTCCCAGGACGGTCCATCTTCGAGTGCTAACGTACATACTAAAGAAAGGCGGCCCTCATACAGCGGTGATACCAGAAAGCCACTGCCTCCATCTCCTGTTGTCGTAAACGTTCCAGCACAGGCACAAGCACCTTCATCCTATCGGTCGCCGTCGAGCAGGTCTCGTCCGTCCGATTTTGCTGTTATATCGCAACAGCCTGTCGACCCACCACCTCAGGTCAACGTTCTTTCACCTGCCGTTGTACCGTCGACAGGGCAGGATCAACAAGACAAGGACAAGGATACCGGCAGCCAGAACTCGGTGTCTTCCCAAAAACAAGGTCACAGGAAGGGCAAATCTAGTCTCGACAGGATTGGCCTCTCTAAAATATTTGGCAACCTTGGTACACCGAGCACGCCTACCTCCGCAACCACTCACATCAATGCCGAAGGTCATACTACGCCAAATGGCAGCGTAACTCCCGTGCCTTCAGATGGCAAGGGAAGTGCTTCATCTGTCCTGCTAAGCCCTGTTGCCACGGAGAGGCCAGCAAGCAAGAGCAGAAGGAACACCCTGACAGTAATGGTCGAGCCGTTCACCAAGTCCATGCGCAACAGAAAAGGCAGGATGGCTTCAACGCCTATGGCCACAGAAGGCCCGAGTATTGCCAATTCTGCTCCTGCCAAACCATCTGTATCCCCCGGCCTCAAGAGTGCGACTCTGCCTCCAGTACAGTCCACGCAGCCTCCTCCCGAGGCGCCCTTTTCACCGACACACGACTTCGGCGACGCGAATGGTATGCAAGCATCCAGTACAAAGGCGAGAAAGGTTATGCAATGGTTCCGAACCAAGTCGAAGGGCAGAGACTCGCTCGGCTTCGGCCACGAGAAAGACGAATCTTTCAGCAAAGAGCAAGAAGGCGGTACACCTGCCCAGAACAGATACAAGAAGGGCTATGCATCGTCCAACACCAACGTCAACCAAGCGGGGCCTCCAGCGTCTGCAGTGCCTGGTGGCGAGCCGGGGCTCGCGGTCCCTACCCCTGTCAAGGTCGTAGTAACCACACCCGCATCCGCATCTGCGTCAGTGTCGTCGCGCCCACCAGTATCCCCGCTGTTCTCAGGCCACCCGCAACGTACTGCAAGCGTAGCCACGGAGTCCTCTGTCTCCCAGAGCTTTGTCGCACGCTTCCGCCAGTCCGTCAACGTCGGCGGCGGCGGTGGTGGTGGCGGCTCCTCGCACCACAGTCACCACCAACAGGACAGAGCGCATCCATATGGCAAGCTGCGTATTCACCACGGGGCAGTCGACCAGACGACGATCACGACGCGACCCCCGCCTGAGGTCATGGCGCACGTCAAGAAGGTGCTTGAGGGAATGGGCATCGAGACCCAGCTCGAAAGTGAATACAAGTACCGCTGCGTGCGCGTGAAGAAGAAGAAAGGAGCCATGAGTGGTGCAACAATCCCTTCGTCGGCGATCAATGGACCTGGCTTAGCGGCGGTGACCATGGTAGGCAGTGCAGCTTCCAATGGGGTACGTTTTTATAGTTTCCCTCCTGGTATATATGATGTTGAAAGTGATTTAACGATTTCCAGGTCGACAAACGTGGTCTGCCCGTTCCATCCCCATCAAGCTTCTCAGCTACTGGAGGCATGCTGCGCGGTCTACTCATGCGTCGCCAGTCGTCCCAGGTCTCATCAAACCAAGGTCCCTCGTCGTCGCAACCATCGCTTGCGTTCGATGACGAGACCTCAGTGGTTGTCAGTGAACCACTGGTCATGACAGATATGACGGCATATGGGGACCCAACCCGCGATGCGGGTGATGAAGTCCGTTTCTCTGTCGAACTGACGAGGCTCGATGGATTACATGATACCTTTAGTCTGGACATCAGACGTCTTAAAGGAAACCTGAGGAGCTACAAGTATCTTTATGATACCCTTAGAGAGTACGTCAATCAGTCCGTACTATGCTGTGCTTTCCGCTGACTGTTTCTTTGTTACAGGCGAGCCGATCTTTCTGCCACTCAAGCTTAGAAACCTCTAG
Source organism: Stropharia rugosoannulata (assembly GCA_028532985.1). Classification (NCBI taxonomy): domain Eukaryota; kingdom Fungi; phylum Basidiomycota; class Agaricomycetes; order Agaricales; family Strophariaceae; genus Stropharia; species Stropharia rugosoannulata. The sequence continues at coordinate 2,085,096 of JANCIK010000010.1, read as the reverse complement.
AAAACTGGGAGGCGGCTTTTTGGCCCTTGTATGTACATCTACGCTGTTAAACATCCAGTTTCTATTGTTAGCTATCTGTTCTTCGGGCTAGTATAGTCCTTCCCATCTCCACATCCTCCCTGGACTCCTCTTGATTTTTGGAACATTGTTTCGCTGTGATTATCTTTTCCTTCTTCCCCTTTTTCAGTTTCTTTTGTTCCCTCTTTTCATTGAACTCTGCTGCTTAAATAATTATTCTTCCTTTCTATATCCTGTCTCAATCTGATATCCTGCTTTTCCTCCCATATTGGACCCCTTTACTTACAAATACCCTAATTGACCCAGAATTTTTTTCTTCCAAGCCGTCAGAATCTTCCAATTTCAGTTCGAGTCCAGCTTCGTCTACCCGTACAAAGCACCTACAAAAATGTTACCTGTGATCCCTACCTTCCCTATGTTCATCTTCGCGACATGTTTTATTACTCCAATGCAATCTTTTTTCTTTTATCTTGACCAAACTTTTTGGGTCCGTCTAGCTTGTTTCCATCCCAGGGCTATCAGGTTTCTTGTGCCGCAACCACCACCAATATTTAATTCTCGGATGCAAGTTGGATGCAAGCACACTTTGCCTGCTTAAATCTTGGACCGTGACAAACCACTTATTACTTCCCGGCCGTTTTATGGCATACTTATCATCAGGCCCAGCGCCCTATTTAAAACCGCCTACATCACATATGCTTCAGGAAATGATCCCATGCCCCTTTGTTGGTAGCAGCAGCCATCATCTGTTTCTCATCTACAAAACTATCACTACCGCCACTCACACATATACTAGTTATTAAGCTGGTTTGATTACCAGATATGTTACAGCAGCTGTTACCAATACATTACACTACTTTTTCGTTCAGCTGTTTGGTGTGAGTCCCACGTCTGATACCAACAGCCATCGACTCATTTGGTAGTACTACTACAGGGAAACCTGGGTCCGTCGTTTGGCCCACTGGTATACTGCTTTCCTTGTCACAAATCTGCTGGCTTGAGTATCATGATTTATGGGTCTATAATTGTTGTTTGACACTACGCGCAAGTGTTGATGTGGTCTCATCGGTTTGTGTGTAAGCCTGAGAAAAGCAAGCCTGCCCACACTTTAAAAAAGCAAGTGGATCATTGAAGACGATCGAAAGCCATTGCCTCCATTCCTGCTTCCATTCGCGCTATCATCACGAGCTTTTTTGACGAACCCCAGTGATTTGTGCACAGCCTGCTGCTGTTGGAGCCGAAATCTTCTCGAGCCAAGGTGTGTGCGGTTCTAACTGTGGCCGTCCAACGGGCCTAGCACTTCGCCGAAATTTACACCGCTTCCTGGGCACAGATATTGCATTAACGAGCATGACGACTACCACGACGATGAACACGACCGACAACGCGCCTCAAGCCAGCACCGATGTTGTTGACACCACTTCCGTGCTATCCACCTCCGAGCTATCTACAGAGAGCCTAGACCCAGTAGCTCCCGCCCTGGACGGCGACGTGCTCGATTTTCACCGCGGTGCCATTGACCAGACGACAATCACAACCCGCCCGCCACCGGCGATTATGAAGCAGGTGGACGCCATCCTGCAAGACATGGGCGTTGAGGTGCAGAAAGAGAGCAAGTATCGCTACCGATGTGTAAGGCCACAGAAGGGCGCCGCCGCAGATGCCCCTGCCGCCGCACCGACGCAGACACAGACGTCATCGAAATTGGATGCGGTGAGCCCCGAACGCGTCAGCTCCCCTGACTTCATGGACACCCCAACTGTGAGTGTTTCAGGCGACGTCCGGGATGGAGAGACAAAGCGAACAAAGCGCTAATTCGCCCCGCGTACAGATTCCATGCTTCCCAATGGCTGACGCCGGAAAGGTGCTATATGGGTCCCCGTCAGACGATTCTATGGCGGAAGTTCGCTTTTCGGTCGAGGTGACCCAGCTAGCAGGCCTAAAAGATACTTACAGCCTCGATATTCGGCGACTAAAAGGCAACCTAAAAAGCTATAGTTTCATTTACAACACTATTCGAGAGTGCGTACCGGTATACCTTCATTCATTTCATGGCGATTGAACGCTTACAATTTCAATTTCATAGACGGGCCGAGCTCAATCAATGAGAACTTTAGAGCGGCCGGGCATTCAAGGAGCGTGCACAATGATAAAAATGTCCACCGAAGTTTGTCCATCATAAACCAGATATGTCTTCACAACTCTTGAACTGTATTATTTATTACGTATCGCACAATAGCAGACCTGTACAATGTGTCCAAATGGAAGACAAACACTCAAGCGCTCATCCAAAATATAGATTGTCAAAGTTCATAGGGACTGCTATTAAACCAGGCATGATACAAGTCGGATATCTAAAGTATGGCACATTGTGGATTACCAGAAAAGAGAAGGAATCGGGAAATATAATATAATTCGCATATAAGCTTAAAAGATATAAAAGATAATGGCGCAACCACAGATACGATTAGGACTTGCAGCAGATGTGAGAACTCTGCAGAGGGTATATCCATCAGGCAGTTCTGAGGCCGCATATAGCCTCCATGCCACCACTCAGCTCTTCTTCCTCGTTATACTCGGGCGCCATGACGCGCTGCTTGCCCTTGACCATGTCACTGGCGCCTTCTCCTCCGACGCACTCGTCAACAGGAGTCGGCAGCGCAGAGCTCGCCGGCGTTGTCGCATTGCTAGACGCCGCCGATCCCCCGAGGGGAAACGCGGACAGCCGCGAGCTACTGGTGCTCGCGCTCGCCTCACTGCTTGCCGGGCTGGGGTTCCCCGGGTGCCAAGCCATGAGCGGGCTGTCTGGTGTGAGGTTGCCGTCGCCCAGGCTCTCTCTGTACGCGAACAGGGCCTGGAATGTCTTCTCGGAGGGGAACTCGAGGTTGAGCCTGAGGGGTGCCGCTGCACGCTTGAGCGATGCTGGCGGCAGAGCGGGAGCAGGCGTATGCACGTCGGCGATCGAAGGCGAGTGCGTCGCGGCGCCGTGCTCCGGCTGATGCTCATGCGGCTGCGAGTGTGAGTAGTGAATGAGCGCTGGGTCGATCTGGGGAACGTATTCGTGCAGGTCCTTCTTTGTCGACTCGGAGGACATGAGCAAGTACTGCATGGTTTCGGGGCGCGGGACGTTGCTCGGTGCCTGCACGGTGCGCGGGCTTACCTCCAACGACTCAGCGTCATTCTCAAGAGACTCCATCTCAGGATGAGGGTATTGGTCTGGTCCCCAGAGCGGCAGGATGCTAGGCACTCGCGGACGCTTTAAACTAGACGGGGCTTCCTCCACGACGGGTAGGTCCTTCGTGCGCATAAACTCTGCATAGGCGGTTTCGTAGTCTGGGTGCCTGAACTGCCAACCATTAGGTAGGCCCTTATAGAGCGACACTTCGCGAGACATCGGAAAAGTGTTGGGCAGCCTCATGTTAGAAGGTCCTCCAAGATTACCCAAATTCGCCTTGACCCCACGAGCTCTGATCACGGCTTCGCGGTAAGCTGCCTCAAGCGGATCGTCAGCCAGCATAGCACTAGGTGACATAGGCGTATCTCTTTGCTCGCCCATGCTCGGCCAGGGTACTGGATCTCCAGGGAACTGAGCAGGTATAGCGCCAGCAGTAGGGTACATATTCTGGAAGAAGTCTCTGATAGCAGGTAAAGTAGTCTCCTCAAGAGGTTTCACATCGTTATGGACCTGACTGGCTAGGTTGACAGAGTCTAGATTGCCACACTTCTTCATGATACAAGTAGGACAGGCTTTGATGAAATTGGAGACCAGATCTTTAGGAACCCAGGTATAATGCTTGCGGATAAGCGCGCAAGTCTTGTCACGACCGCCGTGTCCAGTGCTCCCATGACAGTAGCAAAGAAGATCGTAGAGCTGCTCCTGAATGGCCACGAGAAGGTTATCGTGCAGAAGAACCTCGTTCGGAGTCTCGTCTTTGTCGTCGACGACGCCAAGGGTGACGCGGTGTGTCTTACTTATAGTAAACATCTTACGGGCCCAGAAGCGAAATTGGGCAGTCTCTCCCTGAGATTCGGGCTGGTGGAGAACATCCCAGATGCGGTCAAACAGAGCCTGCGAGATCAATGCCTTGCCCTGCCTTCGCGGGGTGAGCGACTGGAGATAGGCCGTCTCGACCTGCTTGTATTGTGCATAGGTGGGAAACCCGGGACGCTCGTTAGGGCTGGTCCACTTGACTTCGGGAGGCGGAGGGGAGGAATCCGCGGGCACCAAGATGGGGGTCACGCCGCGAGTATACGGTTTGAAACTACTAGACGAGTTTCGTCGAGAACTGGGGCGAGATGGCGACATTAGATAGATGAAAAGATAGATCAGGAATCCTAGTTGATGCTAGTGTGCAATGGTATGGCGACTGGGAGGCTAGACTGGGTGTTGACTGACTGCTGATTAAATTCGCCAGGGCGTTGTGGTGGAACAGATGAAAGGAGGCTGACCGACCGCCGCGTTTCTGTGAAATACTCCTGACGCAACCACATGATCGTTCCGGTCACGACTCATAGTATTTAGTCCTACACAGCCGCAAGTCCCATTGAAAACTTGAAAGGAGTAATAACTAGGCTGGACCGAAATTGTGAAGACTGTAAAAAGTAAGCTTTAGGGTTGATGAAATAGACAGACACGACGAAATATGCTATGCCGCGTTGAAACAGAGTATGTAACATTCAGTATTATAATTTTCGCAATTCGGAGTGGACACACTAACAGAGTTTACGTCCCAAGTGGATTGACCGAAGCAGCATATATGCGGTTCTGAAAGACTTGACCATTTTATTTATTTATTTTTGCGCTAGATGACTGTGCTGCAGTTTCATACGAATAATGACACATGTCGTGAAGCGGAGCTCGACGAGGATTAGAAATGCATCTCGGATATAGCAGCGATCATGAATGCGCCCACTAAGACACGAATTATACATTATTTAAGGCTATGATGAGAGTATTGAATTGATAATTACCGTGCAGCAGGTCATGCCAGCTCCAGTCTGTCCTGCTCTTCATCTTTCAAAATCTTTCTATTAAACGCGTGCACTTCAAACCTGCTGCACCGGTCGAGAATGTGTCCATGTAGCATAGTTAAATGGCTCGCATAGATGAATGGGGATTCGGGAAGATCTGATTGCAGTATGGTTCAAAGCTAACTCCGTTGAAGTTCTGCTAGCCAAAATGGCACCGACGACCTGCCCTAAATGCCAAGAATCATCAGGCGACTATCACGTGCTCAGTTATCCAAATAAGTACATCTTATAACTTGATGGGGCAGTCCATCAAAAGACATCACTTCATGGACCACAACCTTCACTTAGTCTGTAGCCCTTCCACGCCTCGATTTTACTCTATGGTCCCACACAACTGCATGCACTATTAAATGCAGGATTTCTCCCTAATGCTTATAGCATATGACACTTTGCTCCATGCGACCATCTTAGTCACAGGGCGGAGAGAACGTCCGATTCTTAGGAATCTAGGATTCTGTCTCCAGGATTATATACCCATTCTTTCCTAGGTTATATCCTTCACTGTTGTAGAACTCCCGTTCAAGATTTTGTGAGCTGATGGATTTAAAGGTTTTGCCCTACTTTTTTGTACTTTTATCCGCATATATTTGCCTTTATTGATTTTTACGATCAAGACTAGCTTGTCAACACTCCAATGATCTTGAATCGTGAGTCCCCTTGCCTCTTCATGTTATATTCAGCGTTAATTCACAAAGCCCCGGCCTCCAACTGGCAACCGGCTTCGAACCGGCTTCGGTTCTTGCAGTATTTCTCGGCAGAGTGTACTTATATACTTGGACCTGTCATCTTTTCTACTTTGCGCATACATCGAGCAACCCTGACCGTATAACTATGTGGAAGAAGCAACTTGAAACCGAGCAACAGTGCGGTTGCAGTGCGACATGCGCACTCAATGCGCACTACGCATTTGATTGGTGTTTATTTGGTTAAGCTGTGCAACACACGTTTGCCCAAATAAAAGGCCAAACAAAGCCATCCCTTCAACTTCACGGTCACCGTCCTCTCAGCTCTCTGAATAGCTCAATCTCGCCAACTGCAGCCCATCCAGTATTTTTGGCTTTCGTTTGACTAGGCAACTCTCAAGGGCTATTCATCATTTGATCTCATACGTGATCGTTTGCAATTTGCAAATGTCCTAGTGGCGGCGCCTTGTGGTTGTGAATGCCTTGTGAATCAATTGTGAATGCCACTCACCGTAGTATCACACTACTGCTATTGGTGACGATACTTGAAACGGTATGGGTACTCTCCAGACTTACTCTCATCGGTATCACTTACTGAATCTGACAACTGCTCGGCATTCAATCGATAGGCGTTAATGGCATGCCACTCAAATACCACTCATGCACATGCAACCGACATGCAACATGTAATAATATTTAATCAGTCGAGTTGCGGCCCGATCGCTAACTGGGTGCGACCTGGATACCCGCAAGCCGAGGTAAGCTGTCTCACGATCAGAGTAACATTGCACTGTTGATTCATCGTGTAAACCCTTGTAAACCCCCAGATTGAAATGAAAAAGTGAAGAGTCGCAGCAGGGTCCACAGGCTTCAATTTGATTCCGACACTGTTCAGCATTTGCAGCAACCATATCAAATAAATAACCAGCCAGATCACCAGTTTATAATTATAAACTTCATACCAGAAGACAATATGGGTAGGTACATCGAACTCATACGACTAGTCAAACATATTGAGCATATTAAGTACAGCACTAGATCCAGATACAGCCCAGCGGTATATATCCAAAACCATGCGCAAGAGATGGGATACCACGACAACAGCCCATACGAAGATTATTAAATGTTCTCAAAGAAACAAGAATCACAACACAAGGGAACAGAAAGATGCTATCACTGGGTCATGACCTCTGGTTTCTTTGCAGCATTCTTGATATTAGCCGTTAAGTGCTTGTGGATGAATGGCAGCACTCCTCCTCCGGCGATAGTCGCTCGCACGAGCATGTCAAGTTCTTCGTCCCCACGGATGGCGAGCTGCAAATGGCGGGGAGTTATACGCTTTACTCTGAGATCCTTCGACGCGTTTCCTGTGACGATGTCAAAATTTGGCTGCAAACACCTGAATTTGAAACAACGCACCAGCAAGTTCAAGCACCTCCGCCGTCAAGTATTCGAGGATGGCGGTCGTGTAGACAGCGGCTTTGGCACCAATGCGGACATTATGCTGTGTGCGTTGTTTCAAGTAACGGTGGATACGGCCAACAGGGAACTTGATTATGCATGATCATCATTCATTATGATCAACGGATGTTACGCAAACAAAAATGTCACGTACCTGAAGCCCGGCCTTTTGACTCCTCGTCTGCACGGAGCGCGGTGCAGTTGACGCTGGCGCATTCGCAGAAGTCGCGCCAGATTTAGATTTTCCACCACCTCCGGACTTAGATGCAGGTGCCATTTGAGTGCTAAGTTGGAAAAGTGATACGAAACTGAAAAATGTGCATGAGTACGCGATGCACGCAAATTGTAAAAATTAAAACGCGCGTCGGCGGTGCGTCAGTACCTTTTGGCTGCCTAAAATCGGGTTCAAATCTGCGATAATTTGCACAAGGGCCCTAATCAACCTCCGCGGGCTCTCGGCAAGGAAAGGAGCGACAGACGCACGATGAACTCGAAGATGGTCGAAGTGTGGTGGTGGTTCCAAAGAGAGACGTATTTTCGCGTATTTGGTAATTTCACACATCCCTTCACATCAACAAACATCACGTGTATACTAATTACAAGGTCCTGCGGGCGTCTGTCGCTCTTTTCAGCGGTCCAAGACGTTCTACGACTATGCCAGAGGAATACTAGCGCAAAAATGAAAAGTTGATTTGTCTCAGAAGGCCATGCGGTGCGCAGCACCGTTTCGTCAGTATTGTCAAGCGGGGCCATTTGATGGCTGACAAATCCACATAAGCGATAATCTAATCTCCAAAGCGTTTGCTACTTGCCACCTCTCAACTTGTTCCAAGTTCCAACGGCCATGTTCAAGAAACCTCTGAGCAATCTCAAGACTTCTGCACCTCTAAGGAGCTCAGACAGGCGGAAGCTAAGGCAGCGTGTTGTCTCAACATACAATCTTTCTGCGGAAGATGGCGATCTGCTAGTTCCTGACGGCATTCTTTCCGTCAAGTTCATCACTCGCGCCGAAGAACCTGGTGTGCGCCTTTTCGGCGTTAAAGCCCATGCAGTGTTTTGACGAGATTCTAGATTGCATATATTGATCCAGAGGGCGACCCTCTGTGGTTCACGATAGGCAAAGGAGCGTCAGAAGACCTCATCCCCACTGTCTACACGCTGTGGAAGAAACAGGATCTCCTACCTTTTCTGTCTACCCCTTCAGCAGTTATCCCTATTCTTGTTGGCGGGGCAGATCTGATGATTCCTGGTGGTTCGTAGTTTTTGGCCGTATACTTCGAGGAGTTATTTCCAGGTGAAAACTAACCTCTGTTTATTCAAGCCAGTTGTACACTGTCCACATGGGCTGCACGAAAACCAGCTTGTCGCTATAAGGCAATACCAAAGGAGAGACAACGAGCCGGAACTATCTGCTCCAGTCGCAGTGGGGCGCATGGCTGTATCAAGTGATCAGGTCCACAAAGCAGAGACAGAGAAAGGAAAGGCGGTTCATGTCTGGCATACCTGGAAGGACTATCTATGGGATATGGGCTCCAAAAAGGATATGCCTGAGAGCACACCCATATCAAAGATGTCCGCGTCGAGCAATGCTACAGAATCTGACCACGACGGTGAGGTGGAAACAGAGGTGAAGAACGAAGAGAACGCTACACCGCCACCACCCACTCCCCCTCCGGCTTCAGTCGAAACTTCTGCCACCATCACGTATTCTCCTGCTGAAGTAACGGAACTACTGAATAAATCCCTTATTCAGGCAATCTCTACGACACTGAAATCTTTACCGGTATCATCGTTTCCGATACCGGCAACATTGCTTTACACGAACCACATCCTTCCGTCACGACCTGCTTTTCCGACGCTTGTCCTGCCTCCCGCAAATAATCCGGAGTTGCGCGCGGAAGAAGTGCCCCATGTGGACACTGAAATTACCATCAAGACATCCAGCCACAAATCCCTGTCGACGTTCCTGAAAGCAGCTGAAAAATTGGGCCTATTGACACTGAAACCGCCACAAAAGCAACAGCCTGATATCCTGGTTACATCAGTCAATGGGACACACGCCCTCGTGGAAGCACATTCTCCATATGTCATGATAAAAGACCTGGAGCTTAAGGCGGCTCAGCGGGCTGCCAGGGAAGAGCGTGCGCGGGAGTCCGAGGCGCGGAAGGAGGTTGAGATCAAAGAGCTATGGAAACCCCACCAGATTACGACCGAGCTATTCGAGGCTCTGGGAGGCAGGTGAGTATCTCAGCGACATGCTACGCTTCATGCTGCCCGCCGGCGGCACGCTAAGCGCCGTACATACAGCAAGAATGATGTCTACACCATCGTCCAAATCCGCGCAATGTTGAATTCGTATATAGCGACGCACAACCTCGTCAATGCGCGCGATCAGGCATACATAAATTTGGACGACGTTCTCTATTCGTGTGTGGCCGTTAAGCCCAAGACCAGTGGCAAAGGTAAAGGCGCCACGGAGGACGACGGCGCTGTCGCGTCCCGCTTCAAAAAGCGGGATGAGCTTATCAAGGCTGTGGTTGGCAAAATGCAGAGCTGGTACGAAATACGCACAAATGGGCGGGAGCCTGTAACAAAGTGAGTACATAAGTCGCTGAACTTCACATATATGCAAGCATCTACGCGGAGGTCCCTGCGTCGCATCCGCGTCCCTGCGCCCGCTTCGCGGACCGCACCTCCCATACTCATGCGTCCGCCACACGTATAGCCCCAGTTGCTAACGCCGCCATTCGCACACACAGGAAAGGTGCGTTGGCGCCGATACAAGTCGTTACGAAGGTGCGCCAGGGCCGTAAAGCGTCCACGCTGATCTCGGGGTTCGAGCCATTTCTCGTCGTGGACGCCGAAGAGATGGCGGATGATCTGCGCAAGGCGTGCGCGGGGTCGACGTCAGGTGCGTTTCGGGCGGGGAATCCCGCACATTACAAATGACATCCGTGGTTGACCCGCTTTACTTCATTTTTTCGCGTTGCAGTGTCGCAGGTCCAGGGTAAGCCCGGTGGGCCTAAACTTGAGGTGCTTGTGCAGGGCAAGCAGTCCAGTGTCGTGCTGGATTACTTGATCGGAAAGGGAATCCCGAAGAAATGGATTGAGGTGGCAGACTTGTCTGGCAAGAAGTGAAGATGAAGGGCAAATGAAGGGAGTTGAATGAAATGTCTACCGACAAAATGAAGGTTGGCTGTTTTATAATTTCATGTTTGTTATCAAACGTTCAATGATCATTTATTTTTTATTCTAGTAATTTTTAGGACATTCATACGGAACTGTAGATTGCACTACCACGTCTAATGTACTTATTTTCAAACCGTCAATACGAGGGTGCTGAGCAGTGTACATCAACATCATTCAACACAGGATCTCTGAGCGAGCTATATGAGCGAATATATGCGCCTAGTATGTGCCTTACGTGCGCTGTACGCCATTTCTATATCTCACTTTTCATTGAAATTTTAATCTCCTTTCTGTACTGCTATAGCATATAGTGCATAGTGTATTAGGATATGTATTGAAACTTTAAATGTGTCTAAGCGTATGGTGGCTTAATCTTGAATGTCAAAATCGCTGCACTCAGAGTAGAATAATAAGTAGGTACCTACTTGGTAGTCCCGGTATACATTCAATTTACGTTGGAAGAGTTTGGTTTTTTGAGTCACGAATATGCCTCAACATACAAATAAACGGTCCTGAATCAACTGCTCAGGCGCTCAAGCGCTCAGATTCAGAGCGCATCGGTTATGGCGTAATGTCATGTGATTACTTTGAAATTTCAAACCCCTGCACAAATGTACTTACAAACTGTTCTTGACCACTACACCATATTTCTAGCATGCCTCGAGCAACGACAGAGAAGTTTTCCAGAGCACACCAGCCGCCAGTGAAGAAGAAGGATGCTCAGAGCTCATCGTCTATGACAAATCCCATCTTCAACACTGCTAGATTCGGACAGCATATCCTCAAAAATCCGGCCACCGCTCAGAAGTGAACTGAATCATTACATGTCTTGAGATTATGAAGGCTAATATAGCATATCAGAATTGTAGATGCCGTCAGTGTGTAAACTTTGTATGTGGGATCCTCTCTGAAGAAGTAGATACCAGGCGAACCTCAAGCCGACCGACAAAGTGATGGAAGTCGGACCTGGTACAGGAAACCTGACGGTCAAAATCCTGGAGAAGGCAAAACACGTCACGGCAATAGAGATGGACCCCCGCATGGCTGCTGAGGTCATAAAAAGAGTACAGGGAACGTGAGTGCGCAGGCGTTTCGATGCATTGATTGCAAATAGTTAATCTTATCACTGCCAATTCATCCTTTGTCCCCCAGACCCGAGCAGCGCAAGCTCGAAGTGATCATCGGCGATTTCGTCAAGGTCGACATGCCCTACTTCGAGGTTTGCATCTCCAACACCCCATATCAAATATCCTCGCCACTCGTGTTTCGCCTGCTGTCCCACCGACCGCTCTTCCGCGTCGCAATCCTCATGTTCCAGCGTGAATTTGCCCTGCGTCTCGTCGCCCGCCCTGGGACCTCCCTGTGGTCCCGGTTGTCCGCAAACGTCCAGGCAAGCGATCTATTGCACTCATTTCCACTTTTCCTTTTAGACTTACCACCGTTATGAATTAAACACAGCTATACTCCAAGGTCGATAATATCATCAATGTCTCGCGAAATGACTTCCGCCCGCCGCCGCAGGTCGAGTCATCCGTCATTCGCCTCGTTCCCATCGACCCCCCTCCGCCTGTAAAGTTCGAGGAATTTGACGGCATGAATCGTATTATCTTCTCCCGTCCGAACAAGACGGTGCGCGGTAATTTCCAGGCCAAGGGCGTCATGAAAATGCTGGAACAGAATCGTGCAACCTGGCTATCGGTGCAGGAAATGGTGCGCTCTACCTCGTGTTCCCGTCCTATTGTGTGCCATCTATGAAAACTGATATGCATTTCTTTTTATTGCTAGTCTGTCGATGATGATAGGCCGATAAGCAAAATAGTTGATGACGTGCTGGAGGAGCTGACATTTACGGAAAACCGTGCTGCTAAAATGGACATCGATGACCTGCTCAAGTGCGTAGTGTCTATTCCATTTCTGTATGCGTGGTAACTGATTATGCTTTTTTGACATAGGATGCTGTCCGCATTTCACGAGGTTGGAATTCATTTTTCATAGCGCTATTTTCTCTCTCTGCTCTGCCACTGCCCCCAAAAAAATTTCCGGACATCCAGCATGTCTTTCATGTCGCATCTGCACACGCTGTGTCAGTTTACCTTGCGGTGATCTGGGGTAGATTACCCGTCTGTGCCGCCCCACATCCAGGATATGCCTGCCACTGAAGCCTTTGCAGTGTCAAGACCATGATCAGTGGAGCAGATGCCAAGTCCTGTTCATAACTCAAAATGCTGTGCGTGAGGGAAATGTATGTGTATGTAATAATAGTACTGTAAATTACGATAGCCTTCCTGCTTTCAGGGTTTCTCCTTTTCATTGGCACACTTCATAACCGCTCAGTCTATTAAGCTCTGGTATCGTATACTGCACGTATGACTGCGCTCATGAATTACAGGCAGCATATGATGCTATGTAGAGCACTATCAATCTCAATCAGGTCGTTAGCCCGACTTTCTCGCTGTCCGAAATCCCTGCTCCATGACGAGGAATCCCAAGATCTCGGCAGGCTGACTCTCATCATCCATGGGTGAATTATGAGTTCGCGCAGTCGCCAGTGACCTGATGGTCGTGGGATAATATTTTACTCGAATGCGAAGGAGTTGCCAGGTCGGGGGGTATCAATCAGACCACCCTCTCACTCAAGTCAGTGAGACCTCTCGAGCTTAAAGGCTAATTGTTGCATGACCTTCAGCCTTTCGTAAACCTCGTCGTTTAAGCGCACCACCCCACAATCTTATTTGGGGCATGAGTCATCCGGAGGAGCACAGAATTATCTGCGAGCGGTCTGACAACCAACGGCTTCGCGGCCCATGTTGGTCAGAACACAGTATTTTGTCGCGCGCGCGGCAGTGACTTGTCCGATTGCTATAATTGACGCTTGTGAACGATGCGGGTGTTCCTTCCGGCGCAAGTCGCGTGGGCGTAGGATGGGTTTAAATGGAAAGAATATTGGCGACATGGAAATACGTCCGGGTTTATTGAATTAATAGGATACAAAAACCCACAGAAATGCTGGGATAATGAATCTGTGAAGCTTCGACCATTAGTGCATCTTCCGTTATTAGTGGAGGTGGTAGTTCGATGTGCTGGCTCTTTCGTGCATAGCCTGAGGAAGTAGCGGGGCATCTGGGAAGCGATTGTTACTGCTACGCACTTTACGTCCGAGCGGATGGATGGAGCAGCAAGTAAAAATCATGGTTTCGTTCTAAGGATATACATACTAGATGTATGACTGTTGATCCGAAATCCGTCGCTGCAACGCACCCCACGAAAAATCATGCTTATTCCAGGCCTACCGTTGAGACCAACTTGACGGTTTAGTCTATTAAATAAATGTAAGCATGTGCACACCGACAGCGTAACACGAGATAGCTGATTGATACGGCAAATTAGAGAGATAAATACTCACAGCGGCGCGTAAGGGAGGAGGCCCGTGTGACTGCGGAGTGGCATTCCTCACCGGTTCCTCATAGTTGGGTTTGACAGATTGGGGTGGTGTGAAATTCGCGAAGAATTCGTCCAGCCAGCTGAAGAACACCGCTTTGTCCTCGGGGCTGAGGTTCGCCCAATCTATTGCGGGCGGCTCTGGGGGCACGGCAGGGGCGACAGCCCGGGGATTAAGGCTTGGACGCGACGACCGGACTATGGGCGGTGGTCCGCCACTCGGTGCAGGGGGAGGGGTAGGCGTGGGTCTTGATTGCGGCCCAGAATTCGATCGCGGCGGTGGAGCGGGTGGTACACCAGCTTTGGCGCCTCGAGGAGGCGGGGGCGGCGGTCCTGACGAGCCTAGCCTTCCGGGCAGCGGTGGGGCGGGGGATGGAGAACTAGAACCGGCCCTACTGGACGAAGCAGATAAGGCAGCTGACGAAGTCCGACTCGGCGGTGGTGGTAGCGGCGCCAGTGGCTTGGGCTTTGTGCTGCTGTTGACTAGACTCCTGGGTGGTGGCGGTGGTGGAGGTGCCTCGCCACTATAGGGGTCCCAGTTTGTCTTCTTCATGGGCACGCTGTACGACATACATCGCTCAACGTGGCAGCGAGTTGATACATGGCCAGGAAGCTACATGCCTTGAATTACGATCTCGAACATTGGTAATTTTCTCCTTGCTAGTGTTGGCTGCCCCAGCTGCTTTGGCTTTCAGTTCGGCGACTGAAGAATAGACCTGAGATCAGCGTATTGCCCGTACCATGGGAGACACGGGTTTGGATTACAAGTTGGCATTTCCACCGGTGTTTCACAGCTTCCTAGTGCTCTTAAGCGGTGTTACTGGCGAGTCTGTGGACGCTTCAAATGAATAAGTGAGATCGATGAATGAGATGATTGAGACTCGACTCAAACCCCGTCCATCAGGTGATATTCTCAGAATGCCGGCCCACGTGGATTTGATTCCTTCGGGCAAGTGCCGATCTACTCCAGCTGCCTTCATAAGTTTTATTGCCATTCGATTTAGGGATCGTGCTGTTTTCTAGGGCGTTGTATGCTTGGCGCGTAGGCAAGTGCTACACAAGCTTACTAGACAAGATATTGCGCCACATTAAAGTGTCAACGACTCGACTGGTATGGTACAGGCATGATTCACAACAAATCCAGCTAGTAACTGATATGCTCTTGACAATTGCCTTTTCGTTTCACCACTGAGCTGCAGCACCATAAGGAGAGTCTGGCAATGATAGAAGTAGTATATTTTCAAGACAATAACACAGGATTATACTACTAAGATTGCAGTGACCGGTCACCATACGTATGGGGAAACATTAGATCAAGATAATAGAGGCATCTAGCAGACAAAGCGCACAATATATAGCTACAGAGGGAGATAGGACATATTAATGATGTGGAAATAAAGCATATAGGAAAGCATGACATGTATGATGTACGAAAGCAATAAGAATGGTGAGACGTCACGACACCGCGAGCAGATAAAAAAAGAATGGTCGGAGGTACATCTAGCGAAGCGCAAGGCTTAGGGCTTTACCGTGCAGTGCGCTTGCACTCTGGGAATGGGATTTGGAACATATTCTGAATTTTGCGGTCTTCAATGACGGCCTGTGCGTGTCCGATTAGCTTGTAACTGCGACCTGGAGTGTTTGTACGTACCGAATCACATCCACAATTAGTCGCCGACCTATGCTTGTGAGCCTGACTAGTCTTGCATGTCGGGGAACCGCAATCCTTGATCTCGCCAGTGAAGAAACGTCCGTGGAAGTGCTGCAACAAACGGCATAAGGGTCGCGTTCTATGTCAACGTTATTTTCGACTCACTCCACAGCCCCTATAGAAATCGCCAATACTGCACATACGGTCAGCTTAGGAATCGACCGGCAAAGCGAGAGGCTACTCACACCATGTGGTGGCACATTTTTGCAGAAGAAATAGGTTATAAAGAATTAAGAGGTGGCGAATGTGCCTTTTAGTGAGTGCTCAACGCTGGGATGTTGGGAGGGAATGGGAGGGCCGAGACAGAAGTAGTCTGGTTTTATACAGGACGCGACTTGAAACGCTGGGAACCAGGGTGACATCCAGACTAACCGTGTCAACTTTTGGGGGCCATAGGCATGATGCGAATATTACCTCAATCTACTTAATTGGTAATTGCATGCTCGCACACAAGCAACGCACAGCCAAGTCGTATATTTCCTTAGTCCCCTGCATCCCTCCCCGAGCCGGACGTTCACACGTGGCAACTGTAACTGAGTGGGCCCTGTCGAGATGCAGCATTTGCAGCCAATTGCTGGCCTCCGCCACGCGGCGTTCGAGATAACAAATTAGCCTTTTGTAAGGATCCAATATTAACGTCTGCACAACGCGGTAGCCATAATGCGTCTGGCCCTCATACCTCGTTTCTACGTACAGAGATATCTTGCTCTGTGGAAGTGGGCATTGGCTGCTATTCAGACCCTCAATTAATGCCGGCCACGAACCAGTCATGGGTCCTCGGAGAAAACTAGCACTTGAAGGCGGCGGCAATTTAGGATCATATCTTTTACGTTTATGCACATATTTGGATCTTCGGGATTCCAACCGTTTTTGAACCTGGGATCTTTTTTTTTTGCGTCGGATTCTTGTCGGGTGAGCGTGAGAGATTCGGGCCCGCAGCCAACGCGCAGCGCACTAATACGCCCGAGCGCAATGGGAACGTTGCCTGCACCTCGTAGCGCATTGGTCGCGCAAACGTCCGTGGGCAAGCACGAGAATTTTTACTGCACGACGGTGCATGGTGCAGATACCAATGGGGATCTCTGCGATTGAGCGGCGCAGATTCATTGGTCGATCACAGGAGACGGACATTGGCACCATACCTGATTCTATTTCATGCGCTTCTTTTTCGCTACACTTTCTGACGCGTGCGGGATCAAATGGGGCCTTCGGCGGCGCTAAATTGATCCATGTAGGCGCTCGTTTGCTGTTACTACGCTTCAACCAAGCGCGTGAATGGCGCATATACCGGTGTGTTAAACGGTCGCCGAAGGTCGTCCACGCGCTCTCCCGCGACTTGCGAGCGTGTGTGCGTCATATTTACAGCAATGTCTTGATCTAAAGTCGGGAAAGTACATAAATTCTGAGGGTCCCGCCCCTAAGCTCTAGCGCACTTGCTCAGGGAAAGTTCGGACGCGAGCTGCTCCGTGTATGCCGCTTGACCATATATGTGCCCTTGCAGGAAAGTCGGGCAAGAAAAAAGCGTCACTGGTGCATCCTGCTGCTTCATCTATGACTGGACTGGACCCTTGGGAAATTTTCGTTGACATATGTAAGTCAACGGAGGTTTCAAGATATTCAAGGGTTCATGTCGGTGCCTTTATCTACTTTTCTACATAGAGTTCAGTGCCGAGGAACGGCAGGCCGGCCATTCGCAAGGTACGGAATGATGCAGGTCACTAAAAATAGCCCCCGCCTGCGAACCTACTTGCGAACCTATCCTAGCAAACCTTAATCCGCAGACATCTCTCCCTACGAATGTCCGCGACACTTGCGCAAACGCGCACTGGAAATATGATCTCCCACGTGGCTATCAATACCCTCGTATAGTGACCGCCTTACCGTAAATTTGAAAATCAAGTGCAATTCGATGATGCTTTGGATGATGTAGTCACTACTGGCCAAAGGGGTTCTATAGGCCGAATGCGGCATGTACCAAGCTTCCTGGGTATCTCGCTCCTTTCAGAGCCAAGGGCCAGGGGTCCAATTTACTAAGATGTCAACGGAACCGAACAAGGTGTATATATGGTATAAGTTCTTTGCGATACTAGCTCAGAGTCAGTGCACATGAACATCGAGGGGCCGCCGATGATGATTATCTACCGAATTCACCGTGCACTAGCCCTGCATTGAATACCTTGAGACTGAGATGAGACACAGCTACAGAACTCTCATGTCGTCGCTCCCGCAGAGTTCAAACATTTGAATGACATACCTTTATCACATCGTTTGTATGTAACCTCTCCTTAAAACTTGTGTATGGATGGCACGAACCTGGACCAGATATTCCGGGGGCGCACTTTCCTTATTTGCGTAGTTGCGACCACCAGTACTAGTCACACTAGCAACTATCTTTAAATAGGTATTTCAAGAAATTTTATAAAGGCCAGGAGGCCATGTGCACAGATGTGGAGTTTTGAATATTTTGATTGTTATGCGCTTTTACGTGAGTGGCCGACTCATGCTTAATTCAGAAGGAGAATCCAGTTCTACAGATGCACATGTTAAATGAGCTCGCTTGAGCTCGCCTATTTTTCTACATACGCGCATATGTAACGTCGTACATGACAACTGATACTCGGAGGATGGATATATCTTTAATTGGAACTATATCAGTGCATATTTTCATACATGTGGCAAGCATTTTCCAGCTGAAGATTTCATGTCCACGCCCTTGTCATCTCCTCTTTCTTATAATACACATGAGAAAAACATCTCACAGTGCGTGGTTAAGTAGTAATCATTAAACTCCACAAGTTGTCATGAGGGATTTTCTCCACTGCTTTTTATCTGAATGAACAATGATAAGTTCGTTTCATTTTAATGAGCTGTAGAAGATTGTCATACATACCTGCATATCCGATATACCTATGCTCTGAAAGGTTATCTGGCCCGAACCTATTTTTGGATTTATCTTATCAACCTTCTCAGGAATGCCATGAGCATCGAAGTGTACAGCTGGACTCTTTCGATAACAGCTTTTACTCTCTCCACCATGTCTTCAGAGGTACCTGAGTTCAAACCCCTGCTTGGTTAGTGCCTATGCTCAAGATATGTACAAATATTGTGGCATGTACTGACTGTGAATTACTTGCAGAGCAGAGCGTCGGGTATGGTGTCGTCATTGGTGCGAGCATGGCCGTTATCAGCTATCTATACTGTTGAGAACGCTCACAGCTAGTTCTTAGGGGTTGGGTTCTTCTTCGCCCTCGTAATGCTCTGCCTTACCTTTCTGCAAACACGCTTCACGGATACATCCCCGAGAGCGTCTGAGGAATTTACGGTATGTGCCTATTTTCGTTGACCTCGAAGGGAGTATTCAAGCTACTTGTAAAATTTGAGACTGCATCTAGAAATGTGAAAGTAAGTTCAACCGAGCTATCAAACCTTCATTGCATACTTATTCGCTTGGCTATAGCCTGGATTAGTATGTTGTGGGATGTGGGTGTCATTTAAGCTTTCCTTTCTGGGACATCATGGACAGCGCCGCTGACTTCATTCTTTAGCGTTAGCGCATGGACCTGGAGTGCGACACTTCTGCAGTCCAGCACGGCTGCGTATACTTTTGGCGTTAGCGGTCCTTGGTTAGAGGCTACTTATATACTTATGACTCCGTTATCCTAGCCTGAAGATATCTAAATAGGTGGTACGGCGTCGGAGGCACGATTCAACTCGCCATCTTCGGCATGGTCGCCGCTAAAGTAAAAATGAACGCTAATGGAGCACACACCTTTCTTGAGGTACGCGGTCTAATAGATTCACACAATACACGCACATACTTATCACCTCGCCGTCATTCAGATCGTGAGAGTCCGATTTGGGACGGGGCCTCATTTGCTATTTACCTTCTACGCATTTCTTTGCATCATGGTGGTCTGCGGCTCCTTGCTCTGTTAGTCTATTGGGATTTACAATTGCATCCGATGACTAACCTGGATGCTTATTTTTGACTCAGTGGGAGGAGCGGCTACCGTCAATGCACTAACTGGAATGAATACTCGTAAGCACGGTTCCTCGGAGATAATTATATGTGGAAGGAGTAGCAATGTACTAACTTTTCCATTCAACCTTGCAGTCGCTGCATGTTTTCTACTCCCAATAGGAATAGCCGTATATGTCATTGTTGGGTACGATTGTTCCAAGATAGCAAAGATTATTCGCGTATGAATTTTTGATCCACCGCAGGGGTCTTCGGGCGACATTCGTATGCGACTGGAGTCATACATTCATCTTGTTCATAATCATTTACATCGTGAGTCTCGGAAATTATATGCACCGGTCCATTTTACATACAGGAGAACCATAGTTTATTTTCCGTACATAGTAAGCTGCATTCCCCAGATCCGCATCCATGGTGAAATCTGAATTTGAATAGCGGAACGGCCCCAGCTACAGATGGACTCCCGGGTTTCTACAACCTTCTAGTGAAGGCTGGAGAAGAGACCCCAGTTGTCGGAAATGAGAACGGGAGCTACCTGACGATGAAGAGTAATCAAGGTCTTGTGTTCGGAGCGGTGACTATCCTGAGTGGGTTTTCTGGAATTTTCTGTGACCAAGGATATTGGCAAAGAGTAGGCCGAAGCTCGATTACCTTCGTATTATTGCTAACCAGAGCAAAAGGCAATTGCAAGCCATCCGCAATCAACCACAAAAGCATATGTATGTTACTTATCGTTCTTCATCGCTCGATTTCATTGAATGGGTTCGCTAGATGCTTGGTGGCCTGTCGTGGTACGGTTGTACCCCTTAACATGAAGAGTCCATTTCTTACTCTATTCGTGTCAGGTTCGCCGTCCCATTCGCATTTGCCAGTTGTCTGGGCCTTGGGGCGAGGGCTCTTCAGAACAATGTGGGTCACCACTTCAAACACATAAACGACCGGCTGACAGGTCGACCAAAAAGCCCTTATTTCCAACCTATCCCAATCCGTTGTCGGCATCACAAGTCAGCGCTGGGTTAGCAGCTCCCGCTGCAGCTGCCGTAGTCATGGGTAAAGGTGGAGCCATTGCGGTCCTCCTCGTCGTTTTGTAAGCAGATTGCGAGTCAACTGACAGACTGGCCTAATGAGATTCTGTAGCATGGCTGTGACCAGTGCGTGTAGCGCGGAGGTGAGTCAGTTACGGACCATCGCAAACGAAGTTAATAACGAACAATGTTATCTATTTTCATTAGCTGATAGCTGTATCAAGTCTTTTGTAAGAGTGTCTGATTGCACTGAATGGATTGGATCTCATAAGCTGACTTACCTGGTGGATCCCAAGCTCGTATGAGTGCGTAGAATCCGGACAATCACAGAGTTTCTAGTAATACTCATCAAACCGCAGCATCTACAAGGCATATTTCTTTCCCAAGGCCCGGGGAGCAGATATCGTGCGCGTATCCCATTTGTTCATCTGTTTTTGGGCCGTCTGGATGGGGTGCTGGGCCACAATAGTAAGATGAATGCGGGCACACACAGTCCGACGCTGATAGCCATTCACTCCAGTTACACAAGGCAAACATAGACCTCGGATGGGTGAGTGCCTATCTTTGCGAATCTGAAATTTGACGAAATCTAGCAATCTGCAACCAAGTTATTCTATGTCCAGTGAGTCCCTGACAAGACAGTCTAGTAGAGTTTTGACGAAAGGTTTCGACCAGAGGGGTTGTTCTGAGCCCAGCAGTAATACCCATCGGATTAACAGTGACATGGCGGAAATTAACAAGCACAGGAATCGTCGCAGGAGCCGTGATTGGTGCCACCTTAGGTGCGCTTAATGTCTTGGATGTTTTACGAGAGCAGAAGTAATATCGACCTGAAAAAGGAATGCTTGCTTGGATGATCGGGTGCTGGAAGATATACGGTAATAATACCACGCCCAGGAGATATGCCATGTCCTGACACGCAAAAACCCGATAGGTGCTATCAATGTCCCTAATCTTGCAGAGCCCTACTCCGCCGTGTGTAGCGGGCTGACTGGGCTCCTCTTCTCCGGGATCATTACAGTTGCCGTCTCCTTGATGAGTGAGTGCAATGTATCTTCCCACTCTACGCCGATAACCGGAACCTAATCATCATCATACGGGCAGACCCCGCTGATTACGACTTCCAAGGAACGAGAAAAATAGCGAATCTGGATGTCGACTTCGAACCTGTACACGAGGCGAGTTCTCAAGGAGAAAGAAGTGACGACGACCCTCCAGAAATGGACGAGAAAAATTCGTCAGACATAGAGAAAAATCCCGTGAAAGTAGGTGATTTGGAAACGACCAGTGGCTCAAGAGAGGCCGAAGAAATCCCTGTGAATGATAAGGCCAAGGCAACGGACTTGAAAGTGCTCCAAGCCGCATTCAAGAGGGCAGCATGGTACAGCTTGACGCTGACTGCCATTGTTACCGTCATAGGTACGCATATGAAGTTCCCTCTCATCCTGTGCAGGCAGTTGACCATTAAATAAAGTGCCTTTACCAATGTTCTTCTCGCATTACGTCTTCAGTGAGAAGTTCTTCACATTTTGGATTTCAGTAAGCATGTGCGTTAGAGCCATTGGGTTACGTAGCTTGGAAGTATGACTAAAATTCCGCGTCCAGAATATGGGCACTCCTCAGTGGAACATTCTCTGTTCTGCTTCCGGTCTGGGAATCACGGAGGGAGATAATGAAAATTTTGGGTGGTTGTTGGAAAGCTTTGGAAGCAGTGCGGCGCTAGAAGTGTTTAGGGTCTATATTTGTCTATCAACAAAGGCGGGTAAGTATGAACATGAATAAGTTAGGGGAAATAGTTAGAATGATAGAGGACGTTAGGGGTCTTTAAAGAGAGAAAAGTCGAGAGCATGCAAGTCATCCGCGCGTGATTTCCCACGAGCTTTTTATTTTAGAAATAAATCCGAGTGATCACCGTGTCGCGCGCCGGAACGTGACAAGAGCAGCAAGGCTGACTGAAAAAAAAACGCGCACCCTTCATGCCTCATTTACGTCCTATCGACTCAGGAGCCTCCACTTTACATTACAAACCCATTCTACATACATTAACTGTTACGAACAGACTTGGGAGGGTACTAGAGGCATTTTGGTATAAATACGTATGTCCAACCTGATTCTTGGTATATATGTAGTTCGTCAACGAGCAAATTGCCTACAAAGAGAGCAACAATAAATAACTGATCCGGTACTTAGAAGCATTGCTGCAGTGCAGACAGCATGCATGAAGACTAGGGACGCGTGGCGCTTGACAGGGGCTGTATAGCCTCTAGGCTCTTCCGGTGACCTTTGCCCAGAACCTGCCTGACCTTGTTGTCTGCATGGGGTAGTTAGTAGTAGTAGCGCTTGACATGCGCTCGCGACGACGTCCAAAGCACACTGTGCACCCGGCCAGGAGAAGGAGGATGAATGAGGCGAAGGTGAGCCAGAACCCAGGGGCTGTTATCGTCTTTGCGCCGATGTTCATGTCGTCTATTGCGTGTTTGACTAGAGCAAATAGGGCGATCTCAATGGCGAAGGATATCAGGGTTATCAACGCGGCAAGGAAGGACACTAGCGACGCCGCAAGCGTCACGGTGACATGTGTCGAGAAGGACAGAAGGAATGCAATGAACGTCACGGCGGTGGCTACAAAACGGAAATGAGAGGGGTGCGTTGATGATTCATGAATGCGAACCACATACCGACTGGCTGAGTGGCAAGGCCACGAGTCCATGATGATTTAATGACGGTAATATGGTTGATGTCGAGTGGGTTAATTATCTCAACTTGATATCCATGCTCTACAAGGTTTTATCATGATCAAGATGGTGCCACTTTTTCAAGTTCGGAACAAGGCTCACGTTTGACTCCGCAGATCCTCTCTCCCGTCGTAGTATACGCACAAGGTGCCCTAGAGAATGTCAATCATTGGCTTTCTATGTAGGTTGTGCCCACTCATACCATATACCGAACTGAAAAAAGATTTGATGAGAAAAAAGAGATTGGGCATTAACTGAGGAACTTACGCGTATTTCACTCAACTCCAACGCTCCCTTCTCTGGTGAATTAGAGACACTACCAGATTGGAACTTGACGCGGGTTACATCCAATGCCGGGAGGAATGGCAATGATATCGAGGCGAGGAAGCTCAGAACGAGCGCACAGGTCAGGAAAAAAATGCCAGGGATACAGAACGCGCGCGACATGGTAGGCTGAAATGAGGAGCAGTCGATCAGGCAGTATTTATACAAAGTTCAAAGCGCTTCCGCGCCATGACCTCACATCATCTTCTCACGCGGAACTAAGCATATAAATGTCGGCTAGAAGTGTTCGTACCTTTTAGTGGCCAAGAGGGGCTAAGGGTTACGGTTAGAAGATGATTGAACTTATTTTCGGTTGCAACTTCAGGCAACTTCACTGTGGTGTGTATGTACTTTTCATCGAGTCTGCAGTGTACTGTGCCCTTACTTGCTTTATGAAGCAATTCATGCAAAGGACTAACTCTGGTCATAAGGAGTTAATCATCATAGTTCCGAAAGAGAAGGTTTGTAGAAGGTCTTGAGAAAATCATGAAAGCTGTGGGTAGTGGGCGCTCTTTGCAACACAGTCCTGAACATCTGTGCAGAGCACAAGTTAACATATACCGGAATACAGTTGAGATTAATCCGTAACTGCCGGAAGCTCCCTTCTATTCCTCTCACACTGCTCGAATTAGAAAAAAAGTCTCCTAGTGCCAAGTATCACATAATGACATTCAAACCCAACATTTGTTAGGTGACTTGCACTACGGCACTATGAAGACGGGTGCTATAGTTTGAATTGCAGAATGTTGTATATGTGAGACTACTACTACTCCCAGCTGGAACCTTCGTAACCGGCTGTGATCCATCATGAAAAAAGAAGGTTTTCGTTTGATACTACCTGATACCATTGTAATGCAATGGCACTGCATAAAATAAAGTAACACAAGAAGTATTTGTTACAAAGAAAAATGACTCAGTAGAGTTGCCACACCGACAGTAACACCGGCGTGATGATCAGCTCCCAGAAAAGGCAGAAAACATTTAAAACGCGGTTGTTGAGAAGTCAAAAAAAAAAACTCGCCTTTCATGCAATGGAAAAGGGCAGCAAAAGTAGTTAGTACTGCTGGGGTTAGTCTGTTAGCCATCCTGCAACAATGATCCGTTGCTCTTAAGGTACAAAGAATTCTATTCCAGCCTTCAGGATGTCAATAGAAATCCTAGCAGTACGGAGGTTTGACATGCGCATTCGTCTAAGTTTAAAGGTGTGCATGAGAGAACCTTCGCGGTAGATTCTTACCAGAGGGGCCGTCTCGGAAACAAAGACAAAACAGGCAGACGATGTACTGTATTAAATTAGCGCCCGCTCTTGTTCTGCAACAATCCCCATGGCGTTTTTCCGGTTTTGGGACATATTTCTCTCCGTGCCGAAATGGCCCAATCCAGGCTGTTGCTGCATGTATTACCCCAAGTTACCGTTGTGAACCGGGGGAGCACTTGAGTTTTAGACGTATCCCTGGCTTTAGGAAACCATGCTCGCACTAATTACAGATACGGCTTTACCTCCAATTACACATACGGACAGCTAATTTGTGAGACCTTGGGGCGTTTGAAGAAAAATATGCGTTGAGGGTCAATTTAATCTATGTTGAATTAACAGTACTTGCTCAAGTGACTAACTCAAGAAAGCCAGCTTGCTGTAGTGTAATGCATGAAATAGACTAGTCTGAGAACCAGTATTAGAGTTTGTGGCACTGTGAAAGAGGCGGCATTAGAGAGTTCGCACATACAACCGCGTGGACCATGCCTCGTGACACTGAGCAGAGGCTGCAATTTAAATTTGGATTCGTATCCACGTGGTAATTAAAAGTCTCTAGAGTACATACTTGGTACTCTATAATCTCTGCTACCAAAGTTATCATTCTAGAGGGATGTGACTTAAGGAGATCGCAATGCTAAAGGCCCCGGATGTAAGGTTTAAGTTGCAATGCGATTCAGTGTAATTTTAGTCTACTGTATTATAAGGACTGACAGATATTATGTATAACTTATTCACACACCAGCCTGTGGGGCCTTCATGACACTGCCAGTGATCGATGATCGTCACTAAACGCGTAATGCCTTGGCTGAATTACTCAATAGGACATAACTCTCATATTTCAGCTCTCTTAATAGGTGTAAGGATGGCTTAAAGTGCTACATGAATACAGAAGTCTTCGGCGTGTTACATACACTGGCATATACTATTGTTTTTGAAACGTACCTTAATCGTATAGCTTGCCCAAGTGGTGACGAGGACAAAATACGCATCATGGGTAGTTATGGATATCATTGATGTAGAGTACAATCTACGTAACCCATGATGTCAACATCCAAAGAATTTGGGAATAGCAATTTTCTACATATAATCCAAGTGAAAGGTATATAAAGTAGACGGGTGAGGAGTCTTCACAAAAAGCCCCGTTTTACATAAACGCCATATAATCATCATGAAATTCGCCGCTGTTGCCACCATCTTCGCATGCGCTGCTGTTTCAGCTGCCCAAGCGGCGACTACTATCACCAGCGTTAATGTCTCCTCATCGACGACCACATTGACCTCGTAAGTGCACTATACATCACCGTTCACTTCATAATTGCATTAATTTACCTCCAATTCGGCAGAACTAATTCTGCAGCTGCATCTTCATTATCGTCCGCGTCGTCCTCCTTCTCGTCTGCAGTGTCGGCGAATGCATCATCGATATCGTCATCCATCAGCGCAGCTGCGGGTAATGCCACTGCCGCGGCATCTTCCTCCCTCAGCTCTTTGTCCAATTCCGCCAGCTCAGCCCTCAACCCCAGCCCCACCAACGGCAGTGGTTCATCGGGCGGGAACAACACGAGTGGAGCAGAAATCCAACAACACAGCTTTGCTGGAGGAATGGTTGTAGGCCTTATTGGTGCCGCGATGGCTATTTTCGTCTGAGGCACTGTCTTACATTTTATGACAATGGTGAGTCTGTAAAACTCGGAAGGTAGATTTATGGGCTTACGCAGACTTATGCTTAACAGACACTGTGTGCATATTCGTACTCCACGACGCGCTCTCAAGAACTTGGTTTCTGTAGCGCGCATGAGTTTGTACGACTGTATTTCAATATATTACTATTACTCTTCTGTGGACATAAGGCACTTTGAAATATATTTTGCTGTATTTGATATGAATAAAACCTCTGTAGACATAAGATGTCTGCTTCAGCGAAAATGCTCGTTGACTGGGCTCACTTTTAATTTAACCTAAGACGTCATCGGCCTTAAGCGCGGTTATTTTTAGCATCAACTCCGGCGGCTGCTTCAAACTGCTTCAAGCTTGACACAAAGGGCGTCTAGAAGAGTGTTCATACGCGATATTCCGTTAATGTATTGATACTAGAACTATGTATGTACACATAAAGGGCTAGGCATAGTCAATCTCCGAGCGATTCTATGCAACTCTATACACATAATGTGATGTTGCGGACAGCTGGAGCAGTTGCTCCACCTCGAATCATGGAGCGTTGGGGCTTTGCCAAGGCAACGTTTGGAGTATTGCGCAGTAGAAGGCAGTAGCTGTGCATGACCATCATTTCCATCACGAACATACGGTCATGCCATATAGCTGTGACATCGTAAACGAGCAGTATAAAGTGGGGAGGACGATTTCCTACTTTCCTAGCATCGAACAGTCAGCCCCACGTACCTTTCCTTTGAATCAGCTATTTAATCCCATCCTTCCATTAAATACACATACAAAATGAAGGCCTCAGTAATGACCCTCGCTCTCTTCTTCGCAGGCGTTTCTGCGCAAAGCAGTTTGGTCACCGACCCCAACGTTTCGAGTGCTATCGGCGCTCTCCCATCGGGGTGTGTTTAATTCCTGTTGTAGGTATTACAAGTAATGCTAATTTTCAATCCACAGTGCGTCATCGGCTCTCAGCGCTGCCAGCTCTATCGCATCTTCCATTGGCACCAACGGTACCTCAGGGATCGCTGGTGCGACCTCCGCTGCTGGCTCGGCCTTCTCGTCTTTGACAAGTGCAGGCACCGCGCCTACGGGAATCATTGGGAACATCACCGGTAGCGGCTCATCGACATCCTCCTCTAGTGGTGGCACATCTGCTACCAACCCCGCCAGTACAGGGGGGGCCACAGGAACCGGAAGCGGGGCGTTGGGACTTCACGGGAGCAGCATGGCGGGCGGTCTAGTTGTAGGACTGGCTGCAGGCGCCATGGCTGCTTTGCTGTGAATTGCGCCATAGGATACCTCCGGTCAAAAGTAACGGACTATAGACACGGAGATTACTAGAAGTTGGCAATAATGCGGCTGGCCATGATGCAAGATATAAACGGCGGACACTTGTTTTCACGGACCATTATTTAAATATACCATAATATATGTTCACTTGAACCTATTCACTTCTGTTCGGTTGACTGCGAGAAACTCTGCGTTCATATTCCGTTAGTATATTATTTGACAGCGCAGCAACACTACTATACTGCTGGGCGTACAGAGAATAAAGATGTACTCTATATCGATAACGCCGAGCTTCTTGATCTCTAACCACGACAAAGCACAGCCACATAGGCATTCAGCGAGTCGAAGAGCATCATAAGTAGCATTAAGACATACCTGTAACCACCCACAAAACCTCCCATTATACTTTTTTACAATACAAACATCAATCACATCCTACTACATGCCCCCCAAGCACGGGACGGCGTCGCAACAGACGACAACGACAACAACAAACAGACCCAGCACACGTAGTGAAATACACTTACCGAGAGACACTAGAGAATCAATAGAAACACTAGAAAGGTTCAACATACTCTCACGCGAAGACAACATAATGGACCCGAGTTCATTTATACAAGCACTCAAAGAATATGCAACGTCAGACCTGCCAACCGACTCAAAAACAAACAATGATTATAAACGGACGATCTACGCCATCGGAACAATCATGTCCGAACTACTAACGGCCCGGAGCAGCACCGAAGACCTGATTAAGTCATCCATAGCGTCCGTCGCATCGCAAATCAAAGCAGACATTACAGCCTCACTGCAGGCCGAGCTGGTCAAGGTCAAAGCATCGACGGAAGCTGCAGTAAGAGAACACCTCAAAGATGCAACGGATACCTGGACAACGATACAAACAAAGCCACAGAATGTAACACAACCCAGCAGAACCACCACAGGACCGAAAACATGGAGTGAAATAGCCGCAGCAAGCGGAGCTCTGGCGAAGGCAAACCCCATAGTGGCAGCAAGAGCCGCAATTGCGGCGCGACAGGTCAAAATCATCCTCGAAGGAGACCAGGGCCAACTCAAGATCGAGGACGACAACCGGTCACTCAAACAGACCATCCAACAAACAATCAATGAAATCGACGGCGACAACCACAAAGTATACCACATGGAGAAGAACACCAAATTCAAAACCCTACTCGTCGAGATGACTACGGAAGAAGGAGCGAGATGGATAAGAGAACAAATCTGCACGGAAACCATAACCAAACGCTGGGGAGTCAAATATTCACCAAGAAAATATCAACTCGTAGTAAAGTTCGTACCAACCACCTGCGACCTCGAGAAAGAAAGGGACGAAATCCTGGAGAACAACAATCTATCAGAAGACATGGTGCATGAAATCAAATGGATGAAGGCGGTGGGAAGACGAAGCGATAACCAGAAAGTAGCAAACGTGTTGCTAACACTCACTAACGAGGAGAGGGCCAATTACTTCACAGTGCGAGGATTACTGATTCATATGGCTAGGAAACCCACAGAAAAACTCAAGATCGAACCGACAAGATGTCACAAATGCCAACACTACGGCCACATCGCGAGAGACTGCAAACAAACTCACGAGACATGCAAGTACTGTGGCGAAAATCATAGAAGCAATGAATGCACGAACAAGAGCAAGAAATACTGCAAACCCTGCGGTTCTGACGGACACACAGCAACTGACCGCAACTGCCCAATATTCATCAAAAAATGCAGAGAATACGACATCCGAAACCCCAGCAATGCGCTCCCTTTCTTTCCAACTAGCGCACCATGGACATGGACCGGCGCCGATTACCCAGAGCTAAGTGACTCCAGTAACAAAACAACAAAAGCTAACACCCGATCAGCTTCACCAGAAAGTGAAAACAATGACTCGGACTCGGACAATGGCAACGGAACACCTCCCCCCCCCACACCCCAATGAACAGACACATAAACCCATCGAACAATAATTTAAGCCAAGACCCAGATCCTAACGCTAATCTACGAATTCTACAGGCTAACCTATGCAAGTCCCGAGATGCACACATGGCACTAATTAACGATACCTTACGAGACGACTGGGACATAATACTAATACAGGAACCTCATATGAACTACTACAAAAATGTATCAACCCCAACAGGATTCCAACAAATCTACCCCGAGGACGAACTACGAAAAAAGAAAGGTGTACAATCAGCAATATGGGTTAACGCAAACATAAGTACAAACTCTTGGCGTGCGCTCACAATACCTAACACTGTAGACATAACAGCCCTACAAATCGACACCCAAGCAGGAACAATAACAATATTCAACATATACAATGACTGCACAAACGACAACGCCCAGACGGCATTAGACGACTACATAGAAGCCAACACTAGAGACCTATATGGTGACAACAAACATGTACTATGGTGCGGCGACTTCAACCGTCATCACCCGCTCTGGGACAACGACGCCGACGGCGCAAGACTATTCACATCAGAAAATCCTGATTTTCTTTGAAGCACATTGTAGCGTACGGGGCAAAGACGTGTAGCTGGCTGTAGCACTGTAGGAAACCATAGACTCTTCTAGGTGCTACACAGTAATGATCAATTATTTGTGTTCTACACATTGCTTCCAAGGCTGGCACGGAATCTACACAGCGTAGATAGTAAGTCTACATAGCAATGTAACAAATGGGACTGTTAGCGGACTAATGAAAATTCACAAAAATGTTTACCACGTTTGAGAACCGAACCCACGACTTTGCAGGTACACTCTAGTCAATAATACCACTCGACCATTTGTCGCAATATTTATTAGGTTAACTATTTATTACAGTGCACTCTAGACTTGGTTAAAGAGTAATTACTATTCAGCAACTATCTTCCCCCCAAAATGCTGTAGTCGACCCAGACCAAATAGATAATACTCTGAACATTTACATAAACAGCACATGTCATGTACTTGTTTGTTATATAAAAGTGATATTCCAGAGAAATTTGACGTCGGCCTGTGAGGGTTCGGAGAGTTCTGGGGTCACTGTTTGCGTCCTATTCTTGTCCTACATAATATACAACAATCTACAACCTTACTACATCCTTCGTAGATGCATAGCTCTAGCATTCTTCGCTGTGTACGGCCTCTTATCAGTATTCTCACTCCGCACTACCCGAAAAAGGATTACGCCAGAAGGAAAATCGAAGAAGACATTCGAAAGTCGTTTATCCATTTGAAGGAATCGAAGAAAATCCCTTCGACATGTTACGAGGGCTACCTAGTTGTCGCGTAAGTTTTTGAATTACTATTGCCAAAAGAACTTACAGATGCGTCTCACCAGCCATGTCCTCTCCAGGGGCCATCCAAGATACACAACTCGAGTATTCGCAGACGACGCCTACGGAAGCCGTTATCTAGGATCAATGCATTCGTTTGAAGACCTGAAGGATGACACCTACCTTTCGGAGGCCGAAGGAAAGCATCAGGGTTGGAGGGCGTCTAGCTTCAGCCAGCATAAAACAACACCGCTGCATTGGTGGGTCCTTTTTTGAATTTCTAGTTGACCTATCTTGATGTTATTCAGAGATTGTCCGCTTCTATTCAGTCTCTAGACTTTCCTGTTGAATTCCCTTCGTTATTTGCACTGTCCCTCTTCTAGAAGATATTCAGCCACGGGTTATCTTATACATTTCTTGTTATCAATCACCAAGCAAACTAAGATATGATTCTGCTACTCAAGTTAGGTTCACCAGAACACGAATATGCATGGTCAGAACAGTTTGTTCTGCGCGACAACTTCAACGGTCGTCTCCAGGGTCAAGACGCCCTCGTATGTGCACGTTCGAAGGGGATCGGATTGGAAGTTAGGTGGACCGTGGAACTAGGTAGCTATTTTCCGCTGTCCCAGAGCTTTACATGTCTTTCACCGTGCCAGATGTACACCACCCTGTCGTTTAGTCGGACAACGAAAACGCGCACGGTGGTTATGTTGAGCCGAGCTCGTCGGGCGGTAGAAGCGCGCAGCGAAAAAGGTGCGAGGCATTATTCGGTGCGCCCTATGCACTCATCACAGGTATTCGGCTCTAGTGGCCGGGCTGAGGCTGGGAGGGGATATGCTTCCTGCAATCTTCTACTTTGTACATCATCTCGCTCCTGGATCAATACCAGGCCGCCCTTCCCCCTTCGGATCGACAACTCTTTCTTCATCACCGTGCCCGCCCCCATCTCACTTCTCCAGATTCAGATTCCCTATGCAACTGTTCAGATGCGCTTCCACATTCTAGCTGCCGCCATCGTGAAGGGCTGACATCTTATTTCTCATTTATAGTTTTCACTATCTCCTGACCCCCGATTATGGGGCTCGGACCTTTCACCAGACTTAGTTCTCCAAAACGGCACAAACCTAAAAGTTTACTCAAGAGGACTGTTAAATGTTGGTTGCATGTCGATCCTTCTCGTTTCTCTGATTCTGTTGTGAGTGTTTTAGGCCCCTCATACGAGGGTTGACTGATATTTCTGCCTCTGTAGTATCGGTTATCCTATAATGACGTACCACAGTAACTGGTATGATTTAGGGACTAATAAGGCGGGCATGAATTCGAGTGGTCAAGTAGGACATGCCTTTTAAATTTTACTTCCACTTTATCATTGTTGTTTCGTAGATCCCTTCAATGGGCAATTTTGGCCTCATAGATTTCGATACTCCTCAAGAAGCATATACCAGGTTCTCTATCAGGGATGGTTGTCTAATGACGCTGGTTTTTTCGGACGAGTTCAACACTGACGGACGAGCTTTCTATCCTGGCGACGACCCTTACTGGGAAGCGGAAGATTTGCACTACTGGGTTAGTACATGACTACCCTTTAATATCTAATTACTTACCTTTCTGGCCGCATATAATCAATCCTAGGCTACCTAAGTCCTAGCCAGCCGTTGCACATAAAGAATGGGCCGGGCTTGAACATAACGTCGGGATGCTTAGCGAAGACTCGTCTGCAGAAGATTGGGATGATGTAGCTCAGGTCCAGAGCCATGGCGGTGAGCGAGAAAATGGCATTGGCAGCAATAGGACTCGCAAGATCAAGAAGACCCGGGAGGATACTGACAACAGTTGTAAGCGCAATTGCCCGCAACGGTGTCTGGGTCGACTTTGAAGTCTTTCCAAAGTATCCAAGTTATGCAATGCGACTTAAGCGTAGATGCAAAGTCTTCAAACAAGCGCAACATCATTTCCCTGTCGTCTTCCGATGAACTTCTTGTATCAATAAACTCTTCAACATATTCTTCAATGGTGGCGAATACAACATCGGCCCCGTGGTCATCCAAGTTGAATTCGCGCAGCGATTTCCCGATATCATCGATACTAGACTTGGCCCTTCTTCGACCGGCTCTCCTGGGCCGGGTCCTTGTGTCTATCTCCTGCCTAGTGCGTTCCATTGGGAGGTCGATGTCCCTGAAAAGACGCCCAATAGCCCTCGGACTTACATAGAAGTCTGCAGATGTACTGATATCCACCGTTTCAGGTGCATGCCAGTCAGGTTTACTGCGCAATTTGGGCTTGGGTATACTGCGTAGTGCGACAGGATTGCCTGACTTGGGATAATCCACTGCATCGCTGTGGAGATTGGCCAATGCCATACAGTCTTTATCAAATATATGCTCCGGGCTTTGATCTGCTATCAGTAGCCAGTTCGTCGCGATGATGCCAACAACATGGTGAACATCTGTTTAGCACAGTATGTACTTTGATTTTGCGGAAGATACATACATCCGAGTTAATATACTCCATGACAAACTCTGCAACATCGGCCATGGTGCTTGGATGATCCAACATCATTCTTGTAGCAGGCGTATATTCGGCCGGCGGATGGCTTTTGGTGGGTCTAAACTGAGGCAGATCGTTCAATGGAATCAAATTATAGACATCTCCATCTAAATCACCTCCTCCCAAACAAGACGGTATAGGGCGTTCGCCTAGACGTGCATATAAAGGGAAATCAGCCTTGCAACAGTGAGCACGGATGGTGCCAGAATGGACGAACCTTGTATGCTGAACACGACGTTGTTCGCCAGTGGTTCTGTGTGAAAGCAAGAGCCCGGTGGAGGCCGTCCAATGGCATGAACAATCATGGCGTCGCCGGGATGAATAGTAGGTGATCTCGAAATTAAAATAGGTCCTTCTAGATATATCGTTGGACTATTTGCTGGCTTCACGCAGGCGAAAATCTCGTTTGGGCCCAAATATCGATGAACATCAGCCACACCGACTAGCGTCCAAGCCCCAGGAACGGGGATTCGGGCGTGATTTTTCAAGTCTCGCAAGACATGGTGAATGGCGTCGTCGAGCATCTCGACGTAGAATGAATCAGGAATGTCTGTAATGCCCAATTTATGCAGATTGTGCAGAACTGAGCTGATTCGGAACGCTGCCCCGAGACCATAACGGTCGAAAAGGCCATTTGCAGCTTTCTCCAATGTGTCGCGCGCTTGTTTTGTTTCCTTGACCGCATATCTTTGATACTTCTCAAAAACCCTGTACGGCACTCCCAGACCTTCCAAAAGCATGAGTGGTCTATTCAAGAAGTAGGGGCCTGGCCGGTCGAAAGCACGCGCTATTTCAATGTTATTCCAGTCATCCGCTTCGAACTTAGTCATGGAGGGCCGGATACACATTGTCAAACCCCGTAATTTGTAGTCTGTCGAAATCATCCCCTTGACTCCTTGGAAGCGAATTTGATACAAGGAAGGTTTTGATGACTTCACCAGACGCCTACGCCGTCTAGAATTTTCCTTCAGCTGTATATTGATTTCATGTGCCAGTTCTGTCGACATTGTGCCCACTCCATCGGTGAACTGGTACTTCCCGTCAGCAGTCTCTACATCATTGATATGGAGGATTTCTTCGACTTTCACCTCAACAGAATCCGTGGCTGTGAAAGCCTGCGATATACGGGCTGCATAGCGAGCTGGACAGTACACGAGTTTCTTGTCCACTTTATCGAACTGGCCCAAGCTCTTTATGATAGATCTTGCATCCACGACTCTGTTATCCTGATTATTTCTAAATGACTTCACAAACCTCGAAGATAGTGAGTCCAGACACTAAAGAACCATATTACGGCGAAGCTTACCAGACGGAGTGTTCTTTGAGAGCCGACTGTGAATACGCTAGGAACTTGAACGTCCTTCCCGCAATGGGGAGACCATTCAGCAAGTACGGTCCAACTCGATGGCGAATAAAGCCTGGACCGTCAATGTCATAATTGAAACGGTATTGTAATTTCGCTTCGTCTAAGAAACTGACGCGAAGGAAAGATTCGTGGGGTGCTTCATCATATGCTCGGATGACACGGTTTGAGCGTTCTGGATGAGGCCCATCAAAAGATATCGACGTTGGTGTGACTATGACATGGTAAGCATCGTAAATGCTGCCTTCAGTTGGTTTTAAGGTCACCAATAATGGGCTTTTGGTCATCTCAGCTTCTGTATCGCGGGAGCATTGCAGGATGGCCGCTGCGTCGACATCTTCTTCAATGTATAATTGCTTCGCTCTCGGAATAAACTTGCGCAGTAAAGTGGATACGAACATTTTACCATGCTCGCGACAAAGGTTCATGATTGGGCCCATTAGTCCCAAGATTTCTTGTGCATCGAGCACTAGACCATAGAGAAGTGATAGAAGTTGATATTAGAATAGTTCATAGCGATAATGTATG
Source organism: Stropharia rugosoannulata (assembly GCA_028532985.1). Lineage (NCBI taxonomy): Eukaryota > Fungi > Basidiomycota > Agaricomycetes > Agaricales > Strophariaceae > Stropharia > Stropharia rugosoannulata. The sequence goes on along the minus strand of JANCIK010000010.1, from coordinate 2,049,561 downwards.
TGTCTACGTCGTCCTTGAATTTGATCTGCACTTCTCGTCGATCTTCTTTGAAAGAGAGAGACGCTGATTCAGAATGATTGAATGTTCTTTCAGATTCAATGGAGAATACACAGTCTCTGCATTCCCATCCAAACTGCAATGCATTGATATCGACTCGCGCTTGGCCTAGACTTTGTAGGCGCTGCTGGCGCATTTCTATCATCCTGCGGTCCTGATAAGGCAGCATAATTTTCTCCTGGACGTCCTTTCGTATATGCTTTTGCGTGATTTTCCGGAAGACGATTGTCTTCCTGTCCATGGAAATGGGGTATCGAGGAGATGGTGAGCCATATATGCTTAGAAACAATTTGGCCGTTTCTTCATTGGGTAAGGTGAGGATGCCTGTCCCGTTGTGCCGATGAAGCTTTCGCTTATCAGGGTGGAGGAAGACGTGAAAATTCATTCGAGTGGGATGTAACTCCTGGAAATGCGGACCGTGTAGGTAGGTTACGAGATTGTCTGCTACATGCTTGTCATCGATGTTCCAGCTAACGTTAAGCATGAAAATGGCCATGGTGGTTGATGGGTCTACACAATATGTGGGGAAGGGGGACAAAGAATATTGGGGCGTCAATTTCTTATCTATATACGATTGCTGGATCACACCTCTAGAGCAGATTCAGCGGCCGCTGATTGGCCCCAGTCACCCCATTAATATCTTAAGACCTTCTCCTTCTACAACGTTCTATGCACATGTCTACTTGCTGTGCGCTGTAGCGCAAGCAGTGTTAAAGATATGTGCCATATTAAAGGCTAGTAGATGGCTTGATGCAGGTCTTTCGTCGGCCCTTTCTCGTGATGACATAGGCGCCGGGCAGGAATAGTTTATTTGGTTTTAGAAAATGTTGGCAAGATTACCTTAATTTCTCGACGAACAACTGTCCTCGATGACGGCCTGAAAAACGTAAGTATTCAGTGGCATATAAAGACGAAGGCCACAGACTGCATCCGTTAAATGTTTGTTACGGTCGAATTCTTGTCGAATCCACCTGATCGTCTCCGCTCTCGTCACGGGATCCGGTATTACTGCTCATTTTCAGGATTGAATTCAGAGGTGCAAGAACAATTGGCAGGCGCACCCCGTGAGGCGCGAATGGCAGCGCGGTAGAGCTCAATAACCTGTTGTTTGAGAAGAAAATGCTTAAACGTGGGCCCCGCGAAAGTCATGGTTGCGGAGAAAGATATTGCTATTTCCGTCCCTGAGAATTTGGCAATTTGCTAGGAGTTATACAAATTGAGTGACGCTTGTGATCGTTTCAAGGCCCGCGTTCATCAGGAAGACCTAAAGCGTGGTTGTAAGGTCGAGGACATCTATGGTCAACAACATTGCTCACCGTGATCACGACTGAAAGCATACACAGTTCTCGAGGCAGCATGCAGAGCAGTTTGTACAACAAAGAATGCAGTGAGGCAGACAAAAGTCTAATGCGAAGTATAAACATTTCTGTCACCATAAACGGAGAGGCGGAAAATTCAACTTACCCAAATGAAAAGAGAGCCTGTCTTCCCAGCCCGTATATAGAAAGTCTTCGTTTTAAAAGTCAAAAATTGCCACCATCAATTAGAGCAATGGGGACGTACCTCCAGGAAAGCAGAAGGGGCGTCTTGGAGGTTTTCGCTAATAGGGCGTTAGTTGGTTTTTGAGATAGCTCCAGTAGGAAGGTCAAAGACACCAGGTCTACGAAAGACGACAAAGAATGGAAAGAAAAGAGAATGAATAGAAAGCAGGCGGAGGCATGTTTATATGGGAGGCAGGCTTCACCGCCGTATAGGCTGTTGAGATGAAGACAAAAAAGTTGCTAGAATTATGGCATTCTGGCAATTTCTGCGCTTGTGAAGCACGCCATTTTATTGTCTACGGCATAGAAAGTGTAAGAGATAGAAACATTTCTTTATCAAAATATTTATTAAGAAAGTATTCAGAAGCGAGTACGGCGCTGTTTTGGTTTGTATAGCTTCTGTTAGCCAAAACTCCAAATTTTGGAATAAGATTCGCCAAGGAACGGAACTGATGAAGCGGAAGAATGCCCCCAATATCAGTTCCGTCGGAACGCTTGGCTCTGGAAAGAGTATACAATGACGAGACAGGGTCAGGATACAACCCTCTATGTGTTAGAGAACGAGATACTTCGTAATTAAGCTGGGGGACAATATCGAAGCGCTTCACGTAGGTAAGAAACCTGTCGCATCCAGGAGTTGAGTTCTCCCAAGGAGGAAAGACTGGCAGAAAAATGAGATGAACCTCCACAACAGCATGTCCTAGAAGAATGAGCATGTTCCAAGAAAGAGAAAAATATTGAACACACACCTTGAAGGCCGCTGAAAGGCCATTCTTTATCAGAATCCAAGTTGACAATAACAGCATCATGAACTCCAAAAGGTTCCTCGTCGTCTTGGGGGGAAGCTCTCACAGATACTGCAGGCAAAACAGGATGAGGGGGGAAAAATGCTTTCTTCTGAAGGCGGACTTGATGCCATATTTTCAAAAGTTTAAAGGGAAGGTCACAGGTAGGTCCTGACATACGCCTTCCTCCAATTGAGCCTATAGTCCCCGTGTGGGGCAATCTTTCCATCATGCGAATATAGTCGCCCAAGGCAGACCGTAAATCCGGTATATTGTACTGAAGAGCAGCGTCATCTACAGAGATACGCTTTCCTATGTGGTCCCTGGATAATTGGAATGCAGTATATTTGGAAGTTTGACATATGGGCGGAGGAGATAATGTGTTTTCTGAATGTATAGCCAGAGCAAAGAAATCGACCATCTTGCCCCCGGATCTGCCGCCGAGAATTGGGGAGATCGTCTCCAAAAGCCTGGCTGTAGAAGATACTTGATTCAGAGAAGCATCGGGTGTAAAAGGCGGCCTTGAGCTTCGGAAGTCAGTGTTCGTTTCCACAAGAGCAGTCGCTAGAGCAAACTGGCGCGTTTTTTCAGCGCGGTCGAGATGGCGACAGATTTGAGATTCGTGCTCCCGGTTGTTGCTCCTTCTCGATGGGTCCTTTACAACCTCAATATGAGCATGCTCAGTCATGTCTGCCGACCATTGAATGGACACTCCACTGTCCCTGATGTTTTGAACAACGCTCTGCAAAAACTCCAGTTTAGGAAGACCGTACCAATGGGTTATTGCTTTATTCTTCTTCCCTCGACGCGCTTTTGCGTCGATGATAGCCTGTTTGTGGGCGTGAAAGTCCTGAAGAGCACGGTCAAGTCGAGCGCAGATTTCATCATCAATTTGCACGGATTGTCCAAGGTAAAAGAAGTCGATAATGGATCGTACAGCCTTCAAAAAGTTTGGGGGTACTCCTCCAGCTACAACACCAATAATATACCTCTGAATATTTCGTTGATCCCGTCCAGTTAACTGTTTGAGAGACGATATACCCTGAGGGAAGTGTCTGTATCCTGGATGGCGTCTCAGGACAGAGAAACGGAAGTCTATTTCGCGCGCTTTTAACGCATTTATGCACCATTGAGCTTGGTGATCAAGAAACTGTTTGTGCCAATGGTGGAGAGGTTCCGAAGTCAGAAAAACAGAAGGCTCAGCTGAAGGATAATCACGCCAAAAGGGACGGTGAACGCCTGCGAGGCGGAACAGCTTCGCACGAGTTACGAACTCTTTCAGATTAGCCCAAGCTCCTTCAGGAAACTCTTCATCGAGCTTTGAAAGCTGGCTAATTGTTGTAGCGGCCAGTCTAGGAGGATATTTAAACTCATCTCCAAGTTGAGGGTAATATGCCATGGTTACAGAAGATGTTTTACTTGAAACCCCAGCAATCAAGCAAGACTCAGGGGTGTCCACTATATATGCGGCCAGAGGAGTGAAGCAAAACCGTTGCCAGCCCAAGGGATCCGTCAACATCACTCCAACTTGAGCCGCCTTCTTCAGAGGAGCGAGAACAATGTCGAGGCACTGGTGGAAGAGACGTCCTTCAAGAGCTCCTTTGACGTCTTTATGCGTGTGAATAAATTTGGGTATGGGAAGGAGAGCGATAAGTTGGAAAAGATGATTTGACGCTTTCATTCGCACTTCCATGTCTATGTTGGCCAGACTCAACAACAAAGGATGAGCTTCCCGTCCTCCTGTCATAGCAGTAACCTGAGTCTTGTCTGAGGAAAGAATTGCCCCTAATATCGTAGCTCCAGGAGGCAGTTTACTCTTTCTCAGCTGTTAGAAAACATACAATTCAAGAAGATAACGGCGCTTACTTGAAAATTCCAAGCAGCGTCTCCCGAAAGCCATTCAGTGTAGATTCGAACCAATTTTTCAGCCGTTTGAAAGAGGCGGAAAGGAGTAAAGTGAACCGCGTCTTTGATTAATGGATTGAGCAATATGGCTTGTAGACACTCGATAGGATCCCGGTAATATAGTTCCAGTTTGCCATGGGTTGGGTAGGGGAAAGAGATTTGCTTATACTTCCACTTTGGTCCAGAAGGAAGAATTTCTATTCTATTTCGAACGTCTTTGGCGGTTTTGAAAGATAAATGAAGGTCTTGAGTCTTATTCTTGTGCGTAAATACTAAATAACCAACAGGACAGACATAGACTTACTGTTTGCATTTTTAGAAACTCGTCTTGGTCTTTCATACTTAATTTGGTCCTCTGAAGAAAACAGGCGAGCTCCCATTCACCCTTATTTCGAAAGGGATAATAGGGAACAGTCTTCCTTTCGTTCGAAAACTGGTCTTTGTTGAATAGATCCAGAAAGGTTTCCCCTTGCCCGCATATCTGCGAAGCGGACGGATAAACCTCTTGAAAAATTCCTCTTGCTGTTCTTGTTTCAAATTCTTCAGTATGGGATGGAAGTGATGGGTCGAATGTTTCCTGATTGAAAATAACTTCACGTCCAGCTCCTCCAGATTCAGGTGGACGAGAAGACAAATGGATCCCAGGAGAAGGATCGCCGTTGGAACGAAGCACAGCTTCGTATTGGGTTCGGCAGAAAGAAATTGGTTGCCGTTGATGTCTGTAAACAGCATCATCCGTACGAAACATTTTCCCGCAGCGTTGGCAAATATGGGTTTTCTTCTTCATAGTGGTTTGAATGAATCAATGGTTTAACTCGACATTCAACAAAAACAACACACGTGATGATAAACATGTTTAAGCGACGCTGTTCGTGACAGTTCATGAACATGGAATTCTCCCACCCGTTCCGAGTCTTGACCCATTTTTTCCCCGACATATCGGAATGCAGCAGTACGGACGACCTTATGCCTAATACATTTGATTTAGCGCAAAAACCTAGTGAATGAAATGGGATAAGAACCTTTAGCGTGCAGATTGAAATGGATTATCTTCCGGGATCGGAACAATACAATGTCGCCGTTTCTTAATTACAAACGGATCCCTGGTTCCACTAAAGAGAAATCGGTTGGAGATATAGTCGGATTTACTGCGGCTCAGTAACAGTACTTCTAGAGAGAGGCACCCGATTTTCTGCTACGAAATCGCTCGATGATCCAATCCAAAATGGACAGAACCTGTTGACCTATCAAGCAAAGCAGGAGAAGTGCGCTGACATGCTAATAGGATAAGCTGAGTCGATGAAGTTAGTTACGAGTTGCGTAAAGGGAAAGATAGCTTACGTGAAAGAAAGTCTTCGGTGAAGGTGTGGTCAACTGTGTCTGGATTAATGGATTCCTGGAACATAGCATAGCGTATCTGAAAAGATAAAATAACGCTATATCCGGGCGCGATCGCCATCCAACGTTGTGATACCATGTCGTCAAACTGGATTCGTGAATGCTAGATCTCACTCTAGGTGTTGTTTGGAAGGGACGTGAGAACAAGGCATTGGGACGTGGAGATGAAGATAAGGAGATGATGGGTGAGTCCTGTCCAGGAATGTCTGCCGTCTAAAATGAGGAGTCCGTCCAGGGAGTGCTGCTGACCAGATTAGCCAGAGTTCATATCGGGAGCCTGAGGTCGGATACAGCGTAATCTAGAAGACTAGGACGACGCATAGTCAATCCCAGAGTAGGCAGACGCAAAGTCGATGCCTTCTTGACGACGCATAGTCAATCAAGTTTAAAGGGCTGTAGGGTCGGATAAGGCGTAACCTAGAGGATCAGGACGACGCATAGTCAATCCCAGAGTAGGCAGACGCAAAGTCGATGCCTTCTTGACGACGCATAGTCAATCAAGTTTAAAGGGCCGTAGGAGAGGGTAGAAACATCAAAATCGATCCGCTACCAAGAAAAATCCACACCTGAACTTGCAGACCCAATTTTATTCCCCAGAATAAGGCGATTCTCGAGAGCACGGTGATGTTCGAAAGTGGAGAGCCGTTTGGTAAAGAAGAGAAAAAAAAATGAGGCGCTGACTGAGGAACGGGAGAGGAGAGGCGCTAATGTTTGGCTAAGGTAGTTACAAGTTGGCATTTCGGGCAATCAAGTGCTTTCAATCTCCGCTTGACATACCGCTGCGGAGATCAAATTTTGATCACACTTACAACTCGCTTGACGTCGGAGCTTCATATCACTTTCTCGCTGATTTCTTCCACCGCCGGGTCTCCTCCCCATTACTGCTAGCGACAAGGAGCCGTGCAACGAGAAACGGGAAGGTGTACGTAACATATAAGTAAGTCTTCCTCATTCTGATTTTGATTTTTCGGATTGACTTTGCGTCGTCCATTTCTCTCCGGGTTCGACTTTGCGTCGCCCGCTCCTGAGAATTCACTTGTTGTCGTCCATCTCTCTCCGGGTTCGACTTTGCGTCGCCCGCTCGGTCTCTGTTTCTGGACTGGCCTGACCATCAAGCCTCCGTACTGTGGATAATGCTTTGACTTCCTGGGGCCGTGAACTGGGCTATGGGCACCTGCTATCAGGCTAGGCGACCTTCATGTACTTACTAGGCCCATGCTAGCATACGACAGACACACCGTCATAACGAGAAGCTCACAGTGTTATCGGAAGGAAGAACGTTTTCCACGATGCCCTCAATATCCCCGCAACATCTTTTAGATAATCCGCATCTGCTCTTGAGGAACTCGGTATGCGTTGGAGATGGTAAGCACCAATCTTCAGACTACTTTCCCTGCAATTTCTCATCATTTTCAGGACGAACGAACGGCTACTCGGGAAAAGTAGCAGCCATCTATAAAAACGGACAATATTTTATCGTGTCGCCCAACATGGATTACGTCCCGATGCCTGCTGCGAACAATAGAGTGTCGATTAAAATGAATGGACGTCGAGGAGACGACGATCCCGTTCAATGGCCGCAGCTTTTCCATGAATACAATAGTCACTGGACGACAATACCACGTCCACCGCAGCACCTCGCCTCCGGAAACAGTAGTCAACGCATCTTACACATGGATTATTCCCCTGATTTTTTCGTTCCAATAACCAACATCACTGTTTCTGGTCTGGGTCACCTCCGTGGCGATATTGTAAAATTGATGAAATCATGGTTAGAGGCGTATCGAATTTGCTGCCAACAAGTCGCGGAAAATCCCAGCTTATCGAAAACGCCGTTAATGTCCCGGCTTGCACAAAGCGTTGCGCAAGGAGTTGAGCATTTAGAAAATCTTCCCATGTCTCGCAATCAAACACACTACATGTTTCGGGAATACCAGCGCAATATGTTAGAAGGCGAAGCTCTGATCCAATACTTAACTGTCTATCAACCTCGTATGCAACGGGACCCACCTGATTTAGATAGAGCAAACCGTCCTCCGCGTAACATCATGGGCGCTTTTTTTACCAATCCTGTACATGCCCATACTTACTGGAAAGGAGCGATTCCTGTGTGGTTGATCTTACCTGCGTCTTTTGCCGGCTCGTATAATGTTGAGAAGATTGTCGAGCTGACACCTAGCACAGGTATGATAGTTATGGACGACCATCCTGCTCACAAAGGTGTCTATTTTGAAGGGGACGCCAACTCCAACAGCTTGGGATGCTATAATTTTTTTCTAGAGTACACGCGTCATTATCTTTCTGGATCAAATCCTTTCCGTCAAAGCAAAAATGTTTCTCTTATTACGCTAAACACACCGGCTGGCTCAGATCCAACGCCTCCCTCAAGACATTCTTCCTCGCCCAGTGGGCCTATTAGGACGACGAAACACCGTCCGTTCAAAGGGAAGCAGCCGTGTACGTTTTTCTCTCTCTGGCTTTTATTTATTCACTTATAATATCCTAGATACACAAAAACAGTCTGCCGCTCCTGCTGGCTCTGCAGGTCGAGATAAATATACAGATGTTCGCCATTCTCTTCTCCCAGAATGCTGGCCGGCCTGGTCTCTAGCATTGTCCAGCGTTGATCAGAATCCTGGTAACCGGGTCAATGATTATCTGGAGGAACCCAGAGGATATGCTCTCCCGGATCCGCTCCTCTTCATTTCGCCTCTCAAAGACGAAAAAAAGGCCGCTCATTTTACAAACTGGCTCCTACATAGACCAGCACTTTTATACAGAGTCACCGCGCCTTGCAAGGCATCTGGTCCCATATCTAGTCAGCTTTGGAGGACGTTGCTGGGCGGAAAGGTCAAGGAGACAACTACTCAAGAGCCCTCCACGTCCTCTACAAAAAGTGTGCAGCGCCAGACCACAGTGGTTCAAATTCTTTCTGATTGCATCGCCAACTCGGATGAAGTGGCCACCAAAGACATCGACGACGGTCATGTTACTTGGCGCGAGCACGTCTTGACTATCGGCCAGCTTCCCTCTACCAGCATTGCTCGGGAGGTCTTGTGGGAAATAGCGGAGATTAACTTTAGGATAGAGTTTCTAGCTCTGGACCAGCGAGCGAACGTCAACCTTGACGAGGAAGAACATTTGAGGAGGGAGAAGATAGGAAAATGTTTTCCTAAGGGCTTTGTCGCTTTCGTGCCCCAGATGTTCGAAAGTAAACAAGGGTTAGCAGCCGAATCTTGGCAAGAGAGGCAACCTTTCATAATTGCTTTCGCGAATGTGCTTTTCTCTTGGAATGGGTTCAAGGATTTTATGAAGCAGAAGGACTGCTTTTTATTCCAAGAAATGCCACTTTGTTCCGAGAGAATGAACGAATCGGAAACATTAACTGCAGAGTCATTTTTGGCGTCCTTTTACCTACAGTCCTTCTTTAACTATTTTGGCAGGCCTGCTGTCATTCCTCGACATCTGTGACGGGCCTCTGTTCCTAAATTTTGAAACATTTTTTGTGGAGGTCTTATGTCTTATTTACAGGATAATTGACGCACGTTTGATTCAACTTGATTCTTCGTAGTTTTTATTTTATTTAAAAAATTGCCAACACTCGATGGAGGGTTCGACCTCAACAAGGGCACTACACTATGTAGCATTCAAGAGACGACAAAAGTGTCCTGAGCCCCGGAGTGTCTTTTTGGATATAGAAGGCGAGGTCAGGGCCATCACGGCAATTCACGTGGGGAATGTGTAGGCATGTTCATTTTTTCGGCGTTCTCCCTCTCTTCTCATTACAACAAAGCACAGTCTAACTCTCTATGCAACTAAAATGAACCATTTCCAGAATATTTCTTTGGCCCTCGCCCTCAAGGGTAAGTGGCTGGCTTGTAGGCTTCACTCTTTCCTAACTTGAGGTAGCGCTGAAAAGAGAAAACATGTTCCTCTATCTGAGGCTTCTGAAAGAATTCGCTTTCGAAGTGGGCCCTCCCTGCGTGGGCGAAGAGTCAAAAACAGTGTTTAAGTCGCTGTTAGTGCCGGCCTGTGAAGAGGGAGGCAGAGACAGCTTTGGGAATTGCACCTGCAGATTCTGTTTTGGCCTTCGTTGTGAGTGACTCGCTAATGACTTTCTAATGTCCTGTTTACCTATTTTTCCTCAAGTCGAAGTTCCGGGTGACATTCACAACCTCATCTTGCACTTTCTTTTTCCCCTCTTGTCTCCAGCCCATCAACAAAAGATTTCCACTTTCTCTCTGTACTGCCGCAGGCTTTGGAAGACTAAGGTAGAACTGGTCTTGCCCGAGGTCATCTGGGAGCACCAGCATTTTGCCCTGGACGTCGTGTCCTTCCCGAAGGGTCGCCTCCGTTGGAACGCGGGCATTCATTTCCTCAACCTAACTTGCTTATCCTTGACTCTTTTCCCTGACCGGATTCTCCTTCACGACTTCGCAGACGCTTTTGCGGCCCTTCCATTGCTAAGGGAACTGGATCTTCTGACAGCCCAGATCCCTAACTTTGTGGATGATATTCTGTCTGTTTGGGCCCCCCATCTTCAAGGCCTACGCATCATTAGAATCTGTCATTTTGTGTATTTTAATGTGAGTCTATTCTTTTAAAGCATTTTCTTGACTCACTCTTTCCTTAGAACATGCTGGGCAGACTTCCCTGGAGGAAGGAAAACTGGAAGAACCTGTCTACCTTGTTTAGGAACCTTGAGGTGCTATGGTTGGACACCCCTATTGTTCCTGCATGGCGCCTCCTTAGGCGGTTATCTGTCTCCCCCGTGTATGCCCAGCTCAGGTACACCCCTATTCAACTGGCAGATTTTATGGAAGAAATGATTGAGGATCAGTGGATAGGGAATGGGTCGTCTTTGAGGCGCATTTACATTCTTTTTGGATATGACCCAGAACTGAGCATCAAGAGCTTCCCTAGCTATCCTCACCACGGCTATAAACTTCGCATGATGAGAATTTCTCCCACCAAATGGAAGACAGTTGACTTCTCTACTTGGATTCCTCCCCAAGACTTGGATGGTTTGAGGGATGTATTCCATTTTTTTAATTCTATGTACAGCCCTTTCGATGACCTGCCTGGGATCTTGGAGGAAGACAGGAGGCCTTTACCAGTCTATATGTAGTAGGCCAGAATATTTTTCTTCCAAATATGTTATGAGGGCTGTGACTTGTTTACGAGAGTGGCTCAGACTCTCCATATGCCGAATACGCACGTCAGGCCAGGAGGGAAACTTTTTTTAAAATAATCACATGATGAATATCAATTCGGTAAAATTCCCTAGGTTACCGAGTGTTGCGTTGCTTTGATCCACATCTTCCCCGTCAAACGTTCTCTCTTTCAAAGTAGTATGGCCCTTCGTAGACAAGCAAAATTGGTTTTATTGGAAATGGAGAGTTTGGAGAAGTCAGGAACCAATCCAAGCTCAGTCGGGAGGGGGGGTAAAGAGCAAGTTTGTGGACAGTTTCATATTTTCAAAGAAATTAATTTGACATTTTCCTTTTAGGGGATTGCGATACCTTCTTCCTTTGCCTTGACTGAAGGCCTAACCTTGCTTCAGGAGGCTTACAAGAAGGAAAAGGAGTGGAAAAACTGGATAGGAAGGCTCCAGAAACATATCAAGGAGGCTCAACTCCTTGTAGACGAGCTAAACGCACACATTCAGATGATGAATGAACAATTGAACCTTACGGACGAAGGGCTCTTCAACGCCCAGCTGAACGTCGGAAAGGTGAAGTTGGCCATTAAGAGAAACGGCTTTCAAGTGCCCTATTCGCATAGTCCTTCTGGTGAGCGACGGCCGACCAACAGATACTTAAAATTCATAACTTAAGAAGAATTCTAGAAAAGGCTCCCCAAGAAAATGAAATAGTAATTGATTTGGATTAATTTATTATAGTTATTCCCATTCCTACTGGAGGGCTTCACTGAACAATACATTCGGATATCTATTTATTTGTCTTGGGGAGTCGATAAATGGATTTATGGCTGAGTAAAAGTAGTAGTGTTTCAGCGCTGCCAAGAAGTTGAACTTGTCTGACACACTCAATGTCTACCCCCTCCGCTTTTACAACTATGCCTACAGCGACAAATGCTGAAAAAGCCCCTTCAAAAAAGAGAAAGGCTGTTGAATCCTTACCAGAAGCCGAAAAGGGTATGTCATTTTCATGCGGGCAATTTTCCCTCGTTACACGCTCACTTCTGTCAAAGAAAATAGAGATGAAGGAAGGCCGAAGCGTTCTAACGCAGGAAAAAATGGGTCTCGTGTTAAACTCGCAGCAGACATCGACACCATGTCCAATCCTCGCCAACTGAAGACGCGGGCAGATGTAGGTCAAGACCAGCTCAATTCACTACAAGAAAACGTTATGGCTCCTCCCAAAAAGAAGCAAAAGAAAAAGGTCAGCTGCTTTGTCTAGAACGCTCCCAGCTCCTTTTGAAAGACCTCCTAATAGGCGAACTCTACTGCTCCTGTCCAACATGTCCCAGCAAAGAAGGACCCGCCTTTAGGCCTTGTTCCAGAGCCTAGTTTGACGCCTATTCCCAAGGTTCATTTTATGGATCTTAAAAAGAAGTCCACAGCTTCGAAGGGAGCAAAGTCACTTCCTCCCGAAGCGAACAAAGTATCACAACCTAATAAGAATTTCCAGGCTGTTACTAAGGCGTCCATCTTGGAGACTCGAGCAGTCACTCCAGATGAGGTGCAGGCTAAGCAGCTGCTTACACTCCGTCTACCCCCTCTGACTTTAGCAACGCTCAATCCACCACGCCCTCAACACTCAGCTCTTGAAAATACAGAAGACGCCTCCCAAATGCCCCACCCAGAGGAGAGGACCGCAGCCGGTAGTACAGGAACTCCTCTGTAACTCTCATACTAACGTTTTTTGATAGGCCTCTCTCAGGATGAAGATTTCAAAGGGTACCCCAGCGATGGCGATGACGAAGATGAAGGAGATGGACCTAACGATGAGGATGAGGAGGAAGACGATATGTACTTGGAACAGGGTGACCTTCCAAACTTCTCCGCAATGCTTACGTTCCATCAATTGACTTAGTACTTGCTATGTTAGATGAAAAAGAGATGAGCAGTGACAGTGAGCTCGGTCCTGCTTCTCAAAGGCAGGTTTCATGGGATATCCAACTGGATAACGAACCAGATGAGATGTTTATGATGCCAGGTGTGCACTTAATTAAAACTCAAGGTATCTTTATTCAGTATTCCTACAGAAGATGAGCTCTCTCCAGATGAGTTAGATATGCGGGCCGGACAAGCTCTGCAGAATTCAAGGGAACGCGCGTTTTCTGGAGACGTAAATGTAAGCCTTGCCTTTATTTTGATTCCTTTACTCATAAAGAACTTCGCAGGGAGGAATTAACAGTGCAGAGGACGATCCAGCTCCAGACGCCTCTCATGCTATGGAGTCTTCGGAAACAGAAGATGTCATCCAGCGCCACTATAAGAAGAACAGGCCAAACAAAGCGCCTCAGCTGCACCGTCTGGCCAGCAACGAAGTCGATCCTGAAGAACATGATTTCGAAGAGGAGCAGTCTCAACAGGACGTAGAGGAAAGTAGCTCACAACTTCTGAGAGCAGAAAGAGGAACAGGGGGGAAACCAAAGAAGAAAGAATTAACGATACAGTTCTATCCTTCTACATGGCAAGCCGTGCTTGTGAAAGCAAAACATCATTTCCGCCGCCACTTAGCCATTCAGAATTTCTTCCCGACCCAAGAGAATAATTTGACAGATATAGCTCACATTATAGCCGAGCAAATATTATTGACGGAGGAAGAAGGGGTTGTATTAGATCAAGGTAACGATCCGGTATATTCTACATTGAACTATTTGCTTATTCATTCCTTAGCTTATCAAAACGGAAGGGAGATGCAGAAGTTGGTACGTGATTCAACCTAATGCTGTGCATAAGTTGTCGACTTACTCCCTGCTACACGGAAGATCTTTGCGGAAACTTCGACGTTCCGTGGTCGTCTGAAGACCAAAGCATTTGCTATTATTGAAAATGAACCGACTTACCGAGGATTCTATGCTATCGGCAGCAGTGTGGAAGGAGAAATGGAAGCAAATGACTCAGAAGATCTCATGGAACGGGGAGGTTTCGGGCAAGCAGAAGGTTTCGCTCAGGTCAAAAGGCGCGCCAACAGATTTAAGAAGTCTGAGAAGTGGCACACCAACGGTTTCGACGCAAAGGTGTGGTTATTTTCTTTCAGGTTCTCTCTCTGACTCTCTTTCAGGGAAAGACGAACAACTACGCTCATCCCCTTATACCTAAACTTATTCATGCTTTATTCTATTCGCCAACGGACAACAAGGCTTTAGGGAAACACTTCCCAGAAGACTTCACGGATTCTGTGCCCCTGCAGTGTCTGATCATCGTCTTGAACCTGGTAAGTAGTTTTTGAAGCACTTCTGGGCTAGTAGAAGTTCTCAGAGCAGCATTAGATGTACCACTATCTGAAGCAGTGGTGCCTCCATGGCTATGCCTGCAAGATACCATTCTCTGCTGAGGAATGCTCCAAAGAATTTGACGATTTGTCGGCTCGAGCTCAGGAAATTCTCGAAGATGTATACCATGGAAATAAGCTTCGCCAGAATCTCAAGTTATGGGCTCAGGCAGGAATGTGAGTGTTGATTCTCCTCTGCTTCGCAGCTCCTTTAATACGGTTCTAGGAGGAAGTTGAAATCTGCAGAAACCGCAAAAAAGGCGCGTTCAAATGAAATGAAGATTGTCCTGGACTAGCTCTTTCCAACTTTTTGACCAATTTTTATTTATTTTCTTTCGACAATACATATCTGCTTTGTATATGCTGTAGTATGTATGTAGCGTTTCCGTAGCTGGCTTTGTTCGGGCCGTGTTTGTAGCCTGCTGTAGCCTTACTTATTCTACGTGTAGCTCCCTATAGCATTTGATACTCCTTTTAATTTAATTCTCTCGTTTTGCAGTCTGCCGTAGCCAAGCTGTAGCGCTCTTGTAGCTCCTTATAGCCGACTCATAGCTGTTGAATAAGGTCTGAAAAGCTATGACAGAGAACTATCAAACAATATATAGTATTAGAATGTAGCTATAGAGGTATATCTAGCAAGTCCTTCATTGCTACATAGTCATATACAGCAGGGGCTTACTTATGTAGCAAGATGGACATGCTGTGTAGAGGGGGGGAAGTGCTACAATGCTATGTGGCTATGCAGTCATGTGTAGGTACCTGTAGCAGAATCGGAGTTTTCTGATGCACCACCAAAGCAATCGAAGACGCAGAAACGTTCATAGAGATACTAGCTAAGTGGAACATGTCAATGCTATTACCCAAAGGACTACAAACACTTCAGCACTGGGTAACAGGTTCATTCTCAAGACCAGACAACGTATTTGGATCAATAGGACTAGAAGACATAATCACAAAATGTGACGTACTACCACAGCTCCGCCCCCCCAAAACCGACCACATCCCGATTGGAACAATCTTGAACATCACCAAACAAGTCGCACCACAAGACGACCGACGGAACTTCAGACTAACAGACTGGGGGAAATTCAACAACGACCTACAGAAAAGGCTAAGTGACTCACACATTAACTGGGCAGACGACATAAACACGGAAGTACAATTCAATGATACAGTGGAAACGCTAACCAAAATTCTACAGGACTCTATAACAACAACCGTCCCACTGGTACGACTCTGCCCGTCATCGAAGAGGTGGTGGACAACCGAACTCACCAGAATGAAGAAGGAAGGAAACAAGCTAAGTAGACTCTCGTACAAATACAGAGCCCTGCCAAATCACGAAGCCCACAACAGATGGAAGGAACACCAGGCAATCTTTGCCAAACAAATAGCGGAGACGAAAAAACAACACTGGATGGACTTCCTCGAAGAAGCAACAGAGTGCGAAATGTGGATAGCCAACAACTACATCAAAAACCCGACCAGAGATGGCGGACGCCCACGTATACCGTCTCTGAAAAAGAAACACAACAACACAACAAGCATAGTAACCTCAAACGAGGACAAAGCAAAACTAATAGCTAAGTCGTTCTTCCCGTCGAAACCCACACACACTACAGTCCCAACAGAGCAACAGTACCCCGAACCACTAGAACCAGTGAGCCGGGTGACAATACAACGAATAAAACAGCATATGAAAATGCTTGCCTCATACAAAGCACCTGGACTAGACGGAATCCCCAATATCGTACTACAAGAAGCAGCAGAACTAATAGCACCTATACTATCTACCATATTCAACGCGGCGCTACAGAAGGGATGGTATCATCAAAGCTGGAAGGAATCAATCACCTGCGTCCTCAAGAAACCAGGCAAACCTGACTATCAGCTGCCCAAAGCGTATCGTCCAATTGCCCTCCTATCAACCATGGCTAAACTTATGTCAGCAATAATAGCGGAAGACATGTCGTATCTAATTGAGACCAACAACCTACTCCCCAACAACCACTTCAGAGGCCGCCCAGGACGAACAACAACTGATGCCCTTCATTATCTAACCGCCAAAATCAACAAGGCCTGGCAGCAAGGCAAAGTCGTCTCTGTACTTTTCCTAGACGTCGAAGGCGCCTTCCCAAACGCGGTAACCGAGCGAGTAATCCACAACATGCGTATGCGACGAATACCTGAACAATACATCAAACTAATAGCAAACATGCTGGAAGGACGACAAACCAAACTACGATTCGACGACTTCCTATCAACATTCATTGCTATAAACAACGGAATAGGGCAAGGATGCCCACTCTCTATGATAATTTACATTCTATATAATGCTGACCTGATCGAAATACCAGATAGTGCGAGCAGAGAAGATGCAATTGGATACGTGGATGACGCAATACTAATAGCCATAGGAAACACATTCGACGAAACAGTCAAAACTCTACAAGACATGATGGAAAGAAACGGAGGCGCTTTCGAATGGTCAGAGAACCACAACTCCAACTTCGAGATGAGTAAAGTAGCTGTCATGCATCTCTCACGTCGTATATACACAGATCCTGGAACAGGCACAAAATCGAAGCTCAGGAACATAGCCCCACCCCTTATACTACGAGGCGATACAATAACAGTTGTCGAACACTACAAATACCTCGGAATACTAATTGATGCAGAACTACGTTGGACCGCTCATAGCCAACGAACAACGGAAAAGGCTCTCAAATGGGTAATGATGTTCAAACGACTCACACGCCCGTCAACAGGAATAAGACTCAGCCTAATGCGACAGCTGTACATCTCAGTAGGAATCCCCAAAATGACCTATGGCTTAGACATATGGTACACCCCCCCACACAAAAATGAAGGGAAAACAAAAAACTCCGGGTCAGTCGCAGCAACAAAAGCAATGTCAGTGGTACAAAAAGTGGCCAGCCTGGCCATAACAGGGGCAATGCGATCAACAGCAAGCGACGTAGCAGAAGCCCACGCGAATATCCCGTGTATGGCAGCAATGCTCAGATACATGTGTCACAGAGCTATGATTAGATGCAGCACTCTACCACGTTCGCACCCCAACTATCACATTATCAACAGACCTATACCCGCTAAGTCTAAGCCAAACGAGCCTCAAATAACAAAACTGATGAGACTGTTCCAGATGAAACCAACAAGGACTGAGAAGATCAAACCATTCATGCAACGCCCAGCAGCGAAACAAAGATTCTCCACCACAATCGACACAAACAGAGACGCCACCATAACATACGAGACAGCCAGCCAAGCAGACATCAAAATATACACAGACGGATCCGGGTACAAAGGCGGAATAGGAGCTGCAGCGGTAATGTACAAAAAAGGACGAACCGAACCAACTAACATCCTCCGGTATTACCTAGGAGAATCCAAAGAACACTCAACATACGAAGCCGAAATAACAGGACTAATACTAGCTACACACATGATCAAGAAGCTCGACGAGTCTAACCAAGCAAACGGACTAATTGAAGTATATACAGACTGCCAAAGCGTCATACAGACATCAACAGAAGACACAAAGGGACCCGGTCAACACCTATACGAAGCACTCAGGAACATAACAAATTCCCTTAAGAACCCAACCCTCCAACCAACACGATTCAACATAAGATGGATATCAGCACACAGCAACGTCACAGGAAATGAAAGAGCAGACAAAGAGGCAAAAGCGGCTGCGCAAAAACAATCCACGGCCCCGCCCTGGCTACCCAAGAAGCTAACAAAACCCATACCGATGAGCGCATCCTCTCTGCGACAGCAAGCAAAACAACAGCGAACCGAAAACTGGAGAAAGTGGTGGAACGACAGAGACAAAAACAATAAGAAAAGACGAGAGGCAATAGACAAAATAGACGCTGAGTTCCCGCACAATCTGTACCATAAAATAGCTAAATCACTGGACAGGAACAGCGCCAGCCTGCTAATGCAGCTCCGAACGGGACATATCCCACTTCGAGCCAACCTACACCGAATGCGACTAGAAGAATCGCCATACTGCCAAAAATGTCCCCTACGGCTACGGGAAACAATCGAACACCTGACACAAACATGCCCGGCATATGAAGAACAACAAAAGACACTAAAGCGTACAATCTACAACAGAGGGCTACGTCACCCGAGAAAAGAACTAACCGACATAGACAAAGTCAAAGCAATCCTGACATTCATAAGAGCCACGGGAAGATGGAGCACAGGAGCAGCAAGATAACCTGCCAACAGGAACAGTACACCCCATACAATAATTCAAACTAATTCACTACGATAAGAAACTCGATAATTCAAAACCTATACATACCACTACACCCTAATCCCCGGCCTTAGAGAGGCGCAAACAGGACGCCATGCATAACTGCAAACTCCTCATCCTCTCTCCCTGCGCTAAGGCGCAACGGGACCTAACACTGGGAACGAGCGACGCCACGTTGCTCCGAAGAAAAACTCAAACCCAATTAACTCATCGTGGATCGAAACGGTGTTCCCTTACCGGGCTCGAGGGGCTGCGTACACGGAGTGTCAGCGTCTCGAGCGCACAATCCAGATGGTAAAGAATAGGGCATTGGGGCCTCATACAATATAGACTAATATACAATACAAGCGAATGTCTATAGTAACGCGAGTTGAATAGACAATAAATACAATTCAAAAAAAAAATATCGATAACGACTATCCTTAAGCATGGTTTGTGAATGGTATGTACAAGTAGAGAAACTTCACAGGTTGGTGGTAATTTCTTTGCTCCAAATAGGATAGTCGGTGTACCCCTTTGCCTCATGCGTGTAGAATGTCGAAGAATCAAATGGTGTCAACGGAAGATCGTCTTGTAAACGAGTGGGTAAGTCGGGCTAAAAACATGAAGTTAGAACCAGAATATATGACACAGCAAAGTGATTTGGCTTACATTCGAGATGTACAACTTCCCAAAGGCAATCAAATCACCCTTGTTCTCCGCCGTTTCAATGGCCTCCTGTCTGTCGTATCCCGAGCAGCTAATCACTGGCTTCGGCGCCCATATCTTCCTGATGAAATCGTTGGATTCCCCAACGGCGTCCCGACGTGGCTCGGTAACATGGAGGTAAGCAAGATCAGGCTGGGCCGCCTTGAGCGAGGTGACGAAGTGCGTGTACTGAGGCAGAGGATCCTTCATGCGCATAGCCTGGAATTCGGACCACGGGCTGATGCGCACCCCCGTGCGGTCCTGCCCGACGGCTTTGGTAACGGCGTCTATGATCTCCAGTGAAAATCGGCTCCGGTTCTCGATGCTGCCGCCGTACTCGTCCGTGCGCTGGTTGCTGACGTCCTGGAGGAACTGGTCCGGCAGGTAGCCATTTGCACAGTGCACCTCCACGCCATCGAAACCAGCGCCGTGAACTGCGTTCGATGCGGCTTTGGCGTATGTCTGGATGTAGTCGTGGATCTCGCTGACAGTAAGCGGGCGCGGGAGTACATCGGCGCCTGGTACATAGTGGAGATCGGATGCGCTGACGAAGTCGTGTCCGTCCTCAGCCAGTACCTGCTGGTTTGCAGCCCGCCCGAGAGCCCACAGCTGGAGATATATCGCAGAGCCCTTTGCGTGTACCTCATCCGTGATCTATAGTAATAATCGAGGTTAGATGACCACATTTGCGCGTTGACGTGTGTGTGCTGCTTACCACTTTCCAGGCTGCAATTTGCTCATCGTTCCAGATGCCCGGAACCCAGTCATATCCACCAGCCTGAGGCGAAATGAATGTTGCCTCTGTAATGAGAAGGGAGCCTGGCCTGCTCGCGCGCTGGCCATAGTATGTCTTCATGAGAGGAATTACCGGGACATGGGTCTTTGTTCCAGAGCGAAATCGAGTCAAAGGGGCGAGGACAACGCGGTGTTGCAGGGTAAACCTCCCGACCTTGATAGGCTGAAAGAGTTTGGCGGTAGTTGTAGACATTGTTGGTATGGAAAAGGGGCGACGGAGCACGATTGGTGTTTCTGTTTCTCAAAATTTCCATGGTGTGTACTTATATGTTTTCTGGGCACAGAGATAGTGAGATCGGTGCGAGTACCGGCAAAACTTACATTGCTGTTCCGTTGTAGCACACAGCGCGGGAAGGCGTGCGACAAACGCGAACGCTCGATTACTGATGCTATTTGTCAGCTGACCGAGCCTTCCTTCTATTTTAAGGCCCAATTCTACTGGATTTGCACCATTTCCGCTCTCGCAAAGATTATGAGACGGAAGAGGACGGAAGGCGTCATTTTCGCAAGTACGGCTTAAAATAGACGCTCGCTACCTATCAAGGACCGTAACGTAACTGTGGATAGAGATTCGCTTGGCAAACCAGTGGTACTATGTTGCCAAATAATTGGAGAACAACTTGAAAACACAAATACGTTCGTCATTTGTTCAGTGTACTAGAACGTTTATTGTTCAATAGATCTGTAGACTATCAGAAATTTTCAACCAGCATTTCGCTGGGTTTGTAAGCTGTCAAAGGGGAGACGATAACATGAATCTGAATAATCAAAACATTAAGCTAGTATATAAATTGGTTGCGGGTTTCCTGCCGTCTACCGAGATGTAAGCACAATCATAATTGCGACCTCGCAAGTTTAGACGTTGCGTACATCTCTAAATTTATCAAGCAGTCCAGAGGTGAACTGCCGTACTCTACGCCATAGCTCGTAACACGTATACTAGTATTTATGTAAAGGATAAAATTCTGTGTATCCGTGTGTGAAGAGGTGTGAACTGTTGCATTAATTCTCCGATGTACCGGGCGTTGCAGATCAATATTCCGGACATATAGCGTAAATAGCTTTAGAAAAGAAAGATTAGCCTCTTAAGTTTTCATTCTATCAGATCGGTAATAGATATTGTGCTGAACAATTGCTTCGCTGAGCTTACAAGTACAAATTAGCGAGTTACTCGGAGCTTTGCTTATACTTCTATTCATTACTAATAATCACTATTGCAAGCGTATAAAGACCTCTCTTTCTTATTTACATCTATTAACAATATCGTATTCTGTGGCCATCCGTTGGATAAATTTCAATCTACATTTACCTTCAACAGTTTTTGAGCGTTATTCATTGGTTATTCAAGCTCCGGCAGCTCCGCGGCCTCCGCCCGAAATTCCGGAAAATGCCGTACCAACCACAGTGACTCGTTCGTGGTTCTCAAGTTAAGCACCTTTCACGAGGCAGGTATGCAAACTGTATCTATACCCCTTCTCTGTGATATTTCATAGCTACTCTTGAATATTTTTGCTTGTATCATCGTATCTCGGGGCATAACACCGGAACTTAGGCAACCACTGTTGGAGACTGGAGGCACTTTCTGTGGTCCTAATTATCGTTCAACCCTGATCTTCTCCTCTCCTCTTGGATTTCCCATTTCGCGAGCAGCCTCGAGTACGCGCATATATTAGTCAATCAACTTCAATGGGAGGCATACTTTCTCAGCTGGCCTACATCCTTCACACAGTCAAGTCCGCCCTTGATCAATACGGCTCCATTCGCAGGCGAATCGCAATATCTCCCGGCATCCCAGTTCTTCCCAGCCAGCATGCCCAGCCGCCATATTGGACTATTCCTTTATCGCGTATTGCACGACATGGAGAACTTGCGGAACTTCCACAGGACGAGGTTGACGTCGTTATCATTGGGAGCGGTATAACAGGCACCGCAGTAGCAAAGGCGCTACTGGAAACAACAGGACGTGCCACCGAGGAAACAAATAGCCAAAAGACTATGAGCGATATCAAGGTTGTCATGCTAGAGGCAAGGGACGCGTGCTCAGGCTCAACTGGCAGGTGCGCATATATCCACTTACCATGGGTGTGTAATACTCAAGACTTCGTATCCGCAGAAATGGGGGGCATATTGAACCCAATATCTACAACGAATACATACCACTGCGGGAGGCATTTGGTGCAGAGGCCGCGCAGGAGATACTAGGTTTCCGACTTGCGCATTTACCATCTCTCCTTTCGACTGCACGCGACGAAGGCTTGTTAGCTGCTTCCCAGGCGAGAGCTGTTGAAGGATTTGATGTTTATAAGGACCCCCAGATGTACGAACAAGCGAAGGCGGAGCTACAGGAGTTTCTGAAGGAGATGCCGACCGATGTGACACAAGGCTTTGAACTGATAGACGATCCAAAAGAAATAGAAGTAAGCCCATGTCTTGTATTTTGTTTCATGACCCCCTGATGCTTAGGTACATTTTGTTTGAACACTTAGAAGCTACAGCTATCTCCGACGGTCCTGGGATGTATAAGCAAACCCGGGGGTGCCATTCATCCTTACCGGTTCATTACCGGGTTGCTTTCAAACCTGCTTGATAAGTACAACAAGTAAGTTATGTGTCCTCTCTAGGATGGGAATATCGTTTGACCAAAACCCGTAGCTTTGAACTATTTACACGAACGCCGTGCAATGAGGTAACATCTACCAATACCGGGTACGTTGTACAAACATCCAGGGGAGCTATCAGGACGCGACATGTGATACATGCCACTAATGCCTGGTCATCTCACCTACTCCCCGGAATGCGCGGCAAGGTTATTCATACAAGAGTCTCGATGACAGCTCAGCGCCCGGGGAAAGGCCTGAACAAGTCGTGGGCCGGCTCCCGTGCCTTTGTGTTCTACCCAATAAATGGTCACTCCGTCTTCGAATATCTCACTCAGCTGCTCCCCGCCCCAATAGAAGATGACAATGGAAAACCCACCGGTCCCCTGCCAACCTCTGGGGAATTCCTGTTTGGGGGACGCATCCAGCCGTCGTTCACTCGCAATATCGGGGTTGCTGACGATAACGGTACAGTGTTTGAAAATGAGGCTCATTTGGGAGGGGCCTTGGAACGATTTTTCGCACCATACTGGGGTGAAGATGGAAATGACCCGGACCCTTTAACAGTTGTGAGCGGTGGTGATGAGTCTCAACCAATTTGGGGGAAGGGGCGTGTGAAAGCGAGCTGGTCAGGACTGCTGGGTATGTCTGTGGATCTGCAGCCTTGGGTGGGGCGCGTGCCGTACGCAGCCTCGGGGAGAAAGGAACCTTCAGCCATACACACTGGGGAAAATGATTCCAGAGTGAAAATATCCCCTCCTGGCGAGTGGATTAGTGCGGGGTATACAGGGGAGGGAATGGTACATGCTTGGCTGTGCGGGAGAGCACTTGCATGCATGGTTTTGGGGTCATCACCGGAAGAACAGGGGGAAAGGGGGGTTCCCCAATCTTTCTTAATTTCAGAAAGTAGAGTCCGCCGGGCAAGATTGGAAGACACCCTTGCTCTCTGGTGATATCCAACTGGGAGCCGGCCTCTGCTCGAGTACTACTTGACTTGCCCCCCGAGCTTTAAGACACGACCTTTTTTTATCTTCCTCTGCGTTCTGCCGCCTGCGTTTTGAGAGTCTGAGAGAAAAAGACAGCACTACGCATGTACAAACATGGTGCAATCCAGCGTCACCTTCAGCACTCCTTTTACAGCATACGTTCCTCTCGCTTCGGAGGCTTTTGCCCATTAAGTTTGGCAATTAAGCGCCCAGTCTCGAGTTATAAATAGATCGACCCTCGAATTGCAACCAAGCATCGTTCGCCGCTGCCTATGAGCGTGAAATGCAAATCTAGCGTCAATTGTTAGTAAGACAATCCCCTCTATCAGTTGCCTTCTCACTAAGAAAGTCGGTTCACAGCATGTGTACGCGAGCCACTCCAAAACCCAACAGTCATTCGATGATCGATGATCCCTTAAACACAGTTTATCCCTCCTGTCGACGACCCTGATGGCCACCACTATTGCGTCTATTTTCCTTCATAATTTCCACTGTCCATGCATCATGGAATCTTCTAGGAGCGGGACATGAACCAACCTAAACGTAGTGGTAGCGTCATATTCCATTTCCAATGACGTCACGGTCACTGATCCACAGAGACATGTATAAAACCTTTCAGACGCTCACCTACATTCCTCCTAACAATAATGCGTCTTTCAGTACTCTTAGTGGCTGCGAGCCTCTCACTAGCTGCCCAGGCGTCCTGGTTTGGCGGCAACAGCAACACCCCCGAATACTCCTCATGGAACACCGACGAGCTCAAAGCATGGCTTCAAGTACACGACGTTCCACTCCCCAATCACACCCCTAGCCAGGCAGAGCTGAAAGCCCTCGTTCAGAATAACTGGGGTACGGCATCCGTGTGGACACAAGACCAGTACGCCTCTGCGCAGAAGGCATTCTCGGACCTGCGCGATACGGCATTTGACACTTGGGACGAGAGCAGCCTGCGGGAGTTCCTTCTGCAAAACGGCATCGTCGCGCCCAAGGGCCCACGCGAACACCTCGTCCTCCTTGCGAAGCAGCGGTATCGATCATTCTCGAATGCGGCGTCGTCTCTGGCAGCGCAGGCGAGCGATAGCGCGAGTACGGCGGTGTTTGGGGACACGAAACATCAACTCTCTAAGAGTGCCTCGAGCGTTGTCGCGGATGCCACGAGTGCAGTGTACAATGCTCCCGGAGCGGCGTCCACGGCGGTGGCAGATGCGGCGTCGCAGGTGTCGATCGTGGCTTCGAATACGGTGGACGACATCGGCGAGAAGTTTGATCAGTCGAAACATTACGTCTACTCTACGTGGTCGGAAAACGAGCTAAGACATTATCTCGAGTCCAAAGGAATCATCAAGACTGGCGCGCAGAAGAAGCGCGATGAACTGATGGACCTCATGCATAAAGCCTATGGTTCCATCGCAGACCCGATATGGGATGCTTGGAGCGACTCATATATCGTACGTCACGGTTTCTTTCTATCCCTTATACACTTTCTAAAGCAAATATTTTGATGTTAGCACAACTGGCTCGTTTCACGCAATCTCATCAAGTCTGACTACGAGAAGAAACGCGATGCACTCGTCAAACCTATGAAAACATACTACTACTCGGTCACCGAAACTGTATGGTCGCCGTGGTCCGATTCGCAAATGCGCTCCTGGCTTGTCGACCATGGAATTATCAAGAGTGATGCGCAGGTGACGCGCGACAAGATGATCAAATTAGTGCAGTATGTACATCCGTCCGGCTCTCAACCAGTTAATCCCGTCTCACTTAGCTTGTTTAGGGACAACTACCTTTCCAGCAAGGACGCTTTCTGGAACGCATGGAGCGATAACAGCATTCGTGACTGGCTCATTGACAGTGGGTACATGCGCTCCGATGCTCAGTACAAACGAGACCAACTCGTCGAACTCGCAAATTCGAAGTACGTCATTCAGTTTTTCATCTTTTTCCCGACGCCTGACCCTTCGGCAATTAGATGGACTGATCAGAAGGAAAAGACGGCCGCATATTTGACTTGGCCTGATGCTCGCCTCCGTGCCTACCTACGTGAACGCGGTGTTAGCGAAGCTGCGCTGCCAACTTCGCGTCCGGGTCTTCTTCGTATGTCTATCAATATATGTTTTTGACTACACTCTTAACACAATTCATAAACAGAGGAAACTCGCATTCGCTGGGTCCAGTCTGAGAAGCGTGCCGAAACTCTCTTCGCGAAGATCAAAGAAATCGTGAACTCGGGGCTTTATAAGGCCGAAGACGTCATCTCGCACATCATGAGCCTGCTGAAGGGCGATCTCGACTTCATGGCGCACAAGACCACTGCCGCGTACGATGCTACGAAGCACAAGGCTCAGGAGACCTGGGAAGAGGCCAAGGCCCGCGGTGTGTCAGCCGAACAATGGGCAGAGACCAGGAGCAAGGAGATGGTAGAGGAAGCGAGAGCGCAGGGTCTTTCTGCGAAGGAGTGGGCCTCACGTTCGGGAGAGGAGAGTTGGGAGGAGGCCAAGGCGCGAGGCGTATCGGCGCAGCAGTGGGTTGACCGTCAAGCTGCTGCTGTGAAGGCTCGTGGGGATGCAGCACAGGACTGGGCGGCGAAGAAGGGTGATGAGACATGGCAAGGCGCTAAGGACACCAAGGACTCGGCGGCGAATTGGGCAGGGAAAAAGGTCGAGGATACCGGAGACAAGGTCAAGGCTTCGGGGCAGAAGTTGCAAGGGGAGTTGTAAAAACGGACTAATGTAATTGAGAACCGAGCAGACAAAGTATGTCGGAAATTTCTTCGCCGCCTTACAAGGCATGTAAGGCACTTAACTCGACTTTAACTTACATTACCTTTTACCAATGCGAGTAATGTTACAAGAGGAACTACAACTTACAAGGCCATCTACAGACTTACAAGGCGCCACCTTAGTTACAAGGTAGCCCCTTCATAGTCGATAATCAATTATCTTGTAAGACGACGCAAGCTGCTAACGGAAAATGTAAACTTACCAAGCTACTTGGGGTCTTCCGCAAGGCGGCTACCGTCATTACATGTATCTGTACGGTCATTACTATATCAACTATTACATACAATGACATTATGACTAGTTCTAATTTAAACATTATGTATTAGTTAATTACCTACTTCACTTACCTATACCTGTTTCTTAAAGTACGCAGTCGACTTACCTTTTGACTACATTGCAACAGCTCGTACAAAGGTGAAGACTTACATTTGTTCTCTGGCCGTAAGGTAAATTAATTCCATGAGCCAGAGTCGAACACCGAGCGCTATAATGATTACATAACCTTACAATGCTAACGACACTTCCCCCTTCACCAAAAGGTCTTTTCTATATTATAAGTGTACCTAACCATACCGCGTATCTTGAAGATGCCTTTTCCAACTTCCAGACTATTCCCCGTCGTCCTGAGGTGATTTGACATACTGCAAGGGTATTTCTATCCCTTCCCAATTTTTGAATAATCATGCAATAGCCACATACACATTCTCAGTGTGTAACTACAGCCTGTCGGCGCAAATTTGAATTACATAATCTGGTCACACGCATCGTACGCGCCGCAAATTTGAAGTCTACATACACGCATATTCATTTAAGTGCATGTGCGCACATAATTGAATGATGATATCATACGCCTACCTGTTTGTAGATTAATATACAATGTTTGAATACAGTTCTGCGGGGTCCAAGTTAATTTATTGAGGCTGTTTCAACACAACACTACAAGTACTATTACATTTGAACACATTATTACCAGTCCTAGAGACAGGTGTGCGGTGCAGCGACAGCTTACTGAGCCTTTTTGGAGCCTCTAGTAACACGCTTTGTTGCAGTCGTAGGTTTGTCAACGGGTGCCACTGGCTGTGCAATTCCAACTGTCCCTGATGAAGATGCGGACTCTAATGTCGCCTTTTTATTACCTCTGCCCCTCTTTGCGGTGGTGGACTTCTGAGTTGATGGTTCCTGGCTCGGCTCTGCTGTGGCTACGGGAGCGGCGGCTTTACTCGAGAGCAGATGATGAGATGATGAAGTACTGAAGGGAGGGGGCTGCTGGGTGTCGGAGGCTGGATCCGAAACATACTCCAAATCGGAGTCAGGGTTTTCACTTGCCATATTTGAGTCCTGGGTGATGAGAACATTTTCCATTGCGAAGGTTCGAGACAAAGGCCTTTTCTGGACTGGCCTGGACTGCGTAGTTTGCACTGGGCGCCGTGGAGTGGCTTCGATGTCTTCAGATTCACTTGATGCTGTCGATGCTGCAGCTGGTGCCTTACGACGAGGTTTCACAGGACGTGGAGTAGTGGGAACATGGCCTGTATGAGCCACCGGGACTGCGGATGCGCCATCGCTGACCACGCTACTATCGGACTCGCCAAAATTATCATCTGACTGGTCAGATGCCGACATGTTCAAATTAGCAAAGATGAGATCGATATCTTCGGTCCGCCCGACGTGCTCAGGAATGGCATCTTCGGCGTCAGTCTGGTAATCGATCTCAGACTCACTGTTGCCTGGGTCACTGGGATGATGTCCATTGGGAAACAGCTCGTTGTTCCATTCTGACAATAGGCATTTGAAAATCACGGGGCTTTCCTCCAAGCCTCTAAAAATAAGCTGCTTGAACCGGTCGGCCATTTTGAAGTAGTTAATCTGGGTGGTGATTCCAACCCCACTTGAATTAAGCTCCCTGTCGTCCGTTAGAAGGTATATGACCTGGTATTAAAATTATGAATTAGATGAATTGATGGATTCTACAAGAGATGAGAATGCAAGAGACGCACCAGAACAGAGATATTGGAAATAAAGCTTGGAGTACTTGTTGGAGGGCGGCCATGAGCGTCTTTCTTTAGAGGACTTTTGGCATGGAAGGTCAATTTGACGGCTTTCTCTCCATAGAGTACATGCTTTGCTGCCTGTAAAATGTCAATGAAAGTTGAATGAAGATGTAAATTAAGAGATTTATGTATGCCACATTTAAGTTTCATACCTGGAGAAGCATCGATGAACGAAAGAGGTCAGCAACGCCTGAGCTGACTCTTTGGCCACGATAGATTACTGGAGGAACTTAGAATAGACAAATTCGTTAGGTCTCTTCTTATCCGGAGTCGCACCAAGCAGCCTCTGGACCTCGTGAGTTGAGATGCGGCTGGTGTCGTTTTTGAAGAAATTTGGATCATCACTGATAATGCCAAAAATAGAAAAGGCCGCGCTCCTTAGGTTGTTTAGAACTGAGGACTTCTGCGCCTTCATACCATCGACAAACTAATGACAATTCAATTGTCAACAACAACAATAAGCATAAATAATATTATCTTAATTGTAATCTTTAAGGAATAAAAGAACATACACTTTTGCAAGATTATTATCTTGCTGAGCACTTTCAATGCCACGGCCGGCAGAAATGAATACAGCTCTGCAACGGGACCCAGAGCAATGTTTTCATCTGATTTAAAACGCACAAGATCGCTGTACTTAAATGATGGACGGGTTGCTTGAAAATAGCTTCGGAGACTCCAAGGGAGAAAAAAACAGAGAAAAACTTGCCAGACCGCACCATGTAGCTCTCAGATTCTTCGTAAGTGAAGGATTCGAAATCAAGAGCCTCTGATGCCCTAGCCTTTGCCTTTTTTCTCCGGCGTTTTTCCTCCCGCTTGGCAACAGTCAATTCGGCCACTTCATCCAAGAGCTGGAACTTGTCATTAGTTAAGGCCTGTATAGTCGACTGGGCATTGATTAAAATCTAGTAGATAGATTGCGAGATAAGATGTTCATTAATATATGTTAATTTAGTGAATAGTGAATGATTAATGATTAACTTACCTCAATCCACTCGGCAGTTTTGATGCGGTCCTCTGACCCAGGCCTTGTGGATGCTCTTGCACGCGCTATGAACTGTTTAATAACATCAATATCAATGAGGGCAGTGCTGTCAGGTCCAGGGCTCGTCTCTGTATTCGCGCGGTTGTGGAGATCCTTGGACTGGGAATTCTGAGTTGAGATCGAAGACAAAGGGCGTGCTGACATTGTATATTAACTAGTGGTCAGTGTGATAGAAGGGGCAGTGTTATTACAGGCATGCATTAGTGCTTCAAGTCTCATATAAATCGTTGCAGGTGTATGGAATCAATCTCAGCATGGGTGCTATTTCACACGAGAATATTATTATTAGGCTCTGTGAGAGTGATCACTCACATTTGAATTCACTGACAGGTCCACATTTTTACATTTGAATTGTATACATTGTCATTTGACCAATCAACCTGCCGAATCTGGTACATCACTCACTACGGTAGCATTGGCTAGGTAATAATAATATCTAAAGTACTACTTGTGTTGCTAAACTTGCAGACTTCATCCTCGTCCATAGATCATCATCAACTTCCTTGACAACAAAAAATTCATCGAACGTGTGTGTTGAGCCGTGATCCTTCGCCAGTAGTGCACCTCGTATAATCCAATCTGCTTGAATAAATGCTGTTTTCTCCCTTGGACGTGAACACACGCGTGTGAGGCGAAGATCATTATCCCTATTACGGTTAGCGGTTGATGTAGTTCTGTCCATTGGAAGAATATGTGCGATAAACCATTCACGGCCTTCGATCATGACACTGAATAGTGATAAAAGCCGCGCAAAGAAGACATTGCTATTGTCACCTGGTTGCTTGACAAGCACACAGTCATAGCGTGGTGACCCGTGGAATGAGGGATTAACTCGGAGGATATCAGTCAACTCTTGCCAGCTCACAACTGATTGAAAAGACACTTTGAGGTATTGGTAGCGGCTTATCTGTCAATGAATATATCAGTACCTTGGTCATGCGTAGTAGAATGATAACAAATCTGTACTGATCGTTATGATTTAAATTTAAACATACCGTAACATGAGCATCAAGCCGTACAGATCTATTCTGCCACTTAGATAATGCCTGGCTGAGTCGCTTGCGAAAGTCTTTAAATGCTACATCAAGCACTTCATTTTGTGGCTGTTCAATATCTCTCAAAGAGATCGGCGAAAGGGGAGAGCCAAATGTGATGTAATCCAAACCCACATGACGACGCGGTTGCTGATTGGGGTGTTGTGATTTCCCATAGTTTATCGTCCGCGCTCCTGGATGAATTTCCTCCTCGTAGTCCTCTTGCAACTGTCGCAGGTATTCATTATGGGTGTGGTAATCATTGATGTCTCTGCGGATCATTAAACTGGCTAATGATTCATGCTCCAATCGAAGAATCTGTTCAATAAATTATTTTTTATTAGTCTCCATCATTGACAAGGATAATCTCTCGCAGAAAGTTGCAAGTCTCACCTGCTTATCGGTGTCCTTGAAGTTTGTATGGTGTAAGTAGAACTTTTTGAATGCCCTGTGCTGCTTTTCACCCAATTTCGTATTTGCATTGCGAGTGACACCTTTGCGTCGAATGTCTTGAAAAAGATGTTGATGAGAGTGCACCTTCGGAAAGTTCCAAGTCTTGGTACCATATTTTAGTCTATGCTCCTAGTAGACCAACAGGCAATGTCATATATGTTGTCAATTTCAAATTTATAGATTCCTATATTAATATTTATGAGGATGCTTACCTGAACCAACGAGCTAAAGACAAGTAGCTCTGCCTCGCCTTCGTCAAGAGTATGCTCTGTGTGAACACTCAGTGATGCATACATGTCCAACTCAAGATAGCTGCGCAATATTTTCAGCATCAAATAGCCTTCTGGCAATCTCGCTGGTGTAAGTATGTTTGCCGCTGCATATAGAAGAACCTTCAAACACATAATAATAATATCTTATGTCAGCGGCTGACAATTCTTAGGCTATAATCAATGGCGTACTTTGGACATGTCCTCGTGCTTTCTTCCATCAGAGAACGTGGCCGCCTTAATAATTGAGCTGAAGTGGTTAAGGCCATTCCAGCTTGGTATTTCGTCAACCCTGCAGTATTAATTGTTAATAATATAATTGTACATGAACCAGAATAAAAAGCATACTGGTCGTCTAACTGTTGTGAATACTTCTTGTCAAGTTTAAGTTCAAATATACGCTTTGTAAGTTTCAAAATGTGATCTGCAAAAAGACCTTGATGGTATGCATGGAGCCGGTCGAGCGTCATTGCTAAATATACATCAGATGTTCCGTCAAACATCCAGAAGATATTCTGGATTTAGATCGAGGTAGTCAGATTCCGAAGCAATGTAGTAAATGACCAGTACCTCGACATCTCGTAGGCCATGCCGTTTAAACAGTTTTTCCTTTTCATCTGGTGATAGGGTTTGACCTTCTTCATAAACAGCCTTCATAGACGATGTGGTACGCAGCGGATACTTCTTAGAGAGGTCAGACTGATCTTTTTGTGGAACGAGACACACAGGACATGGATAGAGGCCTCTGTGTCCACGGATAAGTGCCATAAATGTTCTGTTTTGTTTTATGTCAAGTAAGCATTATCAATTGAACATCAAAAATGAGAGTATACATACTGCTCTTCGTAATCTGCGGATAAAATCAGAATAATGGGGTACAACCATCGAAAGAGACCGTCGCCACACTTGAAAAGGTAGCCAGTTTTTGAATGCTGGGAAATTGCATGCAGAAGCTCGTAAAAAGCTTTGTGCCAGATAACTCTTTTGAGATTTATGTATCCAGGCTTCTTAGCCTCTCCCGATTTTTCTTTAACCTGTTATCGTAATATAATGTTGTACAGCAATATTAATCAATTATGTTCACGAAGTGTAATGCAGAATGAATAATGCTTACAATAGGGAGCCAACCGACAACTCTACCACCGGCAATGCCTGTTCCATTCCGCATTTCAATTGGTAGATTGAGCAGGCGTGCAATAACAGGATAGCCCTGAGCCGTGCCAAGCGACGAGCCGTGTCTTATCTGCATAGATTAAAAGACAAACAGGTGCCGCGCCTTCTGGAAGCTTGGACTTGCAAATATATCAATCGGTTAACATAATAAGACCAGATATTGTTTGTTCACGCACTTGGATCTCCCACCAGGCATCCCCAGTCCACGGCTCATCCCAGAATCGTGTGAGGGTTTTACCATCATATTTATACTGGCGCTCAGCATCCCAGTGGCACTGTTGAGCGATATCTTTGTTGCCCAAAAGCTCTAACACCCAGTCCCAGATTGGCCGCGTCCACACATCAAACGAGATCTCCTCATTCTCGTATATTGCAGTACCTGTTGTTTTCTCTAACTATAGAATACCAAAAATTAAGTTTAATCAAATATATAATACGGAATAAGAATGCAATAAATATCCAGAGTCCCAGCTAATATTCCTGACGATGACGATATATGAGATATTATTGAGTATTTGAACTTACCCCTTGTGTCCGTCTACACGCAAGATCCCACAGTGTCTGCAGGTCCTTGTCATTCTCCAATGTAAAATCATCCGGGGTTTTGATTGCCCGTTGAATAATATCGAGGAGACGGTTTTTCTGCTTTGCATTCAAATGAGTCTCGAGCAAACTCCGCAATCTCGAAGTCGAGCTCCGAGCTAAAAGGAACCATGGCTTTCGTTTCTTGGTGCCATCTGGATTAACAGGCCGGTTGTCGTCTGCAGATGACTGTGCAGGGGCATGGCCACGCTGAGGAGGAACGGCACGGCGGGATGTTGTCGATGAGCGTATGCTGGCGCTGTCAAGATTTACAGCATCTGATATAGAAATGTGCTTCGATGCTTTCCGCTGTTGGGGTGGTACTCGATAATGATGTCGTCTTCTTGCAAACTTGGATGCGCTCGCTCCAAGCTCCTTGTAATCGCTGCTGAACTATTCATTTCCGAGCGTGGTGGGCCGTGGCTGGGAATTTCATTGTGTATGAGATCGGAGGCTAGTAAGATAATTAATACATGTAGAATTTCTTTCAGATACAGTAGCCACTTACGGTCAAATTCAATGATGGGTTCCTCTTCTTCTGAATCCTCGATTAGATCTCTCAGAAGATCTTTGGCCTCCAAGTTCACGTCAGCTTGTTCATCTATCTCTTCATCATTGTTCAACGGGTATTCATTTTCGGACCCGATTATTGATGGAGCGTCGCACTGTATGGGACTTCCATCAAGGGCTATAGAACAAATATATCACATTTGAACACCATTGATATAATACAGAGACTTACTATTTGCGCCATTCTCTGTTGATGATCCGATTCCATCATCATCGGGTGGCGGACCCTGATCGGGATAGGCGCTAGATGATGCCTCGGAATTATCATCAGGATAGTGGTCCTGGCTGTTTGAGCCACCTGAATACAGCAGAAACAGTCATTAGCAGTCTCAGACGCACTCAAATAAGACTATAATTATTAATACTTACCTATTAGGTTTTGTCCGGATTGCTGATCCAAATCAGCCTTGATAATGGCCTTATAGGCCTCGGCCAAAGCGCGTGTGTTGCTATCCCTCTCCGTCCTTGTTTTTCCCAAGCATTTCTTCTTGTGACCTGCAATTCCGCGTCGATTAAATGATTCCCCACATCCCGGGCAGATGTCCGAGCAGGTGGGAGCGCGAGTAATATTTGTGACATTACGGCCTGCAGAATTCGTCTTCTTTTTTGATTCACGTCCCATCGTTTGATTCAGTGAGAAAGAGGGTGTGTATGTCTGGCTCAGAGAGAAACAGCTCCGTGAGTGGTGGGAGATGTTGACTTATCGTCGATATATCAACTTACATCAATTTCTCTTGTCAGTATTTGATGGACTATTTCTCACGAATAAGGCTCGTTGATAAGTCGTTCTAATTATATTACAAGGGCGGACAAGACTAGGTCTATTCTTATAAGTTCGGTTCAGTCATTCTAAGGGTATTCAGACCCTTACAAAACCCTTACAAAGCTATGATGTATTGTAAGGCACGTCGCAAGGCAATGATGCGTCGTTGTAAGCCTTTTACCTTATAAGGCTAATATGAGTTTTCCGACATAATACGCTTCATTGTAATTTAGTAGCAGCACGTACTAGCTTTTCTAATGACAGAACGACCTCGAATGACCTAGTAGCTTCAGATTATTCCATGGATGTACTCCACAAAAGGACAGATAAAATGTACGTTTGAAGCGCTTTTTGATATATCGTGGGAATCGCACTTCACCATATACTTGTAAGTAGGCTGGCACTTAATGTATAGCGTCGCGCTGCTCATGTCTCAAAAAACATGTGTGGATAATCAGCAGAAGTGAAACTACAATTTATCTACTATGGTACTGGAAGCTTCCTACGGATATAACTCTGCCAGATGGACATGTGGACATGTCTCCGCGTTCTAAGTTAAAGCTTTCAGGGTCGGCGACTCGGTTGTCCCGACGCTTGCGCATTTCTTGTCGAAGCAACTGCAAATTGTTCGTGTTCATGAGCTTGTTGCTTCAAATGCAAAGCATGCTCCATAGGTAATTCTCCAGGTGAGTCCGTCACCATTTGTGAGATCTTCTGAAGGCCTTGCTTCGTTTTGAGATGGTCCGCAGCGTGTCCTCGGTGCTCTTCAGCTTTGGCGTCGTATTGCTTCGCTATTCCGTGGTTTCCAGCTGCTGCGTGCTTCTTTGAAGCATTAGACCATCTCTCCGCCGCTTTCAGGTGTTCCTCATGGGCGGTATGGTGTGCTCCGGCAGCGATGTCCATTTGCTTTGATACCACGCCGTTCACTCCACCAGTTTCACGCGGATATAGGTTGCGCGCGCCGCCATATTCACGTTTAAATGCGTACATAGCGGCCGGAGCAGCTGCGAAGTCGCGCATCTCCATAGTCGTGGACTCGGTGTCTACAGAACGGCGATGGTGTGTCTAATGTTGAACACCATCAAAGATATATTCCGCAAATGACATGGAACCGTTGAAACTCTTACAGAATAATCGTTCGTGCCAGAGTAGGACCATCTGGTTCCTCCACCGTTACTTGGGATAGCAAGGGCGCTAGTGGCAAAAGCAAGGGAGACGGCAAGAACTTGTGAAAAGAGCATGTTGATATTTCGTACAGCGAAAAGAGTTACAGGTAGACAGTAGACGGGTAGATGGGATGTGAGGCCAGCTCTACTTGCGACGCTGTATGATGCGCTCTAATTTATAGAATTTCTGGAGATACAGACCGAAGCATGATTTCTGCCTTTCTGCGTCTTGGAGCTTGCATAACGTTTCAGTTATATCAAAAAAAGCCTCAAGCCTATGCCAAGATGTATACACAACATTGTCACAACAGAGTTGATCGATTGATCTTTGATAACCATTGAAATTCGCAGAATTCTCTCTTCCGACCGTAACTTTGCTACATGATACTTACGGAAATGGAGCGTCGTTGTCGTACTATGCATCCGCATGATGTGTAGAAATGTGTATACGAGCTGCCGGGGGTCGCCGACCGGCGTGAATGATCTCGAAGGCGCTTCATGAACTCTACAGCCGGCTGCTGGAATCGAAGTACAAGACAAAAGTGGGTGACTCGCGTATATAGTGTATGGTATGTGATTATAAACGGAGGTTTATGAGCCGCGAATAACATACCGCATAGAACCTCATAGAACTCTGGAGACAGCTTCACGAAATGTTGGATTTGCGCAGACTCTTCGAGTCCTCAATTAGGCGACGGAGTTGCTTTTTTAGGTTAGGTAACATGATCGACGTCGGCCTGCGTCATTTATATAAGGAGTGCGTTCACAACTCTCTATCAGTTTCATAGCCTCAGAAGACTTCTAAAAGTCACCTTGAGAAGATAAGAAGGGAGTTTGATCCGTTCTTTCTAAATCTCCAGTTGGTTGTGTACGCCAATGCAGAAAAACCCGAGGTCGAAGTGAAGTGCTCATAGGGTCTTCATTTTCCTTATATGTCTGTATCAGAGCTCACTTGAGAAGATATACATATGTTGTGCCTTGAAATACCATGAGTTAGAGTCTATATAAAAGATAAGGGATAAAAATAAGTTTGCCAGAGGGCAATGTGCGTCGACGCACGTTTGTGCATGCCTCCGAAGGGCGAGTTTCTGCCTACTCTGTCCACGGACGTGAGTTGTATATATCAACAAGGTAAATTGAACTAAAAAGATGTAGTACGGTATGATGAGTACGTATTCTAACCAGTGCAAAGACCGAAGCAGAGTGCTCGCCTGCACCAAGCATAATATCAGATCCCAAGTAAATTGTATTGCTTGCCAGTTTTCACTGTAGTTGACCGTTGATGCCGCGCCCCCGTCAAACTTCTCTTGAAAAACAAAGAACTTCTTCTATCCCCACCCTGCGTTCATCCATTCTACACAGTCAGTCGTGTCGGACTCGCCTTGTCGCTCCCGCCAGGGCTTGCCGCACGACTTGGATTTTGACTCGCACGCCGACTCTGGCCATCATAGTCGCTCCCCTCGGCGCGTAGCTCAGAATGGCCCATCTTCGTCAACTTTTCGTCGAAGTCCCGGTTGCGGTACCCGGACACGATGCGTTCGAGTAGTTCCGAAGTAGACACGCCTGGCGTACGCCGCGTGGGGATGAATTTACCTGTGTGGGCCGGACAGTTAGCGCATGAATAAGTTTGTCTGGGGTATGGGGAAATGCATATATGCGCGTATTTTTATAGGGGCGAGGTCTAGAACTTGGACTAGAAGAACCCCTGAGTGCAGGATGCACGGGCGGGGGATAGAAGTGGATATATGCGCCTCGAATTGCGAGGGAGTTGCAGGAATGGGTGTATGCGCGATATATGCACTATGAGGGACTGGGGCGAAGGGCGTACCTTGGCTCTTCACATATCCGTAGACATCATCATGACCTGCGCTCGCATACGCGTCTTCGTCGTGAGCGACGTAATCGATTTCATATTTCTTCAGGAATGCTTCGTCAATCACCCAGGGAGCTTCTGCCACGACTTCGTCGACCCATCGACAGTGGCGGACGGCTTCCAATCTATGCGCATGATCAGTGGTTCATTCTTCGCTGAACCAACAAGGCTCACCGCTCCGCATGGGTCATAACAGTCCGCGCCTTGTGTGACCATACTTGTTCGTCAGAGTTGACCCCTGCGAGGAGATAGACAGAGGGGAATGATAGTTTCGCCTGTCGTAGCTGCAGGGCGTGTCTAGAATGCAGGGCAAGTCAGAATGGACTGGAATGCTCAGATAGACGCGTCTGAGCGAGGAAGATGCCCACCCAAAATGAAAGAGGTCGTAGACGCCTGTCATGTGATATCAGAGTGACGTAGGGAACAAAAAAGACGGTGGCGGGGAGGAGGACGCACCGTCTGCGTAGATGCGCACGGGGCGGTCGGTTGGCGGCTTGTTGATGGAGTACTGGCGCTCTGGCCCTCCCTCAATTGCTTTCGCGACGAAGCTCTGGATGTCCTCCGGCGTCAGAGCGGCAGGGTTGAACGCCGCTTTCGAGGCGAGTGGAACGGCCGGCTCCTCGGTGACGAGGAGGGGCGCGGCGGTGGTGTTTACGGGCGGGGAAATAAAAATGGGTCGGTGGGCGTCGGAAGCCATGAGGACGGGGGTGGTCGGGGGCGAGAGCTCTGGGAGGTTGTTCTTGCTGGGCGTGTCTGGGCCTGCGGTGGTGCTTGATTCGACGTCGCCGTCGTAGGTGGGTGAGTCGACGCCGTCCGAGTCTGAGGTGAGGTGCTGGGCAAGGTGGTGCCTGGGGCGGAAGATGGCGGCTGGCTTTGCATGGGCCGCACGCGGGGCGCCCTGTGCGCTCCGCGTTATCGCGATCGCGCCTGCCGGCTGGCCATCGTCCGTGAGCGGGTCGTTATCCTCCTCTGATCTGTCCATCCGATAAATAAATTTTCCACAGCGCTGCGCTGCACTCACGCGTCGTAGGCCGGCGAGTCCACCATCTTGGGGTACTTTCCAAACGATCGCTTGCTGTGCAGCGTCCGGGTCCGCGTAGCCTCTACAGACATTGGTATAATACGTTGTGGTTTTCTCAATTACCAGCCTCCAATTTTGACCCGCGACTCCTGCGTCACATCACGTCACGGCTTGGCGCCAATCCTCCGCCTTGTCATCTGTCTCCACACATTGCTTCTTTTCTCTCTGCCCCGCCTCAATGCTCTTTGGAGTAAGTTTCAATGACGTGAGGATGCATATTTGAAAGAGGGAGTGGAATGTACTCTTTGTGGTATGGAAGCAGTTAACACCATAAAATTAAAACAAGCCTTATATGTAAGTCTCTGTTAGTATATCGGTTAGTACACGCGCTTGTCATCTTACGTAAGATCGCGCGAAAGCTGGGTTCGACTCCCAGACAGAGAGACTATTATCATTTTTTGTCTATATTTTTGGATCCAGCTTCGATTATCAATCATAATTGCAAGGTTGCAACTTTACAAGTTGTACGGTTGGAGCCTTGCTGGTTGCCTACTCCTGCGGCCTCAGCGCTAAGCAGTGAGCGTAACTTGTAAGGAGTCAAAGGCAAATCAATACCATCACTTTTGTATTAACTGCACATGTTTTGCCTTTCACTTCAGCATGCACTGCCGTCAGACTGATTGTCTTCTTTCAGCTTATCAGCGAACTGTGGCAACGACGGCTTGAAGTTGCCGAGATAAATTTTTAAAATAGACTTCTCGAGGAGTATGCTTATGTATTCTCATGTTCGGCCACGGGATATGCGGCGTGTGTCTAGCAAGTAATCCGAATAGATGCTGTTTCCCATGCCAGGTACTACCTCTCTTTAGTTAAACCCATCTCAAACTACGTACCATGAATTTTCTCGTCCAAGCTGTCATCGACGGCGTATATAACCAACCACTGCTCTTTATATTCTTGTTCAGCTTATCTTACTGGTTTTTACTCGCTCGCTTCACAAGCCCGACGGGAAAGGTTCGGCATGCAGCGACTTTCACACTCTCAGTGAAAAACGTTAACTCTGGCTTTAGTTGAAGCACATCCCTACCTTAGGCCACGACTCTGTGTTTCTATCCTACATCGATGCCATCAAGTTCATCGTAAATTCTAGAAAGGGGCTTGAGAAGAGTTTTAGGAAAGTGAGTACCAAACACCATTATCATACATGTGCAATTGAATCAAGTCACCACCTTAGTGGCCCCGCGGCATGTTCAAGTACCCACAGCTCACGGAGTGGGTGGTCGTCGTTTCTGAGCCTCAGGCTATCGATGAAGTACGCAAAGCTCCTGAGAATGTTCTCTCTGCAAACATAGCGATCAACGAGGTGCGCGGGTGGCGAAAGCTAGACTGCGTGTAAATGTCCCTTAGTATTATCCTCTCTTACAGTCACTCCAAGTCGAACACACCCTCGGCAAGAATATCGCCACCAATCTCTACCATGTACCAATCATTCGCGCGCAACTCACTCGCGCTCTTCCAGTGCTAGTCCCAGACGTAATCGATGAAATTCAGTGTGCATTCCGCGATTCCATTCCGGCAACAGAAGGTAGTGTTTTAGTATGGTTTAGCATGATCAAACAATTATACTAAGCTACATTTTATTCTCAGATTGGACTAAAATCAAAGTCCTTGACACTGCGATGGGCATTGTGGGACGTGCGAGTAACCGTATATTCGTTGGCTTGCCTTTGTGTGCGTCTATACCATCTTCTGTTGCCGTTGAATTAAGCTGAAAAGATGAACTATAATGTTATGTCAATAGGCCGAGACCCAGAGTATATCAAACTTAACATTCGCTTTACTCTGGACGTCGTAAAAACAGGGGCAATCTTGCATTTGGCGCCCAAGATCCTTCGCCCGTACGCTGTCTTTGATTCATGATTATATACGCATTCAAGATGCGGATTTGATTTAGAATTTTGCTTTTCTTTATGCCCGCTGTCTCAAGAAGCATCGAGCAGGGTCTTCAGTTCCTTGGTCCAGTAATACAAGAACGCAGGCTTGAGCGTGAGATGAGCTCGGACGGAAAGTCAGAGAAGGTGAGCTCCTTCCGGCTGGGTGTTGTTCAACCCAAACCTCAATGTTCCTGTCGAATCAAATCTAGGTGGACTTACTGACATGGCTGATGGACGACGCCGAGGGCGAAGAGCGCTCTGACTGGAACCTTACATCACGCATCCTCACAGTCAACTTCGCAGCTATTCACACTTCCTCCATGGTGGGTATAGTTCATTTAGCGCTACATCTAGAGGCAGAAAGTGGTTAATTTCTTCAGGCATTCACACATGCTCTCTATTACATGGCGACATACCCTGAATTTATTGGGCCCCTACGCGAAGAGATCCAAGAGGCCATTAAGGACCACGGCTGGTCCAAGGAGGGACTTGACAGCATGGTCAAACTGGACAGCTTCCTCAAGGAGACGCAAAGGCTCTCACCACTGGGAAATGGTAGGTTGAAAGAATAACCATTTTTGTCTTCATCAGTAGAAGCACCCGTGTCTAATTACATATTTTTAGTCGTCATGAATCGTGTTGCCCTTGTCGACTACAATTTCGCCGACGGCACATTCGTACCTAAGGGTACCAACATCGCTATCTCTGTTGATCGTGCACATATGAATCCCGACATATATCCCGAGCCGGAGAAGTTTGATCCATTCCGCTACGTGAGGATGAAGGCCGCGGTTGCGTCAGACGACTCTGCGCAGGGACCAACGCCGAGCTTCCTCTCTCCTGAGAAGAAGTTCGACATGGTGTCCACAGGCCTCTACTCGCTGGGATTCGGCCACGGGCGTCACGCCTGCCCAGGACGGTATTTCGCAACTAGTGAGCTGAAGCTCATGCTCGCACACGTCGTAATGAATTATGATGTCAAGCTGGAGAAGGAGGGGGTCAGGCCAGAAGATCTATGGGTTGCCACTTCGCGTGCGCCAAATCCTACTGCTGAAGTGCTGTTCCGTAAGAGACGGATTTGAATTTATCGTGCTGGCGTTTTCAATGGCCATGGAAGGCTGCAAATTACCAACAAACTAGTTTTATGTCGAGTTCATGAGGAATCACGACTATGTTTGGATTATGTATTGATTGTAGTATCCTGCAGTGACAGTTTTAAATACACTTACTATGGAGTCATTCTGGGTGCAGTGTAGCACTAATAACTCTTGAATGATGACACCGTCGACGATCTTCGGGAGAGTCGGACAGCTTTAGACAGTCTTTGTCAGGTGGCAGCTTGTCGGAGTTGCGGAGTGAAGTTGAGTTACAGGCTAATTCGCGGCTGTTCATATGGCCGTTTTTTGAAGTTCTTTGAAGTGATGTACTTGCTCTTCACAGGCAAATTTTGGTCTCCAAACATTTTCAGACATACGGAAATGATAACGCCTTCTTAATTACAGTCTACCTCTAGCACTTTAAGCTAACACTCTAAAATATGTAAGTAAAACATTTATACGGCAAATTCATGCCGATCTTGCGCTGATCAGGTAAACGCGCAATGATCCGGAACTGACGGACACAGCTGGCAACTTGACGTGAACAGCCACCTTCGTACTTATAAGTTCTGACATTCCGCGAAGGGAGGAGCTTTCACTGCACAATATGTCGTCATTCACCGCTGCTTATCGAATCGTATCATGAACGAATAATGCAAGCTCAGAGCTCAGAAGCTATTTTGTGGGTCGCGGTTTGTAAGCTGCATTGGTAAGTGGTTTACCAATTATCATTGGAAATTGACCATCCTCGTCGAAATCCCTGCTTTAAATATAGAACGCACGGACAGGCATCTTTATAAAAACACCCCCACATTTTTCAGCGACACGCAATCAAGGCTTTTCATACTTCACTGCACTAATATTCACAATGTCTAAACTCGTACTTGTGAGGAAGCTTCAATTCGCAAATTTCGATACATTACTGACGCACCGATACAGGTTACTGGAGCATCTGGATTTCTGGCCTCTCACATAATATATCAGCTTATAGAACAAGGCTACCGCGTTCGTGGGTGAGCATCATCTTGTGGTATCATTGGAAGAGCAGATCATTGAGCATTTCTTTTTGTTGCAGAACTGCTCGAGAAAAGAAAGTTGGACCTCTCAGGGAATTATACAAAGGCCATCCTTCGGTCGAAATTGTCCCTGTTTCTGATCTCATCACGGGTGACTTCACGGATGCAGTCAAGGACGTCGACGTGTTAATACACACGGCCACTGCTATGCCTGGGAAGGACGCAGACCCTGAAACAACGTTGAAGGTAGGGCAAACAATCCAAGATATCAGTCTCCAATTGCTGACTCTTTGCTAGACTGCGATAGAAGGGTCCCTAAATGTTCTGCGCGAAGCAGAGAGACACGGAGTCAAGAAAGTAATCGTTACTGGTTCTGTCGGTGCAATTTTTGGAGACACAACGGTGAAAGATAATGAGTTCCGCGCAGAGCGTGAGTTGGCTCCCATCAGTTGGAAAATGACAATCAACATGACTTATTCATCGAATGTAGACTGGAGTCCGTTTACCAAAGAAGACATCTACGAGTCTCCGCTTTTGGCTTATCAGATATCCAAGAAATACGCAGAACTCGCCATTTGGGAGTGGGCTGAAACGCATCCTCATGTAGATGTAACCACTAGTGCGTAACCTACGTTTACCTTGAACGTACAAGAGGCTCAA
Source organism: Stropharia rugosoannulata (assembly GCA_028532985.1). Lineage (NCBI taxonomy): Eukaryota > Fungi > Basidiomycota > Agaricomycetes > Agaricales > Strophariaceae > Stropharia > Stropharia rugosoannulata. Next base: position 2,006,567 of record JANCIK010000010.1, on the reverse strand, counting down.
GGTCTATCAGTTCTGCCGCCGTATCTGTATGGCCCGTTCTCTCCACTCACGCAACCGATTGCTGTAGGAGATTGGGCACCATTTTCAACGAATATGTATATCAGCAAACTCATATCTCCTAGCGGAACTTACCCATTGGTTCCCGTTTATTTGGATGTTCGCGATGCTGCCAAGGCTCATGTTGAGGCCATCAAGGCCTCTCCTAATCCCCAAAGGAAAAGAATAATCATCTCATCTCCCCATGTCCTTTCGTTTGCAGATCTCAAAGAACTTCTGAAGAAGGAAAACCCCGAGATCTCTCACAGACTCACGCAGACTGCTGTTCCTGACTACCAACTCAAAAGGTTCGGTGTAGACTACGAACGAATTGAAGAAGTACTTGGAATAAAGAAAGAAGATTTCATCCCGTTGGAGCAGGTAAGTCATATATAGAACGTGTTATAATTGATTGAAATGCTGACTGCTCACATGTAGACGTTCCTGGAAGCTATCAGCTCCGTTCTGGAGGTGGAGAAATTATGGAAAAGGCAGGGTTACGAGTTTACAGAGGTCCCTGCTGTCGATTTTTAGTAGTAATTTGATACGCAACTGCGTAGTCCCTATTTAACGTACTCCATACTTTACACTTTGGAGCTCACTCTATTAATAAATCAAATCAATCACACCTGAGGCGTGAAAGGGGTTATCATTAAAGTCCAAGGAATTCAGAGACTTTGAAATGGGCAAGTTAAAATATATGGTATCAATTTATTCTTTGAAGGCTGTAGCATGACCAAGGCAATTCCTGGATAATAAACGACTAGAATTTCCATCCTCCTGTCAGTCCCATGACATTACCAGGGTCGACCCTCTTCTTTAACTTTCGCAAAACAGGCAGATTTGCCCCGTAAATTTTCTCGAGAGGCGTATCAAACGAGGCATAGTTCGGGTAATACGGCACCGAGTCGACATTTGTTTGACCCAATGAAATCCCCCCCTGGACTATGCGCTTCTGACTTGCAACCATAGTGTTGTGGAAGTCAACGTCGAACTTTGACGAGCTCCATTCGTACCCAATGTTGAAAGGACGGAAAGGGAGACTACGAGTGGGAGGGAATGCTGTCTTTTGAGAGTTATGCGAGTAGATGCTCGGAAGGAATATGTCGACGGAATGTGTTATTCCAACTAGTGTTTTGTTGGTCGATGCTATTCCTATGCTCTGTCTCTGCCGTTCACAAAAATTGTGTATTCGATGAGCGGAGGGCTTACCTGTGCTTCATTTTCTAGAAGTTTGCCCACGTCGGTTGTGAAGTTCAAATTGGGAATGTATCCATACAGCACCCTTTGAGTTCCTAAATTAGCTGTCTCTGTGTGTGGTAGCGGAAGAACGGATTACCTTGTTGGCTCCGTAAAATTGGTTGGAAGAGACAGGACCATACTCAAGTAGCTTCTTATGCCGATGTCTGCCTGAGCACCAGGAATCGACAAAAATGCGTCAAATATGCCTTCAGGCTGTGACGGAGCGTCGTAGAATACGGAAACAGCAGTTGTAGTCTGCAAATCAAATATGAACGATAAGTTGTCCTCCTTGGGAAGGAGTTAAATAAACAATTAAAGATATTACCAGTTGGGTAAGAGGAGAGAAATTGTAAGCGGTTACAAGTGCAGCCTTAGGGTCTGTTACACTCTGAAACGCTTCTGTGGCAGCCGCCACCGCATCCGTTGAATTTGCAGGGAAGAAGAGAACTCCCCCCTAGACAAACCTCTTCCTTAAGAAAACGATATTACGAAGTAAAAATATAAGCGTACCCATATCTCCGTCTGAGGAAGAGCCTTCATGGTAATCTCAGTCACAATACCCTAGAAAGTGAGAGTATAATACCGGATGAGGAAGCGTCTACTGGGATGAGTGATTTGTATCTCACGAAGTTGTTCTGTCCACCCTTTAAGCCAAAGAAAAGCTGAGAATCTGACTGATCCGTCACTCGAACAACTTTCCCATTTGGCTTGACCAGTTCAAATGCCACGACGTTGTCGATAGCTAGACCATATTGGTTTGTCTTGAAGGAATACCCTTCAAATTTTAAAACATTAAGCAATGCCAGTAATGACGAAATATTGCAAAGCTTACGCACCACCGCCTAGCGTAAACCCTGCTACACCTACTCCCGTGATACGCCCACCAATGACATTGACTCCAAATGGCTCTAGAGCAGCGTACACATCATCCCATATTAATCCGGTCCCGATATCAACCGTTTCAGCTGTGGCATTGTAATCGACCTTCGAAAACCTATACATGGAGATGTGTACGCCACTGGTGGACGAAAAATGTAGATTGACGCTATGACCACCGCCTTTTACCTGAGATTCACTAAGCTCCTCTAATGACATGGGTCCAAAGACTTCAACATACTGCAAAGGGCGTCTTAGTGCTTCCTAGAATGACGAGCTGATGTGAATAGTATAATATAAGTCATACTAGGCGGTGTAATCATTGCAAAAAACCTCTTACAATTTTGCCAATGTCTACTGCGGTTCCAGGTTCTACTACACATTGAGACTGCTCCGTAGCTGAGGCTGAGTAATGAGAAATTCCTTTAGCGTATAATGGGTCCCCTACCAAGAAAGTAAGCAATTTTTATAAAAATGCAATCAATTAGTTACTGCACCTGGATAATACACCGCGCTAGAGGGCGAAATAGATTTTGAAATCTGCGTGCATACTGCGTTTGGGGTCTGTGTAGCAGTGGACACAGCCCACGCAACGTCACAGCAGGCCAAAGTGCCGTAGTATACAGCAAAGAGTAGACCGGTGCTTCTATGGTGAGATGTCAACTTCATTACAAGCTGAGGATATCTGTGTTGATGCGGCCCGACTTCGCACGACGTCTTTATATACGCAGAGAAAGTCAGATTACTGCTATAATATTTGATATTCCTGCTGTGGTCAAATCCCTGCTACCCGTGGGGCGCCGTTTCAACGCGTCATGGATAGCCGAGTAAGCGCCCATCGAATCCATCAAGGTGCACTAATACCAACGCGTCCGTCGGTTCCACTCAGCCCGATATGCCTATGACTGACATTTTATTCCAAGCCACTAGATGTCAATTGTCCCCGAATACGCAATGTCATATCATCTCATATGCCACTTTTCGAAACAATATCATGTAGGCTGACAATCGACTTGTTTTGTGCATGACCTGACGGAACAATATGTTGGTGCGCCACGCAGCATAATTACGAAGTACGGTTCAATAGGAACCTACAGTGATATACGTTGAGCAATGTCGAGACATGCTGGCATGAAACAGCGATCGTGAATATGCAAATGCTAAGAGGAAATTACGAACTAAAGTGTGTATTCAAAATTCATTAATTACGGTCACTGGCACGAACTGATGTTGCTACTACGTAAAAATGGGTATCAATAACATAATACATAAAGGGTGGAAAAAGTCTAGGTAGAGCCTTAAGCTTCAAGTTTCATCACCGCCAGCTTAGAGATAACAAAAACCGACAAGAGGTTGAGCGCAAAGGAGACACTGCAACAAACGCGAAGTGGGATGCTTCATGCAGACAACAAGTACAAAAGATGAAAACAAAGACAAAAATAAAAATGACGAGAAAGAATCAGACAGAGTCCCTAAATAAATTAACACACGAAGTGGATATATACTGTGAATACACCGAACATCCTCAGGCCCTGGCGCGGAAACACCCACCACAAGAGTTTCTAAACCAAGAAAAATAACAGAACATTTACGCCCAACCGCCCTCCAGCCCGGCCTTGCTCACTCGTCTCATCGGCTGAAGAGTCGTTTCATCCACTGGTGCCCGTCTGGCATGACGGTAGCGGCCACTAGCATCCCTAATCTCCATCTCCTGCCCTGCATCCCCAAGAACACGATCACGCATGCTCAGTGGGCTGATTACTGTGCTCATCCCGCTTCCAAGGGCGCCTGCCGACTCCTTATCCATAACACTGGCTGCAGACATTGGTCCGTTCACGCCTTCCGAAGCGTACATGGCAGAAGACGTCGTGTGCGTGAGGGACAGTGCAGGTGGAAGGCTCTCTCGTACATGCGCGCCACGTCGGTGTACGCCTGATTGTGCATAAGCTTCCTGCGCCGTTGCTTGAGCATGCTGCATTCCACCTCCCTCCCCATTACCACCATTCGATGCCCCTGTCGCGACAGCGGATCCAATCGCGCTGGTGGGCTGTACACCAACACTCTTTCCACCTAGTTCTTGCTCCTCAAATGACATGAGCTCGGAGACAAACCCAATGTTGGGTGATATTCCCTTGCGGCGCTCAAGAACGAATGCATATGCACGCGACAGCGTCCAATGATTTGCATGGATGAGGTACGCCATAACCGCCGTCACTGATCGTGACTTGCCCGCTTTACAGTGGACGTAGGTCGGGGCTGAGTGAAGCCGGGCGTCGTCTGTTAAAAACCGTTATGTGATTTCACACAAGAGTGGATAGAAAGACAGTGAATTGCGCGATTTAGTCTCCAATCCCATCTCACCAAAAGAGAGAGCTCACCGATGAAATCGCACGCCTCTCTCACGCCTCTCGCAATTCCATCCTCTTCCACAGTATCCCGCATGGGTATTTTATAATAACGGAACGACTCTTTCAGACCCAATCCCATATCGTCATCGCACTCTGCCGCAAGATTCAAAACACGCTTTACGCCTAAGTCCTGTAGCTCTTTCACGTGCTCAGGTGTCGTTAGTTCTGGACCGAGATACAGGAAGTTGGGCAAAATCGTCGACACCGTAAATACTGGGAACGGTTCTTCGGTGGTTGGCGGGTCCATATCCGGTCGGGCCGTTGGCGGTGGATCATCTAGGAATCCGAAACCCACCCGCGGAGTGCTGGGTGTGTGTGGCGGAGTATAGTATGGTGTGAGGTAATTATTTGGGTCATTGGTGGGAGACATAAATCTGGCGGAGAGCGGGGGTGAGTGTGTAGAATACATGAGATTAAGGTGTGACGGGCTTTGTGGTGGGCCATTCAGTGATCCAATGTTTAGCGTGAGCATCGGGGGAACGGCCAGAGTAGCTGATCGCATAGGTTTGGTGAGCACAGAAAGCTTAGGAGGACCGGCAGTAAGCCGTTCAGCAGAACGTGTGTCCAGACGACGAAGTGCTGGGACACTGGGACGACGCGGGGGAAGAGGCCTTCGGAATCCAATAGAGGATGGTGGGGGAGAAGGGGAAGCATCCACGATATTCGCTGAATGAGATAACGAAGGCGATATCCTAGTTGTAGATGGCATGATAGGGAGAGGTGAGGGAGGCGGACCCTGCGCTTGCGCTGGTGGCGTATGTGCTGGTAGAGGTGACGGCGGATTTGACGCCGGCGATGGGTTGAAGTCAATTTCGGGCAGCTTCTTAAATTTGCCCGCTGCATCCGTGTCCAGTCGGAAGAGGCCACCCCCGTTCTTTTTTGCAAACCCGCCGCTCATGGGTGTACTTGTCCGATTTGCCTCCGTGTCTACCTCTTCAGCAGTCACGATAAGGGTTCCCAACTCAGGATCATGTCCTGCACGAGCAAGTCCCCCTTCCAGATATTCGATCCGTCCATCCGTCTTTAAAAGCGGGAGAATGATAGGCATTATTGCCCACCCTGTCGCTCCGGGACTGTCCCTGTCCTTTACGTCCATCTCATCATCATAAATTACAACATTTCCATCCCACCCGCCATCCGGTGCCATCAATGTGTCCCATTGAGCCTTGCCCTGTTCTGTCGTTGCGAACTGCTTCAATGCAGATAATGATGGAAGCCCACCGCCGGGCTTGCGACAGCGCTTTAGTATAAGAGAGGGGATTGCAATGCTGACGCTGTCGCGCAGATGGAATGCTTGATGGGCAGCTAGTGGTCGAGTGTCGATCAGCAGTGGTCGTGACGGTGCTGTGAGGCGGCTGTACAACGCTGGTGCAGATATTGGGCTCGCAATGTTCCCCGGGAGTGGAGGGAGAGGCGATGAAAGTGGTGTATTCCGGTTCTTGATTACGAAAAGCGTCGCGTGCTGAGGGGTTCCAGTAGTCTCCACGTTTATGAATGGTTCAAGCAGTGGGGAGTATAACGAGCCCGACAAGTAAGCCATGGGGGCCTCAGGAATTTGCAAGACTGCGATGAGAGGCGCATGTACGTCGTCCGAGTTCCCGTCACCAATTAGCACAAAGCTACCATCCCATACATTGCTCTCGCCTGTCAAGGCATCCAATCGCGCCCGTCCCTCCTCCGGCATGCACTCCCGCAGTTCATCAAGGTTCTGTATCCGCCGTCGCTTCGGCGTAGGAAGAACAACATTTATGCTTTCCTTCAAGCGCACCTGATTATAGAAGGCAGAGGGTCGTGTGTCAATAAGAAGAGGTCGCCGCGTTGCTTGCAAACGATCCGCAAGTTCCCCTGGTGTTATTGGATTAAGATTGTTCGGAGGTTGCAATGAGAGAATAGGCAGGGTAGCTTGGTCAATCAGTGTTGTCCGAGGCAGTCGTGCAGTGAAGAATGCTGTATGTGGTGTCTCTGCGGTGGGCGTATAATATGCACTTGATGCCGGACTTGATGCACTGAGCGGAGGAGCATTCTGGGTATTGATTACAGTGGTATTGATGGGATATATGCTACTGCCTTTCGTCGAGATAGCTTCACCGTCTCTCACCGATAAAGGGAAGGGGGCAGGGGGTATCACACCGTCTAAATCCAGATCGAGGTTCATCTTGGGCAGGTTACTCCTCGACCGTATGGGTCTTAGGCGCAAGTTCGTCTTCACGCTCCGTCGTAGCTGCTGTAATGCAGCCAAGTCCTTGCTGATGTCTTCCGGAAGTGCATCGTCTGTGTTATCTGCTGAGCGGGTCCGCGAAGAGGATCGGGAGGATGTCCGCGATGACGAGCGCAGAGGGGCTAAAGTGGTCTTGCTACTGTTTTTGCCCTGTGTAGAACGATCGCCGTGGGTGAGCAACGGTGGGGAGGGCGACTCGGATTCGGATTCGCTGGAGCCACTGGAGGACAGCTGTAGGAGCTCCCCTTCATCGTCGTCGTGATCTGGTAGACCAACGTCCCCGACACGGATTTTCGGTGCACCACCGGATGCGAGCGAGGTCTCACGAGGGCGGGCACGGGCGAGGTCAAGGGCGGGAGGTGGAGGATGGGGGCGCTGAAGACTCCTCTTCGTCCCCGCGGAGTTGGCGGGGTTGGAGAACATCGGCGACGACGACGGGGACAGCGGGGACAGCGGGGACGGAGGGTGAGGGATGCACTGATGCGTGTGAATGTATTGGTGCAAACAAACGCAACGTCAGACTCAGCGTTCCCCCCACAAGTGCTCTACTTCTCAGATTCTTCTCAGGCGTACATTCACCTCGTGCAAATTCTGTACACCGTGAATGATTCCTGAATGATTGCACGATGATTAAAGTTTCCGAAAAGGGACTCTGGGAGACTTTCAAGGCGCCTGTTCTCGTTGCTAAGGCGATAAGATCAGGCCATAATTAATATTCCCATTGGTGGAGATGTCCATACTTGCAAGCCCTTCCAGCTTCCTTCCCTTCTGCAACTCACTTGAAGAACATCGAGGCCTAGACCCGTGCAAGCCAGCTCAGAACTATACAATATCACCTACTAATTTGCTGGCCGCAGTGGCATATCTATCTATCTAGTATCCATCCATCCATCTGTCAGATTCAGGGCAGAATACCAACAGAGTACATCGTGATTCGCAGTGATGGGGTATGTATTGACAGAACCAAGACAGAACTATTCCTTCACAACTTCTAATTATTACATATGAGGCCTGGCAGTTTGGTTTATAGTACATTATTATCTGTATATAACTGTGATGTCGCCATACTATCTGTTATATTATGAGTAGTGGGTATACAAAGAGTCGAGGGAATGTGTGGGAAAGTTTAGGGAAAGTATCCGGTAATCTGTCGGTCACTATCCTTGTAAGTTACAGAGTTTGATAATTCAGGGGAAATGGATTGTCGTATCCACCTGAATGGTACATTCCGCATGATCGACCCGGAACGATCATCCCAACTAAACCTTGTTCATTGCGGATAATTCTGGCTGTGAGGTATGGGAGGCTCGTTAAGCCAATATTTGTCACCGTTTCCAATAGTGAACAAGCGTTCGCCAAAGGTATACAGTCTGTCAAGAAATCGTCGATGTCTGACTGGTGAAGGACGTCTTTAGAGCGGTGGAAGGCACGGTAGTACAGGCGTCTAAGTTTAGGCAGTTGTGCGAATGTGGATGCAAGCCCGTTCTATTGTTTACAGATTTTGTTAGCAACACCACTATTGCTATACGAGTGTAGGTGATCATATAGCTCACCATCATGTACTCGTTGAGATGATCACCATGTAAGCAAAGCTCCTCGATGTTTGGTGCACTTCTGACAATTGAATGCATGTAGTTGTCCGCCATAGTTCTGTATGCCTTGCTTATACGCTGCTCCTGGCGAAATACTCCGTCTTCTGTTTCGTACCACATCGCACCCTCAATTGAGCGAACGTGATTCTTAGCCTCGGGTTGCTGTTGAATTTCGAGACTCTTCAAATCGCGCAAGTCTGAGGGACAAAGTACGCGCAGTAGGTAAGGGATCTGCCCATTTATGCTATTGTTGATCCCGAGATATACGAGCTGTCGCAGATGTCCTATCACCTGTCGTATATCACAGTAGTTTGCCTAAATTTGTGCATCAGAAAGCAATGAGTGAGTCACTTGTATAGAGCTTACTTTCAGATGCGTAAGATTGGGAAGAAGTCCCGACATGTCAGGAGCGTCGGGAAATGCCCTTCCGGAAATGTCGCTGAGAAGAATTACTTCTATCATGGGATGGCGAGCCCAAAATTGTGCAGTGACATTCTGGTCGAGGAAAACGGCGCCCAGCTCCAGCGACCTTAAGTGCGGAAAGGTGAACGAAAATAAAGGCTCGATGTCTTCGTAAGTCTGACCGAGGCAAAGGGACAAGGTGTGCAAAGAGGAGCCGAGTTTAAACAGGTTTCGAGTAAATTTCTTGAAGTTCCCCTCCGGCCGGGGGGAGCCGTACCTGAACTTTATGCTGAGAGCACCTAGATGCTTCAAAATAAATGCCCGGGAGTTTAGCATATTTGAAATCGAGGAAACAAGAACTGGATACATACAGAAAGTTCGTCCAAATCGTATAAACCAGAGCAATCCAGCCAGGGGTCGTTTCCATTATCACCTATACCTTGAACAAAAACTCCACTAAGGTGAGGGCACTTCAGTCTAAGGTCTACCCAGAACTGACGCGGCAATTGATCATTCCCATTCATGTCGATATTGCCCTCCATGACAAACCATCCCGGGAGGAGTACGAGTCCCAGAATCTGTAAGTTGGGCAGCCGCTCGACCGTGATTACAGCATGTAATTTTCGCAACAGGGTTGACTCGTCTAGCTTTCCTTTCTCCGAGAATGTTAATAGGCTATACAGGCACGTCATGATATGAAGCTCTTTAACCATCAGGCCCAGATCCTTGTCCTCCAGCAACCTGGACAACATTGCTTGCGAGCTGGGTGCCGTTCGGAGAATAAGCTGGGCATAGAGCAAGGGGATAACAGATGCATGGAGCCGAGAATCCGTAAGTGCCAACGCCAATAGCGTGCAAGGCCGGAGTTGTATGGGTATATAGGAAGCGATTAAGTGCAATATCTCGAGAGGGAGGTCGTGTATTGGCGCTGAAGGAAGACTGTCGATCGACATGATTGAGAGTATGCAGAAAGAAGCCGAACTATGATTTTTATCAAGAATACGTAACTTGTTTACAAATCATGGCTCCAAGCATGTTCGGCGCAGTCACGATGATAGACAGCAGCTGTTCCTTGTTACCCGAATCGAGCGCGAGTTTAACCATCAGTGGGAACTGAATTAGTCCGCGGGTCCATGATTATCGTGGATCGACTTGCTGGAAAGTGGGCGATGGATAATTCAAGCCTCAGTGTATGAGAAAGTAGTCGAGACTGCATATGGCAGCAGAGCGAGTGATAGGAAGGAATCAATTTCGGAATATTCCGTGTACCATGTAGGCTTAAGTAGGTTATAAGAAGCCTCTTTGTGGGCGCTTATTTCGATCAGTCGCATTGTGGCAGTGACCCGTCGTAAGCCGACTTGAGGAAGTAAGGCTAAAAATATACCTCCAGGGTCGCAAAATACATTAAAACGTGGAACTACTACTGAAGCAGAAGTTATGAGGGACCGGGGTTTCATTACAAGTATTCCTGCTTTTAAACCACAAGTTTCTTAACAGATAGCGAAACTGGAATGGTTGACACTGCCGTGAATGGTCATACATGTCTAATCTTAGGAAATTTTCTCTTAATGCTGACTCCGTCTTAGAAGGTTAATTTGTTTACAATTTCCCATGTCGCTGCAGCTTCAAGCTGCAACCGTCTATCTTTACATGCAAGCCAAAGTAATAAAACAGAAGTTGTGAGTGGCGTATGATACTGTCAAAATTTCAGCCTCGCCGGCTCGAGAACATGCGTCGTTTGACTTACTGTGAATATGATCAAATACATGTACTCCAGAGGCCATACTAGTTGCCAAATAATCAAACAAAATCCCACTCAACAGCAATCCGACCAAGAGCTTGATCGGCGAGCACCGAGAACGCAGAGGGTGAAAGATCAATATCGCCTGAGTTGCATCCAGGGCATAAGTCAACGATTGTAACAGTGACGGAATTGCCTTGGACTTGAAAAAGTGAGCAGAATCGTAAGCCTTTGTCTGACGCAGTACCGTGGAAATTAACCCACAATTGACGACCGCTTGTTGCCCGCAGCTGGTGCCAGAAGCATACTGGTCAGGAGCAAGGGCAGCAATAAGGTCGGTAGCACTATTTTCGAAACCACATGCGCCTAACTATGACAAGGATGAGCATCACAATGAGTACGCACTTAACAAGTTCAAAACCTACACCAGGGTCGAAAAATGTAGCTGTAAAAAGAGCATGAGCTACTACAAATCATGAGAGAGCAGAATGACAACATACCGTCACCATTGAATGCCATTGCAAACTGTAAAGAAGCAGCGACAACAAGGATTGCCTTGCTAAAATGCATTGTGGTATGTTCGCTATGAAGATGTTTGACGAAGACAAAAAGTAGGAACAAACTGATTCTGTTTGAACAGAGCAAGAGTGACTTTTATACCTTTCCTTTATGATCCGGTCTATTATCCGCATGCCTTCAGTTCTACAAAGAGAGCAACGATAAAGATGCACACCGTCCCTGATTTGTTGAAGTGCTCATATCGCGACTTTCTGATGCTGACCTTCTACCTGGTGAGTGGTACAAAAATAGGTGAACTTCGCCATGCAGTACAACTTTCCGTAGCGACACTCCGGGAAAATGTTAAGCGATTTAAACGTCCGTGGACAAGACTCTAGAAAAAATAAATAGGAATCGTAATATGTGCTACAGCATAATTAACCGCCAGTATACTTGCCGTGATATATTTACCTCTCAGCGCTCAATCACCATCTTATTTGTATCAGTTTCCGAAAAATTATCTATTACTGACCATAAGAGGTAACGGTGTACGGACATTGTCTTATCATATATCATCACGCATGTAGTTTGCTTGCGATGCGAACGGCGACAATACGACTATTTTCTCCACATGCGTTGCACAGGCTAGATCACGACGAGCTTAATGAGAGTTTTAACAAAAGCCATGAATTTTTTGGGTTTTCTGAGTCTTTTTCTATTCTACCTATTTTTCAGAATCTATCAGTCATTAATCAGAGCGCGCCGGAACTAGGCCTAAATCCAAGTTGGCTCCCCCCTCAGCAATCAGATCATACGTGAGTCCTTCCCGCTCTGCATCGCAGTCGTTGCGCGTACGAGATCGCTAAACAACCGGAATCCGAGTTGCGGTTAGCATCAAATCAGACTCGATGAAACTCGAGAGACGCACTCGAAAGCATTTGCTACACATGCTTTGATATCTTTATAGCTCACTACGAGACAACTCTGCTCGTCACGAGCTACAAGCATCAGCTTTTCGTCCGTCCCGGCGTCCAGCTACGTCGCTTAATGAGCGCCTGATCTCATATGTACAAAAATAGCGAAAACAGCACCTTGTTCAAGCAAGTAAGCACATGCGAAAGGTCCAGAACTGGATTTCCGTGCTCATCGACTTGATGGAAGACATAATCGCGAAAGAGTTTAATGATGTACCGGTCGCCAGTTTCTGACCAGCGGGCATCGCGTGCAAACCTGTGTACTATATAAGAACGGGGTTGCACATGATGTGGCAATGGGAACAGACTCAGGTCTTTCGTTGATAAAACCGAATTTGCACATAAGCCTGAATAGACGTGCATTCTCTAGTTCCCCCATCAATTCGTTTTCGAGTCGGTCCGTCGCTCTAGAGAATACAGAGCATTGTTTAATGCAAGGAGATCGCAGGAAATATTTGGTGATATAGAACATACATCAGAGCTTCGTCGTGTTCTTGAAGTATTTTCGGTCGAATCATATCCAGCACCTCGTCAATGGTCTAAATATGCGCCAATTAGATATGATGCCACATCCGTAGATGATATTAGAACATACCTTTATTTTGGTGCTACATAAGTAGAGCGCAAGTGTTTGAACATCGCGGCTATACGTCTTCTTCATAGCTTCTATGCTCTTTTGCAAGTTGTTCGGCATCGAAGCAGAAAGACTACCAGTACACAGAGAGAAGATTACCCTACCAAATTTGAGTAAATCTTCTTGTTGAAGGGTAGCAAGGTCGGGTTGGACAGCGTCAAACAAGAGTACATCGATTAGACCGCAGGATGATATGCGGACACTGTTATAGAGCCGCAAGTAAAATAGCCGGGTTTCAGTACGAAATACGTCCGGCAACGAAAGGCAACTGACCGATTTTTGCCGGTGACTATTATCTTTGACACATCAATCATCCTTACCGCCAGTCCTCGGTCGTGCACCTTCTTGATTGCAGAAGCAATCTGCACTATATATGACCACAACGTCCGCTCTTCGATCCACTGCTGTTGAGGTCGGTTATTGACCTGATTTCTGTGCTGCTGATGACGGTTATAGTATACTGGTGTCTGGTATGTCGGTATGGGTTGCGGTTTCGCTTTGATGTGTGCCTCATAAAGCGTCTGCGAATTCGGGAAGTAGGCGTAAGATACAACAACCGCTGATAAATAGTCATCAATATGAGTGCATCATTAAGATAAAGGACAGTTAAAGCGCACAATAATCGTTGAACGATCGGGTGGTGAAGGCCTCAATGATCGGAACGATACTTGGATGCTGAATCGTCGACCAGGATTCAATAGGCTGGAATGACGTCTGGCGCATAAGCCGGAAATCTAGAAATTTAATCAGTTGAAAAACAAGTCCGGCTTAACTGCGACACACTCTCGACCCTCCTTAGACAGTAAACAACTCCGTCCGAGGTCTTATTCGCTCGGTATACAGTCGATTGCCAATTTCCAAATTTCTTTCGTTCTCCATTTAGTGGTTCGAGTGGTACTAGTGTGTGGTATCCCTGTAGTTCCTCTGGTAGGCCAAGATCTACAGTATTGACTGTGCGTGCCGTCTCACCGCGTTCTTGTAACGTTTGGCGCAGCTCAGACGAAGAGGGGATAAAGTGCGACGGCTGTGGATTGCGGGTTTGCTCTGGTGGACATAAAGGAGTGTAAAGGAGATAGTTGAGCTATGCCGTCGAGTTGTAATTCGTCTAATCAATGACACCAAATGAGGACAACATACAGGCTGGCGCAGAAACACTGGGGCAGCGTTGTAGTATGAAGCTTCCATAATGTCCTGAGAGGCGTAATCGTCGTAGTAGGTTTGATCCGTCTTCACAGATGGTTTAAATAATGGCGCCGTTACATCAGATGAACACGCACCAATTCCATTTGCTGCATCCCATTAGTAACTTGGTCTGTTGGATAATCGTAGCCGTAACCGCCATAGTCTTGTTGTCCATACTCCTGCTCATATTCTCCCACATATTCAGTATTTCCTTGATCTTGGTACCCAGCCATTTCCGTTGCATACAGCTGCCCATCGTCAGCAGTGGGAACTTGCTCATCCTGAGAACTTGTCAATGCAGCCTCGTGGTCTACAGGAGGGGAAGGAGTGACGGTGGCGAACTTGGGGACAAAGACAGGAGCATTTACAGCTTGAGGCGTTATGGATGGACGAGATGGTGACTCGGTGAGCGACGTAGGTGGCGCCAACCTTTGAGAGCCTTTGTCAGTAGTCGAGCACACCTTGGCCACTATGTACATACGCTGGTGAAGCTGTGGGATTATCATCCTGCTAGAAGGTTAATGATAGAAGATACGGAAGATAAGTGTACATACCGAAGGGTGAGAGAACGAGCAGCCTTTATCCTGGTACCGACAGAATCTGAAAATTCAGATTAGAAGGAAAATGTGCATAGATGAAATCACGAACGTACCCATATATCACAATGTTTCTACACTGTCTTTGGACTGAATCTAAATAACTGTTAACACGTTTCTTGGTGCAATGATCACAGTTACTCGCACTAACCCTTACGCGACGCCGGTTGCTTTGCAGTATCCTCGTCCTGCTTCGGTTTCTCAATGCGTACCGATGTTGTTTGGGCTGGCGAGAAGAAAGACATTGCGCACTGAACACCTTACAGGAATCAGGATTATCTTGAGTCCGTGAATCAACCGTGAATGCCTGTCCGTGCCGCCTGTGAGATCTGGTGTGAATCGTATTGTATAACGCAGGCTCCAAACTTTCAGAATTTACACGACGATGCGCCAGGCTCCGGTCTGCTGCCCAGCAGAAACGGCGAGGATGAAGTTCGACCTTTGTTCGAATGACGGCCGCTGCATCCAAGCAGCATCGCCGCATGAGGCATCAGTCAGCGTCGGCAAATACAGACATACAATTGTGGCCAATCACAAAAGTATAAGTAGAAAGTAGATCCAAAGTACTAAGCACTTAGGTCATGCATCAATTGCCTATCACAGCCAATCAAGTTGTATGAATAGGAAGGACACCACCAGTTATGTATGTTTAACTTGAATGAGATCTGCACGTCAAGCACAGCGTAATTAAAGTCAAGGCAAAATCAAAGTAAAAATGAAAGCTGTTCAGTCAGATTCGGTGAGCCGGCTGTTAGCTACCCTTTGGCTAACCGTTTCTTGACGCGAAGACTGAGCGTCGAATAATGAAGAACATTAAGTAGTTTGTTAATAAGTTACAAGCAAGTCTTTAATATTTCCTAGATAGCTGGCGAGTGGAAATATCGCCTAAAATTTCCATCCACCTGCAAGTCCCATCACATTTTCGGGGTCGACCCTATTTTTCAAAGCGCGCAAAGCGGGCAAGTTAGCGCCGTACATCTGCTGAAGGGGGGTGCCAGCGCTGGCGTAGTTCGGGTACCACGGCGTCCTGTCAACGTTCTTCTGTCCCAACGCAATCTCTCCCTGGACGACGCGCTTCTGGCTCGCGATTAGGGTGTTGCGGAAGTCCTGGTCAAACTCGGTAGAGTTCCACTCGTAGGCTATGTTGAAGGGCTGGAAGGGCACGTTTCGAACGGGAGGGAAAGCCGTTTTGTGCGTGTTGTGGGAATAAACGCTTGGAAGGAATATCTCGACGTCATACGACAGCAGGACGGCGGTCTTGTTAGCAAGGAGCGCTCCCATAGCCTGCATAATAGTATTAATTATCGACGCTTCACGCAGAATCATATCGGGGTATTTACCAAAGTTTCATTGATAAGTAGGTTTCCCACGTCAGTTGTAAACTCCAAGTTGGGAAGATACTGATATTGCATCCTGAAAAAGAGATTCGTTAAATAAAACCCATATGTTGGTGACGCAGGGATCATACCTAGTTGGCTCAGTTACATTTCCGGGAGACTTCTGTATCATGTCCGAGAATGTTCTAGTTCCAACATCTGACTGGAAGGAAGGGATGGCTAAGAAAGCGTCAAAAAGACCTGGTGGAGGATTTGGTGCATCGTAGAACAGCTGGGTGCTGGTGATAACCTGTATTCGATAATGTCCAGTAAGAATCAACAGATTAACACTTTGAAAGCTGGTCATACCTGGCCAGCAGCCAAGGCCGGAACGTAGTTATAGGATGTGATTATGGCGGCTTTGGGATCAGTAACATTTTGGAAGGCCGCTGTTGCAGCAGTGACGGCATCTACGACTTGGCCTGGGTAGAAGATAGAACCACCCTGAATGCGAACTCGTCAGTGTTTATAACCAGGGACACATAATTTCATGACACTCACCCAAACCTGAGTTTGAGGGTGAGCCTTCAGGGTGAACTCAGTAACGATCCCCTGTCAGTAGTCGTTACATCAGAATGTTACAGTCGAAGCATTACGAGATAGAATCTTACGAAGTTGTTTTGCCCTCCTTTCAACCCAAAAAAGAGTTCTGGGTCTGAGGTCTGTGTCACTTGAACGACTTGTCCATTGGGTTTTACTAGCTCGAATGCGAGGACGTTGTCCAACGCTAATCCGTATTGGTTGCTCTTCCAAGAATAGCCTGAATGACGAGCGATATGTAAGTTCGAGATGCATATCCACTCCGTGTCAAACGGTATGACATGTGGAGCGGGGAGATTACTTACCGCCTCCTAGGGTGAAACCAGCTACACCTATACCGGTAACCCGTCCTCCAAGGACATTAACGTTGTGGGGCTCGAGAGCGGCGTAGACATCATCGAAGATTAAACCAGAGCCCACGAAGACCGAGCTGTTTGAGGGATTGTATTGAATTCTGGAAAACCGGTACATCGAGATGTGTACTCCGGTGGTCGAGGAGAAAGTGGGATTGGTAGCATGACCACCACCTTTTACCTAAAGTATTATCAGTACTGGTTGAACTGCGTTGTTTGAGAACACTTACTGCAAACGGTGTCCTGGTGCGACCTAGGATGACAAGCTGCATTTTGAACGCGGAGTCAGGACAAGAATTCTTTCCTACGCTAGAGAAGCTGACATACAATCTTGCCTACGTCCTTGGCCGTTCCTGCTTCTACGACACACTTTGACTGCTGGCTACTCGATATGGCGTAGTGGTAGATGCCCTTTTCATACAACGTATCCCCTGGGATATGGAATTAATTTATGTTAAATTCTTGAACACTGTAGCAAACTCGACATAGCTACGCACCTGGATAAAACACCTCACTAGCATTTGATATCGCTTTGGATATCTCCACGCAGATGGCAGGATGAGCAGCAGGGGTGGATGCCGCGACGACCTCTGCAAGCGAGAAGAACGCAAGAACACCTCCACACACCAACAGCTTCATGAGGGACTGTAATTTGTAGGAGACTCGCCTTGTGGGATGAGCCTTATATATTTCTGGATGTTCCCCTCATAGAGTAGAAGTAGTATACGGGGTATCATTACCCCCATTGTGAAATTGTGGATTAGTCGTATGTGTTTCATCACCCATTCGTGTTCCTCGGCATGGTTCAGGGCTCAAGAAATATTTGCATACATACTTACCAACTCCGTGATCTGTGAGAAAAGTAGCGAGAAGCAAGGCAAACGATATGTATGGTGCCATTTTCAAGCAGTTTGTTAGCCTTTTGCAAAATCATGTCTGCATCATGGAAACTTGACGGAAACAGAGGACTAATACGACTAATACTCAATATTCGGAATATTGAGTATTAGTCGTGCCTACTGATCATACTAGCGTGAAGATAAACTGCCCACTTTTTGATCGAAACTATCGAAGCATAGAGTACATCAAGAGTACATACATAGTGTTTTTGATAAAGCGTGTAATGCCTTACCACAAATGCTTGGCATGTCGCAACACTGCGGTGCGATGCCTAGCGACAATTTGGCGACAATGCGGCGCGCTGCAAAGGTTAACCCGGTCGCGTTTAACAGCTGTCAGCCTCCGAATTCTGCGGTCTGGGTGAATGTAATTAACTTTGGAGGCTTCTCTGCTGTTTTTTTTCCTCTTCAAAGAGTTCCAAACCAAATAATCACCTGAAGAAATACATAGAAGAATAAGAATTTTGAAAGTTTTCAAGGGAACCGTTTCCCAAGCTGCTGATGTAGAATTTAGAAACCCAGTGCCAGCAACAATTCCTGGCCGGGCTGCCGACCTTGCCGAACATCGGCAGAGTCCAGGGGTGCCAACCATAGTAGTGCGGCATATCCGTTTGAGTGGCGAGCATCCTCACTTTGGCTGAGAGCATTCAAGTTTTGAGTGACTTGATGGATGCTTGAGACGAGAAAGAATAATACATAATTTGTATACATCGGTAACAATGATTGCGAGGGGAATCTACTAGGATTGAGTTGGGTGTACGTACCACACTGCGAATTATATATGCACATAGAGGAAACACGGAAGTGCAGGGCAAGAAATATTTTCCACCGCCTTTTATACATCTGGGCCTGCTATGTACATAGGATATACCTTCAAAAAGCGTTCAAACGTAAAGTAGGATGCCCATGAAAGGTAGCCGCTCAGCCTTGCCGTATGCCGAGAGGCGGCACACAAGTCAGATGATCGTGAGAAGGACCCCGAAATGACATGCCACCGCTTTTCGGAAGCTCTGAGAAATAGGGTTTCCCAATACTTACAATTGTCTGCATAAACTTCCTTGAACTCTATCCATAATGTCCAACTCCCATCTCCCTCCATTAGGATCGGATCATGTTTTTGCTGTCTCGTCTTCTGCGCTCATAGATGCACCGATTGACAAAGTGTGGCAGATACTGCTCGATTTCCCCAATTATAAAGAGTGGTAAGCTTAGTGCGAATAACCAATGAAGCGCATATATTCAGGTAGTTTTTCATCTACTAGGAACTCCTTCGTGTAAGCACTTTCGACTTTATCTTGCTTTTACCTAAATGTGCCTTACTATGGGAAATAGGCGCTCAATGACCGTCGTGTCTCCATCCAAACAGCCGCTCCCCGATCAAACCCCTGTGGTTGGCAACCACATCTCTATGAACGTTCACATGCCGCCAACTATGGGCGAGCCTATAGGGATGTTTGGCAGCAACTCTGCATTCTGTGTCATCACGAACTTGGACGCTGAGAATCATCGCGCTGCGTGGAAGACAGCGGGTACTCCACATTTTCTTCTCCATACAGAACGTTGGCAAGCTTTAAGCGTGGATGAGGCTACCGGCAAAACGAAATATGAAACTATCGAGGTATTCGGAGGCATACTTGCGTATATCACCAGCTATTTTTTCAGCGACAAACTACGCGTCGCGTTCCAGGCGTTCGCTGATACACTCAAAGCTCGTGCAGAACAGACTTAGTCGTACGATCTAATGCTCAGAACATGCATTTACTAGATTATATCGAACGACTTCGACCTCCTCATACTTCGATCTATTTTTGACCTTTATCTTTATCAGACCCCGTGAACAAGTACATAAATGGTGGTGTATTGAATCACAAGCAAGAAATTGAATAACCGACTTTCTATTCGTCAGGCGCCATTGACACAATAGTCGGTCAGATCTCAGAGGGCACCGTACACGACCTGCCCATCAACAACAGTCGCCACCACTCTCGTAGCAAGAATCTCGTTATACGGCGCAGTCATGATATCCTTATTCAACACAACAAAGTCGGCCTTTTTCCCGGAAGTCAAAGAACCTATCTCATTTTCCGAGAACGACGCATACGCCGCATCAAGTGTCATCCCTTTCAGTGCTTGTGCTCTCGTGAGCCTTTCTTCAGGGAACCTATCGCGCCGGTAAATAAGGTGCATATATGCACTTTCAGAGCCTCTTACCATCCATCAGGCCCGTGTGGCGAAGTCCCGTCGACGGAAAGTCTTGACGTAGAAGCGTAGAAACCCAAAAGTGGGTTTACGCCTTCGATTGGGAAATCAGAACCAAGTGGAAGTATCTTTTGTGGGGACGCATTAAGCAGTGTCTGATAAGCATAGGCACCACGAATCCTGTCTGGTCCCTGCGATCCACATACGTGAGTATATGCTACTTACCGGCGGATTATTCACGTACTAGGCGAAGCTGGGCATACCACATGTCGGAAGTCCTGTGGTATCGGTTAGGTTAGGCTTTATCCATCAAGCAGAAAACGTACGCATGGGTCGGCTGAACACTGGCAATAACTAGAGGTGAGATGTTAGTTGACGCATTTACGTTAGATGAGTAAAACTGTTCATGCCTCCAAGCTTTCCTATCCGCTTCAAGTCCTGAGGGCTAAAGATTTGGGCATGTTCGATGCGTGGGCGCCACTCGGTCACATTACCATCCTCCCCCTCAAGAATACGTTCAAATATGTCTAATATGACGTGGTTGGCCCTGTCCCCGATACAGTGTACATTCTGAGGAGGATTAGAAGATACATTATACGTGAATTCCTGCAACTTACGGTCTGCCACCCATCCCTCCAAAACTGGCGGATCTGTCTCTCGAGTTTTTCGGGACTGCTAAGCATCAGGCCACTTGCTGATGGCTTGTCAGTGTATGGTTCCAAGAGGGCTGCTCCCCATGAACCAAGAGCGCCTGGTGTAGATTCAGCATCCTACACTGTCCCAGGTCCAAGTCTACGTACCATCCGCAAATAGCTTAATGCTGCGAAGATTGAGGCGCCCATGCTTCCCAAAGTTTGTTAGCTTTTTGAGCGTATCGCCCCAGTAGTCCGTCGTCCCATTGTTCCCCATAAGATAAAGACGGACCTGCACCGTCTATCAGCTTCTTTGAATGTACTAACGCCAAGCATTGAATCTCACGGGCAACTTTCCTGCCTCTGCCTGCTTCTTGAAGAATTCAATATGTGCAGGTTTTGAGTCGGCATCGTGTATTGAAGTCAACCCATAGGACAGTGCTTCTTTGACTGTCATATCAAAGAACTCTGACATCTGGTGTTCACTCCATGCGGGTATGGGTATCAGGTTCATTGCATTGTCAACAAATATTCCTGGGTTTGATGTTCAGAATGGTTTCAAATAACCGACATGCAACTTCATACCTGTGGGATTACCCTCGCCGTCCCGTACTATCAGGCCGCCTTCTACTTTCTCGGGCAAGTTGGGCATTAGGTTAAGAACTGCTGGAGAAACCCAACGTGCGTGACCATCGACGCGGCTCAAAGAAATAAGTCGACCTTTGAGCAGAGGGTCCGAAGCTAAATCTGCCTAATAGATTTGGTGGATAAGCAAACAAGGCAATGTAAGGTAGTCAGCAAGAGTACCTACTGCAGTGGGAAATTGTGCCCCAGGCCATTTGGTTTGGTCCCATCCCATCCCTTCTATCCAACGACTAGCGTCCTGCTTTACGTCTGGGTGCGACGTGATATAATCCTTGATACGATCGACAACCTCTAATGATAAAGCGTTGGTTGTGCGCGAATAAACGCACCTCTTGCGAGCTCACCTTGAACAGACTTAGAGCCCATTAACGGGAGTTGGTTCATATATCCGTTCTCAATTACGTGTGCATGAGCATCTGGAAAAGGTATTAATGCGACACTTAGGACAGGTGAATGTACCAACCTGCAAGTCCAGGGACAATTATCGAGTTCTCATCGAGTCGTACGACTTTGATTTGGAACGCGTTTAGTTGGTCTGAAAGCCACGCTGGCAAGATATGACTGCTTTTAAAGTATGTCTGAGACTGTATTATATCTCCTAGAGCCTCTTCAAGAAGACAACACGTCGAAAAGGCACAAGAAACGCACGATAACTCCCAACGCCTGTGATGCGCGTCTCGCTAACAGAGATGCATTCCGCTTGAGGATTGGCTTCGTCTACCGTGTATATATTTCCAGATGGAGAGCACACGATGTATCTTGACGATGAGGGATAGTTGAAGAAGACAAGTCCAACGCTGAGCACAACGCCGAATATCAACCGTCGGGTCCAGTATTGCGTCGAGCCGCTCTTGCTTTGGACAGGTGCGCGTGGCTTCGAAGTGGCACTCCGTTCCTTAGCAAGCTTCGAAGCCATCATAGAGCTTTCAATGAAGAGTCGGCACTAGTAGGTAGTACAAATTGGCGTATACGAGTAGGCCGGTGAAGCAGAGGCTGTGTGAATGTGTAGCAAGCAGAAATAGCTCCGGTCCGGGAAAGCGAGAGCAAACTAAAGATCACGCAAAGGGGACAAAAACCCCACGAACGCCTGTGTTCGAGAGCTCCTAAGACCACGACACAGGGAGGAAGTGGAAGGAAGGACAAAGGACAAGGACAAACTTGCGGCACGACGCGTCTTTCCGCGTCACCTGACAAGAGGACATTAATAAATTGACATCTTAGTATCTACTTTGATCTTATACTAAAGGCACTGAGTGCTAGCAAAGTGGAAGAACAAACTCGACGCTTCTGAAGGAGAAATTATCGGATACCCTTTCAAAATCTATGAGCTTTCAGCATACTAATTAGTGTTACGTTAAATGTATGCATAGGCATTCCAAGGCATTTCAACTTAAAGATCTTATAATGCTCAACTTGTGACCTTCAAGTTGATGATAGTAAAGAGCAAAGGCTGCGCGAAAAAATGGGGAATGAAAAAGGATTTCTCTAGGATGTTCGAAGGAGAGACAGTACGAGGGTATCTAGCACAGCACAATGAAGATACTTACATTTACAGTGAGATCTGTTATTAAACGCTTTGCCGTCTAACTCAGAATATTTATCCGTTTCCACATAGCCCTAGTCTCAACCTGCATGCACATGTATCCAATGTGCTACTAGTATTTGCTCTTTATTGGCTCTTTGAGAACAATGGAAAAGATACAAATTTGTCCATAGCATTCTGATTGAGATCTAGCTCTCTTGGGGCAGATACATAGTCATGCATGCTTAAGCCACTCTAGAGCTGTAAAATTCAGCTCAATCGCAACTCAACCGTGAAAAAATACCAGCCGTGCCGGTGGGCACAAGCCGCCATGGCAGAGGTACTACATTCAGCTTCACAGCTGTGTACAGCTGAGCTGTACGAGCGTGACGTACATTATTCAGAGGTAGAGGTGGCTGGCAACCTGTGGAACCTTTGCAGACAATTTACCCCAACTTAATGAGCACCTACGTGGACCTACCACAAATGCCGGGTTAGGCATAAGAAAGTCAAACTCTTCAGTTATTAGTTACTCTCAGCTGCAGTTAAAAGTCTACAAATCACTTCATTATACTATGCGAGGAAATACATTTCTCTCAGTAGCGACCATAAGACGAACCATAAGACGAGGACGAGGGGTACAATGAGTTCGCCCTTTGGGTAGAAGTGTGAGCTTGCTCGCTATGGTCGTAAGCACGTAATGACGCGGGATGACTGGAAGGATAGCCGCTAGCGTAAGGACTGGGACTCGAATAACTTGAAGCTGACGGCCTTGAATAGTTTAGACGATTGTTGATGCGGATCTTCCTTGCAGTATCCCTGTGCATGGTAGCCATCTGATCGTGCGCCTGCATACTCCGGTGGTGATCAAGCGCTGCATTCAGGGAGTTCCTAGCAGCTTCGTGATTACCCATCGCCTTGTGGTACTGGTAATCCTGAAGATGCGCGTCGACGGCCTGCTTATGCGAATCGGCAGCGAGTGTGTGGCGGAATGCAGCACGGTTGTGGGCTGCGAGGGGGGTCGGCGGGTAAGGGCCAGGCTCCCTGGCTTGCAGGTTCTCAGTCGAAAGAGCGTGTTCACCACCAGCAGCCAGGGAATGCTCATGGGGATGCACACTGGTTGCAGGCTCCTCCATGCTTAGGGAGTTGTGGTGCTACACAATACCATGTTAGATTTGACGACTATCCAGGGTTTGCAACTTGTATACATACGCCGCTCGGGTTGGCACCCTCATGTGGCACATGCGCAACAACGGCACCAGCAAACAGGAGGCAGATTGCAGAGAAAGAAATGAAGGATCGCATCGTGATATTTCGCGCAGCAAGTATACGTAGGTTTACGGGGGTGAGACCAGCTGAAGAGCCCTGAGGCCAAGAAGCGCTTATATATGATTCCCAACCGCGCCCGACTCGGATGACTATCCATTGATCAGTATCCTGTGCTTGTGCCTATCACTGCAAGAGAAAGTAAGTTGTGTTTCATCTTAATTTGAACCATTCTATTTGCCGAAGGGCATGATCCATCAACTCCCGTCACGCCGCCGTGAGTATCAACCGTTGCTCTGATAGCATTCTCACTCCGCACTCCGTGAAGGCCGCACAGCCTGGCATAGCATACGGGTCAAGTATATTCTTGCTTTGTTCGTTCTCTGCTAGCTACTTCCTGACGAACTTGTTCTACAGACCTTAGAGTGTTCGGAAATGTTCATCGAAGTCGTTTTCGATTAGTAACTTACGTAGTATACGCATCAGCGCCTATCGACTGCGCGCTCCATGCAAATCGTTTCCGAGATAACGGCGCCATCGCATTTTTGCAATATCCGGGGTATTATTTTTGTCGTATTTATCTAAAAGTAACGTGGTACCTCATAGCCAGTGACGTCCTACCAGTGGCAGCAAAGTTCCGAAATACATATTGATGATTAACTAAACCACTCATTAAAACATGAAACAGCCATCACCAGTATTCTCAGGTCAAGCTCAAGTATGGTCTTGCTATGCTATAAGTAGTGAATCCGTTACACGATGATATTATATCTCACGCGGTTAGCACATATCTGGCAGAAGAAACAGTTTGACTAAAAAAAGCATTGCTGTGGTAAATTCATACTCTAACAGACCGCGCTGCGTTTAATGTTGGTCTAAGAAAACTCGAAACTTTGCTGGGTCCATAAGGCACCTCAAATTCGACGACGGATGCCCAATGGTTTACCGCGTCGCGCCCAGCGCCAGCAATGGTACCAAAAAAAGTCCGGTATGTAAAGCTGCATAAAAATAAGTGGAGTAGGCGCATTGAGACGCAAAGGTTTATATAAAGGCTATGCCGGCACATTGCGTACGCAAATAGGTACTCTAACGTACTTACACATCGTATTGAGCGCCGGTGTTCTGGTGATATGTCATAAGAGGTTATCCAGAAATAGATTCATGTGCGTATGGTGTTGATAACGTTCCACACACGCATATCGCGGTTACAGCTCAGCTGCACGGCTACTGCAGGTAGTCTTGAGAAAACGAAGAAGCTCTCAGAACAGATAGAAGGTCCATACATTGTCTGTGGGAGCTCAAATACGTGTCTGATGTTTTGCTTCAACTCCATCTCTGATGTTTGTGTAGCTATTATTATCGATGATGCGGAGTGTCATATTACTATAAATAACTTTACAGATGCTAAAATATACCGTCGGTGTATGTACTCTGGTGTACCAGGGCGTACCGTGTGATGAGATAGAATAAGAATAGCACTTGGAATGTAACAGGAGATCATCCATGAGAGGGAACAGGTAAGCTTTGATAAGGCATCAGCATCAAGATGTGTGTATCAATCATCCGTGTGCAGGAACCTCCAAATTAAATAGATTTGTCTTCAGAGCGTGCCTTCAAAGTATCCGCAGCGGCTCTAACGCTCGCATGCAATCTGTCTCCTAAGAAGTACCGGACGAAGTACGCAAGAATACCTCCAAATACCTCAACAGTTTCGTATTTTGTCTGTCCTGTAGCCGGCTCTACACTGAGTGCTTGCCAGCGGTGGGTGGAAAATACGAAAGAGGGGAGACCAGCAGTCTTCCAGGCAATGCGGCGATTTTCCTGGTCAACATGGGTGATGATACCAAAGACTGACAAGGAGCCGAACAGCCCAACTGGTTTGCCCATCGTCGGCGGTACATGGATTGTGAGAGCCAAGTGTCTACCGACGGCCGGCTTCTGGTCGGCAAGCGGCACCTTGCTCGGCGAAACCACTTTTATCGAGCGCCTGAACAGAGTTCAACATAACACTTCCACACGATATAGCTAACATCCATACACACATGAGTTCCTACAATGATATCAATGAGACATGATATTAATGAGTATTGTAACCTATTGCGAAGCATCTTAGACATACCAGTTCGGATAATCTGGGAAGTCAGATAAAATTTCCCATACTTTGTCAACGGGCGCATCTATGAGTGCGCATGAAGACACTATCAGAGCATAATTGGACGCTAGAGGCGGAGTATTTGAACTGGACATATCGATTTCCGTGAGCCATATTTACTGCGAAAGTACAATTTATAAATGGCAAGGGATGACTCAAGGGCAGGGCTTTCATCCCGGTCAACTCCGATACATTTCCGGTTCCGCTCGCAGCGCGCCGAGAAAAAGTCAATAATGGCCGCTACCCACTACGTTTCAGCTGCTTTTGGCAAGCTTTTGGTACAGATACTACCTTCTTACTCATATGCACACTGCACGTCGCGTTACCTGTCTCCTACACATTGTCAGTCCCAACAGTTCCCTTAAGTACTACACACTTTCAAGGCGACCTAAATTGGACCTACAGCAGCACGAAGACCTACGCAGAAGCACAAAGAGGTTTGAGGAATGGCCGCAGTGCACAGGGTCAAGATGTTCTAACTTCTAGGAGGCTGAAACGCATTCATCAAGCCAGAGTCTTCTGTGGTAGATATCTAGAGCAATGCCACATTACTTAAGATGACTATCACACAGCATCATATAACACTTCTGGCAGCATTACATATGTACGACAGTACGCCCCTCCCCAAGCATTGTCAACGGCCGAAGGTGAGTACTTATGTAGATACCGTCATCATCGCACAAGAAAAACCATTGTCGACGGCCGAAAGCTCATACGACATATTCCACATAAGTACCGTCATCGCTTGGTCATCACGTACAACCCGCGGCAAACCAGAAACTTAAAAAATCGGAAATTTGAAAAGAAAAAGTGACACTAGCGCAGCGCCCATATTTACCGGAAGTTGACATGAGCCTCTGACAGCAGAAAGTGACATAACCCTTTGAAATTTGACATTTGACAAATGTGATTCTTGAGCTTGAAGCTTGAAGGTTCATCACGGCGACTTGCACGGCGGTGACGCACGACGCGCGTAAGGAATGATCTATGGAATGATGCGTGTCTTTTAAATATGTTATTCCAGGTAATCCCAAGTAATTCCTCATTATTCCATGAATCCAAATGAATTCTATGGGTAATTTAAAAGAGCAGACGGTTCGTTCCTGGGTGTAGGACCAAGTATGTACCTCATGGTGAACCTTATTGAACCATGCCGGACCTTCACCTGGACTCAAGAGTTACTTGGTGCTCGTATCCACCCATTCATTGATTTGCGAAAGTAATTGCACACCATGTACGTACAGATGATGCATCCTTCCACTTAGATGATACGGCACCACCACTGTCACAAAATCGCACTGCCGACCACAAATGAAACCCTCCTACATCTCCTATACACATGCGATGACCAGAAACCAGGACCACAACCAGACGACGGAAAAACACAATCTATTTATTCCATATGTACAAGCGGCGCCCAAGAGAGAGGGATAGGGATAAGGAGACAGAGATTAAGGAAGGGGACAGCGGCCGTGCCACGAGAGAATACAACACCGTACGAGCTACTCCAAGCGCGCGAGTAAGTAAAGTAGCGTACGTACGATGTAAGTATGTGTATGTACATATATACAAAAAAGAGAGGATAACATGGGGGGTGCCGAGGCCAAGCGCCTCGTCCGCGCAAGTTTCGTCGAGAAAAATAGCACAACCGACCAACCTTCGTTCGCCGAAAAAGGTTCCGGAAGGAGAGAAGGAGATGTATGGGAAAGTGCAAAGAAAGTAGGATCTGCAAGGGAAACAACTTGGGGGGCAGGTTGGGTATATGGTAGCAAACTCAGTGAAGTGCAATACTGACGGGGCAGAAGTAAATGAGGGGGAGTATACGAGTTGTCAGAGGACGACGGATGAGCTAGGATATTTCACAGATAAAAAGTAAAAAGAGCCACACAATCGCAATATAAAGACAGGTTCCAAGACAAAGACAACAGTGATAATGACGATGATAATGAAGGAGGGAGGGGCAGGACAAACTTAGACGAAGCAAGGAATTATACAGCGCGCCGCCCATCCTCTTCAGGTCAGGCGAGACGGTGCGCAACAATAAAAGGATGGATGAGGGGAAAATGGGCGTTTTAGCGATGCATTTGATAGTATATTGTAAGTAATAAGTAAGTAGGGCACGGAAGATGTCGTTGTTTATATAAATAGACCAAAAAATGGGTGTGAGAGAGACAGAGACACAGATATGGTGAGAGAGTGAGAGAGGGGAAATAACCAGTTGTGGAACGACGTTATCATAAATAAAAAAGGGAGATTCCAAGACGATGAATGCACTAGCGTCGCGAAGTGGGAAAAGCAACACAACGCGACGTCATGTCATAGCCATAATAGCTCGAAAAAGGAGAAGAAACCTGAACACACTGGGGGAAGCACGCCAGAGGGTACGGAGAGAGCGATGAGTCTTGTTTTGCCTGTATCCCATAATGAGAGAGTGAGAGAGAGCGCTGAAAGTCCAAATGTTTCCAGCCAATTTGCCAATGTAATCGAATCGAAGGGTCCTCCAAACGTTGGTTGCGGATAATTGAAATGCGAAAAGATGAGCTTTTGAGTTGACCACGGGGCGTGCATGGTCTGAATGGACAATGGTGCTTCGTAAGGGTTATGTCCAGAGGGTGAGTAACTGAGTGATCGGTGGATAAATGGGATCGAGTGTAAACCGCGAGAGATAACAGACACAGAGAAGTAAAGTTCCAAAAAAAATGCGAGTGCAGTCGTATGGGGAGTGGTTAATAAATATGCCGGCATGCACGAACGATAAATATATGCAGTGAGCTTGAACGTCAACTTGTACGATGCAGGGAGATTTGTATGCAAATTAGCCTGTAAAGGACAATTAGTCATAAAAATAAAAAGAACAAGATGGACATGCCGATACCGATACAGAGCCTAACCCCACATACTGCGCCTTACGCGCGGAGCTGCTCCCTGCTGGTCTTCCGCGCACCAACCAGCTCCTGGTGGTTCGGCAGCGGGAACGCCGAGAGAGTCTTGCTTTCCGTCCCGTCCAGTCTCCAGATATTCGCAATCGGTGAACTCGTGAGTATATTCTCCGAGGTCGACGATCCGCTGTCGCCGCGCGCGCGGGGGAACATTGCGTGACCCCGCACAGAACCATGGGCGCCCTGCTCATCGTACTCCTCGATTGAGGAGAGGTCAGCCGAAGATGTCGTCGTCGTAGAGGTGGGCGAGAGCGCAGGGGACTGAACCATGTCCTGAAGAAAGGCGGGGAGGAGAGGAGCAGGCACAGGAGCTTGGACTGGCCCCCCGGGTGCGCGGCCGAACACGCCCTGGGGTAGATGGCCGCCATTGACCTTGACCTGTTGCTGCTGCTGCTGCTGCTGCTGAGGCGCCGCCTGGCGGAGGCCCGTCCCGTAGATTGGCGGCGAAGGCAGAGGAGACGGCTGACGATGCCCCGAAGTCTGGTATATGGGAGTCGCCGACGTATAATGCACTTGCTGTTGCTGCTGCTGAGCGGCATACTGCTGCCCGAGAGCAAAGTGAGACTGCGAGCGATGCACGCCCCGCGCCAGTTGGTTCGGACCGACGTTGAGGTTGTGCCCTAAGCCCTGTCCGTGTCCCGCGGCCTGCGTCTGCGAAGAGGTGTGGAGCGGGAGCTGTGCCTCAAGGTCGATGAATGGCCGGCGCGTCTGCGGCGGGGTTAGCGAGTGTGAGCGCGTCGCCTGAATCTGGGAAGGGGCATTGAAGGCCGGGCTTGCGGCAGCGCTCGTAGGGCCGCCAAGTTGCGTCTGGGCGAGCACTGTAGTGAGCAGCGCGATGCGCTCGGCCTGGACAGCAGCTGAGATCGAGTCGCCATTCCCTTCCGCGTCTACACAAAAAGAAACAGGTGCAGTCAGATCCACGTCAGATTAATACATAACGACCAAGAAACGAAGAAGACAGGGTGTGGGAAAAGAGAAGTGTTGAAGGACGTCTCGCGTCCTGTCTGCCTCTGGACAGCGATGGAAGCAGAATCGCATGCTCGCTGTCAAATACGACATGAAGCAAAGCGAAGCTAGTGAAGATAGATCGCCAGATTCACAAAGCGGACGCAGAGAATCCGTGTGCGCAAGAGCCAAGAAAGAAAGTGGAACAATGATACCCCTAACCTGAAAGTGAAACAGCTAAGCAGAAAGGAGAAAGCACGTACAGGGTAGACACGTCTGGCACACCTTCCTCCGCCTCCAATTGAGATAATTGCACTTCTGGCAAATCCAGTCCCCGGGTTGCTGTACGAATAATACGATCAGCATTTTCCTCCTCGGACATGAACAACATAATCGGCGCTATCCACGCCCACGTCCGACATTTCATCACACGCGCGCACACACGGCGAGCGTGCGCGCATGCAGGTTTGCCCATATGCGTGTGCGTGACGTCGGATGTGCGCACAGACAGATCACCGACAAAAGAAAACCAGAAAAGCTACTCACATGAGAAATCGGTCCCCGATTACCCGTGTTTAGAATGGGGGGCTGCTATATGAAAGAGATGATGAGCGTTCGTGTCACACAGACAGAAAAGTATACAGAAACGCGATAGAATAAACACGTACTGCAACGCCAGCCATGCAGCTCGGCCTAATCTGCCCAGGCTCAGGGAAAGCTTCGTTGTCGGGCCAGTACATGATGCAAGGCGACAGCGGGTCGCGCGAGATATTCTGAACACGACCTCCAACGGCGAAGTCGCGTCCGGATGGGGTCAGAAGTGGATGCGCCGACTTGTTGGCTTGCACGCTTGTGCGCCCAGCTGTAGCTGTCAACGCCGCGGCGAGCTGAACCTGCACATGAGCGGCGCCACTTGAGTGTCCCTGAACCTGCGGCGCCGTGTGGACCGGGCGGGACTGAGTGATATGCTGCGATGTCGCGGGAGGACCCATCCCGAGGGCGTTGCTATTCAGCTGAACTGGCTGCTGCTGAGACTGCTGCTGTTCGCGCTGCGAAGGCTGCCCGAAATTGCCGCCGTTGTTCCCGATACACGGATGACCCTGCTGAGACTGATGAGAATGTTTGGGGATCTGAGTGTGCTGTTGCTGAGCTACACGCTGCGCCTCGAGCGCCGCAACGGGTGCGGACGAGTAATAAACTCCGTTTTGCTGAGCGCCCGCTGCCAGATTGGCGGGGTTCCCGTTCACGATGGCAGATGCGGCCGCTGCGAAGCGTGGGGACGGCGCGGGGCGGGCATGTTGATGCTGCTGCTGCTGGAGGTGCTGGATCGACGGAGTCTGGTACAAACTCTGGGGTTGCTGGTTCTGCTGGTTCAGGATATGCTGGTACTGTTGCTGCTGAGCGTCCAGTTGCCCCTGCCTGCCAGCGTTGACCTTGTACTGTCCGTTGGCGGCCTGGTGCTGGTGCTGGCTGGAGTGGAGAGGTTGCTGGTGGTACTGCTGTTGATGCTGCTGCTGCCCATTCGGGGTGCGTGGGCATCCGCATCCAATACACGCGAGGTTGCGCCTATGAAGGATCATACAAGGGAAAGAGTCGGTCAGCATCATCTTAAACTACCGTGTCAAGAAGGGCAGAGACAGGCGCGAAACGCGAGGAATAAATAGAACAGATATAAGATTGGAGACCGGTGGGAGACAGTGGGCTGGCGCACAAGGGAACAATCCTGCAACGCAGAAGCAGGACAGCAGGGGGGAGACGCGGAAAAGGTGACGCTCATTAGCAGGTGCATATATAAAGCGCTCCACAGAGTGCGAGACCCATGTCCCACTGCCCGCCCAAGACCTAATATCCCAAACCAAGGACCCATTTAGTCTTGAACCACTGGATCACATCCAAAACCCCGACCCCCATGGGCATTCAAAACACCACGATCAAGCCAAACACTCTGCTCCCGCAGAAAAGGCTCCGCAAAATATGAAATAAGTGCAAAAGGACTTACCCAAAATTGTGGGCGGCACACGATGGCGAGGGACATCTAGAGAGGGGAGAAGCGGTCGTCAGCGCCATGCCATCTCGTTTAGCGGGGATCATGGAGGCCGTCAAAACCGGGTCTCAAACAGAGCAATGAGCGCATATACGCAGTGACTTGCCGCATATATCCACGTTTTTGAGTCCTGCGTGTCCGTGGGTGCAAGAGACAGTGTCTCGATCGCAGGGCGGGAGCGCTCAATGCGAACAAGCATCCCACCGATGTCAGGCAGTCGGACATGCAACACTGGCGCCAATCAGACGGCGCCGGCGGTGGCGACAAACAGGAAAAATGAGGAGAGGCACGTACATCCAGTCACCCAGACGGAAGCTTGTCTTCGGGTTGGGGGGGTTGGTGGAGAGGGTGTAGTCTGTGTTCATGGCGGCGCTGGGGGTGTATGCGCGTGCGCGCTGGGGTAGGTCGGCGGGAAGGGCGTCGAAGGGGGGGAGGGAACGGATGGAGGGCGAGGCAGATGGAAGTCGGAGATCAAGAACGTCGTCCCTGTTTGTGTCCCTACGGCCGCCACTTGCAGCGCCGATCGCAGCCGCGGGGGGTGCCAGAGCGGGGGAAGAGGCGCGGGGAGCCGGCTGAAAGCGAGCTGTCAACGACATACGTAACCCGCGCGCGGGCAGGGGAGAAGACGCACCGGCAACCGCACGCGCTGCAGCCTCGCGAACGGCTCGAGTTCGCGCTCCAGCGCGGGCGCAGCGGCTATTGCGCGGCTGGCGAGGAGGAGCGCAGCAGACGCCTGCAGTGTACACATCGCGATTAATTCCACCTTCCCACCACGTGACCGCTAATGAACACGCACCTCTTCGTGTGTCCGGAACACAACCCAAACGCTGTCGCACCTGCCCGCGGTGACGTCCGCCCGGAACGACCACAGCGACACAGGCGCGGGGATCTGCACGCCGCCGTCGTTGGGCGCAAACAGGCGCCCCAGCACGCCGTCGGGGTTGGCGGGCAGGTTGAATAGCTGATGTACGTCAGACGGATCAGGGCAACAGAGTGGGCAGACTCACGCGGACGACGCGCGAGCGAGTGGCGGCGAACGCGGTATAAGCAGGGCTCGGGGGCGGGGACGGGTGGTCGAGGTCGCTGCTGGAGGCCGAGGAGGGCGGGGACGGGTCGGAGAAGGCGTCGATGACGGCTGCGTAGGGGTCTGGGTGCTTGTCGTCGAGGCGGACGACGTGGAGGCGGTGGAGGATGTGGTCGCGGGCGGGGGCGGGGGGCAGCATGGTGGGTATATGGGCAGGGAAGAAACGAGACGAGGGCGATGCATGCCTCTTTTCAACCCGCCGCGATCATGAATGCACGAAAAAAATGAGACGGCGCCTAAAACTATGGCCCTGCGAATTACGTAATCCGTCCCGCGCGCGCACGGCTCTCGCGCGCGTCTCCACTGCGAATCCTCCCGCAATCTATCACTGTCACGCCCGGGACCGAGTCGTCCGTGCTTTGCGCGCTGTCTGCGCGTCCTGGTTTTGGGAAGAACGACTTCCTTTCTGCTCGCCGCCATGTGCTGGGCTGTGCTGGGGCGGCGCATCGCTGCCAAGAAGGGCTCTGCTCCGAGGATGTCCAAAAATAGGCATGCCTTTACTGTCCTGATCCGCCCATAACGTCGATCCCCATCGGGCCTGTAATTTCGTCGTGCCGTCGGAGTCCAAAGTTGTGCCGAGCTCCCTTCTCGCACAGTGCGCGCATCACCGGCCCCTTCTTAGCCCATCCTGCTGATCTCAGCTCGTCCAAAACGCCCAGCGTGCATGCAGGCGCCACCCCCCGGCCCAGAGCATCCTAGCCTATGCTGGCCTCCGAGCCCGAGGACATCAATCCATCCCTACTTTCTTCTCTGTCTACTACCTAACAACCGGGAATCCATCACCACCCAGTCAGGGTTCGTATCGTTTACGACCAGGGTCTATTCGACGCAGCGTTGATATAATCGGGGAATACTCTCGTCCACTACTTTGCCTACATTACTGGTATTTTAATGATAATATTTTCTACCACCACAAAATCCAAGTTTCCCGCTTATTGTATCGGGAAACTTCCACATACATAGTAGATATCACGGTAAACCTGAAATTTAAATATTTTGCATACTGTCATCGCTGACAAACCCAGTTACTTGCAAATCTCTGTCTGTTCACCATTCTAAAAGAGCTGAAATCGACACGAAAACATGGCTGACCCTGCTCCTCAATCGTAGGCACCACACTACGCACACCAAAACGTCACTTTGCCACAAAAATCAAATGTACGGCAGCCCTCTCCTCAAACCCGCACCTCAGGATGAAACGGGAGCGCCACCCCCGCGATTGCTCCCGTACGCGTAGCCTGCTCGGTCCGGTCGCTCTTTCTTTTTGAACCTTGTTGTCTGTCTAAACGTAAAGCACTCATGAAAACTTACTGGACGTTTACTGTATCTTATTCATGCACTGTATGGCCTCCTGCAATTCCTTGATCACTTTATGACATTGATGCAACAGGTTGAGGATAGAACTCACTCAAAATAATTTGTTTTGATGCTGCCAGTAATGACACGAAACTGTTACATTTCAGAGATTATTCTTGCGTTCAGTACGTTGCCGAGGAACCTTCACTTGACACACTAATGTACTTATCTCGAGTCCAAGATAGACACCTATCATGCAGAGACCGTGCATAAGCGCCCACCATGCAGCACTACGCGAAGAATCCCACGCCTGGCTACCGAGCCGCGTTTCGCTTAAAAATGCTCACGTTAAAACCACGAGCGCGCCGAAAACGGGCTAAATAGAACAAATTCCAAACTATCCATGTCTTCCCATCCTCAATCCACTCCTGCACACTGCGCAAGCGGTATATAAAAGCGTCGAGGCCGGCGGACACCCGCACTCCGCCAGTCCCGGACGCGCCCGCACAGCGACGGCTCACGCGGGATTAAGTTGAAGTTCTGGCATTGCGCTCCGGTTCCCGCCACCCTCCAAGGACCCAAGGTCACCGCACCACAACCCCAACGCGTCGATGCTCCATCTGGAGGGCATGAGATAGTTCCGCTTGCACACATGAGCCTTGAAAAAACATGTGAGTGCGTCCACCCGCGATAATTGATCCGCTCGCCTCTTGACATCATTTCTTCGTCGTTTCTTACACACTACCCAGTCTAATATACTGCGCTCAACACAAGTTACGTAGTCGGCTGAAAATAAAATAATGCTTGACCCGATTGATAGGATGACCTAATTGCTTGTGAATAGTTGAGAATGCAGAGTCAAGAAAACTACAATTTCGACATTTTGGGCACTAATTTTTCCAGAATCGGTCCCGGGACCTGAATGGCCCATTCCACGTTTTTCGTCCGCAGCATGAGCTTACACATGTGTATGAAAATCAAATTTAAATTCACCGACAATGCTTCTATATAATCATTCATGTATCTCCGGTCGCATTCCTAATCCTACTGCCTATCGTCTACATATTTACATGCATTGTACAGCCTCTACACAGCACTGAGGATCCCCGACGCGACGCAACGCTCCAGTCCATTCACAGCCCGACGTCAAGCAGGCACCCAAGAAATTAAAAAAGCGGGCAGCGTCAGGCGGACAAAAAATACCAAGTGTCCTCAAGCTTTAGTAATGAGCACCGCCCGTGCCCAATCACAAGCAGCTTACAAACACGCCGTGCCACAACTGTGAGTGTGCGTGCCACCGAGAGGCTTATGTTACATCCGCACCGCATAAATCAACGGCGGTGCCGCGACTGCGCGACCGCAATCGCGTACCACGCGCGCATCTTCCGTAACGAGTTCACCATAGAGCGCCGCCCTCCAAAACTAGCTGCATTGGGCCTGCAATACTCTCGCACAGGTCCCACTCCCTTGGACCGCACTATCCCTATGTGGTTCGACATTCACGCTTTGTTCAAACATAGCCATGTGCGTGCACAAGAAACCAATCATTCTAGGAGGGGGATGCCCAAGCAGCCGCAGAAGGTAGAGAGCAGACCGATAAAAATGGTGTTTCACCGACCGGAAACAGAACGATTCACTTGCTACTCACATGGATTCATTTTTTGGCGATATCTTTCATCTGTGCTTCAACTCCTATTTACAACATGGCTCTCGGAGATACATGTGCACGCGTCGTTCCCCCGCATCGTACCTCTAAGCATTGTCGACG
Organism: Stropharia rugosoannulata; assembly: GCA_028532985.1. Lineage (NCBI taxonomy): Eukaryota > Fungi > Basidiomycota > Agaricomycetes > Agaricales > Strophariaceae > Stropharia > Stropharia rugosoannulata. Next base: position 1,970,508 of record JANCIK010000010.1, on the reverse strand, counting down.
AAGAGCCTGATCACCACCCCGCCAATTGGTGCTGGTACAGTGTCTGAACATCCCCGTTGACGCCCTTCACCAAATATACCTCTCCAAAAAGCCCTACAAACGGATCTGTTACTCCATCAACGCCGTCGTTGGCGCGCGCGGTCACCTTTCCTCCAGCCCAGATGCGCCTAACATGTCAAATTATGATAGCGCCACCCTCCCAGACATCTCCACTGACCACTACTTACCACGCGCAATACTCAGTTCCGCGACGAGGTTTTCAAGCGAGATGGGCAGATGTGCTGGGGTGCTATGTTTTGCGAGGGCGCGTATCTCCTGCCTTATAACAAGGGTGACGAGGTGAGTGCTGTTAATTTCAAGCTCTTGAAGAGCTTTGCACACTTCGATTATATGGGTGAATCTCCTGCTTTCCATGAAAAGTTGGCAAAGTATGAAGAACACACCCTCGCTAAGTTGCTAAATCCTGACGGCTGTATGCTTATTGACAACGCCCTACCTGGGTATACCGACTGCCGAGCTGCCTATCCTGTTCAGAAGTAGGAACCAAAAGGTCGAGGCTAGACAGCATAGGATTATATGCGAAAAGTTGAGGAGCGGTGGATGGATTCGGCAAGGATTCAGTTTCTTTCTATGTAGTCGTTCTCTGCCATATCTTCATAAACAAGCGAACATACATGCGACGCTAGTGCAATTAAGTAAAGTGTAATATACAACTACATGAGTACGAGAGTCATGAACCGTACTTATTTCGATTAAGGACATACTTTGAACACACTTCGACATCAATGTACCGGTCCAGGTGAAGACAAAGCGTCAAAGGACATAACAACAAATGTCAGCAAGGGCGTGCAGTATTTACAGTGGGAGTAGAAGTAGGACTAGTACTACCAAGAGTATAAGAAAAGTAGTGGGTAGACGAATGGCTAGGTAAGCAAGAATGTAGGCATAATGAGTAGCCAAGACAGGACAAAGTACGCACGCGGTCAGATAAACCACGCTCACAGGCGTACTAGCATCGCAAAAAAGAACGTCAACAATTACAATCATACACAACATAGCATAAGCGCATAAAATAACCAATAAGTACAAAAATAACCTTCAAATGCTCACCGGTCCACCACATGCACTGGGCCGGCGGGAGCGAGGTGCGGGTCTCAAAAACGCGCTATCCCCAGCAGCGTATATACTCCATGGGCGACGCCACTAAGCCGCCCACTGCAGGGTCGCGTCGCGTCCGCCCGCTGTCTGTCGCCGCGGCTTGATCCCCATATACACTTCCTCCCTGGTGTTTCATGACATAAGGACCAGAGCAGTGCGGCGGGAGCGGGAATGCGAGGTAGCATACTCGATACGAGCGCCCGCGGTGCTAACGCGTAACAAGTCGTTGGAGGTGTAGTGCGGCGGGGAAGGTGTCGCTTGTAAAATGGTAACAGGGGGGGCGACTGAGAGGAAAAGAGTTATATGAAAGTGGAGAGGTAGGAGGTGCATAAGGGCGGGTAGCCACCCCCGCCGTATGCGTAAGGTAAAAATACCCGCATTCATCCAGTAATTTTCAGCGGTTGCTGGGGCAGCTGTAACAAAGTCTGTTGGCGTCTTCTGGCAAATTCGACGTGCTCGTACAATGCCCTCTGCAGCGCGTTCCCTTCAAGCGGCACCACAAGATCGCTGTCCAGGAGGTAGTCCGCATAGCGGCGCCACGACTCTGCGCCCTTGCCCACAACAGTCTTCGCCGAGGTCATGCGCATCTTGCCTTCCCGGAGCGTTGTGATGCTGCCAACAACAAAAAGACCACGCTTCGCGCGGGTGAGCCCAACGTTAAGTCGTTTCTTATCCGCCAGGAAACCGATATGTCCAGATTCATTGTTCCGCACTGTCGAAAAGATTATGACCTGTTTCTCCCTGCCTTCGAAACCGTCCACCGTCTTGATCTCGATCAGCGGCACCTCGCGCGCTCGCTCCCCAAGCACGTCCTGGAAACGCCTGCGATACTCGGCGTTGGAACCTAAGAAGCGGGTCAAAATCTTGATTTGTGCCATGTATGGCGCAATAATGCCAATATCTTCGCCTTTCAGGGACTAATGATATGTCAGGCGCCACTGTAAATGTTGAAAGGACTAGTAGACATACCGGGTTGTTGAGTAGAAGATCTTCCACTACAGCAGCGACTATATGCGCCTCCTTGACGTTCAGCAGACTTTTCCCTTGATAGCATTCATTCCCTGAATGATGCAAGAAAATCACAGATGGTTTCGATACATTATGGTTGCCGGTATGCTTCGAATTAACTGGTTCTAATCCAGGTAAAGGTTTGCCACTAGCGTCAACTGTGCCGTCCAATAGAGAAAGGTCGTAAAATTCCTTGGCCGGGAAACGAGATATGTTGGGATGCATGCGGTATTGAATGTTAAGCATCACAGAAGGAACATCTACATCAATGTTTTAACGTGAGCAATGTTGTCAGGGAGTGTTACATGAACCACACACGGTTTTCCTCTATTAAGCGTTCGAACAAACTGATGCCAAAGCCGTCGTCTCTGGCCTTAGGACTCGTGATAACCGGAGGTAGCTGTTTATGGTCACCGATTAATGAGACATGCTCGGACTAAAAATAAAATTGTCATTCTGTGAAGAAGGGAGCGGATTAACTCAGACTTACGCCTTTCATTATTGGGATCAGCGATGCCGGTTCGGTTGACATAGACGCTTCATCGATATATACCACCGGGAAGTCCATGATATTCAACGCATAGCAAGCAGAAGTAATGCACGTAGTACACACCTAAAGGATAAGTCTATTAATCGAACGCAGACATAAAATACACAATCAACTGACCACGTCCGCTTCTGCCACGATATCAGTAAGCATTTTTTGTTGGAGGGAGAAAATTTTGCTCTTAAGAATCTTCGACCGTGTCTTCTGTTTCACCAGTGCCTCTCGCATATTGATGAGGCGTTGTATGGTATTGCGCCTCGGTTTGAGGGGTTTCGCATCTTCGACTTTCCTCTCTAGGGTCCTATAACTTTCCAACAGGTCATCTATGTCCGACTGTGCCGACGTTTGTTCGTCAGTGAGTTTTTTGATGGTAGCGGTTAGCGGGTGTTGCTCTATTTTATAATCCAGGCTGTGTGTAATAAGGGAGTTCTTGATAGTCCCGTGATATCCAATGCGGAGTGGCTTGACTCCCGCCCTAACCAGTCCTTCAACGAGATTATCAACCGCGACGTTGGTATACGTGCAAAGCAAAAGGGGATGAGCGACTTGGAAATGAATCTAAAATGAAATATGAAGATGGAATAACAGACAGCAGAAAGGATACTCACTTTAAGCAGTTTCACGGTATCGATAATGGTTTTAGTCTTTCCAGTTCCAGGTGGCTAAGTACGAAAGGTTAATCAAGAGCAAATGCTAAACCAGAAAAAAAAATTACTCCTTGAATCAAACTAAAACGTTCTCCGATCATCATAGCCATCGCCCGTATCTGAGTGGGGTTCAAGCCATTCAAGGGAGGGTCTCCTTCAACAACAATCGGATTAGGTTGCGAGTAACGTTTAACCCAGCTGAGAATGAGTTGATCGTCTTTGAACGCGCCGTCGTAAGACAGTGGAACGGTCTCAGCAGTGACGGACTGGTCCATCGAGTTTATAAATTCGTCATTCGATTTTGCGGCAACACCAGTTGTGATTCCTTGCATTTTTAGCTCCTGCTTTTGCTTTGCACGTTCGTCAAATGACTTGAGCAGAATATCTCTCAACTCGGTGCCTTCCAATATATACTCCGATGATGACGACGGAACGAGCTTCAGGATGTCTATTGGGTTCGTTTCCAGCTGCGATATGGCCGTACGCATACGGTCATATATGAGATTTGGGCGGCCCAAGTCAACGCGCCAGGTGCCTTCGTCCAGAAGAAATTGATGGGGGAAACATATACGAAGTTGGGTGGCAGAACGTGCAAGAACAGACCCAGTGACTGTCGTTTCTTTCGTAGGATCTACTCGTGATATCAAAACCTGCGACCCTGTCCTAAGAGTCCATAAGTATAGGCGAATGGCGGGGAGGAAGAATACTAACTCAAATTTATTTTCCGGGAGTACTATTCCTGGCCCTATGGAAAACGCGGCAACGGGTCGACCAAATTGATAAGCATTGAGCCAGTATGCACCCATTCCTGTTAGGCAGTATCCCTCTTTCTGAAGTCTCTCTAGTCCCCATTGATTTAAACGCTCTCTAAGAGCCGCTTCGTCCTGTGCTTCTTCATGTACCAAAAGCTCCAAGAATCTGTGCTCGCGATATTAGCCGTTGTTTTTATTAAGCGCAATGGAGCGTACTTGTTAGTGTATTCTCGTATTGCAGGAGCATATAGCTGACTTTTAGCGGCAATGTAGTCGGTAGGAGGTTTGCGTACACGCCGCTTGTATTCTTTGGGCTCTTCCTCTTCAGTCGCATCAGGTTTTCGTATTCGTGACGCGGCGCGTCCGCGCCAGTCATAGCGTCTTATCGGTTCTTCATTTATGGCTGGTTGCGTCGTTTCATCTCCGATTCTAAATATTTCCTGTTCTTCACGTTCCTGCAGGTACTCTCCCTCGGCGGCACCCTTATTATTATACTTCGACCCATCGTAACGTTTCGATTTCGGCGAGAAGTGGTGATAATAGTCGTCGGCGGCAGCTTCAACAACGTTAGAAGTAGGGTAGCCTGACGCATCCTCCGCGCATTTAGTACGCGTCGCGGTCGAGGCGTATCGAAGCGTAGGCCGCAAGCTGAGCAGTTCCTTATGCACACATTGTCCTCGCGCCCGTCCCAGGTAAAGATGAGAGAACAAGGCCAGTTCCGCCGGCCTCCAGCTGGAGTGTGGTGTGTTTGAGTTCGTGGGGGCATGCGACCGCGTCAATTGGCGTCCATGATGGCGAACAAGAATACTTCCGGGCAGAATGAATGCATCCCTCGGCGACGCCTGCGCAAGCCGTTGCAATAGTTGTGCCAGTGTGGAAGACTGCCGCAGGGGAAAGAACGAATGGACGACGGCGGCGTATGGTTGCGTCGTATCTGTGCCTAGTTTCTTGACATTTCGTGAAATTGAATTTCTTCCACAGGCCAGGTCACACGGCCGGCCGGACCCCAGCTGAGCTCCGCCATCAATTGACTCGGCCCGGGCCAGAGCTTGGCCATTGCTTGATCCCAAACCACCTCCAAGTTCAATTAAAGACAGTTTCCATCAGCAAATACTATACTTAAACGGTAGGTAATGCCACTATAAATTGAGAGACATACAACCTAGCTGTAGCATGGTTAGACAAACTCAGTTCGGTACGTGTTATTTCGTATAAATGGAAGAAGAATTATCTGACTCCGAGTTTCTTTTACCTTACAGGATTTGTACAGGATAATACTAATACGGTTTGCTCTGGATTTTGCTACGTATGGGAAAGCAATATGCTGTATCTGCCGTGTTTCCAATGATTTATTCTAAATGGGGCCACGCACGGGCTCGTGCTATGACAATTGCTCGAAGCAAACATATCCTTCGAGCGAAATAGCAGTGGCCACTCTCTGGGGCCGGAGAATAAAAGGATACGGATGCTCTCCACCTGTCACCAACTGACCATCTCCGTTTTTTTATAGACCGGGCCCTCTGCTTTCCCTCACCGGTCTACACCAGATGGATCCAGATGTTATTTCTGTCGTCAACCCTTATTGCGGGCGACGTTACTCGTTCAAACCATACAGAGACTTAGTCACCCAGAAGCTCCCTGCAGATTCTACGGCTTGTCTTACGTCTATTATCCGTGAGCATGAGTATACCGCGGTATGTGCTGCACGCGTGGACTACCCTCTCTCTGAATGCGACGGGAGGATCCCCGTCGTACTAAAATTGGCTTTCGACGAAGACTCATTCAACTTGCTGCTGCACGAATACGGGTTCTACTCTAATCAGCTGCTATCTCTGCAGGGAAGAGTAGTTCCGATGTGCTACGGGCTGTACAGGAAATGTAACTCTGAACAGAATGCTGTGGGGTGCCTTATTCTTGAAGAGTGCATCGGATCCCATACAGTACTAGATGACGATAATGAAGAACTCACTAATTTGCATGACTTGCATAAGGATAGGGATGATTATGTGTGAGCGCCTAATTTTCGCCTCTTCGAATATTTCATATACTAAAAACTATGTTTTAGGAGGAAGTTAATGCTTGGCTTGTGCGAAGTCCATAAAGCCGGTGTCTGCCTCAATCAACCACCAGGTTCAATGCTGGGTCTTCGGCACGGCGAGGATGTCAGAATTATTGACTTCTCGAAAGCCTCAGTCCACGACAATTGTCCCAACTCCATTCCTGTACCCCAGCCAGATACCATGGTGCCACTCTATGACTTAGCCGAGAGCCATGAGACTATATATCTTCCGGGATGTACAGAGCTTGATGGGATAGAGCGATGGTATAACCTTCCTAGGACAATTCAAAGGAGGTGCAGTATAGACTCTTCATACAGGTACGTTGCTTTTATTTTCCACCGGTTCTCCGTGATGTAATTTTACATCGCTGTAGTGTTTGACAAATACCTATGCTGCATCAGCACAAACTTTGATTGGACGGAGTAGGGTAGACAAGAGGAGTGAATGTAGTTGCCTCGAAGGAAATCTTGAGCGAGGCCCGGCCTTTCACAACCACTTCTTAGAGAAATTAATATAATTGAAGTTCGCCTTTCTCTTTTCTTGCATGCATACTAGTTCTGCAAATTTCCACTGCTTTGACTATAGAGCAAGTAAAGTTCTGCTTTGTCTGACATATTACCTTATTTCTAAGTGCCTCGTCGATATAAGCCTAACTATGTCTACCAGCGGGGTGCCAGTCTCCACTCCCTCTCCGGCCGCGGGCAGACTTGAAATAACACACTTCTTGCCTACATTCGCGCATGCACTCTAAAAGAGAAGGCGCCGACAGACTATAAAGTAGCGCGAGACGCACTCTTGAGAGCAATCCCACATTACCTCGTACATTATGCCTATAAGGAAAAGGTCCTTCTTACGCCCACATACGATAAGATTACAGTGGAGCTTGATTCTAAATAACAGGTATAAAGTCAATAAATTCAACGACGTTCTCCTGCGTTTGCACTTCGATGCCCCTACCATATAACCAACACCGGCAGGTACAGACCACTCTGAATCCCTGCCCCACTTGCCTCCAAAGGTCCACAGGAGTAGAAGCAGGGAGTTGGCGAATCTGTACGTTGCGGGAGAAGAGGATACGGGACGGAGTTCACTGCACGGAGAATCACAAGTTAAAGCGCAAGCGTGAGTTGTCCCTGGTGAAAGGACCGGGGTAGGCACCAAAGAAAAAGAGCTCAAATATCGCGCCATCGAGAATTAGCGGCAGGTGCAGAAAAAAATTCCCCGCACTTTCTGAGGCACATAGTTCCTCCCGTAGCCATTCAGTAATCGCCGCTGAACCACTGGCACAGATATTAGCCTCTAGTGACATACCTCTAAGTTCGCCAGTGAGATAGACGTCTCCTTGTGTTGTTAGCAGTCCCCCTAGGCGGAAGCGCATTAAAGCCACACGGAAAACATACAGAGTGGTGTAAATCGTTTGATCCTTCCTTCCTTAAAATTGCTAGCTCAGGAAGTAATTCACAAATGATTCTATTACTTACCTGTAGTGTGGTTGGTTCGTCCAAGGTCCAGCCAAACACCTCTCCCAGGATTCCAACCGACTTGTCCATCCACTGCAACCTTATGTCGAGTTCCTGCTGGCTTCATATACGTTTTTCTTCATACGTTCGTGTTATCCTTTTTTTGTTTCACATATTGTATATTATTGTACAAAGAAAGCCTGTAATCATTAGTCTCCTAGCATCTTTAAAACTTTATCGTTGTTAGAAGGTACAGTATGATAGTTCTTAAAATATAACATTACCTTCCTCCCCAACTTCTAGAAAACATATACATGTTTGATAGAATATATGCGGTCTAGATTTAATTTTCTCGCCACTGGTGTGCACAGTTGACGCATCTAGAAGAAATGGTCAGCATAACAAGGTATTGGGGTGGGTCTATGCGTGTGGTGATTCACCGGTAAACTGTAGTAGGAACGGTGAGTGATATGCCTCTCGTAGATCAAGTGAAACTCACAAGTAGTCATAGGTTCATCTGCGGAACGGATCTGCAATTGGTAGAAATATGCACTGTTGAAATTGCACTTGTCGCAGGATGCTGCAACAGTCCTTTAACTCTCGTTCGCGTGAAACTGGTGATGGGAGCGTACCTTGCGTCTGGTCTGCATGTGCCCACTGCTCTTCGCCTCCTAACACATCGTCAATGTCTTTCCGCTTCAGTCTCTTTCGCGCGGTCATCTATGGAGCAGAGAATTAGTCAAATTCTGATGTGTCCCCGATATAAGCCAACTGCATACCTGCTTTGTTATTGGGAATTCATATGGGCATGAATTGCAGGACCATTTGTTCAGTCCAGTCTCCATTGATATAACCAGGAGATTGGCACAAGTCGGGCAGAATAACATGGCGAACGAGGAAGAGTATGGTAAGTACGACCCGCACCCAGAATCCAAATATTTGGCGGCGCTAGAAACTTACATCAAGGCGATCTTATCTTTCACCATATATAGTATATACACTCGTATCCCCTGCATTGCCTTGATGCATCTCACCCACATACGCGGCAATGACTCGGATAACATGGCCAAGACAGCGTAATCTTGTCTCTTGTCTTTCGCTATCATGCCGCCCACCCTTTTCAGACAGTTGAAGCAGAAATTCGCACCAGAGGACTCGGCAGCACCATCAGGATCAGGCGCTCATGGGTCCCGGCGGTCAGCAGCACCCCCAGAGTGGACCCCAGCCCCAGAGATATCGGCAAGTGGCTCATTCAATGGCCTACCAGGCTCTACATCTTACACTACATTACTTACAGCATAAATATGGGAAATACAACGAAGCACCTGAGGACGAATTTGATGATGCAGAGCGTTTCTGCGAGGAATACCCTCTTGAGCCACCGAAACTCCTGCCCTCTGATTTGATAGATAGAATCAGAAGCATTGGCTGCAAGGCTTGGGGATTCGAAGTCCCAATCACCCCTCGGTTCTCAGGTCACATTCGGAATGAATCGAAGAGCGGGGCTGAACTTGTCAACGTGCATACGACTCAAGAATGCAAGGACGTCTGCCTGCTCAGCGACCTCCCTATTATATCAGGCTTGTACGATATCAAGGGGAAGACAGGGATCTACTTCGAAGTCGTCATATCACGCATGGAAGGCATCATTGCTGTAGGAACTGCGTGTAGGCCCTATCCTTCGTGGAGGCTGCCAGGTTGGAATAGGATGAGCAGCGGTTTTCATCTCGACGATTTCCGCAAGTTCTTCGAAGATTCTGACGGTGGCAGGAGCTATACAGATGTGATCACCCAAATACAACCAGGGGATACTGTAGGCTGTGGCTATGAGTTCGAGACAGGCTCTATATTATATACTTACAACGGCCTACGTCTACCGACTGCATTCCAGGGTGTGTATCTACCCCGACGCAATCAAGACGTATACGCTGCTATTGGAGTGGAAGGTCATTGTGATTTCCAAGTCAACTTTGGAGGCGAGCTTTTCAAATGGAAAGAAGGTAACGAATGGGCATGGAGGGTGAAAGGCCATGTCGGCCAGATGGCAGGTGCATACAGTGACGTAGACGAAGAGCTGCCAGCATATCAGTAGAATAGAAGACCTGGTTAGCATCATTATGAAGTTAAAGATAGCCACCGGGCAGTATTTGTATTTCGATACGTTTATATATTTTCATACCTTTTGCTACTGTGGAATTACTAGATAACACACTCACACAATTTCAGCGAGATTGGAGTCCAACATGGTACTTTATATGAGATACATGACTTCAAATTCTCCACATATAGTAGATTCTGACCACCGCCCAGCTACGAAGGAACTTAGGTCAAATATCCAATTATGTATTTCCCCTAATTCAATGCCTCCCTAGCCACTTCCCCAGCAATCATCAAGCCTGCAACCTCAGGATCCAAGTGAATCTTGCCCGAAAGAATGAGCTGCGACCTAGATCACCATCGCACATCAGCGATCATGTTATTTGCATGCGCAGGACAGAAAACAGAACGTACTCTAAGCGAGAAATATAGTTCCCGTCCAGCTCTAGAGAAAGGTCAGGGCCTTCGTATCTGCCGATTTCGAAAACAGGGTTACAAGCAAGTCAAGAAGCTGCAAACAGAATGTAGCATAGCCTCCTAAAACTCACAGACCGTTCCTAATGCAGAACTGGAGGAAACTCTTCCAATAAGGATCACGTTTCAAAAGAGAGCCTTTGCCAACAACAACGAGAAGCTCTTTGGCTCGTGTGATAGCCACGTTCAACCTCCAGACCTACTGTTTATCCACTGAGCCACGGTAGCGTTTCGCTGACTCACCTCTTTTTTTGTAGTATCAAGCCCATGGCCTTCTTGTGATCCTCTTCCAAGAACCGCTCACTCGACCTCACGCAAGATAAAATGACAACTCGAGTTTCACGACCTTGATAATCCTACGCAGGATGTCAATAGTTGAATTAGGGAGTCGAATATTGAAAGTAAAAGGAATACTCACCTCCACTGTTCCCACGTCGACTGCATACAACCCTTCGTTCCTCAACCTCTTGCGCAATTTCCAGACCTGCTGCCTCCACGGGGCCATCACGCCTATCTCCCGGGCGTGCAACTCCGGCTGGGACTGGCGTGAGTTCGCCAGTAACGACTTGATCACATCTACTATGATGTCAATCTGTCCTGGGTTAAACCACGAGGCACGGTCATCGTTGGATTTGTCTTCCGCATCAGTGCCTATGAATTTAAGAGGTAAAGCTTGGTCTGAAAGGCCGGGCCAGCTTATTTTCCCATTTGTGAGCGCAAAAGGATGGAGGGAGTCGTTGTAGAATAACGCAGAGGGAGGCATTAAAATTATTGGATGGCTGCGGTAATTCTGTGTCGAGCAGCAGTCGTTTAGTACAAAAAGGAATGCATTAGAAGATTGAATTACCTTTACTAATCTCGTGTAGGGCGATAAACGTAAAATACCCCCATTCAACTGTTGCTCTACTTCTCGCAAATGGTTAGAGTACAGGGGGCGCTCAAACAACCGTTCGAGCAGCGAGACTTCAAGTTCAGCGTTTCTTGCCTCTTCAGAAAAGACATTGGGACCCACTGTAACATGTGCTGAACAGTGACAGCAGATGAAATGTATAAGAACTAACATTGATTAATATCGCCGCAAAGCGCCAGCTGAGGCACGAAAGTTTGTCCTTGAATGTCGGCACCACAAACGTCGGAAAGAACAACCGAGATAGGCACAAGCAGCTCGGGTTCTGACCCCTGCGCAGCTTCATCAATTAATAGGTGCGTCCAGTGTGGTTGAGTAACATGTTTGGGCAAACGATGGGGATGCAGTGAAGCCGTGACTTGATTTTCTAACTTCATCAGTATTGAATTAGTGCAATGGGCAGAAACTAAAATGCCCGCGTCCAGGCATGAAGTAACGACAACTCGATAGTTCAGGAGCTGCTTCCAAGGGGGAAGCGAGAATTTATTATTTTCGATATCTATGCGTGAAATCAATATTTGATTGGCCGAATGGAGAAAACTGGACCTACAACAGTATGGCATAATTATGTCCGGGACCTCGGCAAATGTCCTATTCGGAGCATTTAAGCGTAACATCTCGTGCCGTTGTAGGTGCTTCTGAAGACGCAAGACTAGCGTGTCTGTGGCTGGGTTAGATGGGGCGCATACAAGGATGCAAGCTTCAGGCTGGAGGCGGAAGATCTGCAGTACAGACTCCACGACAGTCCTGTGGCAATTGTCAGTCCAGATAGAAAATATTTCGAAACAAAATTGGTAGAATATTGTCCAAACCTTGTTTTTCCCGTTCCAGGTGGGCCACTAATGAGACGTGGTACAGGGTACTGATACTTAGCAACAAAAGTGACGGCAAGCTGTCGACAATGAATGCATTAGTATAATTATAATAACTCCTGCTGCACCCACCCGTTGTTCGATATTCAGTCCAGGGTCTTTCCATTCTGTTTCTTTGATTTCACCATCTCCCAACATATCGCAGGGCAGCGTATTCACATCTTCAACCTCGGGAAAAATCCACTGCCTTGCTAAATTCATTCCTTGAGATTTTGACGACAACATATGAGCCACTGTATCAACAGCATCCTGCATAACACAGAGAGGCCGAGCATTGGTCATAAAGGAGGTATTAAATACGAAAGGAACTGTTTCTCCCTCAGAAAAAACCACAAAACCATTTTCAGTTTTGATATTGTCGAGTGACAAGGGAACATAGGTCTGGACATGTTCCTTGAGCGGAGAACTGAAAATGTCTGGAAAAAATGAAGGCAGCTGATTTATCGCTTATGAATTTTTACTCACAAACAAGCCCTTCCTGCTTTCGCAACGCGGTTACACGCCCTTCAAGTGCTCGCATTGTCCCACGGTGCTCCTCCACAAACACTTCTCGTAGGTGCACTATGTCTCCAACTTCAAGGTATGGGTAGTTCTCTCGGATTCCAGGGACAGTAAACATGAATTCGGAGTCCTTCCACATGGCAACTTTGATGCCCCGTTTCCAAAGTACTATCCGCTCTTTGTCGCGAGCAATGGCGTCGAGCTCCCAGCGCAGAACATCTGCCCAATGGGCGCTATACGTGCTAACATCCAAGGGTGCAGACGTCTCACCCTCTGCTGGTGGAGGCGCTAGGAGAAGGGAGGGGGTATCGCCAGTCTTATTAATTAAGTCTGGTATCAAGAATAAATTTAGATACGATATCGGCGGAAATACAGGAATTGCAGGCAATGGTTTCAGTGGATGAGGTTCTCTTTGTATGTTGTACAGATATTGGGGCACGAATGATTCAGCCTGCTAAAACGTCAGCAGTCGTAAACGCGGGAACATCAGATACGCACATATTTATCCAGAACGAATTCAGATACTTTCTTCTGGAGAAGTAGGTGTTAGTACGACCTCGACTAGAACGACTTTGACGACTATACACATACTTGTTCATTTTCTGTTTTATTTGTTTTCATTGTAGGAGACACTGTTTGGGACTTTGAAATGCCGAATTCCAGATTTATGTCCTAACAAACAAGATTAAAATAAAATGATGTGCAGACAGAAGAGACCCACTTCTCCGACCAAGGTAGGGGAAGAATGGATGGTTGTGAGTGACCCATTTCTTTCATGTGAGTTGATTAGATAGGATTGAGGCGGTAGAAGTTCAAGAGCGGGTGTAAGTGCCTCGTGCTTCTTTGGCATCTTCGTCCCACTGTTGAGTACTGTCTTTCTCATTGGCAACAGGGTGAGCGACGATTGATATCCGGGCAGTGGGGCCAACCGCCCAGCCCAAAACTCTTGCATATGTGATCGTGAGACATCTCCCTCAGCATGAGACTTCAGCGAATGGGTATGTGTGGGTAGCGCCAAGCCGGGTGGATGAAGTGGAGTATGAGGGGCGGAAACAGGAGGTGACTGATTATGCGGCTTCGCAGAAGAGTGCCACCCATTTGCATCTGAGGGATAGTTCTGGTGTACTGGATACGACGTGATTGTGTGTTCGCGATTATGAAACTGAGGATAGGGTTGCGCATTTAGACTTGCTCCTGGAGCCACATAACGTTGATGCTGCGGGATGGCATGAGGGTGAGGCCAGGGCGGGTTTACTGGGTAATAGTGTACGAGGCCTGGAGGTGGCGGGTGATGGAAGTGGGGGTTCATGGGCACGAATGCTTTGCCTACATGGATGTTTGAATACAAGAGACGGCGTTTAATTCGCTCGGCAGATCAGTTACGCATGAAAAGCTATTTATGGAAATAGATTATAATAGACCAATGAGGAAAAGCCTCCGAAAGAATACTTGCACCTGCTTTCATGTTGACTACGCAAATCGAAATGACATCACCAATTATCAGAGGAGGCGGTACGACATCGACTTTGACATGGTAATGGTAATAGCGCAGCAACAGATGAAAAAATTGATCAAATCTTAAGGTCATAATTCTCGAGCTTGAGTACATATCTGGACGAGTCCGCCACCCTAATATCAGTCAGGAACGAACCAGTCCAAGTCAAATTCATTGTAGCTGACTACTTTATCAGTCTCGCCGGACGCTTCCAAGTGGCCTTGATATGAGTGTTGATTCACCTGACTTGTCTGCAACAGCCCTTTCCCACTGCTTCCAAGGTTCCCCGCCTTCAACTATTCTCGCTCGAGCAAGGCTGAATACGGATCTTTCGATGCTGTCCAGCAAGTGGGATGTCTTTATGATGAACGCCGCTGCCAATAACGAGTGATCATCTAGAAAGTGGGTGGTCGGGATGGATAGACCAAGAGTCTGAGGGATACCATTGCATCGCAGACGCTGCAACCAATGTGAATCCTGGCGAGAGTCGGAAGAGGCACAAAATATGGACAAAAAAAGGTTTTTATCAGAAACCTGAAAAAGTTTCTCTGTCGTGCATCCCACAAGAAAGCAGTGTTCAGCAGATGGCGTCAAGAACATGATGCTGAAGAACCTAGATGATGTGTAGTATATCTTCAGATGCTTCGATATCGCGGAGCTAGGGGAAAATGTTGCTACAGGAGCAAGAGGGTCTGCTGAAACAAGAGTGACTTTCGTATTTGTTTCTAGGGACCGGCGGCTAAGAAACGCTTCGACGCGTCTACGAGCGTAAGTTTCGATAACACCTTCCTCCAGCCATTTGACACCACCTGCTCGCTGCTTGTCGATCCAATCTGCAGAGCCGGGGAGCGGGTCGGGCCTCAAAAATACATCCAACCGCTTCTTGTAATGCAAAATCCATGCAACGTAGAGTATACGTGGAAATGTCAGAAGAAGAGCCAGGGGTGCTCGTGCAAGAGCATAGAGCCAAGATGATGTTGTCAATGGTGTTGCCTCAGTTGGCCGCAAAAGGGCGGTGAGTTTCAGAGCACCGCGCTGCGTTCCATCTTCTGCTGAAGAAATATATTGGTACACCCGTACAGAAGGCTTGGGAGGAGAGGTTGAGTCTATGTGAGCCATTGGAGAATGCGTTGGAGATTTAATGGACACCGTATAAAAGCCAGAGCGATCATTGAAAGGTGAAACATGAAATTCGCGTTTAAAAGTCCATTCGTGGTCATAACTATCGGGGATGTTAGAACTCAGATTTGAATACTCAATCGAAGCCAAACCCTTTAGAAGGAGGGACATTTTCATTCAGGCCAACCTCTAAGACATGAACGTGGCTCTCTCCGAAAGTATTGTGGATCTAAAGGGAAGGGAATTAAATCGCATTCACTGTAATGTATAGATGTGACATACCTCTAATACGGTAAGCCATAGTTTTCCAGATATGTTGTAGCAGAAATAAACAGTCAATGGGTTGATACCCTCAAACCCAACAAAGCTAGGCATGGTCATCATCCATGCGTCTTGCAGATTCGTTGCAGATAGACCGCGGTATTCGAGAACTTGTTGCAACTTGTCGGTGATATGTTCAAAGCCCCTAGCGAGATAAGGAGCCGACCGCAAGCCAGTTAATCTGCCCAAAGCATCTCCGTAACCAAATATCCATCCTCTGGCCAGATCCAGTTGGCCTCGTTCCAAAGCAGAAAGAGAGACGAGCAGGGAGATCGTCGGATACGTGAAGGAATGTGCTGATTTTTCTGGAAGCAGGCGTGCATGTGTAACCTGATTGTGCAAAATATAGCCTTGATGACTCGATCTCGGTTTGGTTTTGCGCCCTTCCTGTTTCGAACTGAAACAGTAATGCAGTAGGAGCAACACACAGAGCACCAAAGCAAGGTAGTCGAAGAGTCCTAGATACATGCTTCTGTCGAAGTCATCGTTGCATAGATCATGGTTGTAAATGCAATCCAATGATGTCGCTTGGATGTTGCGTTGCTTACAAGTTGCTTAGCTCATCTAAAAGGTCCGTCCGTACTATGCGCAAATATCAGCAAAATCAAAGCACAATATTCATAAATATAGCTGGCTGAGGGATATGCCCCTCCAGCGGAGAGCAGAGAATCGCCAGAGACCTTTAAAATGTATGTGTGAGCACTGAACGCAAGAATATATGATTAGCTTGCGCACAAATAGCAAAATATCATCTACATATTTACAGTAAAGCTTGAGCAAAGCCATGTATTGGGCTTTGTACTACGGATACCATCCTGACAAGTGCAATCAAATAAAAATAGTGCTGGATTTACATAAGGGCCCCCATCCTGAAGAGACGCACTCAATGATGGTCGTCCAGCCTGACTTCAACTACCGCCTGTCAATTCATTGGCGGCGCAAATTGAATTAGTTACTTCAAAGTTTGAGTGAACATGGTACCTTTTAGACCACAAACGACTAGTCTTTTTCTTTTCATAATCCAAAGGGGATGAGTATATGCGCATAAAAAGTAGCCTACGTCATGGTGTCTTTATTCAGATCGGCAAGTTCTGGAAGTCAGGCTCGAACAGAGAATTGCAAGGGTCATAGCCTCTTGAAGTGTCTGAATGTCACCATGATGTAAGGCCCAGCTTACAGTTTTTATAGAAGAAACTGAGTTGAAATCAATGGCAAGATGCTGATACAGAGAATTATTATTAAGCAGGAGCGTAGGAATAACAGAAGCACGATATACAGAAGCACAGCCACAATGTAGTCGGCTAATATAAATATTGACACTTATACAAACAAATGCATCGCGTCGCGACCACGTGAGCGTGCCCCATACCACGCCGGTCCGGCGCTACTAAGCATAATGGTTTTGCTCTCCACGATTTCACTTTCTCCTGTTCGTTACATTGGCCTGCTACATATTTGGCTGCTGTGTGCGGATCTTTGAACCTACTCTGCCCCTAATATGGTTTCAGACGCGGTTCCAAAGCAGAGAACGGTTCTAGCCACTCCCTTGAATGTGGAGGAAAGTAGAGCGCAACGGCAGCAGCGCTCCCAGGCAAGGTTCCGGGATAGAGGCGGGTGAGCTCATTTGTGTAGCTAGTACAGCATATAAAACGCGATCTTACAGTCCTAAATCATTAGCATATTCGTTCCCTCAAATCGAAGCACTCTGGCTGATATTCTCTTGGGCAAGGCTCCACCTTTGAACCGTCAACGCAGTGTTACTGCGTCGCCTTCAACTCATCTGCAAAAGGGCACACAGCCTACAAAACTTCGGAGAATCTCTTCGCCAACGAAGCAAAAAGCGCCGGCAAGAAAGGCGTCGCAGAGTCCACAAAAAAAAGGGCGAAAGTCTATGCATGGTTCTGGAGAAGAAAATATGACTGGTGAGCATCTCAAGGACAGCTATTCTTGTGTGTCTGAGTCCTAAATGAAAGCCATAGCCGGTGTAGCGCAAGCAAAGGCAAAAGGTACGCATTGAAATCATATGTCTAGATATATCACGAAGTTGTGTTCATCAGGAACAGGCGCGAGGACGCCTAGGAAGTCTTTGAGACACGGCGAAATCGGGCACCTGGTAACAGAGAATGAACCAAGGAGGCACAAGGCACAGTCAAAGAGGAAAAGCAGTACTTCCAAGCTATTGCCGGAGATAGCAGAAAGAGAGACCGAAGTTGAAGTCAAAGCTTCAAAGGCTAAAGGGAAGGATAGCTCAAGTACGTCGGTACATCGAGCACTATCGGCAAAATCTAAAAGCAAAGGTCATTCATTAGATTACTTTGGTTATGTATATATCTGATGGATTATTAACAGGAACCTCGGGTGGAGAAGCTGTCAGTATACCCCAAGCACATCAAATACCTGTCGCCTCTGCGTCCACGTCGCTTAAAGCTGCCAATAAGAAACCCGCACGTTCACGACGGAAAACATCAGATTTATATTCAGGTGCATCAGAGGACGAATACGTTCCGAAAGTAGCAAAACCTAGGGCCAAGGCCCGTGCATCAACTTCTTCTACCTCCAAACCTGCTCTTAAAAAGCTGATCAGGGAACCACCCCAAACAGGTCCCAGCAAGCTCACTGATATCATCGAAGAGGATGAAGAAGCGGACGAAAATCCTCCAGGTCAGGTTGAATCCCCATCTACCCATTCTGCACTTTCGCAGAAAGTATCCAAGAAGGAAGAGGTTTCCAAATTGAAAAAACGCCCAGCTCAAGCTGAAGAGGAAGGTGATCCCCCTCCGACATCTCCAGCAAAACGAGTAAAGGTCATTCGCGGTCAGGCAGGAAATGACAGTGAACCAACTACAAAAACAAAAACAAAAGGAAGTAAAACGAAAAACAAGAGCATGGAGGTAGAGTCTCTGCCGCCTGCGGCGCAACAATCGGTCCCTTCGCAGCCGTCTGACCCTTCATCATCTCGAAGCAAGACGAGTGTCATTAAATCGAGTAAACGACCTACTAATGACAAGCACGAGGCCGAGCCTCGTTCAGCTGCAGTGAAGTCATCAAGGCGTATTCATGATGACCCTGCTGAAAAGACAAGCACGAAGCCCCGAGCAAAACGGGTGGCTTCTGAAAACGTGCCTACAAGCAGGAAAAGAACTCGCGAACAGGAAGAAGACACTTTGGAGGAAGTGAAGCCTACAAAACGGAGAAAGGAGGCGCCAAGTCGAGCAAAGGCCAGCAAGCTCGAATCAACCGCGCAAGCCAAAAAGGCATCTTCTAAGCAGAAAGGTCCAGCTAAAGTGACGAAGAAACCTCCGAGCAAAGCGAAAGCGGCTAAGGGGGCATCGAAGCATAGGTAAGCGCAATGATGTTTGGACTGCCATACCTATTCTCATTTTCTGCCCTGGCAAACAGTGATATCTCTGCTTCCGGCACTTCGGTAAGATATCATAGTTGAATGCATTCGAAGCATTTTCTAACCAGAGAAGTAGGTACCTCCTAGAAGAGGTCCTCCCAGAAGCGTCCTACAGCGCCTGAAGGTGTTGCAATCCCAACCTCTTGAAGTCGATAATGAACCAGATCCGATTGATTTTCTCTCATGAACCTCTGGTTAGCAGGGATGGACATTTGTTGCATATACAAACTTATTTATACTCACACCTAGCCTAAACCACATATAATCGCATCTGTACTTATATTTGATATGTTAAACTTCATTGTATATGTTTTCACGATATTATTATTTTGTATTTTTGACCCATCCACGCTCTTACAAGTTTAACGCACTCTGCGCAAGCCAAGACGAAAAAGAAAAAGTTGCATGTAAAGTAAGACGGATAGCATACTATGTCCACAGCTTGTTAAATTATATAAGTAAAAGAGTACAGTACAAGTGAGATCGGCCAATCAATGAATATCTGTGTAGTGCCGCCGACGTGGGTCCACCGACACCGCATGAACGTCATCAACCTCCATTGAGTCGTCTTCCCTGAAGTGCTCAAGCGTCCGTGAGGGTAGCTTCGGTGGCAGCATAGCAGCTGAGTTATTAGTTAGTAGTCTGTCCTCCGCACCGTCGGTGACCTCATCATCTCCTGCTTCACTATCCGACTCGTGCAGACCCATCCCCATTGCCTCCTCGACCGACATTGCAGTATCTGGATGCCTACTATCGCCGCCATCGTTAGAGTTAGGCGTCGTCATTGAAGTTGAGGGGGTGTTGTTCGCCGTAGAGGCTGACAGGGATGTCGAGCCTTGTGGTCGTTTCGACTTCTCCATCTTACGGATAACTTTGACGATGTAATCCTTAGCGAACTTCTTTATCTTGACCTCTTTCTCCTCTGAAAGGCCTTCGAGTTTGTTATCGCGGTAGCTCGACGACTTCTTTTCCTTGTCGGATATGATTTGTGTCAGCTATAATAACTGTCAGTACCTCTAATTAATCAACAACACCAGCTTTTCTCACCTCCTTCGCATGCTTCTTGAATGATTCACGGTCAAACTGCTTTGAGTGTTTAGACATGCATTTTACGACCACCGCTCCAACGAGTTTCATCAGCCTTTTCTCTTTGTTTTTCTCTTTCTCCTCCGGCGAAATCGTTTTCTTTCGTGCCGCGCGGTCTTTCGAACTTTCGATCCTCTCCGCCGACTGCTCCAATTTCTTCTTCGCTTCCGCAGCAGCAGCCGCCAACGTCGCCTCCTCTGCAGCAGCTGCAGCAGCGACTTGGGCAATGATCGCCTTTGCGGACGCATCCTGTGCCTTCTGCTGTGCCAAAAATTCCAGCTGTTCCTGGATGCGCTTCAGCTTCTCTTCAGCCCTCTCCTTTTCTTGTCTCTCTAAGTTGAGCCTTTCTCTTTCCAGGGCCATTCTTTCCCTTTCCAAAGCGAACGCAAGGACGCCCTCTGGATTGACCTTGTGAATTGGTCCACTATATGACCCATTTGTTCGGCGTTGCTTCCGTCGGTTTTCCTCTTCTAGGTCGATGAGCGGAGGTGCTCGCACCCGTGGATCGTCGATGGCTGCTATTGGAGTGCTGACATCAATCCGCTCAGTATCCTATGCGGACATAAAACTAGTGAGGATGTACTTTAATAAGATGGATTCAAACTTGCTTACCGTGACAGCCCGCTTTGGTATTCGATTGTATGTAGGAAGCGTTGCCCAATGGTCCAGCAACTATATTCGTTTAGACACCTATGACAAACGCGACTAACGATCACTTACAGATTGTGCCAACGTTTTTACCGTTTCGTCTTCGAGCGTAGCACATGCCTCAACAGGTACATGGACTTTGGAATCTTGGACCTTGTTACGGTTCAACAACGGCCAGGTCTTCATACACTCAAGAGCCTTACAAGCACCCGTTAGACTCGAATCAAGATACATATAGGAGTACCCAAACACACCAGTGCCACTAGCTCCAAGTCGGTGTGCCAATCTTGCAAAACGCATGTCATTAGACTGTATCCACGTAACCGCATGATTTGACGAAGTGCGGCCTGATCGTCGGTGATCTATTCGATTTAGACAGTCAATGGTATAGCAGGAAAAACAATCAAGGAAGGAGGAACTAACCTTGATCCTAGTGAGCAACTTGGAAAGAACCTTGCGACTTGTTGTCTGCATGACAGCCTGAATAACTTTAGGCACCTCCTTCTCTGTGATAGATTTTACGACAGGCTGTAATGGTGATGATTATATAAGCTGGGTGCATGTCACTACTGTGGAAGGACTGACCATAAAGTCAGGATCATCAATCTTCTTCCCTTTCTTCTTCTTAGTGCCTTTTAGCTCCATAAGATCGTCTTCGTCCGTTATTCCAAGGGCATCAAGGTATAGATCATCCATAGTTGCAATGTCCGTTTGAGTCTTTCCTCCGATATATCCTACACACATGGGTTCGCCGCAGAAGCATTCTTGTGCTTGATGACTATGCAGCACTTTAAAGAAATGAAAGAAAGAGGGGAGATCACGACTGACCCGTAACGATCAACATTGTAGTTAAATGTTAGTTCCTCGTGCTTCTGGATATTCCGCTTTGCAAAGATCCCCATACGAACATGATTACCTATCGTCCACTTCGCGACATAACAATTTGGATTGCAACTGTGGTTGGCAAAACGTCCAATACCACCGGATTTCGTAGCATCGATAAACTACGAAAAATGGGCTTCCTAGAATTAATTCGCAGAGTAATGTGAGACTTACCTCGTCCTTCTGCAGCATCATGAAGTAAAAGTGTCGTATTCCCTCTTCTGCGTATTCACGCATACGTTTCTTGAATGAAACGGGGTTGACTACGTCACCGACATACTCGTATATGAAGGTGTCCCTGCATGGATGTGTCAGAGGGATACCGAAGTGAGAGGGAAACACACCAACTTCGGTAAATCCTCCTCAGCCCGTAGCCCGTAGCCCTTCTTCTCTGTGAGAACTATTTCGATATTGGCATATTCTTTGCGCTGGAACCTGTACGCGGGTTATCGAGCTTGTCTACAGAAAAAAAGGAATCTCAGGTACCTCTGATTTTGACAATATTTCCGACAGCGACAGTCGTCCTCCAGGCATTCAACCTGAGTCAGTCTGTTGATGCAGTCCGAGTACGGCCCACATGCTACGTCTGCGCTGTCAACACCTGTGGATACGTAAGACAGTTAGTTATGTTACAGTATCTAGCAGACCACTTTATGGGTATCACGGTCTGAGCTACTTCTACGAATAGAGTGGAGAGCACAGAGAATGGGTACGAACCATGCTCATAAATACAGTCACAAGTCATACTCTCAAGCAGCTCTCTGGAGCGACCCAGGGACTTGTACTGATAGTTGTTGTCATGAATCTCATTAAATGTTCTCACAGCTTCTTCTCTAGCAATGGAAAGGTCCCCTATGAGCTGTACGGGTAATGGCGCACCCTTCCGAGACGTTTTGGGTGCTGCTCGAGGAGGAGGGGTCGGTGATGAAGACGGAGTGCCATCCGGGACAAACGGTGTTTCCTTCGGCGAACATGATGGTTTGAAGTTTTGTGCTGCGACATCGGATACTAGTGTGGGCGACTGAGACGGCGAAGCGTCGTCTTCGAGCTTGAGGTTAGGTTCCGACTTCACTGGTGCGTCCATAGGCGTGGCTGTTGTGATGGCGAGAGAAAGCGAGGGAGTCGCAGGTAGGGCAACATCTTGGGCCATGGGCGCTGCCGACAGATCAACACTATCCATATTGCTCAGACTAGATTTCAGGGATGCATTTTGGCTCCTTGCAGGTCTGAGCCTGGAGTATATGTCGGTCATGGCTTTTGTATAAATGTTGTGAAATGAACTGGTGACCCAGAGTGCTTGTCTGCAGGCACAAATTGAGGACGCAAAACGACAAGGAGGACAATGGTGCCCACCAGAGCGTCACAGATTCCCTATCAGAAGTTAGTACTATAGCTGCGTATGAGTATGCGGGAATTGAGACGGAAGCAGCGGCATGCGCGCTTATAGTGGTGGTACAAGTAACAAACCCGGTTGGAATGGAAAAAGTGATCACACTGCTTGTCTCCGGCCACCATCTCCGTTCCATGCCCCGCCTCTCATAACACCCACATCCCGGGCTACAAAAAGGAATCAAGACCGATAAATTATGTCGTCGGTAAAGAATACAACTAAAAAGAGGAAACGCGAAGCGGTGTCTGAGCCGACTGCCCGTTTTGAGGTCTCCACCTCTGCGACAGGCAAAGTAGGGCCCCTTCTTGGTGAGTACTGTGTCTGTGGATACAAGTAACCTGCTTTTAACCTGCACGCCATTAGTGAGCTATCCGGCCATACAACCACCGTCCTCCACTGCTTTCAAATGCTACGCGCGCAAAAAATCGAAAACAGACCCGATCGGGGACGAACAAGATCTTTTGGTGGTTGGAGAGACTTCCAGCATAGAGCTCGTATCCAACCATGAAATCACAAAAAGTGTGGCAGAATCAGGCTGTCGGTGCGTCTTCGTGGCCTACTATCCATCGGCCACCCTGACATGAGTGTTCTAGGTATATTGTTGCTGTACATAACACCCGAACGGGCACCATCTCTATGCTTCCAACGTCGAAAAGTCCTCATGTATTAAGTCATACCGTCAAAGCTTTGAAGTCCATACCGAGTGCCCCAGCACCATCAAAATTGCAGTACCTCGAGGCAAAGACGACCTTGGGCGAAACCTTTGGAACGAAGAAACAGAAGGCCAATATTCGTGCTCAAGAACGCAATCGCATCGACGTTAGTGCTATGGAAGGCGTCATGGATTATGTTATGGATAGTATTGACAAGGGCGCCGTGGGTCTTCTCTCCACCGGTATGTAGTCAACCCCATCTGTTGAAGAGGCGATGCTAAATCACCCGTTATTTTAAGAGGAGGCGAAGGACGCCTTAGATAAGAACAGGCTCATACCACCTTTTTCTACTACGGCGACCGATCCAGCCGAAGTCTACCCGCTACATGATATTATACCGGAAGCGGAGTGGAAAGCTCTCGTCGTTAGTCCCTTTGATTTGGCAGAAACTCACAGGGACAGGCTTGCTCTGCTTCCTTATCGCAAGTCTAGATGGATTGAAGACCATCTTAGGGCCATCGCTGATTCTACTTCAAAATCTAAGAAAAAGAACCTGTGAGTCAAGATGGTAACATGCCTTTTTTTTACTCTACTAATGGATCTATTCCAGTAAAATATTGATTTACATTTCAGCAATGCTTGCTTTCAGGCAGGCATGCTTTTCAAAAACAATTGAGAAGGATAAAATGTACGAGCGACTTAACGGCATGCCCAGTATTGTTGTCGATAGTCTACTTGCCCGCTTTACGGAGACTGCCAGAGGTTCTTTAAGGTATTTCCTTTAATTTTTACTCTCCAACCGGCACGGTCGTCTGATTTTTGCATCAGCTATCAGGCAACTTCGGCAACTAAAACAAGTCTATTAACCCACATATTTGCCCTATGCCTCAAACTCGACGACTTCGCTTCAAATACAACGGTCATTGCACATGATTTGAGTATGGCGGTTACCGAGTATGTGCACCGTGTTACTCTCTGTATACATGAACACTTCGCTAAATTAACATCTCAGGGCCAATCAGCTCTTCAGATCATTGGGTATGATATTTTGTTTCTTTTTATGAGGGTAGCCAACTCAAAAATGGTGTTCAGGATGTAAAATCACCAAGCTCAGTGAACGGGAACGTGCGAGACTGGGTCAGTCAGATGCTTCAGCTGATGAGAAAAGGGCAGTCTTGTCTGCTCCTGTGGAATTCCCTAAGCCTAAGCTAAGGAAGAAGTAATAGTAATAATGTTGTTTGCTCGTCTTAACATCGACGCTCAGTATGTGGAAGGAAAGCTTGCTAAGTATCTGCAACGAAAGCCTTAATATAGGTTTTCGCTGCCCAAACGGGGTACCGGTAAATGAAATGCCGATTGCCGAGCTACGAACATTCATCTTGCAGTGTGATTCACATCTGCTCACGCATCTGCCCAATATATACCCCATAATCATGCCAACTTTAATTACCCCACTTTGCTTCCTTTCTGTTGTCAATACTTTCTCGAATCATTATGCCAGGACGGAGGACTTTTCTCATTGGCGGAGGATGCACGGCGTTCATTAAAGTGGGTGTCTCCGCACTTTCTTGCCAAAAGGGATACACGTTAAATAACCTTCAGCCGAGAGGGACCCGGACAACGGAAGACGTGTGTAACGATTCGTTGGAAGAAAGTGATGTGCTATATTGAAGGCATGATTTGTTAGATGGGCCTTGAAGCGGCAGCCAAGGCGCTCCTGGACGCTGGTGCGTACCTCCTTAAGCACTTTGCCCCGATGCCATGTTTTCTAACCGCGGGCGGACTATATGTGCAGGTATTACCTATGATGACATCGAAACCGCTGCCGTTGGCTTTTGCTACGGTGATTCCACGAGTGGCCAGGTTCGCACTAAGCAGAGTTCCCGCTCGCACGAATCCACGAATTAACTCTTCTATGACCAGCGCGCGCTATACAACCTCGGGCTCACAAATATTCCCATTGTAAACGTAAACAACAACTGTTCTACTGGCTCTTCCGCGTTGTACCAAGTGAACAATGCCGTTAAGTACGGGCAGGTTGAGTGCGGGTTGGCTCTCGGTTTCGAGCGCATGAAACCTGGTAGTCTGGGCACCAACTGGCCCGATCGCCCGTCGCCCATCGCACTTTTCAACAAGAAATCATTTGAGCTTGAGGAGCAGCTGGGCGAAAATCACGGCCCTGGTGCGCCTCGCATGTTCGACAACGGGGCACAAGAGTACTTTGAAAAGTACGGCGGGAACGTTGAGCACCTCGCGAAGATCGGTATGTGGTTGAGCTTTAACAAGTTAGACTCATTTCATGGATCTGAAATGTGTTGTTATAGCCTCAAAGAACCACAAGCATTCCACAAATAATCCCTACTCGCAGTTCCGGGACGGGTGGAGCGTCGAGCAGGTGCTTGCCGCACCTAAAATTACGAGGAACTTGACAAAGTTCATGTGCAGTCCCACATCAGTGAATTATCCATAGTTTGCGGGAGCACTTTGTCAACAGTATATTGACACTCTTCTGTAGGATGGTGCTGCGGCGTGTGTCATTGCGTCGGAGGATTTCGTTCATACACATGGCCTGGAGAACCAAGCTATCGAAATCCTGGCTAACGTGTTGACCACAGACGGCGTGAGCACCTTCGAGGGGCGCAGTGCTATGGATGTTGTAGGCTACTCCATGGCAAAGGTCTGTGCCGATCGTGCATTCAAGGAGGCCGGATTCGCCGAAGGTGAAGGCCGGGATCAGGTCGGCGTTGTCGAACTCCACGACTGCTTCGCAGCTAACGAGGTACACCTTCCCCATTGGTTTCGCATCCTGAACTAACGGAGGCACGATCGCACAGCTTATTACATACCCTGCACTGGGCCTCTGCGCACCAGACGAGGCTCATAAGCTTGTCGAACGTGGTGATAATACCGTGAGTGGCTGCGTCGATCGTACGCCGTAATAGGTCGCTGACCGCATCATATCGCATCTACAGTACGGTGGCAAATACGTGGTCAACCCCAGTGGAGGACTTGAGGCCAAAGGCCATCCACTTGGGGCGTCAGGCCTAGGCATGCATTTCTATATCATGAGTACGTCGTGCCGTCCACGCCGCGTTGGTGTTGCTGGACTGTTAAATTCTCCGAGTAAACGATGTATGCTAATAAATGTGCAGTGCAATTAAGGGGCTGGGCAGGTCCTATGCAAGCTCCCGGTCTGTTTGATATTCCAGACAAACGAGGTAAAATCGGACTAGTTCACAATGTCGGCCTTGGTGGAGCTGTCGTAGTTTCATTACTGCGTCGCCCCGAGTTCTATAAGCCCGACGGAGAAGACGGACGCGCGAGGTAGGCGGGTCACATTTTCAGTTGGGAATTCCTCTAAATAATCACATTAGGTTTGGCTACAACCACGCTCACGAATGTCGACCGATAAGCAAGCAGGTTGTGGACAAAGTCAAGTCAAAGAAGTCCTCTGCCTATGTACTGCAACACGCCAAACTGTAACTAAGTGATTCATTGTTTCTGTAACTGACTGTGTAATTATTAAATGCTTCATGCTGTATATGTACAACGACGATACATCAATTGCTTCCTCCATTTCATCTTGCTTCCGAGAACTGCAAGAGTGACTTGATAGTGAGGTAACTGGGCAGCATGTCAGGTACTAACTAGATAGAACGCTAACTAAAACCGAGCACAGTTAAACACTTAAGTTGCTTAAGGAGTACAAGTGACTTGAATTAGAAATGAATTGACGGATTCTACATATCGTACATAACTGCTGGCTATGGAAATTATATCACGACCTTCTAACTAAAGTAGTGGTTATGGAGACTTATATATAGGTCGTCTGAGCTTCAGCTACTAATGCATAGTCTTCTACATAAATTTGTTATTGACCATTACTTCACCTCGGATAATGTTACTTACAACAACGGGGTCGTCATCTCCGGCTGCCTAGGAACCATACGAATAAGACGGAAATATTATAGGTGTAGGTTATGACCAGTCTCGAGCAAGGCGGGTGAAAGAGAGAGACGAAATGGACTACAACTTCCTAAAGGAACAAATTAGCAGTGGGGAAAATGCCAAAGCACTGTGCATGCACTCACGATTTGACACTTGAGTCGTCGGCTTGACAAATGTCTTGAAGATGACTCTTGCAGTCAGATTGACACCACTGAGCACATACTGTGCACCAGACTTTGTGGAACGCGTCGCTGTTGACGTGCATGGGATCGGTGACTGGGCGATCGTTGGGGCAACCACAGGGCTGGAGAGCGTGCTCTCTAACGAGGTGAGTGCAAGTACATGTCGCCGGCTCCATTTCGAGATCGTATGCTAGGTAGAGAAGTGTCGGGCTTTCCTGGCTTTGAAGAGAAGTCATCACATCGCTTTTATACCCTTGGCAATGTGGAGGACAGCAAAGCCAAAAATCAAGTTTATCGGCATGAGTTCTGCAAGGAGACCAAACTGCAATCGGATGCTATTCCGCTACGGATATGAAATCCTGTCGTAACGCGGTGCGTTGCAGCTTGTCAGAATTTAAAGTAACTTTCGTCCAGAAGGTACGCCTGATCCCCTTCGTAGATAGTGGTATGCAAACACTCTCTGCTGGCCCTTGGCTGAGCCTATGTCTTCCATATTTATAACCAAGAGATAAAGCATAGATGGGACTGTCATTCGTACAAATGTGAAGTGCGTCTTCGAGAATCTGGATATATGATATAAGTCGGGTCAGGGACAAGCTTGCCGAACATTGTGGCGCCAAGTTCCAAGAGCCAGGCGCGTCGGACCAACACACCGTGCGTTACGGAATACTAGTTTTTGAGCTCCGCAAACCTGCGCCTCGTGCCAGAGTTCAAACCGGTTTGGCCGCTCTTCAAGATCGTTCCGTATTTACGGCTTGCGTGCACCGTTCATGCGGCTCAAGTAGAGAGGAAGCACTCAAAGTAAGCACTGCGCGCCGGACAAAACATTTCCGTTTCTTCGTAAACTTCTCCTTTAGAAGTAGAGCTTTGAGCAGAGCAAGATTGCCAGACGCCATCATATTGCGCAGTCGCCAGTGCGCTTTGCTCGAGTTCCCCGTAACCCGGTCAGTTGGCGGCATCATGCATATGACAAGCGTATCAATTGATTTGTAGCTTGGTTCAAGCGGCCGCGGCTGAAGCCACTGCAGCGGCCGGACATGAATTCGTGCCGCTAAGCACGCTTGACAAATGACTATGCTTCTACTTTCCAGTTGTCTTCAATGAAGGTTTTTTAAGGTAGTAATTGGTGGCGGAACTTCATGACTTTTGCACCGCCCATTTTCTTTTGTCCTGTATGAGTGTTATTCGATTCAATCACTATACATGCTACTAGTACACTTCGTTGTCGAGCACCCGAAATTTCTGGCTATTACTTGTACCATGAATTTGGAGCACATAAGCGATACTTAAAATTTGGGGTCAATGCTCGTGGACATACATGCATATCTATTTTACCGTCTGCGTCATTGACGTAAATAAGGGGTCGGATAAGTCGGGCACTTCTAAGAAAATGGCCAATACTAGCTAATACCCCAACGGGCAATAAGTTGTTGAGTTAAATTTTATTCCATGGAATATACTAACGTACACTACTGGAGTACGTTGAGGTTTATATGGCGCGATGAAAGGGTGACATGCAATAATACATTTTAGCAACCGACAAGTTGGGATGTTCAGGTATGCAAATTCCAGCCAATGGCCGTGCATGCATAGATAATTATGTCCTGTGAGGTCCGCGTATGCGTCAGAGCCTGAACGGGGAGCTTAGGAAGCTTGCTGCTTCCAGATCGCCGTTAGTATACCACTGGCACGGCTTGCTGGGATCCCCTGTATCGTTCAATTCTTGGGAGGTATTCTATGCACTTATAGAAGCATACACATGTCAATGCAGAGGAAGTATTCTGAGCCGTACAGAGCTAACGAAATACTTTTAAACGAACGGAGATAGAATTAAATTAAGCAAGTAATTTTACAGAGCCGCTCGAGACAGTCTGCTTCAAGGCATCAGCTGTATCTATAAATAGATGCCAGGCCGCCCACATTCCCACTTAGTAATGAAATAACTTTGGTAAACCGTGCAGTGCCTCATTTCATGGTTCCCGTACCAGAAATTTATATCCAGCGGACATGAAGCTGATCATTTGATTTGATTCCTCAGATACTATCGTCAATCCTTGGCCTCCAGGACGATGACACTTCATATCTGAACATCCCCGTGCACAAAGATGGAACTACGCGGACGTATAGTAGACGCAAACATTATCACTGCTGGTGTTTGTTCTGCAAGCTCCCTTTCAGATTTCATATCGGGGTTAAAGCCGGTCTGCCGAAGCTGGAAGAACGCAGTTAGTAGTCGTGCGTAGTAGGACGGCCTCAGGTCCGCGTTATTTAAGCTCACTATGATGTGCATTTAATTCATAGAAAACCTTGCGGCAACCTTCCGTTTACCCCGCATATGAGACAGGAGATAGATTTGCACTCTGGGTCGCCGAAAGTGTAATCCCTGAGTTTCCTCTTTATTCAACTCTGCGTGTATACTGTAAATCACACTCACAGGCTGATATTAAGATCTTCTTGAGACTTTTGTGTACCCAATTCACAGAGTCAACGAAAACTCAAGTACTCAGGATTAGTTATAGCCTCTAAATTACTTCATTTGCAGTGCCACGGTATTTTCTTGATTAGATTGTCACGATAACGATAGCAACAGACGTCCTGACACCAGTGGAGCCAGTGTATTAAATCTAACGATACACACAACTTGAAGGAACTCTGAAGTAGTCAACGTTCAACCGGGCGTGTTCAACATTTGCGTAATGAGTGACTTCACTCCCAACTCGAGGCAATCAGATTCAATGCAGGATTTAATCAATCCGGAGCATAGTTCATTGGGAGGATAGGCATCATGACGGTGTACTAGTAAAAGGAGTATGCCCGTAGTCAGATATGGATTTTCTCTGTTCGCCTATGAAGTAGTCGATATCTTTATCCTTTCGAGTATCTTGGCAGACGTCGATCCTAGTAGATCGCCTATGCTCTCCTCTTTGAGAACATTAATCTACACGTTGCTCAGTTAATAATTGTCAAAAGCTTACAGCATTATGACTGAAATTTTCGTTCCACGTTTGATTTGGCTGGTACTACTTGGCTGGTACTCACGTAGATTAGCGTAGATTGGACGGCCTGTCGGACAATAAATTATATTCCATCAGCAGCGTTCTTAATATAGATTCACGACGTCACTCAGTACATGTATCAACCTGTATCAACCTTCGAATCAGTGCGCGTTGTGTCCGGATCTTTAACGAAGTATTTTTCTCAGTGTAGCATCTCCGAAATTCATGATATCTCTGATCATACTAGCATTTTCTAGTAAAAGACCGGCTGAGTAAGTTCGCATGGGTCATTTGTTTACGATGCGGTTTGTCCAATGTTTGCGGCGGTTCTATGATTTAGTTATGAGCAAGTTATGAGTTCAGTTAATTGACCAAGAAGAGCCGGCGCTGGTTCGTCCCGTTGTTGTATGGAATGCTCGCCTTCCGGTCCGAGTGGGCGCTTACATAAATCAAGTATGCAAATGATCTATTATCACTGTAACTGGTGCATCGTTATTCATGCCATGTACTTGTCATGAGCACATTATCATGTGGGTACTCGTTTAGGCTTCGTTCAGTTACTCTATGTTCTCGAGTCAACTGGTGTCAGAATATAATTGTATGCTCGTTGATATAACGCTGGAATAACGGTGTCGCTGTGGCATAGCTATTTTGAGGCAACAAGTGCCGGATATTTGGAATGGATTCGACTTGTCATGGGTATCACTGACGATTCACGAATCAAGAGCCTGAAGCCTGAATTTGTCCGTATGTACCCCATCGTGTGCCAAAGCGTGTCCCTGCCAGTGAGAACGGAGAATTGTAATATTGCACTCCTGTGTCGATGTTTGGCAATGATCATATGTAACGTCTTCACTTTGTTTGTTATTTCTCCACTAAATTTACATATTAAACTTATTACAAGACCGTGGCCTACCCAAGGTCTACCGTGGGTCATCTCTTCGGACGAATTGACATACATAGGAGATTGAACGGTAAAGAATGGACTAAATTTGATACTGTTGCAGTGTAATGGAAGTTTGTGATTGGCAACGACGGCAGGTCAACCGGTCACTTATGGTACCAGATGGTATGTACTTCAAGTTACCGCATTGAAGAAATAGATTGCGCGAGCTAAATTTAGATTTTTCCAACCAAAGGTCCCTGGTCGCCAGCGGATGTCGCAGCTTAGTGGCAGCCTGTCTCAGCTGACGATTGAATTCACGGATGAATGCACCCGAAGTTTGAACGTAACTCTTATGGCTGCAGCCTGCGATATCTACTACGGAAAGCGGAGCAAAAGATGCTATTACTGCAGTCAGCATAGTATTTCCGCGTTGTCTGTACTGATACTCACAAATTGCAGCCATTCTTGTCTGGCTGAGGCAATTTTTAATTTGAATACCTTATACATATGCCAAACATATGCTCCTGGGCGAGGAAGGTCAAGGATGAGAATGTTGATGGACAGTGATGGACAGTGATGGACAAAGATGGACGCTGAAATGCCGTGCTACGCGTTGATAAGAACTGACAAAGATCAAAGATACGCGGAGGCAAGCATGCTGGTTATGACAAGTTCACATGGGTGTACTCCATCTTCGCTCTATGTGATGATTTGCTGCCAAACTTACGCAAAGCTACGAGTCATGACCATAGAGAGCCGTAAACGTTATATATGCGACTACGACATTCGCAACGTTCTGCAACGTTAACTTCGCAGCAACGTGAGTTCGAATTCACCCCACACGATGCCCACAGCGCGGGCGGTTGTATTCCAACCGGGCATGCACCTATTCTATGAGCCCAGCTTGAGCTTTGTATATCACGACACGTATGTTGCTAACTATGTGTATCACACGCGACTTATATTGTGGTTATGCTAAACTCTTAGGTGGAAAACGGGGTTTGCCGTACCCCTCATTATCTCATTTGCTTCAGCAACACTGCTCCTGCTCCAAATTCTATACTACAGGCTATTCGTTCAATCGGAACTGAAAGAAGTCGCGAAAGCAAGCGTCAGGGAGGGTCTGAGTATTGATCAGGACGCGTCGAATGGCCTCGTCGCGAAAATAAGAGCAACTGCGAAAGAGCATGGCGGATCGGTTATATTTTCCTTCAAGGTAGCAAGGCTACTTGGATGCCTTGCTCTAGTTTGTCTATATGCTGCTGGTACCGTAGCCAACCGCGACAGAACACATGGGCTTGGGTTGGACGACATTTTTCACAGAGAAACGTTCGCCGACGTTGCTGTAGGAGTGACTTTCGTAAGCTTACTGTTGCTATTCCCAGCCCTTAACTAAATGCTCTGAGTAGGTATATTCCGCGGTTTTAGCCGCGTTGTCGCTCATTCCTGGAAATCTGAATAGGCTCATTACACGACACAACATCGTCGTTCTCTTAGTCATTTTCGGGGTATATGCATATCGTGATATTTGGCCTCTTGGGACGTATTCCGACGGGCCCAAGGACATAGCGGAAGGCCCCTTGCTATGGATCAAAATCGCTGTACTGACAATTACTGCTGTTATCATCCCGTTGTTCATTCCGCGACAATATATTCCAGTTGACCCACAGGTACTTATGTCTATGCTATGAACCGCACACACCAACTCATGTGTCCGACTCCATGCAGAACCCTATGGAGTCTCCTAATCCAGAACAAACGGCGTCTATAATCTCTTTACTTCTATATACATTCTTAGATCCCATTGTATTCGAGGCATCCAAGGTGGCACATTTGCAACATGAACGACTGCCAGCCCTTGCCGACACGGATTATTCGAAAAATCTTACGGAGAAAGCTTTTCCTGTACGTTTCTTACAAATTTGTAATTGCTATGGTTATTCTCTGACCACCTATTGCCAACAGCATATCGATCCATTCGTCTCTAAGAAAAAACAGCACATTTTCTTCGGAGTCATGAGGGTTTTCTGTAAGATTTCTGTTATTCGCATTGGTGTATCATTAGACTTATTTTCTTCTCTTCAAGTCTGGGAATATGTTTCAATGGGTATTGCTATTGTTACCATGGTCATAGCAAGTTTTGCATCTCCAGTGGCTCTGAATCGAATTTTATCGTAAGTCCTGGATTTCTTTCAATTCGTGTGCAATTCTGACATTTTCTCAAGGTCTCTTGAATCTTCTGCAGAAAATGACTACATTCGGCCATGGGTCTGGATTACCGCTCTGTTTTTTGGCCCATTTTTTGTCTCGATATCTTTCCAGTGGTATATTTTCATTGGTACCAGGGTGCTTTCCAGAGTTCGGGGAATCTTCATCGAACTGGTCTTCGAACATAGTCTTCGCATTCGGTTCAAAGCTGAGAGTTCTGGGGAGAAAGATCGCACGACCAGCCGACCAGCCACACCTGCTGAAACCTCTGAAGCCAGGACCGAGGAAAATGCCAGTGATGCAGATGGGAGCGAGTCCGTCGCCTCTGAGTCTACTGCCGCCACGGCGGCCGACAAAGGGAAAGCAAAGGCTGCAGAGGCTTTGCCTGCTCCCGCTGATGCCAAGAAAAAGGACAACCTTGTCGGCAAGATTAACACTCTTGTTACTGTCGATGTAGACAATGTAACTGGTGCTAAGGATTTCCTCATGCTTTGTGAGAGCATGTTCTCATCTTCGCCACGGCAATATACTCAGTTAACTTTCTTTAGTCCTCCAAACACCTCTGGAATTGATTTTGGCCACTATCTTCCTATATGCCGTGCTTGGATGGAGGTGAGCGAGATATCACTTTAAATATTTCACTTAATGTATATATTTTGGCCGACAGCGCAATTATCGGGTTTGCTAGTATCGTAGTCCTGCTCCCGGTACCCGGCTATCTTGCCTCGAAAATGCAGACAATTCAAAGACAGAAGATGCAGCGAGTTCGTACTTTGATTGCACCTAACCATTAGTCGTGACAACTGATATCTATTGACAGACTGATGCACGTGTAGAAACTATTACCGAAAGTAAGTGGGTCCAGCAACGCGTTGAACAATGTGCTCATTGTTCTCCCAGCGGTCGGAGTTCTCCGCATGATTAAGCTGTTCGGGTGGGAGCAGAACATGAGTGATAGAATCAAGGAGAAGCGAGAGGAAGAGTTATCGTGGATATGGAAAGACAAGGTTAGTGAAAATCTCTACGTATCGTCGTTGTGCTAACTTTGGCTGGTGTGTAGATGATCAATTTGGCAAACGACATGATCAAGTGAGCAGCACCCCTACCTTTCTGCAACACATATACTGAATCAAATCCCCAGTTTTATTATTCCTACAATCACGATGCTTGTTACGTATGGAACCTATACTTTGATAATGGGGGAAAGCCTGAACGGTGAGCACAATATCACTGCCGCGAAGCTACGCGCTTTCTAATCAATTTAACCTTTTAGCATCGAAGGTCTTCTCAAGTATGGCTGTTTTTGATCTCGTTCGGAACCTACTTCACCGATGCTCATACATGTTCGCAATGATTATGAGAGGTCATCCAATTTGTTTCTTAATACTCGTTTTTCTGATCTTAATTTATATACCCTTAGGAAAAGTATCACTCGACCGAATCAATGATTTCCTGCATGAAACCGAACTATTGGACACATATGCTGAACAGCTGGAGAAAAAAGACTCACTCGTTCAGCAGAGTAATCACGATGGCATTATTGGATTCAAGGACGCGAGTTTCACGTGGTCCAAGGAAGACGAAGACGGGACGGAAACGCCTTCTTCGCGTTCTTTCAGACTCAAGGTCGAGGGGGAGCTTATTTTTAAGCGAAACGCCGTCAACCTCATTGTGGGTCCAACGTATGTGTTACCAATCTCGAGACAGACCTTTTCTAAATTACAACGTCGTGAACTTTGACAGCGGATATGGCAAGACTTCTATTTTGATGGCGCTGCTTGGTAAAAATTTCAGTGCTTTTTGACCCACTGCTTTCTTATTTGCTCGATCAGGTGAAATGCATTATATTCCGACAACTATGGATTCTTGGTACAGCCTTCCAAGGGATGCAGGAGTTGCTTATGCTGCCCAAGAATCTTGGGTGCAGAATGAGACTATCAGGGACAACATCCTATTCGGATCTCCTTACGATGAAAAACGCTACCAAAAAGGTATGTTTCTTGAAAAAATTTCCTTCTATAGCGCAAAAAATCTAATAGCTATATGATCAAGTCATTGAGCAATGTGCTTTAAAACGCGACCTGGAAATGTTTGAAGCAGGAGATAAGACAGAAGTTGGTGAAAAAGGCCTTACACTGAGGTAAATGTTGTTCGCTCACCGATATATTTCGTGGATACTTACAAAAATACGACAGCGGCGGACAAAAGGTGAATCCCAGACCTTCAGAGTTTCCTGTTGTCCGAACCCGGTCCTAACACAAATGACAGGCACGAGTAACTCTTGCTCGTGCTATTTATTCCTCTGCAGAGATAATTTTACTCGATGATATACTTGCTGCTTTAGACGTTCATACGTAAGCAGTGCCTCTGTATATTTGAACAATCAGCTCATCCTACTTCCATAGATCTAAATGGATTGTAGAGAAATGTCTCAAAGGTGATTTGATCCAGGGGCGAACCATATTGCTAGTTGTAAGGCCCTCATTTTATGTGCCTTGGTTTCACGCTCATTTGTCAAAGACACACAATGTTGCACTTACGGCTCCTATAGCGGAGCAGTTCATCTCCGTGGACCCTAATGGTGTGGCGCATGTTGTTGGCTCAGACATCTCAGATGTCCTAGCAGACCCGACCCTCGCTCACGAAGTCGAACAGGAACATGACGAAGCAGAATTGGAAGCAGAAGTCATTGATACCGTAAAGAAGGAAGCCGACCAGCCGGATGGCAAACTCATCCTAGCTGAAGAGATTGTTGAAGGCCGTGTCACCTGGAAATCGCTAATGCTCTTTTTCAAAGGACTTGGTGGGGAAAGGCCTGCTATCTTCCTGTTTGCATGGACACTCGGAATTATTCTGATGCACGGTGGAAATATGCTTGCTGTGTGGTTTTTGGGCTACTGGGGCTCGCAATATGAGACTCACCCAGCAGAAGAGGTAGACGTTATGCGGTATGTCCTGTTCCCGCAATAAGCAAAGAATTATTCTTACGCCGGACAGGTACCTCTCATTATACACGAGTATCCTCCTTTCGTCTCTCATCACCTATTTCTGTGCCGTGACTATTTACAACATTGGCGCGCAGCGAGCTTCACGTACTATAAGCGCTCAACTTGTTTCCAGTGTTTTAAGTGCAACGCTTCGGTTAGTCGTATTTCTTCGATCTTACTCAAAATTGTCAATCTAAATATCACATTATTGCACAGCTGGTTGGACGAAACCCCGGCCTCACGCATTATCGCTCGATGCACACAAGACATTGCCGATGTTGATAGTACTATCGTCCAAACGTTTGCTGCAGTAGTGGAAATTGCCTTGTGCATGCTTGTCAAACTCTCCGGCCCTGTTATTTTGACCCCGACTTTCCTCATTCCAGCACTTGTTGTCACGGTTATAGGTATTTACATTGGCAATGTGTATCTCAAGGCACAAATGTCGGTCAAGCGTGAAATGAGCAATGCTCGTTCGCCTGTGCTGGCACACTTTGGTGCTGCTGTGGCTGGCCTAAGTAAGTCATTCCTGCGACTCTTGCTATTGAGCTGTCATAATCAGTATTTCCAGCCTCAATCCGTGCTTATGGGGCCGAGGCCGCCTTCAAAAAGGAGTCACTTAAACGCATTGATCACTTGCTGAAGGTCTCGCGCACGTCTTTCAATCTCAACCGATGGGTCTCCATTCGGATAGATCTACTTGGTGCTACATTGACTGCCAGTTTGGCCTCGTACCTTCTTGTCCGCAAGACCCTCAATGCTGCAAATGTCGGATTCTCGTTGAACATGGCTCTGGACTTCTGCGCTATGATCATCTGGCTCGTTAGGTGCTACAACGAATTCGAAGTGCAAGCAAACAGGTAGGTCTCTATGTGTTGAAATGTACACTTCTGGCTAATAGATCGGGTTAGTTTAGAGCGCATACAAGCATATATTGACATTGAACATGAACCGAAGTCTACGCCAGCAGGTAAACCGCCTGCATCGTGGCCTACTAGCGGTGACCTTCGAGTAGAGAAGCTTTCGGCTCGGTACTCCCAGGTAAGTGACTTAACCTCCACGAAAAGCATTTATCAATGGGCAATGTTAGAATGGGCCCAAAGTTCTCCATGACATCTCTTTCGAAGTCAAGGCAGGCGAGAGGATAGGAATAGGTAACTGTCTTCTTCCTCATTGTCTTGGTTACAACCCACTGACCCCCCATTAGTTGGCAGAACTGGTAGTGGAAAGAGTTCATTGACTCTTGCTCTCCTCCGCTGCATTATCACTGAAGGAGAAGTCTACTACAACGACCTCCTCACGAGCAAGCTTAACCTTGATGAGCTGAGATCCCATATCACAATTATTCCCCAGATGCCTGAATTGCTGAGTGGTCAGTTGCGTACAAGATCTGCAGGCATCCGCGTTGTGCTAACTAAATGTATAAACAGGCTCGCTCCGCCGAAATCTAGACCCCTTCGAGCAGCACGATGACCTTACGCTGAATAACGCCCTACGTGCAGCAGGACTTTTCGCTCTGCAGAAGGATGCCGACGAAGCAAGACTTACTCTTGACAGTGACATCTCCAGTGGCGGCAACAATCTGTCAGT
Source organism: Stropharia rugosoannulata (assembly GCA_028532985.1). Lineage (NCBI taxonomy): Eukaryota > Fungi > Basidiomycota > Agaricomycetes > Agaricales > Strophariaceae > Stropharia > Stropharia rugosoannulata. The sequence continues at coordinate 1,932,234 of JANCIK010000010.1, read as the reverse complement.
GGGCCAACGTCAAATCCTCGCCCTCGCCAGAGCCATCGTGCGCAACAGCAAGTTGCTAATATTGGATGAAGGTATGCGTTCCCCAGAAGTTCATATACAATGCTTTTCTCATGTCCGTTGATTAGCTACATCTGCCATTGGTACGTTTAATGAGCAGCGTTTACGTAGATTTTTCGGCCAATTGACTTGCCACAGATCATAAAACAGATTCTATCATCCAAGCGTCGCTTCGCAATGAGCTGGGCTCCGATGTTACTGTGCTGACAGTGGCACACCGCCTGCAGACCATTATGGATGCTGATAGAATTGTGAGTTGATGTTTTTCTTCCTCTGCATTCCATGTTAATATGTTTAAAACATGTAGATGGTTCTCGATGAGGGACGCATTGTACGTATCCTATTTACTTCTTCCAAACCTACGTACTAACGATCTTTCCAGGCTGAATTCGATTCACCTTCTGCACTTCTGCAGAAGCAAGGAAGCCTCTTCAAGGCTCTCGTCGACGGCAGCGGCGATAAAAAGAACCTGCATGCTATGGCTGAAAGAAAGGGAAGCAGTTCCAGTTCAGATTAACGAGCTGACTTTTGTTTCTCTCTTGTTGTACCTATATTTGCTTTATTTTTGGTGCCCATCTCAGTTTTGCTGTCATTGTTTGGGAAACGCAACTGTTTTGTTGTTAAATGAAATAAAAATGTTCTCCTGCACAACATGCTAACACTGTCATAACATACTTAGGTGGTATAGATTTGATGGTATGTGTAAGTTCCTGTTTAAACCCTTGGTTCAACTCGACATGCTTCTCTCCGTCACCATCTGCAATATTATAATATTAGACGTCATTGTAACAGTTACATGTGGGACGACAGTACCTTTTTGAACTCTGGGCAAGGAACAAGCGACGATCAGCAAACAAGGATAAAACAAGCGCTACATTGAAGCATTACCTGGAAAACTGATTTCGTGGTCCCCGTCTAAGTCTGCCTCCTTTATCATTATGTCGAGCTCATCCGCAGTAAGGTGCTCTCCTATCGACGGGCGTAAGCGTTCAATAATCCACAGTGCAATTCAGACGCACCTAGGCTCCGCATAACGACCTCGAGCTCCTTGAGGCTAATCTTCCCGCTCCTGTCCTTGTCGAAGACGCTGAATGCCTGCCACAGCTCGTCCTGCGGGACTGTACCGAGCGTCTGCGGGTTGCGCGCCATGAGGTCGAGAAACTCGACCAGCTCAATGGTACCGTTCTGGTCCTTGTCTACGCCCTTCAGGATCTCCTGGAGCTCGGCCTCCGTGGGGTTGCGCCCGAGCGAGCGCATGACGGTGCCGAGCTCGGACGACGTGATTGTACCATCTCCGTCTGCAGGCCAGGCATACATAAGCGGGCGCGCACGCGATTGCAGATCGGAGGACACGCGCACCTCTGTCGAATGAAGAGAAGGCGTCTTTGTAGGCTGATTATGCATATTGTACGGGGGAGGGACTGTTGTCAGTGATGCTGATGCGTGGTGTGCAACGAAGGAGAACCTACAAGCAAGGTCCTCTGGATCAATTGAACACGGGCGCCGCGCCGTTCAATGTAATGAAATAGGAATAATATGAGCGCTTATTCTAAAAAAGCAGTGATACAGCAAAGGAGTGTGTTCACAGCCCCTGCGTAAAATTATTTACCTGGGCTCTGGAGATAAAGAAGGCGCCGAGTCAGTTTACAATTATGTCGCTCGGAAAAGTATGCAAGACTTGCTATGGTGTCAATCAAAGACGATGCCATTGTGTATCTCTGAACTTCTTTAAAATCAGAAGAGATCGTAACCGAAGTGTTTTTAGGCGCGCAACAAGAAGGAGTAAGGAGAGCAAAGGAGAGGAGAGGACAGTTATATAACATACAAATGTAATTAGTTCTATTAAGCCAAGGTACCATCATTGATCAGCGCTCAGCGGGCCGGGCTCTCCCGCGCCCCTGGGTTTGCTACAACAATTGTGATAAAGATGATTCTACACTTGGTACGTCCACAAGTTGAATAGGACAGTTGTGAAACCAAGTTGATCGTGCATCTCGTACAAACCTCGCACGCAAATAAATGTTGGTGTTAGACACCGGAAAGTGGTTGACTGAGAAATAGAGGCTGACAGAGGCAGCGCAGAAGCAGCGCAGAATATTCAAGCTGGTGGTGGTAGGATGAGAGGAGACCAAGAATGAAAGGATGTTGAAGGGACTAAGGCATTGAAGAAGCGATGGGGTGACTACTTTTACTCTTTCAAGTTATAAGCAAGTTATAAGCTATACTTATTTGGATACTAAGCCATATCGTCATTTAGGGCAGGCTAGTTGAGTTCACGACATTTCCATTGGCGAGCTTTGGGTGAGCTATACTTTTTCCAGCTTTCAGCTTACTTTCAAGCAACTTTCCGTTATGTCCACCCAGCATCCTCTACTATCATACGTCCACAGAGTTCCACCTGAGATTTACGATTTGATTGCATCTCATCTACATGTCCAGGTTCGATCGGCGACATTATTATCTTTCCTTCTAACGAATTCTCGAATTTATCAAGTCCTTCTGCCCATCTTGTACTCTGAGCTTATCGTCAAAACAGATCACGCAGCTCGACAGGCATTCAGAATTATAACGGAGAGTGACAGAAACCTTGGTCTGTCTGTCAGAGACTTCCGAATATTGATGGACATTCAGGCGCTTGCGGAAGTAGAACAGATGGGTGAAGAGCATTCAATTCTTCGCGAGCTCTGGAACGTTATCTCTTCAGGGAGGATACCACACCTGCATACATTTGGCCTAACGCTGTCACCGATGTGGCAGGATACACTTACAACTGACTGGTTGCTTACAATAACTGAAAAATACCTCAGTAGCAAATTTTGGGAAAGTCTCAAGGCGAATTGCCCTCAAATACGCTCTTTATATCTACACGGAATCAGAAATGTTGAAGGAAACTGTTATTTCGAGGACAAGGCTTTTGTAAGGCGTCCATACTCAGTACGCTATTCGGCGCTTATAGAAGTATCACCGTCTTCAGAATCTACACACCCTCAGTATCAAGACCAGACTCCCGAAAGATCTTAATGAAGAAAACAGACAGAGAATTCTTAAGAGCCTGACCGTTTTCGCATGCTCACTGACCTTGTTGAACCTCTCTGTATGCAACATGCAAAAATATGTAGACCATGTCATGTCCCTCACCTTTCCGCAGTTGATGTCTCTTGAACTGGGAGGCTTTAGCTTATCACCGATACAAGGAGACTCGGCACCGACGACAGAGTTTTGGAAACGGCACCCCAAGCTTCAACGGCTAATTTTACGCACTGGAGAGTGGTTCAGTGAACCAGTAGACCGCACACTCTTTCCAAACCTTACACACCTTAATGTATGTTTTCTATCTACATCATCCCGGTTGACAATACATGTTCTAATAATTTGAGTGCATAGATAGACTACACTAGCGCGCTTCACATGTCCGATATCCTTCCACAGCTGCAACTTCTTGGAATCCGTGGCAGTATTAATTGCCAGATCCCATATCTTTTGCGTGTTATTCTTCCCGGCGGCCTGCCGCATCTGAAGAGTCTGGAGATAGGCCAGCACCCCAACGACCATCACGAGATCAGGAATCAAGTCGGTGCAATGTGGTATGAAACAGAACAGGGAGAGTTCGTGAAAGAAACACGGCTCCGCCGAGCGAGTCGAACAATCATGGACTCATATATGCACTCCATTGTACGTGGTGCGTCGGGCCTTGAGGAGCTCTGCTTATACGGGTTTCAACTTACGCCCAGCCATCTCGTGAGCAGCTTCACATAGTAATTGTATATTTTATCACTACTTACCTACGCGTCCACGCAGCGCGCTCTTGCCCCGTCCCTCTCTCCACTGTACAAGCTGAAGCGCATTTACTACCGTGCATTCAACAGGCGGGTACGCTGGGAAGTCAACGACTTCCTCGCTGTGTGTCATTACCTCGCGGAACAGTGTCCTGCTCTCGAGTCTGTTATTGATATAAGTCCAGGAATGATCGGTGCGCTGCCCTACCCTAGAGTTGATGTGGTCCGAAGCAATGCAGGATCTGCGGACGGGGTGGTGCAACGCGCCTGTGGCTTTGGCATGCATTTCACTGGGGATGATGATGATCCCTTCCCTGAGAACCCAGCCCAACAGTGAATAATCTTGAAATAACCAGGTGCCCGAATCAAAACCAATCTTCCATCAAGCTTGTTTATATACATACCAGCTCTTTGATACTTATTGCGTCTCTTCTAGACATTCAACCAATCTGTGAGTATCGTAATTCCTGTATGTCATCGTCGCAATATGCCCGTAGTATGTTGAACTATTCCTAGACCCTCCTAGACCGTAATAGCGTTCGAAGATGCCCCTGAGATGAGCGAACTATCATAGCTCATCAATGGTGAATCATTCTTCTCAGTATAGTGAATGTGGTACTGTACCGGTTTGGTATCGGTGCGTGAATTTTCATCAATGTGAAGGACGTACAGCTGAAAAAGCCTTGCCAGGCACAGCGAGATATTTAAAGATAGTTCTATATTTAGTCCTTTAGGCTTCCACCGTCGCGTTTCAAGGCAGTTACCTGCGACGGTGCTACCCTGCCTTAGCCCTCCTTGCGCGCATTGATTGAATCCTTATCATGCCGTCTCTACATATAGCCCGGAGCGAATAAATGCTGCCTAGAAACAATTGGTACACGATTTACGCGCTCTTTGGACATTGTAACTTGTCTATTTAAGTGGAATCAAAAGCACCCGCCTATCATTGTCACAGAAACGTGTCTCAACAGCGCCCATACGACCTTTAGATGGCTACTATTGCTTCGAAAACGTCTGTTCTAATAGTCAGTAGGGTTTAATTTTTTCCCTTGTTATGATGCATGCTGACGCCTTTCATGTGCGAAGAGTGGAGCAGGTCCATCAGGACTTGTTCTTGCACTATCGCTCCGTAAAAATGGGATACCAGTACGGATCATTGACAAAGAACTCGGGCCAAGACCTGGAGAACGTGGGGCGGGTGTTTCTGTACGAGATTCTTACTTTAAACGGCTACTGCCATTATAACACCTGCTGTAGCCGCGATCGCTCGAGCTGCACAAGATTCTTGGTACATTCCCCGACATATATGGAGATGGGAAACCCATTGCGATGCGGAAGGAATATGGGCCGCTCGACAATATGAACCCTGTCAAAATTACCCCAATAACATTCGGCCTTGAGCCGACCGTTGGGATACCCCACGTAAGATCTACTCCAAAGTCCCAAGCATAAGCTATCTGAAAGTTGACAAATAGCCGTATCCCTTGTTTGTTGGACAAAACCACCACGAACGCATCCTCCGCGCTCATCTCCAGAAGTTGGGCACGACAGTGGAGTTTGGAGCAGAGTTGCGCGGTTTCACCCAGTCCGCGCAGAATGTAACCGCTGAAATTGTGCAACGTACTGCGAACGGAAAGGAGGAAATTAACCAGGCGACTGTATCGTGGTTAGTCGGCACGGACGGCGCTCACAGTGTTGTGCGGAAAGCACTCGGACTGGACTTTATGGGCGAGACCCGAGATAGCATCTCGATGATCACAGGAGACTTTCGAGTGGGCGGCGAGCCGTTACAGGTACCGAAAAATATTTAAAGCCTTCTTCTGGTTGACTTATGCTGCTGCAGTTTTGGGAGCAATGGGGAGATCCGAAAACAAAAATGTATGTGATACACAAACCGACACCGACGAACGGAATTATTTGCCTGACAAGTCAAAATTAGTACATTCCTCCGCCCTTCGTCGCAAGACTCAAACATCGCTTCTTTCATTATGGCGGGCAATATCAATCCTCAGGAAATATTGGCCAGCCCAGAAGCGACTGTCGAAGAATTTTACAATATTTCTGGACGACGCGATATACCAATTGACAGCTTGGTATGGGCTTCATTGTACAGGTCAGCTCGAGTCCCTACTATACGAAGTCTAAGGCTTATATCCAAATCCCTACAGACCCAATATTCGCATGGTTAAAAAGCCCAGAGTCGGCAGGGTGTTCATAGCCGGAGGTCAGCTTCAATTTTGCTGTTGTCCCGTTGAATATTTGTTTAATGAATTTTGCGTCATTTAAAGATGCAGCTCATTGCCATAGTCCCACCGGGGGGCAGGTACGTATTTTCTCCAATTTGACTGGCTAATATTCACAATCTTGCTTAGGGACTCAACTCCAGTATCCAAGACTCGGTAAGCACTTCTACTCCGGAATCCTTGGACCATTTACTGATATCATTTTTTGTCAAGTTCAACCTAGGTTGGAAGCTCGCACTCGTTGACAAAGGCTATGCCAAGGAGTCGCTCCTCGACACATACGCGGAAGAGCGCCTGCCCGTCATAGCAGAGATGCTCGACAAAACGACTGAGCTGCTAAAGGAGCGGACCGGTGAGGTGGCTTCACAGCCCAAGCACAAGGCTATCAGGGAAGATATGACACAATTGGGCATAACCTATCGCGGCAGTTCTCTTGTCTTCGAAGACGGCGCGGAGAGGGCCGGGTCTGCTATTATCGGTTATAACAAGAACAGCGCAATTGCTGCGCTAGCCGGGGACAGAGCACCAGAGGCTCCCGGGCTCGAAGACATGGCCGAACCTGGAAGTGTAGCCACTGTTTATGGCCTCCTTTCCCCCTCGTGTCATTCGGTGCTCGTTTTTCAAGCCGACACCTATTCCGACGACATGCTTACTATTTCACAAATCATCCGTCGGCAACCTGAAAACGCTGTGCAATGTTTCCTCATTCACCGCGCAGACGGTCGAGTATTGGGATCCCCTTCGAAATTCCAGAAAGCATTCCTTGACAAAGAAATGCATGCACATAACTCGTACAATGTCACCGAACCCTGCATTGTTGTCGTTCGTCCAGACGGTGTCATTGGAGCCCGTATCAGTAAACCGTCGAAGTTGGAGCAATACTTCCGCAACGTATTCACTAACGTATAATTTCGATTTATGTAAAGTACACGGATAATGCCAAAAACTGGAAAGCTGGAGAGGCCAGATTTTTATAATTTTCAAGTGGAGACGAATTAAGCCATAATACTCTCTGGTGGGCCGAGATAACTGGGCTGAAGACCTCCAGTGTCTACGAACAATCTGAGCAACCTGTTACTGTAATGATGTCTGGATATAACACACCTATGATAATCTTCTCAATTACGACCATAGGTGTCATGATGCCAATCTACGAGAGATGTTCATCATCAAGTGGCATGAGCAGCGAAAATACCAGACAGGAGACCCACCTTCAGAGTATGCGCACCAGGACTGATGCCCGTGATATTTATAGGCTGGTAAATGTCTGAGTTTGCAACCCAACCATCGAGCGTCTCCCAGCCAGCCGGGACGGCACCAGGAACTTCTGGCCCAATGGGTGTCACGGTCGTCACTGGCTGCGAGTCTACTTGAACTGAGAATTGAAGAGGGTTTGCGTCTGTGTTCGCGTTGAGCGAGGCCGCCATTACGACGTTAACTGTGATATTTCCGCCATTCGTGTCGAAAAGGAAGAAATCGTATTCGCTGTGAGTGTATTGAATAACTGTATTAGACAAATGTATACCAGACATAGATTTACGTACGCCATTGGACCTTCTCCTGCGGCGAAGGTTGTGTCGGAAAGCGGTAAAGGTGTAATGGCCGACAACGTCTTGCCGAAACCAGGAAGTTCTCCCCATGAAGTGCCTTGTACGGTTGTCTTTCGCGTTGTATGCGCTGCTTCAATGGAAACGACCCCTCCACCTTCGACGAAGCCTTTGAACAGGAATCAGTTGATGTTTACAATATATTCGAAGTGTAGTATTTACCTTTGAATCCGCTGGGCAACGTGTTCTTAGTCGCTACAAACGTCACGGGCACAGATAAATCTGGTTGACCTGAAGCCTTTGCAGTGAAGGTGATCACCGCAGTATTTTGTCCAGAGCTGAGCTTGCTCCAATCTGGGACGCTGGCGAATACCCTCTGCTCAGGAGCAGTGCTTGAGATGGAGCCCTTTGCGGGGCTCAACGCCAACCACGAAGCATTGCTGACAGCTGTGAAAGTGAATGGTGCAGGACCTCCCGACCCCACATCGATATAGAAATCGCGAATGGGGTTGAAGTTATCGAAAGTAACCGTAGGGTTAGGGCAGCTGTACATCTGGGCGCAGTCATTCGGGTTATCACCAGGCCTATGCCAAGTTAACTGGCAGTTGTAACTATTTAAACACATTTCATTCTCACCATGCTCCCGCAGTACCCTCAGGAACGATTCTCATGACTCCAGGCAAAGCTTGCTTCTTGGTCTGGACACGAGAGATCAAAGGCATACTAATTAATGTCAGCACGGACCCGTGGATCGAGAGTAATATATCAAGTATTTACCTATTCGTCATGGGTTGTTGCCAGTAGAAGTACCCCAGATCTATATTTCAAGTGATGTTAGATATTCTGCATTTCTCGTAACATGAACTAAAAAGACGAACGGGTCTGGTCCATCATGCTTCATGGGAAGGATTATTAGTGGTTTTGTAACCTCGCATCAGGCTTACAAAATACTTACTGGTCCCATTTACCTGAAGGTCGTCAGTTAGCATTAAAACATATTGATGAACCAATGAACCCTACCGTTCAGAATACTGTGGTATTGTTGCTCGTATTCAAAATCTTGTTCAAATAGTTGTTCCACGGTGTCCGCCAATTGATTGGTGCTCAACTGTTTATCACATCAAATTTCCGAATGGGGGAGCGGGTAGGTTAACATACCCTCGCCTGGGAAGCTCTCAAATTGTTCTGACCGGCAGCTACCAACTATGGGGAAAATGAGGCCCGCAGATACAAAGTAAAATATGTCATACCATATTTCCAAGATTAGAGCTTGCCAAGATGGGGTGATGAATTAGCTGGAAGAAAGCGGGCTGCATCTCGGTGGACATGCTGTTGTAGAGCTCGGTAGATGCCGACAAAAGCGTCGCCCAGTCCGCAAGAACGTTTTCAGCTCTGCGAACAGTAAGTTAGACATCCAAATTGAATTTAATACAGACGTACTCTCGGTAATTGATCAAGCTAAAGGTTGTCGAGTTGAGGAGCTCTGGCTTCCTTCGGGAGTTGAAACGAGTCAGGTTGGCAACAATATCAGTAACCTTTAAGGAGTCAGCAGGGCTCAGGTCGAATTCACGGGTGGCCCATGACGTGACGAATGTGGACAGATTAGACGGTTGCCAGATAGTGGCGTCCCAGGCGTAGGTCAAGAAGAATTCGATTTCACGCTCATATGGCTTGAGGTCTCCAACGTTGAGCACCCAGACACGACTTGCATCGCGCTGAATGGCAAGAGACATTTGTTGGTGAATCTTTTGAATACAGAGAGCAATTAGTGAATGCTACACCGAAAACCAACTTCGCAGACCTTTTCAATTTGGCTGCTCTGTAAGTATAAGGATCAGAAAAAAGCTCTACTTATATATGTTTAGCGGACTTACGGTGATCCACTTGTAGTCTCTGACATCACCAACCTACATAGATAATAAAGTCAATGATGAGCAAATATGACATCCAGAGATGATTATGTCTTACATAGTCAAGCTAGATGATTTATCATAAGTATATGCCATTTCATGTAACAAACGGGTCGCTTACATGGTAGTAAACACCAGCACCTCCTGTCCTATTTCTCTCAGCAACGGTAGGGAAGCGGCGGATGTTTCCGAAGCTAGTAGTGCGTTACTTAATTACAGGGCATCAAGGACTAGATAACGGTACTGACTTATCATCGGTCCACAGAAGAGTGACGTAGTCTAGAACGCGCATTCCATCGTCGTAGTAGCCCTCGACTTCCTTGTCTACGAAAGAAGAACTTCAGCGCGCGTCCGGTAAACTAATCATTTCAAACTTACATAGACACCAAACTTGAGGAATTTCGGAGACATCGGTTTCATTGAATGCAGTCTGTAGGATCTCTGTCTGGTTACCAATAACCTCTTCAAGGAGTGCGATATTCGTCGTTTCCGACAACGGAACTTGGGGTAGATGTAAGCGTAAGTATTCTGTGGTAATTATCAGTATCTCATGGACTCACGGTCTCCGAATCCTCTCATTCCGATGGTGAAAACGGATTCATATGGCCTGGCGCGCTCTGCACCCTCCAACCAGTACGAGTTAATTACGGCAGCATTAGTCGTGTAGTCCCAAGGTCCAGTTTCGAAAAGTGAGAATTCAATTGGTGTGGAGCGCATCATCGGTTCTTGATGACTATAATCGTCGCAAAAAACATAGTAAATTAAATGCGGAGTCAATCTGAGAGCAGTTCGAGAAACAAACCTGGTGCCCATCACAACACCGTATGCATTGGCGAGTGGCTGGTTCTGCGGGTCGTCCACAGCAAAAGCGCTGCTCCAGATAGCTGACAATGCCTAGTCAGTAAAACCATCTTCACGCGTCTGGTATAACATGTCCTACCGGGCCACAGGAAGTTTGCCTTCAACCTAAGAATAAGATCGAAGCTGTGGGGCACAGTGTCAGCTTGTTTCTTTAAATAAACAAGAAGCGAGATAAACTCACAGATGCGTGTAGAAGAAGTGGTTGAAAGGACTTCCTGTCAAGGGCGCTCCGGTCCCGTTGGTGAATTTCTCCATGGCCCAGTTTTGCAGTGCGGGTTGTTCATCGTTGAGGAAAATGGCACGGTACTTTACAGAAGGTTCGCCATGTGAGCAGCCTGACTCCGATACGAATATATTTGGGTTGGTGGTGGTAGGAACGTCGGCCCACCTGTGAAGACGTCAGATCATTACCGAGGGGATCGCGGCCCGCAAATATATGCGGTCTATATTAAAAAACATACCAGAACCAAGGAGAGACGCCTGCAACAAAAACAAATGTATATGTTTAGCGCTGACCTCACTTTAAGAAGCCATAAGGAGAACAAGAAGACGATATGAAGTATGGAAGATGGAAAATGGAAGGACTGGCACACTCACCGAACTGTTCTGAGTGATCATAAAGAGCAAAGATGGTACCACGTTTATCCGCTCCAATTATGACATAGGCAGAGTCGACACCAGGAAGAGGGTTTTTGACCACCTTGGTCATGAAAGCTTCCCATTTCCCCTCGATGGAGGACACGTCGATATGAGCATTCTTGACTACTTCGGCAATGAGCGAGGATTGTCCCAAAGTACCAATTATGATGGGCGGCGACGTAGGAGGTTTACTAGCTGTGGAACTCCCAGTGTCGGTAGTGGTGGCATTAGTGTCAGAGCTCCCAGTGGTAGCGGTGGTGTTAGCGTCAGAGCTAGGTGTGGCTACCGCGACATGCGTGCTCGACACGGTGAAATTAGTGAGAGATGGGGTAACAGAGGTTACACGTTCAATGTCTTGTGCAAAATTGGCTGCAGCAAGCTGAACACCAAGCCAGTCGTCGGCAGACAAGAGGATGGGAGCCGCCTTCTTATTGTTGACAACGGCGAAACTGTTGGGTGAGGATTTAAATGACACGCAGCTCTGTTGCCCAATGGCATAAACGCCATGCAGAAAGGCAATGCTGCCTAGAAGGCTGGCAAAGCCTCGCACCATGTTCAGAGTAAGGGGTTGTCCAAGGAGCGCTTGAGTATATGTTGGAGAGGCACAGAAAATTTTCTGCAGGTTCCTGGGTTATATCTAGCAAAGGCATTTGAGAGGGGCTAGCTATTTCAATATCTCGACAAACACTGAACAGAAGAAGTCAATCCAGAGCATGACACGAAGCCAGGACAATCCTCGTGATGGACCTGCAAGGGCCGGGATGGAACATCTTCGGGACGAAGCTAGGCGACGGACACAGTGCGGCGAGCATTTCAGGTAAGTGTACTGACGCCACGAAGTGTGTGCTGGCGGCGTTGAATACGCTTCACAGAGATAGACATGTCCTCAAAATGTTCATTAAACTAACAGAAAAAGGCAAGAGGGAAGTCCCAACATCCGAATGAGATGTATCGTCTTTAAGCGGGTCAATAGCAATATTGACGTCATTTGAGAGGAATGGTGAAATCTTATTCACCATACAGAACATTGGGATACTTCGCCGTCCTATTATAAGTTTCTCTGGGAAAAAATGAACAAATGAATGAAGCTCTGATCGTCAGCATTCATGTACAATTAAAAGAAAACGTACTTTCCACACGTGAATAACTTGTCTGAAACACCGGAGTGGGTGTGCCAAAGAGCGGGGTAGAACGAACAAAGAAACCGCCTCCTATCCTCGGAGGACTGATCGCGGAGAGGATCATGAAAGTTAACAAGAACTAATTTGAACATGGTCTTCCGACCACTTTGAGATTTCTCTGAGCCTCTGAATGTGTAGGTCCAAGTCCAATGTGGTGACTTCGCAATGTCTGCGCTGAAGGCTGACTACTGGTCATCCTTGCCAAATTGCGGACTCTCGGCAGACTCATTAAGCCATCTGAGAAGAAATGAATGGATAGCCTTCCTGTCAAAACCATGTGAGAGCTGTATCTAATCTTGAAGAAACGAGTAACAAGTCGGGTCCCATTAAGTTCATGCAAGAAGGGACGACCGCCATGAACGGCGCAGATTTGGTGCGGATAATGGATGGCTTGTGGGTGGCAGTCAAGTTAGAGAGCTTTCGAACTCCGCAAACACAGTCGGGGTGGGCCGCCCGGCTCCGGTGCCCCCGCGCCTATTTCCGCGTGGTTTGCTGGACGGAAAGCAACTGCCGGATGAATGACTTGAGAAACAACTTCCTGCTTCTTTATATTGAGCTACTGCGTTAATATCGGACTTCGCGAAGCTGCAGACAACTTAGTCTTAAAGTCAATACAGGTAAGAGAAGTCGTAGTAACACACATATACGACTATATGTTCTTTAATTATCCTATATCGGTCCGGCTTGGTGCTCTGAGGTTAATGGTTTACCAGCAGAACTTGAGCGGCAGACCCCAACAACAATCACTGGCAGCAGATTATTTGTAAGTTATCTGTTGGATCCTTTCAACAGAAGTAATAAACAAACCCAGTTTGAGAAAGAAAAAGCATCTACAACTGCCAGGGCCCATGTTTTCATCCATATGGCAATGGCCCCTACTCTTAGAATTGAGATAGAGACTCGAAGACAATATCTGATATGCAGTAATACGATTGATGGCTTTTTACCCGCTAATAGTAACAAGGCACTCGCAGGGGCTTGCAATTAATGTCAGTCTATGTCAGTACACCAAAAATCATCCAACAACATGCCCAATTTAAAGGCTAAAAATAGGCGTATGGGTCAGACTCTGTCAGACTCCTCGGGATCAAATTGGGATCAAATATAATTAGTACTACATAGGCGCTTGAGATGGTCCACGTGTTATACTCTCAGTGCTACAGTACTATAGTCTACTACTCTCGAAAACGTATTGAGTACCAACAATAGCGATGGAATGAATATCTATAGTAAAGAGTTGCTTACTACTTACTTACTAAGATTGTCTATTACAACATAAGCTGCTCTCAGGTTGGACCCATTGTACGTAAGTGATGAAAGTCGAGCCAAGTATGTAGCATGAATGAGACGCAACACGACACAACCTATGAAATTCAATTAATCAAAATTTATCATGATCATATAGTTTCGTATGCTATGTCAGTGTTACCGGTGCTACCCTACTACGGTCGACTTATGTGCATGATGGCGCCAATTATCTCTTGAAAGATCTTTACCATGTGGAAATATTAAGCCAAGTACAAGGTAAAGTACAAAAATGCAAATATTATCATGCTTGTGAATACACGGTCCTACATAACATTCTCTCCCTCTTCTCGATGGCGGTCATTATTTCGTCTCTTCGGGAGACTGCCACATATTTCTTCTCAGTGGTACGTTGATCGATTTATTTGTGCAGTGTCTACGTATACCATTCAAAGACATCCTAGTTGTGGCAGAAAAAAAATCGTTCTATTAGTGCCTTGTTCTGGTCAGCAGAAACGGGAACCACACTGTCCACACTCGTCGAGCACGCCTCGTATCCTGACGACCATCGCACCGAAATCATGTCGTTCTACTCTTCATTTATGGCTCCCCGTCTGGGACCGAGCCCCAGCGAGCTTGCGTCCAGGGGACTCAAACCGCTCTCATACATGGGGGACGACCATTCTCCCATTGAATATGGTTGGGTCATCAAAGGCGACGGAAAATCATTTGTTCAATTTTCCATTGAACCGCTAGACCAGCTCGATGGTTCCCCACTATCCCCCGAAAAAAACGCAGAAACTTTGCGGTCATTAGGTTCTTTAAAATGCGTCAAGTCCTTTGATATGACATGGCCCGATATATGCCAGGAGACCCTCGCAGTCAACCCATTTGTCGACGCCGAAAACAATTTCTTCTTAGGTATGTACATATTTTATCGGATTTTTTCCACAACAAAATCGCTTCCTTACCACCTATTTCTCTTACACCATGCTCCAGGAGCGGAACTAACGCGCACAGGCGTAGTCGCGAAGGCGTACTACCTTCCAGCGCCACGCGCGCGGGTGGATAAATGCTCTATCGAGACCACAATCGATCACTGCATGACCGCACTCGGCCTCGCGGCTCCTTGGCAGCACGTCGCAGCGTACATCGCATCTCAGGCGTCCACGCGCGGGAAATTGGTCTCTGATATCGTCGCGGTGGACTGCGTGGCGCCCACCCAAAACAGGGCCAAAGTCTACGTGCGTACGCTAGACACAAATTTCGCCGCCATCGCACAGCATATCACCCTCGGCGGGGCGCTGTGCGACAACGCGTCGGTGCGAGGCACGGTTGAGATGCTACGAACCTTGTGGTCCATTTTCTTCCCGGGCATCGGGGAACACGAACCGCTCCCCATACAGCACCCCAATATGGGCGACTGGCCAGGATTTCTTCTGTACTATGAGTTAACGCCTGGGAGGGAGATGCCTTTCCCCAAAGTCTACATCCCCGTCCGCCAATTCTGTCCATCAGATGCATTTATTGCACAAGAATTTTCCAAGTATCTCGTTCAGAGGAACCTTTCATTTGGAGCTGACTACGTTGAGAAGGTTCAGAAGCTATTGTGAGTTCCATTTATACAAGGTTCGAGGATCATATTCTGGACTCACTTGATTTTTCTCTCAGTCCTCACAGAGAGCTGGGAAGTCGCACGGGTATCCACACCTATATTGCGTGTTGCTCAAGACCAGCAGGTCCACAACTATACATCTATTTAAGTCCAGAGATATTTGCCCGTGACGGGGTTTAGAGTTGCAAGTAGGAACGGTAATTTATAGAATGGCATTCAACAAATATCGACCTGAGGTGGAGCGAGTCCACCAAGAGCTGAGCTCTTCTTGCCCCAGTGTGCCAACTGCGTTCAGCATAATTTTGAGTTATCGCGTAGCGTCAGCACTTTTAAATTTTTTTATTACTAAAAACCTATTCACTTCCCTCCGGCTTCATGTCACCCGTCTCATAACTACATAAGCGATTTGGGCATTCCCCGAAAAAAGAAATACAAATGAGTACCAAAACCGGACACCTTATGCACTTTTGCTCCTGTACAACAGAACATAGGCACTCGAATCCTCGCCTCCTCCATCCAAAGTGGCAAGTTTCTCCTTTGGGAAATCAGTTACTTTCTGGTCATCGAATTTGTACCAGTCTTCGTCGCCCTCCAGGGCATCAAGCTCGGCCGTCGTCGGCTGCGGCGACTCACCACTCTCGGTAACAGGTTTTTTGTTGTACGCGTTGAACACGTTCTTCTTTACGAATCCGATGTAGTGTCCCGCGTCAGCAGCAGCGCCCTTGTGTGTAATGATGGCTAAGAATAGAATTGCAAAGATCAAAATAATTAGTGCTTGACAGAATGTAACACATGGGATCTCGAGACTCACCAACCAACTCATACAGGCCCGTTGCACTTGCGCCAACATCGCTCTTGATCTCGGGCGAAATAAGCTGATCTATTTCCGCTGCCTCGCGCTTTCGAATAGCAAACTCGTCTTCTTCTACTTCAGCAGTCTGCTTGGATGTATCCTCTCCCCCAATACTGGTTCCAGGATCAACAGCTGGAGCAACTGCAGATGCATCCCCCATCTCGACGTCCACGGTTGTAGGTACAGCCGACGTTGAGGAGGCTATCGGTGCAGCCGTCTGTTTGGTCCGTCTCCTTACTTTTCGACGCTCCCCACGTTCCTTTTCAATGTCTATGAGCTTGCGATTGGCTGAGAGTAGTTTTTGGCGCAGTTCGTCCGTAGCCAAATCCAATGCATCAAACTCTTGTGGGAACTTGACTTTACGCTGTTTCATAGTAATTGAGATGAGGGCTTCAGACAATATGACTTGGAATATCAAAACATACCATGATCTTGGCCTTTTTCCCGATATCCTCTCTCCAAGCGAAGCGGACCATATGCACAGTCAAGTATGCGGGCAACCTCGTCATTCTTGACTTTTGGCTGTACAGTGCTTGCCTCCCTAGTGAAGTAGAGTTCTTCTCTACTTTAGTGTCTAGAGACTAGTGAAAACCTATATCAGCGACAGTGTATGAAGCATGGTTAAATGGCACGCACGCTCATGATGCCGGACAGCATGAAGTTGGTGTTAATCGAGATATTGCATTCAATTTTCAGCACTTGTTCAGTTGAGATACTCTTAGGCTCATCGGGATTTTCATCACAGCTGAGTCTATGCAAACACAAACGTCAGATCCCACCACATTTATATGCATCTTCACTCACTCTCTACGCATTTCTCCCATCAGATACTGTTCCACAAATTTTGCGCGCCCGGCCACTGCTGCAGCACCAGAGCTGACACTGTTGCCAGAGGCGTCAAGACCTGGTACATTTCGTAGGCTGTTGATGATAGCTGCATAACACTCCTCCGCATCTGGGTATATGCTGTCAGGATGTAGATACATTTAAGTTTGTGAATGTCTTGCCTTGCTGAGCGTAACCGGCTTGACCAAGCATCATATCAGTAGCTTTGCTCTCTCGACGATCCATTTCAGCAAATTGAGGATTGACCTAACCGGAAATGGGGCAAGTGAGTTCTTGATTATCGTGGGGAAGGTGGGTGAATAGACCTCGCGTAATACTTGCAAGAATCTCAGGGGAGTGATGCTATCCGTAGTTTTGCTCATATTTGAGTATAGATCACGTAAAGCACCTGGAAGCGGCGTCGTCGATTGAAGAGAGGGTCTAACAATATCATGATATTGGATGAGAGAATGTTGATAGAAAATTATCCAACATACGTTGTCAGCGCGACTTGTAGTTCAGGGATAGCTCGAAGAGCCTGCACGGTCGCATTCATGTAACATGTATTTCCAAGGCTGCAAATCTATGTGAGCACAACGAATTGTCAAATTGGAACTGAACGCACTTGGTCAGTCCAACAGGTTTGGCGAGCTATGTACGATCGTGAGTTAAAACTATCCCATAGGCTAGTCATGTAAGAGCATACAGCTTCCGCAAGCTCAGAATCATCCATATCTTTTAATGCGTTTAATTAGTAGCCGACGAGCGCTTAAATGCTAGTCAAAAGCTAACCTTCGAGGAATACAATGGGTTTGGCTGGAGCCTTGGGCAGTTCACCGGCTGCGCCAATAACAGTAAAGGTTTGTCCCTATCCGCTCATGTATGGGCAATCATGAGCTCATAAAAACATGTTGACGAAATCACCTCTTTGGGCCCGATCTTCTTCCACGAGGAGTCATCCTAATAGAATCGATCATGACAATGAGGAACAGCACATCAAAGTAGAGAGGCCGTGCAATGCGGGATCACCTTTAGGACACCGCCTTTCACCATAACCTTCATGCGGTCTGTGGGCACGCCCGTCGCGTTGTATACAGTGTCCTTAAAGACCGCTGGGGGGAGATCGGGATCGAGGGGAAGATTATATGTCTTCCCGGCATGTTTTATGTTGACCTGGATGGGTGCCATGGGGGGCCGATAGTAGGATGAGATAGTGCAGTGATGGTATAAGCTCAAGGAGGAGACGCGACCCGGCCTTTTGAATTAATGTGATTACGAGTGCAGCGTACGCGTCACCGTCACGGGACGACCTGGCCCGTTTTGGCTAGTTCGGCTCGTGACTCCATGGTTCGGGGTGTGACGTCAGCAGCAATGCTGCGCCGCTCTGTCTCGCGTGTACCTCACGTCTACCGAACAGCCTCGCCCACCTTTTATACTTCCACGTACACACACCCCACCTTCATCTCAGCATACACCCTACAACGATGACCATCTAGTAAGCCCATGATAACGCGTCGTTAAGCTCATCTGGCTGACGTCGCGCTTCAGCTATTCTCTGACATTCATGCTGCTTGCGGCAGAGGTAAATATTGCACGTTTTATCTAGCCCCCATAGCCACTCAATGTGAATTTATTTTACAGATGGGCACCTTCTGCGTGCTCGTTGCTCCCCTTCCTTACGCCCTCAAGAAGCGACTATTCGCATTTCTCAGCGAATCAAAGGTAGTGGCCAAGATCGCGTATGGGCTAAAGATCTCGTTCATGTACGTCAAGCTGGATCTCTAATCCACTCCTTACTCAGCTATAAATGGTCTCTAGATTTGTTGGAATACTGTTCGCGGACGCGCTTCAGCGAATGTTCCGTGTCACTGCTGAGTCGGATCTCGCAAAGAGTAACAAAACAGGCATGGTTAGCGACATCCGCACCGACACCGGAATTGCAGCCAGGAAATTCTAGTATGTTCTACATGTCATCACTTACTCGCTAGGTCACCGACTTAATGCCTAATGTAGCGCACAGCGTAATGTCTATCTTACAGGATTCTGCTTGTTCCTCTCTCTCGTCCTCACTCGCACATTCTACATCATCCTCGACCTTATCCACACCCAGGAAGAATATGCAAAACTCAAGAAATCTGTACGTCTAGCTAACAATTTGCGGAAATCACATGTAATAACGTATCATTGCGCCGCAGTCTACGTCATCGCGCAACAACGGAGCCATAACAGAGGATCAGTCCAAAGAACTTGCCTCGCTGAAGAAGCAAGTAGAGGAATACAAAAAGAAGCAGCTCGACTACGGCGAGTCTACAACCTATTCGACAGCGAGCCTCGTGCACTAACGTCATACTACTACCAGATATCTTGAAGAAGCAAGCTGAGCAGAACCACGCAGAATACGACAGGCTCTCGACTCAATACAACGAGCTTGCTGGCAACAAATCTAACAAAAGGACGGACTAATCAAAATACGGCAATAGTGAATAGCGTCATGTTCTCCCGCTGAGGTTTTTTCATACCATTCATGGGTCTTGCATGTTTATGTATAAGTGACGGCTTTAATCGTATCTACTACCGACCGAAACATATCCTTCAGAATCAATGTGTTAATTTAAGTATGAAGTGTTTGCGGCACAGGTGGCCGACAAGGCATAAGATGTATTGGGGAATGCGAGGCCTTCGGAATACCACTCGTACCAGACCAAGAGACTCCAGTCTGGCTTGTGACATTTCGTTGCAAATACGAGAGTGCCTCTCTGGACACAGTGTGTACTTGCTTCGCTACTCATTTTTTCCATGGCTCCCAGCCCCTGTCGTCGTAATGCGCTTGGCCACTCTCCACGACACCCTCGCAAGCCAGAAGAAGCACAACAGAATAGTCAGCGCCGTGAGCGGTTCGACGACAGCCAGGTCTTGCAGGTTCCCTGTAGGCACGATGAGAGTGTGGTGCGGCGCGTCAGTGCTATCAGGGGGGCCCTTGCCGCGAGGCGGGACGGCGATGAGCATCTCGCCCGGGGGCGTGGCGGGCTCATGAGCAGACAGTGCAGTTAGAATATGCGATGGCAGGGTTGGGGGTACAGATACAGCAGAAGGGAGAGCTGCGAGTATAAATGAACAGCCTTCAGTCGCGTCATCATTTACTAGCAGGTTGGAGGAAGGGGCGTACGCGCAGTGCACCGGAGGAACACCGTAGGCCAGGGCACCGCCAGGTGCGTGTACGGCTTCGTCTCTGCTCTTCCCTGCTCCTGTTTTTCAAAAGCTGGCCGAGACTGGGGCTGCGGCGCGGCGTAGCGCAGGTGCATGGGTACCTCGATGTCCATGTCGACATCCGCGTTGTCGGCGTCGGCTGCTGTGCTATCTAGCGTGACACTGAGTAGGAGCTCCGAGATGTCCTCTGGCAGCGCATGAACAGGACGCTCGAGGTCCCTCGTCCCCCAGTGCTGGAAAGAGTATGACGTAGCCCTTTGAGCTAGCTCATGGGTGTCGACGAAGAGGAGGGACGGGAGGGTATAGAACAGATGGAGGACGCAGGCGTCGTACTGTCGGGATGGACCCGCTAGATGAATGGTGTTGGCAGAAACGGGGTGAGCGCCTTGTCGTGGAAGAAGACTTGAGCTGAAAGACGACATTATTATGGATGAGAGAATAAAGGGTCCGCACTTGGCGCCTTGCCTAAACTTAGTTCCTACTTCGGCAGTTGGATAAATTTACTGAACTTATCTCTCCCTCTCTACGCTAATGAAAGTATTATTGCCATGTAGGCCAGTACTAATACAGAGGAATAGATGCCGCAGCAATCATAAGTTACACCAAATTTCCTACTAAAGCAGCGTAGTCCTCTCGTGACAGATTCCATCGTTCTAACAGTTGCTTCTCGCCAACGGCCTGCTGCTTTTCGGTCTGAATCCACGACATCAGCTGGCCTTTTTGTGGCTTCGAAAGTGAGCCTTGGCATGCGACAGCATAGACCTGAAGAAGACTGGATACGGGTCGTGAGCAACGCGCGGTATGAACGAGTGGCGACGGTACATACTGTATTGATTTCTCCTCGAAATCGGCATCGGGTTCGACGTTCTCGCCGTCCTCGCCGTGAGGAAGAGGTGTTGTCAACAGAGAAATAATAGTGTCCAAGATGTTATGTTTTTGGAATGCAAGCAGAGTCAGCTGAGATGTTGAGGTGCGAGAAGGATTTTGCAAGTGTGCAGCATGCGAGTTTGCGAAAATTGGGTTAGAAGGATCCGCAGCCCGTTCTGGAGTAAGGATATTGGGTTCGGCAGTGCTTGTAACGGCGGTGACAGCTGTAGACCCGGTGACACCCCCACCAATACGAGGAGCATTCGGTGGCGCAGGCCCTGTTGATGACGAAGATGCAGGTACCGACGGTTGAAGTAAAGATGACAATAGAAAGACGACTTTGCGCCGGACTGCTATTGACGGATCTGAGAAGAGGGGACACATTGTCAAAACGTGTTAAAAGTGGCCACTTAAAGCGTCGGACAAACCTTGTAGAGCATTCTGAAGTTTTGTCCAACCATCAACTTCTGGCCTGTCCAGTACTTCTACAGCAGGAGTATTATGCTTCAGCAAGCCTGAGATAGCGTAAATTGCTTTGGCACGCGTTGAGATAGAAGTCGATGTAGAGTAGTCTAGGAAAGATAGAAGAGCGGGTAGGGGATCGTATGAAAGGTACTGTGCGTTGAAAAGAGAGGTCAGAAAGTGGAATTCAATTAATACGTAGTATACCCACCACATCCTGTGCCAACGGATTATTTTGCAGTGCAGTGCCAATGACCCACAAAGCCTGGGTTTTAATGTTAGTGGTAGAAGATTCTGCAGTCGCCAGTGCCTGCAAAGGTTCCCAAAGACCCAATTTGACCAAATCTGACAGGTTTAAAACATAAGAATATGATTATAATAGAGATAAAGATATAAAGTACCATTAGCATTGTCTATGTGCTCTATGAGCTGAGTGTCGCGGACCGATTGTTAGTCCATTTATTAACGGTGCATGTAGTTCGTTGACTGACCATTTCCAAGTGATCCAGGGCATCGATTCTCTCGTCTTCACTGCGGTTTGCGTCAGTAGCAACTGACATATCCTCTTTCATCTGTACAGAGTCAGGCTTCCCAAGGATCGCGTCAATTATGCCTGGGTCCAGATCTTTGCGCTCTGCAGGAGGATGATCGTCTGGCGCGCTGTCGTATGGCGTTGAGTTCTCTATGGACCACCTGAGGATTGACTGCATGGTGGCGGGGAGGTATGGTTCGTCTTCTGAGAGTTATGTTGCGGTGTATTATTCAGTCTGTGAAGGTCTATTATGAGTCGAACAAATTATGTATTGCTTTGAAATCGAGAAAGATCGTGAATGAGGAAGAACTTGCTCGAAGGGGAGAGTTACATCACGTGGATGTATTTGTATTTGCTAGCCATCAGCTTTTTCGGAGTTCGAACTTCCAGTTTTTATAAAACTTCGTCTGTTTCCCACTGCTTCGCCTACAACGCTGACGATGCTTTTCTGTCATATGTAACTCCTATCATTATCGATTTCCATTGCGCGATGGTAAGCTTCGAGTTTCATTATTTCTACTGTGATGATTCGTTGTAAACCATACTCTTTACCACATTCTTAAAATACCATGTGGAATACTTTATCGATTTCAGCCTTGTCTGACACACTTCTCTATTTTCTCCATACTATGTGCTAATTCTTGTTCTCTTTCAGATAATGCCCATGCTGCGTCACTCAGTGGATGGAATTGGGTTGTGCTAAGTGTGAGTACCCGTTCTTTGCTGTGTCAACCTTTGCTTCTATATTCTGTTTGATGAAATTATTCGATGGGCGGACATAAACTCCTTTCCCATACCAAAGTCTCCCGGTGTACAATGTGGAGGCGGGAAAGGCGACTGTTGAGTTAACATCGATCTCTGACACTTCTTGATTCATTTTCACGTCTGTCTGTTTGTTCAACGGATTGCTAATCGTGCCTTTGATAGTTCACTGCGAAAATACTTCCACTTTGACGTCGAGTATTATCTTTGTTCACCGGTATGGGTTATCTATTATCTCTCGTTCCTCTGTATTCCTCTGTATCGTAAATAGTTATACTTAATTGCAGTCATCGTTTGTTTGAAGGCTTGCCTTGTATTACATTCACTTGGGTGATAAATTGAAGATACAGATACATATGTGATATTTTACAAAGAGCGTAGCGAGCTAAATAAGTACAGTATGTCCAGATGACCCTAGCCTGCGGGTGTAAGACTACTGGGAATAGGTAATGTTTCGGACAATTAGGTGTAGCCATATGTTAATTATAAGATGTGTATGCTATCTCGTTCTCAGTGCCGTTTCAGTCTTGCACTGTATAGAGCTGGTGGTGGTACATCTCCCGGACGACCACCTTGCCGTTGGATCCCGTGAAAGTGACAGTGTAAATCGCATTTCCTTCATCGTCCTGAAGAACAAGTCGAAATCAGCTTTCTTGAATGGCACTGACAACCATATATCATTTCTCACCACTCGGAAACCTCTGCGGTTGGGAATCGTACCCCGTTGCCTATATAGGCGACTACTTTCGTCGATAACGACGACGGTGCCCTAATAGTCAATGAATATGTATTTCCCTATGGGGAGATAATAAAAGCGTCCATACATAATGGTAATTGACGTGGCCAAGGTCAAGCGCAAATTGCACATCTGGGGTATTGCGGTGTGGGGTATATATCTGGTGTTGTTGAAGAGACATCGGACGGTGTCGATGATTACTGGACAGTAGGCGGAGGATGAGTCTGATGAGTTGATGAGGCGCCAGTATGGAACAAAGAGGGGTGGATTAGTTTGTAGAGCCCTGTACAAGGGAAGGTTTGTTTCTTCAGCCTCGGTGAAAGTTGTTCATTATATAGTCCATACAGATACCATGGCCAGCCACGAGCCACATAGACACATCTTTCCGTGAGGCAAAGCCACTGCATATCTACCTTAGTGAAAGTAGCCATGCAGCGTGTTCTATGGTTGCCCACGCCCACAACGGTGGCACCCTCGCGGCCCATTGGATAGCTTGGCGCAGAAAGACTGCGCTGCGCCTAAATTTAGGTCGCCCATCGTTAACTCCATGACTCATGCTGACTTCGATTAAAAAAATCTTTTAGATCGCAGAGCCTGTGTGCAATAGGGCAGCTATTAACGGGTGCCTACACACCTTTCATGAGATTAGCGCGCAATTATGATTTTTCTGAGTTGCACTAATTGATTACATCGCGCTTCGTTACCGAAAGAAGATCGTTGACATCGGAAGGTGGCCTGCCTGCTGTGTGAGTAAGTTAATTAAAACGTATCTAAGCAATTCATGTTCGGCCATTCGCTGCAAGCAAACACCCATGATCGAATTCGAAGGCATCGCCAAGGCTGTGCTCTGAGTTCCGAAATCCACAGAGGAAAGGCTTCCGAGAAGCTCAATGGGCGGTAGAGGGAAACACGGTTCGCTGATTGCTCAACGCAAGCTTTTCATTCTGTTTAATATGATGCAATGGCTATGTCATCTGCGCTTTAGCCTGCTTTAATAAATGCCAATACGCGTTAGGCGCCCAAGTGTTAATATATACTATGTGTATTTTTAGAATTCAGCGACATCATCCAACCCTTATCAGCATTCGCAAATTCTGCACTTGGTCCAGGCTTTGATAGAGCATATTTAAAGCAATGGAGATTGATGATTGCAGAACTCAACATATCTATTGCTATACTCGGGGACGGGCACGTGTGAACCATCGTATCACAACGTGTCGAGCTTGGGTACATACAATGGAAGAGCACGAGGACAAATGAAGGAACACAGCTTTGCATTCGCTTTAAAATTAGACGGTCAAGGAGGTACACGAGTGCTTAATATAATACCGACTGGAACAACGGTGTTTACTTCGCGGTGACTATGTAATCCATGTGCAGTTAATCAAGGGACACAGGTGCGGAATCGCCTTTACTTCGTGGAACCGGTGATGGAAGCATTCCGAACACGGCCCTGGTTATTAGTGCTGTGTTTAAACAACTGAGTTAGGCTATATACCTATGCACTTGTGTATTACTTGCAGACAGGTTTACGCCTGATGCAAAAATGCAGTGTTACATTTATGTAATGTCCGTAATCGACGTAGATCAAGCTGTCCGAGATTTATGTCGCATAGCAAGACGTAGCAAGCTAAAGTATATAGATTTATTAGACAGTGTTACACATGTACTACACACCTGGCTGTAGTTGTAGGAACTCCCGACGCCGTTTCATGAGATGCAGTTTTATGGATGCTTTAGTAGGGCGGATCCTGTGGTGAAGGCACGGATAGGGAAAATAGTTGGACACTTCTTGATCTTTAACCACGACATTCTCGGAAGTTCCCACGGCTTTTCCGCGGGCACAACGAGACCTCGTCGAGGAAAAGACTTAAGGTAGTAAAGAATTTTGTCTAAACAAAGTATGGCAAGCAAGAAAATAAGTGACAAGCCGCCGGTAGTGCGGAAATCTGTCAGGACGGCGACGAAGCGAGCTGCAGATGACAGGGAAGGCCCTGCTTCGAATGATGCGCCGCCGCCAAAGATACGACGTGGCAACGTGGACGACGATCTGGCGGACCCAGCGGCGGCTAAGGAATACCTGGTACGCAACAGCATGCTCCCTGACGATGCTGACACGGCCAGTGCCCGCGACGTCGCCACGGCACTGTTCCACATAGCGGAAGCGGCCGGGATGCCTTCGGACGGTCGTCGCATGGTCAGAGCGGCGGCGTACCTCGTCAAATCCTTTGACACAATGGCGGTTAGTGAGGTAATCCATGACGCGGCAGTTACCCAGACCGAATACCTGGCGGAGGAGACAAGGAACCTATCGGAGCACGTCCGGGAGGTCTTGACAGCAGCGGCCACGGAACAGGTCAGACTGGTAGGCGAAGCAGCGGCGGCGGCGATAGCGTCAGTCGAACGGGCTAGCAGCAAGGTAACGGGACTGGCCATAGGCCCTGCAGAAGGGCCCAGGGCCCAGTCTCCATACAGGGACGCCCTCATGCGGTCCCCTTCGCCCACAACCCAGAACAGGCACAGCCCCGCCCAACGCTCCTCCTCACCTTCGAAACGCCGCCCCCAACAGGAAGAACAAGCATCGGATGTACGGGTCCAGGCTAGAGAAGGGGTGCGAGCCCGCCAGTTTCTAATAGACTTCCCGCCCCACTCGACCATGCGAACCGTGACGAAGCAGGAGGCATTGGTACTGTTCAACAAGGCTCTAGCAGCTGTTAGCGCCAGCACTCCGGGAGCTGCGCATCGCGTCCGCTCCGTGAAGATCCTGCCCAACAAGGGCTACCTGGGCGAATTTCTGGCGGACGCAGGGGCAGCCTGGTTCCATGAAAAGGACAACGCAGACCGATTCATCAAGGCTCTGGGCGGCGGCGCCGAATGGCGCCCCCGTACCTACTCGGTTATCGTCTTCGGGGTGCCAATTAGCTATGACGAGACCTCGCTGACCGAGTCACGTAGGGTTGAGGCACTGAACATCTTGCCGCAGAACTCAATTCAACGTACACGTTGGGTCGTTGCAAAGAGCAGACGTCAGGTAGGTGTGGCACGATCACCACTGATTCTCTCCCTGCAGAGCGCACGCGTTGCCAACAGAATCGCGGTGATAGGGCACCTAAGTGCCTGGCCATGAAATTTTGCGATTTTACTACAAATCCTATCATTTCAGTAGTCTAGACTATTAAAGTCATATTAAAGACTTCAGTATGACCCAATGAGAGACAGAGAATAACGAAGACAAGTGTAGACCTCCACTTAGTCAATTAAGCGGGCTATTTTAACTATAAGCGAAACCACACTAAAAGCTTAAGTAAAAGTGACGACGGTAACTGTCCACGTTAAAGAACTTAACTGGAGAGTAAACCAAGAGACTTTAAACAAGCGGGTTAATAAGCCTTCACGGTTGGACTTAGTCGCAGGACCAGTATGGCTTATAAGCGCATCTGACCGGCTTAAAGTTAGAATAATAATAAGTCCGGCATAAAGGAGAGCACGGGTACGCTTCGCATTTAACCCGGTATAATTATACCGGGCTAAATGCAAAGTTACTGCCCAAGAAATACACTTAGTAATGTCTTCAGTTTCGAGGAAGTCAGATAAGCGGGTTAAACGGAGCGCAAAGGCAGAGGCATTATACCGGGTTAAATTATACCGGGTTAAATGACACCAACCATAACGACGAAACTCGACTAGAGACTTATAGCGGGTCAGTCTTCTAAAAACCAGTCATCGAAAACGAGAGATTAGGAAAAGCAAATCATTATGCCGGGTTATTTAACTTGAGTAATTATACCGGGCTATTTGACTTAGGCATTATACCGGGCTAAATGACTTAGTCGTTATACCGGGCCGTTTGACTGAACGTTATACCGGGTTAATTAGCAAAGGTCAATAAACCGGGCTAATTAGCGAGGCCTCGTACTGGCCATACAGAGGGAATATAGCGGGCTATTTGGCAGGAGCCTGATAGACCCTGAAAAGCGGGTACAGTCGGAGGCGAGATGACTCACCAGTGGGGTAACTCTGTCCCGGCTTACATTCCAAAAAGCCAAGGCGTAGTAAAACTGACTGTACTCAGGAGGCAGACAGACGCCCAGGCACCAAAAGACGGTTTAACCGTTCTAAAAATAGGCTCGTTCCTGACAAGCCTTCAGAATCTATCCTTTTTCAGTTATTTCAAATTTCTACTCCACCCATCTAGAACGACTAAAATGTAATTAAACGGGCAGAACCGTATGGACCTACAAACCAATCGGGTGCGAGGTTTTAGAACACCTCCGGGCGCCTACGAAAACCCGTCTCCCAGAAACGTATAAATACCCCAGCATGTAACGTAGAATAGCAGGTTCCCCCGAGTAGATTTACCTAGAGTGAATATATACGGTTTAAAGTCCTCACTGCGAGTTTAGAGAGAGTTCAAAGCTTTTGACGGATTACTTGACTAAGTCTTGAGTCTGGAAGCAGTTTTGCAGGCAACGTTTAACGTATACCTGGAGCGGTTTAATTTTGCAGGCAGTGTCGTCGCGCACATACCTGGAGCGGTCATTTTGCAGGCAACACTACGTGTATACCTGGAGCGGTTATTTTGCAGGCAGTGTCGTCGCGCACATACCTGGAGCGGTTAAACAGTTTTCAGTTCTCTTTCTGATCGTCGTGTCAGACTAAGTCTCATTCGAGCACCTCGCGTCATACGCACACAAACTACACTTATCACACCACACCACCACGCCCCTCGGGCTGAGTCTTTGTGTTAAGAAAACGTTTACCCGGCTTATATTATAAAAGACAACTGTGTCTTTCTTTTGTACATAGACCCCCGACTTCGCATTAAAGAAGCATTTGTTTGAGATTGGTTGTGTGTTTTTGTTGTGGTTGTTGGTTGTGTTGTGTTAGATCATTTCTAGCAGGACATACAAACGGGCCATCACTGAGCACTTGACCAGACCCAAACAAGGTCCTTCATCTGGAGCCCACCGCGAGGGGGTTTTAGACTGATTACAGTTATTATAATATAAACCTAAATAAACGGGTTCTTTATATAAAGAATTCAGTTCTGCCCGGTTGAAATCATTACTGGATCTTAGTAAAGATTTCGCCGGTTACAAAAAGTTCTAAAAACAAAAGCTCTAGTAAAACGTCGTCGCCAGTCAAACGAGCGACTAAGTTAGACCGAGCAAAACAAGCCGCTACTTCCTCATTAGCCATCAGCGCATTACAACCGCCTGGTGCTCCTAAGAAACGCGCGACTTTAAATTCAGTTACTGCCAGGTTATCCAGTGGTCTAGTACCCACCGTCCGTAAACGAGTTTTAAAACCAGTACCCCGCTTAAACTTCCAAACCACTACTAGTACAGAGAGTATACCTCCTCTAGAAAATATGGCGGATAAAAGCAGAATGCCCAACCCCCAATCAAGGGACGCCCCGTCCTTTGATTCGGAAAAGCCAGAAGAACTCCTGAGATTCATCAGTCGAATGGAGGACTTATACAAAAAGTACTCAATCACAGAGGACGAGGAAAAGATTACCAATCTAGGGAAATACGCAGATGCGACTTCAGAAATGGAGTGGCAATATCTGAAATCCTATACTGGGGAAAATTGGGAGAAGTTCAAAAGTGAACTGATAGACTCATATCCCCAGGCAGCCGACCAAGAACGGGGTTCGCTTAAGAAATTACAGCGACTATGCAAGGATCATAGAGGAATCGATCAGACCGACCTCGTGGACCTGAAATCTTTGATACGAAGCTTTGTAGCCGAGGTCTCTAAACTACAAAAAGAACCCGCCTTACTGTCTAACAGAGAAGCCGTGGAAATGTTCTTGGAGTGTCTAGAGCCAGAGTTTAGAAGTAACGTACAGAGCCGTTTGGAGGTAACAAGTAAAGCTGTAGAAGGAAAAGTACGACCCGAAGACAGGTATAAATTGGACGATGTGATCGAGACGGCTATATCGATTGGTCAAGGTTCCCGAACGACCTACAAATCGTTAACGTCACGCGCGAGTA
The DNA here is from genome assembly GCA_028532985.1 of Stropharia rugosoannulata. Classification (NCBI taxonomy): domain Eukaryota; kingdom Fungi; phylum Basidiomycota; class Agaricomycetes; order Agaricales; family Strophariaceae; genus Stropharia; species Stropharia rugosoannulata. The sequence continues at coordinate 1,902,917 of JANCIK010000010.1, read as the reverse complement.
CAAGCCAAAACAGCCGGGCTAATCCAGAAATGTCCACTAAGGTAGAAGCTGAGATATGCAGGATGAAAGACACCTTCAATATCCAAGCCAAACAGGCTGAGAGCAATATGAAACTTATCAATAATAAGATTGAGGAATTAACCCGGTTAATGTCGCAGTCTAGGGTGCTAGCCCAATCCTCAGGTAGTAACGGACCTAGGTACGGTGCTAGCAGCAGCCCGTCAGGCATTTGTTTCTATTGCAATAAGTCTGGCCATATGAAAAATGAATGCCCGGTAAAAGGGGATCATATAGCTAAAGGATGGATATTGGTAGATGTCTATGGCAAAGTTAAATTGGCTGACGGAAGACCTGTTCCGTGGGGAAAAGCAGGGGACTCAGTAAAAGAGCGAGTTGAGGCGCTGTTTGTCGACGGCAAGGTCACGGTTAATCTTAATGTGAAACCAAGGAACCAGCCCGGTATAATACAGTTCAACCACACAGTCGCTCACAGAGCCGAAGGAGAACAATTCAACCCGGGTGATTCAACCCAGGCTGACTTGGAGATTCTTCTGGACAAAATGGATCTGAACGACGTCAGGCAATACCTATACAGTAAAATGCAAGAAGACGCAGACCAAGAAAATTTCTAAAGCGTTCGAGGATGGGATCAGCTGACCCTAATAAGTTGGCTAGCTTAGTAGGTTTATCAGCCCCGGAGGACAAATTAGAAAAACAGCCAAAGATGAAAAATAAAAATAAAATAGTTGAAGTCGTTATGAACGCTAGAAAGAAGCCGGTTGCACAAACGAGAAGTGTAGAGGAAAATGTGAACCCTCCGCCTAGCCAAGTGGCAGAGGTACCTTTCATGGACGTAAGGCCTTTGAATGAAGTTCATAGGCGGGATGTCCCGAGAGAGAAACATATACCCGCTTATCAGACCAGAGCACCAGTGGAAGCTAGCGCAGTAACAAAAGACGTAGTAGACTTAATATTAAATACGCCGGTAGGCACTACAGTGGGGCAATTGCTGGGCAATTCGCCCGCTTTATTAAAAGAATTAACCCGGCATATTTCTAAAGTCAGAGTACCAGTCCACCCTACAGTCGCGTCCAATGTAAACATCACAGAGGACGAGAACAGGAAAGATTGGTATGATGAGTATATAGAAAGTGACGGGGAAATAAATAAACCGGTTGATCCGGAGGAGAGTCTATCATTTGTTAGTCAGGAAGTACTACCTAGCACTTCTGAGCCAGCAATAGAGCTAGATACCGAACCGAGCCTGGATATAATATCAGACACCCAAAAGCGGGTAGAAATATATATTGAAGACTTGCCGCAGTGTACCAATTATTGTATCTTGCCTCAAGACTCAGAAATAGGTCAAGCGGGTACAATAGTAGTAACTGATCCGGTAGTCCAATACTTGGATAGTCTAGCAGAGACAGATGAGCCCGTTGACATCAGATGGGTAGCTACAGAAGCCAGACCAGTTAGGTCAGTATACCCAAAGATTAATAATGTGGATCAGGAGGAAGCATTACTAGATGGAGGATCAGAAATAGTATCCATGGCCAAAGACGTCGCAGTCTCATTGGGTATATCCTGGAATCCAAAAATAACCATCAATATGCAGAGCGCCCAAGGACATGTAGAAAGGACTCTAGGTTTGGCTAGAAATGTGATGTTTGATTTTGGCGGGTTAAAATACTTGCTACAAGTCCACATCATAAACGACCCGCCTTACAAAGTTCTTCTGGGTCGCCCTTTTGAGGTAGTATCCGCCTGTAACATTAAAAACGAAACGTCTGGTGATCAAACCATCACTCTGACGGATCCAAGAAATGGGAATAAGCTAGTAGTACCAACATTTGATAGAGGAAAATCACCGGCAGAACTAAGGAAGCCAACTGCAGCGCAAGCAGCAGAACAAGTTTTTCCAGCATCGAGGAGTTGATTGATGATCAAGGAGATACTGCGGTTATGCTGGAATATGATTCCAGGACGGGGAGTTTACAAGTACTCGGTTACACTGTAGCTGAGACGGGTAAATTTTCGGAAAGAGGGATAATGAACGCCTACTTAGAGGTAGCGGGAAAAGAAAGCCCGATTGAAGATAACGAGAGAGAGAAGCTTGCCTTGTTCATGGGTCAGAAGTATAGTAGCCGAAAATCATACGTTCAACAAACGGTGAAAACGGATATTACACGAGAACCGGGCATAGGTAAACTAGCGGGTAAAAGAAGGAATACTAGTAAGCCTCGAGGACAGTACGTAGGAAAGAAATATAAGCCGGTCGCACAGAAAGTGAGACCAGTTTTTCAGGACCTACTGGAGAGATACAGGATTAAACGGGATATCAAGGGAGATCCCCTAGCTGATATGCCCGCTTTACCTACAAATCCAGTACCGTTCGTACCGACAGGCCGGTATACCCAAGAGAGAAAAGAACAGTTTGACGAGGTACACAAGAGTGATTTCTTATGGCCGGCAGAAAGAGATCTGATGCATAACCTTATGATGAACCAGAATGGAGCTTTTGCTTGGGAAGATAGTGAGAAAGGACGCTTCAAAGAAGAGTACTTTCCACCGGTAGAAATACCGGTTATCGAACATAAGCCGTGGGTGCTCAAGAACATACCTATTCCGCCGGGGTTACAAGGCGAGGTGTGTCGGATACTCAAGGAGAAATTGGAAAGCAAAATAATAGAACCATCAAATTCACCGTATAGAACGCGTTGGTTTACCGTGCTAAAGAAAAACGGGAAGCTAAGAGTGGTACATAGTCTGGAACCGCTAAACGCGGTAACCATCGCACACTCTGGGGTTCCCCCGGCTACCGAGGAATTGGCAATACATTTCTCAGGTCGGGCTTGTGGAGGGATGTTTGATTTATATGTAGGATACGACGAAAGGCTTCTCGCGGAAGAATCTAGAGACCTGACCACATTCCAAACACCTTTTGGAGCTATGAGGCTGGTAACACTGCCTATGGGATGGACAAATTCAGTACCAATCTTTCATGATGATGTTAATTTCATTTTGCAAGAGGAAGTACCAGAAATTACTATGCCATATATAGACGACGTACCGGTAAGAGGCCCCGCCTCACGCTACCAAAAACCTGACGGGTCGTATGAAACTATCAAAGAAAATCCAGGGATTAGGCGGTTTGTCTGGGAGCATATGAATAACGTGAACCGGGTACTTCAGAGAATGAGGTATTGCGGGGGAACGTTTAGCGGGCATAAATCCGTCGTATGTGAGAGTGAAATCACCGTCGTGGGACACTTGTGTTCCTACGATGGAAGAAAACCGTCCCCAGATAAGCTAGCTGTCATCAAAAACTGGGGCACTTGTAAAAATGTGAGCGATGTACGAGCATTCTTAGGAACGCTGGGACTATTGCGAATATTTATACCTAACTACGCGAAACGGGCACAACACATTGCGAAATTACTCAAGAGCAATAACCCGTTTGAGTGGGGTGCTGAACAAGAAGAAAGCATGCGACTTATAAAGGATGGCCTAGACGTGGTCGAATGCCTAAAAACCATAGACTATGAGGGGCAAGGGGAAGTAGTGTTGGCGGTTGATACTTCGTATATGGCTATAGGCTATTATATTTATCAACGCGATATAGATGACCCTAAAAAGAAGTACTACGTACGATTCGGATCAATACCTATGAACGAACGAGAAGCCCGCTTCTCTCAACCTAAGAGAGAATTGTTTGGCCTCATGAGAGCCTTGTACGCTTGTCGACACTGGCTACTGGGGGTACGAAAATTAGTAGTGGAAACCGACGCATCTTACATAAAGGGGATGTTAGAGAATCCAGATCTGATGCCAAATGCTACTATAAACCGGTGGATTGACAATATTAAATTGTTCCAGTTCACACTGGTACACAAAGTAGGAGCAACTTTTGGACCAGACGGGCTATCTCGCAGACCATATTACCCAGGGGACGAAGAATATTCTAACCCAGATCTCGAGGAAGAGGCAGAAGAATTACCTCCTAAATGTGTCTTAGATGATCCAAACGGGCCTATTCCGTTTGAAATAGAGAAGTTTGCAGATCAAATAGACTCTAGGAAGGGATTTCTACATACGCGAGCTACTTGTGTAAAAGACTTCGAGACAGAAATTAAAACTGCCAAAGTCCTAGCACAAGAAACTTGTAAAGAGCTAAGGGAGTTCTTGAAAAAGGAAACAACCCGGCAAAATAAACAAGTGGTAGCCGCGATGACAGCCTTTACAAACCAAATAAGTAGAGACTTACTGCCAGAACGGACCGAGGATCCGGTTGTGGATGCATATCCCGAGGACCTAAGAACTAAAATAGGCATAGATCATGATGCTAAGTTACCGGATATAACAACCTGGTTAAAAGACTTGACTACCCTGCCCGCTTATTGCAACACATCTAAGAAAGTTAAAAACTTTAAAAGATGGGCAGCTCATTTCTTCTTAGACGCAGAGGGACGGCTGTACAGACGGAGCGAAAACTCTCAACACAGACTAGTGGTCGCCAAGAAAGACCGCATGTATATGTTGAAGGCAGCGCATGACAGTTTAGGACACCGGGGAGTTTATTCCACTAAGAACCTTTTAGCGGGTAGATTTTGGTGGCCAGAATTAGAGCGAGATGTGGTGTGGTATATCAAGACTTGTCATTTCTGTCAAGAGCGACAGAAAATACTGGTCCAGATACCCCCTGTCGTTACTCATACGCCGTCAGTTTTCCAAGTCGTGCATTGTGATACCATGAATATGTCACCGCCTTCAAACGGGTGTAAATACATAGTACACGGGCGATGTAACCTTACATCGTGGCCAGAAGCCCGGGCAGTTAGAAATGAAAATAGTGAAACTATTGGCAAATGGCTTTTCGAAGAGATTATAACAAGATGGGGTTGCATGGTGGAGATAGTGACAGACAACGGGCCTCCATTTATTAAAGCGGTCAAATGGCTAGCTGATAAATATGGCATCCGGGGTATCAGAATTTCCCCATATAACTCACGGGCAAATGGGACGGTGGAAAGGCCTCATTGGGATATCCGTCAAATGTTGTACAAAGCAACAGGCGGTCAGATCTCGAAGTGGTTCTGGTTCTTATACCATGTGTTGTGGGCCGACCGTATTTCAATAAGGAAGCGGCTTGGTTGTTCACCCTTCTTTATGGTAACAGCGGCGCACCCTACCATACCTCTGGATATAGTTGAAGCTACCTGGTTAGTTAAACTGCCGGGTAGGATTCTAACCGACGCAGAATTAATTGGTTTTCGGGCTCAAGCGCTAGCTAAACAAGCCACTCTGATTGATGAAATGCGGGCTAAAATAACTAAGGCCAAAGTAGACCGGTTGTTGAAGTATGAAGCCGATCACAAGGCTGTCATAAAAGACTTTGATTTTAACCCGGGCAATTTGGTTTTAGTCCGCAACACAGGCATCGAGTCTAGCCTAGACAAGAAAATGAAGCCGCGATATCTTGGACCGATGGTTGTCATCCGACGGACTACAGGCGGATCCTACATCGTGGCAGAATTAAACGGTGCCCTGTGGAGTCACAAAGTCGCGCAATTTAGGGTTTTACCTTATTTTGCCCGGTCAAAAATAGACTTACCGGACAATTTATTAGAGTGGTTGAACATTTCAAAAGACGGGTTACAAAGGATCTTGGACGCTTCAGAACCATCGGCTGATGATGACTTGTCTGGGAATCTGAGCGACTCTGAGAATGGCGAAGACGACTGAATTGCCCGGTGTAAAAGGTTGAAGCTCTGTTCAAAGGCGTCCAGATTTTAACACACGGAGATTCTATTCGTATTTCTATCCTATGAAGTCTAACAACACTACTTGAGGGTACTATAAGAGCTTTTGACTACGTAGATACTGGGCACCGGACGATCTCGCTGTGGACCTGCTGGTCAAGCGAAGAGAAGAGGCGCATCTAGTCATGACGGGTTAATTGTAAAAGATAGGTATTGTGAGGGAATGACATACCGGGTTCATGCTTGGCCTGCCACTTCTGGAGGCTTTCGACTACCAAGTCGCGCATACGAAGGTTGTAGCGCAAGTGATAGTGGTGTTCTTCGAGTTGGGCAAGTAAGAGCTCCTTTTCCTTTTGTGCGCCACGGACGGATGAGATAGCGAGCTTCTCCTGGGATTGAAGGACGCGTACCCGCATAAGGCATTCGTCTAGCTCGACGGGTCCATCGAGGCCGCCTGTTTTGCAAAAATGGGTCAACGAGGTGTCCATTGGGAACAGTGGAAATACGCAGTACCTTCACCAGCGGGAGCGCCTGCTACAGTGCGCGGCGTCATGGAAGAACGAGGGCGCTTGGAGGACGGACGATCAGACTTGCTGGTAACACGGGTGACCTTACGGTAAGCCGGGGTATCAGTGTTGAGGCCGCTAATCTGTGCCAGAGGGAAATAGCGCACCTCAGCCTTGCGTTCACGCTGAACCGGGTAGAGAAGCGCAGTTAGTAAGTCACCTAAGATCGAAGGGTGCCACTACCTACAGAGGAAGGAGTTCCAGGCGTCGGAGGAGCGTTCTTAGCAGCTTTCGCCTCAGCACGTACAGACGCTTGAGTAGGAGTAGCAGTGGCGTCGTCAACGACCATCGCGTCCTAAGTAACCAGACCCGTGAGACAAGTGTTTTACCGGGCTAAAAATTCCAACAACATACCGGGGTGGCTGGGGCATGCATAGATCCTTGGAGAGAACGGGGATTACCATCCAGGATGATAACCGGCTCCATTTCTTCGTCGCTGTCCTCCACGGTCGCCTTGGATTTGACCTTGCGATGACGGGTCTGTACCGGGTAAAATTAGCCCGGTATAATGAAAGTTGAGATACGACTGGCTCACCTCGCGCTGGGACTGCTTCGCTTGGTCGCGCAGAGCGGCTTCAGCTTCTGCACGTACCTTTTGCTGCTGAGCTTTGAGGGATTGACCTTTGCGATGATTGTGGATATGGATAGTAAGCGAGCTAAGCTTGTGGAACTCCGAAGGATGTTCGTAACCAGACGCTGCACCAGCCGCGTGAATGTGAAGTAACTCTGCCCGGCAGAATAACAACGCATCGCACGCAGCGGTATGTGCGAGTAGGGACGACATATCCTCGCCCCACGGGAGCTACAATAAGAGTTGATGTGATGGGTTATTTTGGGTCGCTGGGATTTTGCTTACCATCAGCATAACCTGGGCTACTAACTGGTCGGCTAAGAGCTTGGGCGTAATAGCATCGACAGTACCCAATAACGGCCGGGTAGACTTGTATTGGGCGAGACCCGCTTGAACGCGTTCAAGGGTAGAAGAGATGTCAAAAGTAGCCATGTTGCGACGGAGGATGCGGACAAGTAATGTTGGTCTGTTCTTCGACGTTGCAAAGCGCGACCTTTTATACATTTCTCACCACGCCAGAGTCCGCTAAGTTCCTCGCATTAAAGAAGGCAGGGAGGGCCAGATGGGTACACATTTATCCGGGTTAATTCAGGGCGGACGCACAAGAATTCTAGGCCATGACACGGGCACACTCGGGTCGAGTGGGACACTCGATTTTTGGTTTGGGGGAGAGGAGAAATAAGCGGGCTAAAACTTAGACCGGTTTAATTCGCCTATACACATAAACAAATCCAACGCCAAGCCAAAAACGCTAAATCTTTAATTAAGCGGGCAGATCACGATTGACATCAACAAATTAATGATCTACAATGTGTGTACTAAGAAGCCACACGGGCAAAATGGGTTCTGCTCCTCCAAAGTCAACGCACGAGAAGTGACGCGCCGGTCTAGCGGATACTTGCACCGTTCAGAATACCAGTCCTAAAAACACGAGAGAGTAAGCAGAGAGACTGAGAGAGAATAATAAGCCCGAACCTCAGCCTCAATTAAGCGGGTATCGCGATCAAAGAGAAAGCCAAGCATAACCCCGACACGCGCAAAACGATGATAGTTGGCGGGATAAAAATACGCCCTATCACGCAAGAAATAGCGTAGAAGGTGATAATGCCGCAACAATGCTCGAAGATAGCGGGTTATCGAGTTGAAAGCAAGGGGATAATTGGCGTCCGTAGGAGTAGAGGACTCGACAGCGTCAAATAGACGGGACTACGACAAAATCAGGCCACTTAAAGCTTAGAAATAAGAAAGGTGACTGACCATTAAACAAGAGGCCCGGGCTAAAAGACGAGCAAGACCTGCTAAGTCTATGACGTTACGATTGCAATGCTGGTTAATATCAGCCATAGCATCGGCCAGACGAGAGGCAATAATGTCTGAGGAAAAGCGAACCCGAGGGGAACGTGGCCTGCGAGGAGGAGACATGGATAGACGGCCAAAGAGACAAGTAAAAACCGGTAGAAAAATACAGGATTTTATATGTACAGATCTAAGTCCATATCCCCGGGATCACTACTACCTGACGGATGGTAACGGGTAAAATCGTAAGGCAGCACGTTCACATGATACGAGCGGAAGCAAGCCTCAGAGCGAATGTGCTGAGAAAGACAAATTAACCGGGCTGTTGGCAAACAATCTAGAAGCCAAGAACAGACATACCCTTGCGAGACGACGGGCAAACTCCTCTGCGTCCCAGTCATACCAATTGCGAACGACAGAAGTCAACCGGGTATAATAGACTGATGGGTACGAAGGGGGATTGACCGCGTAATAAAGACACAAATGATACTCCTTGAGTAGTTGTACGACCTGGTTGCGAAATTGTAGACCAGTGGATATGCCGGGCAAATGATCCAGGAGGTCCAACTAGACGAAAAGGGAGAGTCAGACCAAATAACCGGGTATAAAAACAGACCGCTCACTGTCTCAGACATACAACCAACGGCAAGCCAATAGATGTCATCTAAGCTAACCGGGTTGGACTGTTTAGCACGGTTAATCGCCTGCAAGGTATTAGAGAGTTCCAAGTTGTCCATGAGTGAACAAGGGTCAAAAAGACTCAGTTTAAAAGAGGGATCAAAAGACGGAGTCCCAAATGTGGACAAATAACCGGGCAGAAAACTTGTAACAAAATTCTTAAAGGAAAGAACTTGAAAGAATAAATCATTGACTCAGATTCACACTTAAGAAGTTATCAAGAAAGAAAAGAATATAAAATTTGTACTCCTACTAAAGAAGTACACAAGAGAGAACATTACACAAAAAGAAGTAGACAAAACAGTACAAAAAGACCCCTCAGACAGTCCACCCTGAGTCGTCGACCTCCATTTCAGACTCAGCTGGAGGAGCCGGGTCCACCTCTTCGGAACCTTCAGCCTCGGACTCAGCTAAAGAAGCGGGGTCGGCGCGCTGGGTGTCGTTGTAAGGTGCAACTTGAGGCACCTCGGGCATGTAGGACTCTGCCAGGTTCTCCACCACAGAGTCAACCGAGAAACGAGCGCGTACCCGCCCCAACCCGTCAGAAGCCCGCGTAGCCTCCACCAAGGCGTCAAAAGACGCGCGGTCCATCGAAGCGTGTGTAGAATAGATGGCGTCGGGCGAGTCCGACTCGAGGAGCAGGCCCAAACGGGCGTAGATCCGGTCGCGATAGAATTCGGCCCGGGCGAAGCTGGCCTCGGCTAGTCGACTCTGAACGATGTATTGCTCCGCCTGATGTTGCAGGCTAGAGAAGTCGTCTTGGATAGCTGGAAAAAGAGAGTAATAAATTAGAAAAGTAAGAAGAGAGTCAGAAGAAACGTAGCTTACCAGCAAGGGAAGTGCCACCCAGAAAGTAGCATCGCTCAGACAAAAGGGCCCGCTCGTCCGGGGAAGCCATGAAAGTGCAAGGGAAGGTAGTAGACTTGCGCACTATACATGGGGTGCACCGGTCTTCACCTTCCTGAACCTCACAACGGTCCTCCAGACCAAGAAGCAGGCAGGCAGCACAGGGGGTTGGTAACTAAAGAAAAAGAGGACTTGAGAGCCAGAAGAAAATAACCGGGCTAAAGAAACTCACCCGAATATTATGTTGGGCCGAAGCCCCTCAGCTTGCGCCCGGTTTATCAGCTGAGGCGGGCGGGGATCCTTGAATTCCAGAGGCGTTGCCTCCCAACGGTGTTGTTGCGCATAGTGCGCGTAAGCGGGGCCCTCGCGTGCCGTATTCCTGCGTATGGGACGAATGGGCGGTGGAGTGAAAATGGACCCGTCTGCCTGACCGGTTGGGACGGGGACCGCGCGAGAGACAGATGGCCGCGGCCTCCCAGTGAAAGGATGCACAGGCCCGGGGGAAGGGGCCGAGAGACGAGACGGTGCTAAAAGCAAATGAGATAAAGGAAAGATAAAAATAAAAATAAAATAAAATAACGAACCTGTTGTAGGGGTGGAAGGGCCCGAAGGCACTACGTCTACCCCAGCCACTTGTGGTGTAGGTGGGGACAAGGGGGCATCATCGGCAGGGCGATACCCGTCCAAATTTATTAAGCCGGGGCCAAAACCATCCAGGAGACCTTCAAAAAGGTGGGGAAAGTCCCCATCAAACCCCTGAACAAGGGCAGGGTCCACCACAGGAGAGGGGAATTCGAGTTGCCGGAGTACAGATACCGGACAGACGGGTCCGTAGTCAATCTAAAAATATCCATAAGAAACCGTAGAAACAAAACTGAACGGGAGTAAAGTACTTACCCGGGGGAGAACGAGCCAATCCAAGTCCAGCTCCTGCCGAATCTCTGAGGGAATTGAGTGAACCAGAAGGATAACCCATCGAAAGAGATGTCGAAATTCAGGCAGCATAGTGCCGGCATCTTCGATTCTCTGGAAAGAACCCCCATTTAGCGCCAGTAAAACGTTCCGGGCGTCACGGAAAAGGGGCGGAATGATAGACTTCAGGAGTTGCCGGGCGACAAAGACATCATTCAAGAAGGGGTTATCGAGCAGCGCATCGCGGAGGCGGCGAAAGGGCTGTGCAAAGTCGACCGTGTCCGCTGGGATGTGGGAACGTTCGAGCGCTTCCGCGAGCTCCTCGAAGAACTCGCTGTAGACAGTACGAGAGGAGAAAGCGGGTGAGGGGGAAGGCGCGGCCATGATAACAAGTAGAGGGGAATGAAGGAAAGCGGTACTAAGCCGGGCTGTTTAAATACAGAATAATAGGCGAAAAGACCGCGCGAGCAAAAGCAAAAGAAAGGGAGAGGCATTGCCAGAAAGAGAGTAGAACGGAGGGAGAAGAAAACATACGAGGATCCAGAGAGCGGGTAGTAGTAGAAGGCGGGTCAACGGAAGTCATTCGACCAAGAATGGAAGAGCCGTTGCCTAATTAGGCACCGGTCACTTAACCGGGCTCTTGAAAGACCGTTGGAAACGAGAGTCATTTTGACATAGCAAGATCACCGTTCCAGAAATAGTCATCCTATGTCCCCGTCATAAACAGAAGAGCGACTCGGTCATCTTACAAAAAGGCGGGCACAATGGGGAATCGAGACATAGGCGGGACGTGGCGGTGGCGCAGCACTTTATCCTAAAAAGGAGATAGCAGCCGGCAGTAAATACCAAAAATAGACAAACAATGAGCACAATGGATAAACACGTCCCTCATTGTGATGAACAGTGAGGAAGCGTAATCGCTCAACAGAGGGAACAGCGAGCAACGTGGCGAGTTAAAAATAGACGGCCGGCAAAGCCCGAAAGCAGAAAGATCAGTCAGCATCGACTGAGGACAGTCGAGTTATGGTTTGGGGGAGATGATAGGGCACCTAAGTGCCTGGCCATGAAATTTTGCGATTTTACTACAAATCCTATCATTTCAGTAGTCTAGACTATTAAAGTCATATTAAAGACTTCAGTATGACCCAATGAGAGACAGAGAATAACGAAGACAAGTGTAGACCTCCACTTAGTCAATTAAGCGGGCTATTTTAACTATAAGCGAAACCACACTAAAAGCTTAAGTAAAAGTGACGACGGTAACTGTCCACGTTAAAGAACTTAACTGGAGAGTAAACCAAGAGACTTTAAACAAGCGGGTTAATAAGCCTTCACGGTTGGACTTAGTCGCAGGACCAGTATGGCTTATAAGCGCATCTGACCGGCTTAAAGTTAGAATAATAATAAGTCCGGCATAAAGGAGAGCACGATGCCAGCATTTAACCCGGTATAATTATACCGGGCTAAATGCAAAGTTACTGCCCAAGAAATACACTTAGTAATGTCTTCAGTTTCGAGGAAGTCAGATAAGCGGGTTAAACGGAGCGCAAAGGCAGAGGCATTATACCGGGTTAAATTATACCGGTTAAATGACACCAACCATAACGACGAAACTCGACTAGAGACTTATAGCGGTCAGTCTTCTAAAACCAGTCATCGAAAACGAGAGATTAGGAAAAGCAAATCATTATGCCGGGTTATTTAACTTGAGTAATTATACCGGCTATTTGACTTAGGCATTATACCGGCTAAATGACTTAGTCGTTATACCGGGCCGTTTGACTGAACGTTATACCGGGTTAATTAGCAAAGGTCAATAAACCGGGCTAATTAGCGAGGCCTCGTACTGGCCATACAGAGGGAATATAGCGGGCTATTTGGCAGGAGCCTGATAGACCCTGAAAAGCGGTACAGTCGGAGGCGAGATGACTCACCAGTGGGGTAACTCTGTCCCGGCTTACATTCCAAAAAGCCAAGGCGTAGTAAAACTGACTGTACTCAGGAGGCAGACAGACGCCCAGGCACCAAAAGACGGTTTAACCGTTCTAAAAATAGGCTCGTTCCTGACAAGCCTTCAGAATCTATCCTTTTTCAGTTATTTCAAATTTCTACTCCACCCATCTAGAACGACTAAAATGTAATTAAACGGGCAGAACCGTATGGACCTACAAACCAATCGGGTGCGAGGTTTTAGAACACCTCCGGGCGCCTACGACAACCCGTCTCCCAGAAACGTATAAATACCCCAGCATGTAACGTAGAATAGCAGGTTCCCAGTAGATTTACCTAGAGTGAATATATACGGTTTAAAGTCCTCACTGCGAGTTTAGAGAGAGTTCAAAGCTTTTGACGGATTACTTGACTAAGTCTTGAGTCTGGAAGCAGTTTTGCAGGCAACGTTTAACGTATACCTGGAGCGGTTTAATTTTGCAGGCAGTGTCGTCGCGCACATACCTGGAGCGGTCATTTTGCAGGCAACACTACGTGTATACCTGGAGCGGTTATTTTGCAGGCAGTGTCGTCGCGCACATACCTGGAGCGGTTAAACAGTTTTCAGTTCTCTTTCTGATCGTCGTGTCAGACTAAGTCTCATTCGAGCACCTCGCGTCATACGCACACAAACTACACTTATCACACCACACCACCACGCCCCTCGGGCTGAGTCTTTGTGTTAAGAAAACGTTTACCCGGCTTATATTATAAAAGACAACTGTGTCTTTCTTTTGTACATAGACCCCCGACTTCGCATTAAAGAAGCATTTGTTTGAGATTGGTTGTGTGTTTTTGTTGTGGTTGTTGGTTGTGTTGTGTTAGATCATTTCTAGCAGGACATACAAACGGGCCATCACTGAGCACTTGACCAGACCCAAACAAGGTCCTTCAGCGGCCAGTGGCATACGCATCGCAGGTAGATTCTGCGGGGCAAAGAAGTGCAAAAGGGAGCCAGGGAAGTGTCTGGTCTGCCTCGACTGGGACCATCTGGCCGATGCCTGCACGGCAGAGACACCCACATGCGGCCTCTGCGGGGACCTAGGTCACCGAATCGACTTCTGCATCAACAAAGAGCGCCCGAGGTGCACGCCCTGCAAGGCAGCGGGTCTGGAGGCCACGGACCACTCCAGCTATGACCGTCTATGCCCAACCTTCGAACGCAAATGCACGGAATATGACCTCGCCCACCCCGAGAACTGCAAGCCATTCTTCGAGTCAGAGGATGATCATGAGGTAATGTCCTCCGCATCGGAGGAGGACACCCTGACAGCGCCGCCGTTCACTCCGGGCGTGCCACACTGCTCCAACGAGGGGCAGATACCGACTATTCTGGCAAGGTCAGACCGCATCGCCCTCACGGCCAGTGCTGAAGAGCATCGGAGGGCCGCGGAAGCTGTGCGTCAGACAACGCTAGAGGGCTTCCGCCCTGCAAATACAGAGGTGACGCCGTTGGCGTTGGACTCCGACTCCTGCTCTGCGGGGAACGAGCCAGCGTCACCTGGCCTTTCTTATGTTTCTGAATGAATGAAGGCCCGCTGAATCGATTACGACTGCTGCAGGTCAACCTCAACAAGTCTGACCGCGGCCACCTGGATCTAATTAACCGACCTCTACACAAGGACTGGGATATCATCCTGGTCCAGGAACCACATGTCACCCCAATGGGCCTCATAAGGGCCCCCAGAAAATTCTCGATTATATACCCTGCAGAACGCTACAAGGCCGGAGCTGCGCAGGTGCGCTCCGTTATATTCATCAACTCAGGCTTGTTGACCAGCTCCTGGCGGGCGGTCAACATCCCAAAAACTACTGACATGACAGCAGTCCAGCTATTGAATGGTGGTCGTCGTATGACGATCATCAACGTATACAGTGCATGTGAACACACCAAGACCCTAGGTAGGCTGAAGCGCTTCCTAGCGCGAAACAAGGCGGCCCTATGCCCAGGCGCCATGGACGGCCTGATTGTGGCAGGTGACTTCAATACCCACCACCCGATGTGGGACCGTCCTGAGGACGGCAGGCTATTCACTGCGGCGGCGGACAGGAGGGCGCAGAAGCTCTTAATAACAGTGGAGGAACACAACCTGGTCATGGCCCTGCCACCTGGCATACCCACACTACGACATTTCCGCACGAAGCTCCTCTCGAGGCCCGATAATGTCTGGTGTACTGATCATCTACTGCAGGAATTTGTTCGATGCGACGTCGATAGTTACCTCCAGACGCCTTGCACTGACCACTATCCTGTTGCAATGGTGATGACCATACCCCAGGACCGCACGGATGACACCCAATCACGCAATTTTCGTAGCACGGACTGGGATGCCTTTAGGGCTGCGCTAGCTCGTCGAGTGGTGCATATCCTGGAACCAAGGCTGCTGTTTGAGGAGGCGGATATACAGGCTGCGGCGGAAGACTTAACACGGACGCTGCAAGCCACGGTCGAGGAAGTGGTCCCTCTGAACAAGCCATGCCCGTTCTCAAAGCGCTGGTGGAATAGGGAGCTCAGTGATCTGCGACTGGAGCTCAACCGTCTCAGTCGCTCTGCCTACAGGTACAGAGCAATCCTGGGTCATCCCTGCCACGAGGAGAAACGCTCGAAGGCGCGGGCCTATGGCAACGCAATACTGCGTGCCAAGGCCGAGCACTGGGCGGATTTTCTCGACAATGCGTCTAGCCAGGACATCTGGACTGCGAACAAATACATCTCCTCCCCGGCAGGAGATGGAGGTAAGACACGTATTCCAACCCTGACAGTAGTAGGAGATGAAGGTGAACAGACCGTGCTCGATACCAACAAGGAGAAAGCCGAAGCCCTAGCAGCCTCATTCTTTCCACCGGCGCCGGATGTATCCTCAGTCCCCCAGAATTTTGACTATCCATCACCGCTGCCCGACCCGGAACCCATCACAGCAGCACGCCTGGCAACCCACATCAAGCGCCTCTCCCCGTTCAAGGCACCCGGCCCGGATGGCATACCTAACAAGGTCCTGCAGGAGTCTCTACCGATCCTCAGTGACTATCTGGTACCCTTATACCGCTCCATCATTGATACAGGATTCTATGTGGACAGCTGGCGGGAGTTCACGACTGTCGTGCTGCGCAAACCTGGGAAACCGGATTATGGGGCACCCAAGGCATATAGGCCCATTGCACTCATCAATACGCAGGCCAAGGTACTCACATCTATAGTAGCTGACGACATAGCCAGGCTGGTCGAGGCCAAGAAGCTGCTCCCTGCTAATCACTTTGGGGGCAGGGCCGGCCGGGCAACGACAGACGCTGTGCACCTGCTAGAAGGAAAGATCAAGGATGCCTGGCGGCGTGGTAAGGTGGCCTCAGTGCTCTTCCTGGACGTCGAAGGCGCGTTCCCGAATGCGGTCACTGACAGGCTGATACACAACCTCCGTAAGCGCCGTATACCTGAATCGCTAATTACATTCATTATAGGCCTCCTGCGGAACCGCCGCACGCGGATGCGTTTTGATGACTACATGTCCGAGCTCATATGGATCATCAACGGCATCGGCCAGGGCGATCCACTGTCAATGATTCTGTATATCATCTACAATGCTGACCTCCTAGAGCTCGCACAGGGCAACGACGAGGATGCCATTGGTTTCGTGGATGATGTCATGGCCGTGGCAATAGCCAAATCCTTCAAGAAAACGGTGAGAATGCTGACCGCTTTCATGGAGCGCCCGGAGGGAGGCTTTGCATGGGGCCACGACCACAACTCGCGCAACGAGATAAGCAAGTTGGCTGTGGTGCACTTCTCAAGACGGCGAAGACCGGACCCTGTCAACCCAGGACATACTCGCTCATTACACCATCCAAAACTACACCTACAAGGCGCCGTGGTGGCCAACGTCCCCAGCTACAAATACCTTGGCATCTACATGGACCGTGAACTGCGCTGGTCCACACAAATGCAGAAGGCACTGGCAAAGGCGACCTCCTGGACCTTGGCCTACAGGCGACTGTCAAATGTCACCTGGGGTGTCAATTCTAAGCTCATGCGACGTTTGTACCTGTCGGTCGCAATCCCGAAGATGACATATGGTCTCGACATCTGGTACACTCCACCACATAGGGTTGACGGTGTGCAACGTCGGCGCGGGTCTTGCAAGGGTCTGGCGCGTATGATAAGCATTCAACGGATTGCCACGCTAGCCATCACGGGCGCACTCCGCACAACGCCGACAATTCTGCTTGACGCACATGCAGGCCTCCTGCCGGCGGAACAGATGCTTCAGAAGATCTGTCACCGGGCACTGGTGCGTCTATGTACACTGCCCCGTACTAACCCTGTCCACTTCCAGGTGCAACGGGCAGCGGCAGTCACGGAAACCCGGTCCTATCCCACAGCGGTAGAACAGCTGCTGCGCATCTTCCCGGATGTACGACCAGCGGAGGTGGAGAAGATCCCGCCTCGGGCCTGGGCTGTGTCGCGCGACCGCCCCTATGCTGTCGACCTAGAGAGGGAAGGTGCGAAAATCAGGGAGGCCAGTGACTCAGCAGCATGCAGGGTCTACACGGACGGCTCCTGTGTGGATGGGCAGATGGGGGCGGCAGCGGTCTTATATGAGGGGCCTGAACGGCGGGTCCCAACCCGGGAGGTGAGGTACCTGCTTGGACCCGCAACCAAGTACACCATGGAGAATGCAGAATGCGTTGCAGGTATCCTCGGATGTCACTTGCTTCGAGGACACGAAGCTATAGGTGCGCAGGCCATCTCTGTCTATACTGACAGTGCAGAGTTTCTCCGACTGGCGGTCTCGGATAACCCAACATCGGGCCATCACGCAATTGACATGTTGGAATGTATGGCATCCTCGCTGGCACGTCAGTCGGATGGTGTTCGGCCTCGCAGTGGCGTGAAGTTCACTTTGAGGTATGTGCCCGGCCACCAGGGGGTCCTGGGCAACGAAGCGGCTGACCTAGCTGCGAAACGCGCTGCTCGTGGCAATGTATCCCTTCCAACTGAGATTCCGCACGTCCTTCGCCCACGGCTCCCGACCAGTGCGCTTGCCCTCAAGGCTACAATGCTCAAATCTCTGCAGGCAGACGCGCAGCGTGAATGGCTCGCCTCCCCCCGGGGCGCAAGGTTCTCGCAGGAGGTGGATGGTGTCTACCCATACCATCACTTCCGCACCATGGTCTCGTCACTGACTAGGGCCCAGTCATCAGAAAATCCTGATTTTGCTATGGCACTATGTAGAGGGGGGGATTTGCTATGACACTATAAGCTGCTATGGGCTACTACAAGGTGCTATACAGATGCCCCATAGCAAGCCATAGCAGCTTATAGCATTATAGCAAATCCCCCCCCTTGCATAGTGCCATAGCAAAATCAGGATTTACTGATGCCAATCCAGCCTCCTGATTCAGCTACGTAGCGGCCACATCCCACTAAACACCCATCTAGCACGGTTCGGACAGTCAGACTCTCCCCGGTGCGAGAAGTGCTGGGACGAGAGGGGGGTCTACAAAGAGGAGACCTTGCGTCACTACCTCTTTGTCTGCCCGAGCTATGCAGGCCCACGTGCAGATCTCGACTACCGTCTTGGACGTGACGCGAGAAACATCAAAACCATGCTGTCCTGTGGCCGCCACTTCAAGGCGGTACTGCAGTACATCGGAGGCACACGGCGCCTCCGTGTCGCACGCGACTTACGATAATTTTCAATGCTATGTCACAAAAATTAATGCTAAACCTAGTCAACAGATACTCCACCCGGTAGCACTGGGTGACTACATGCTGAATACTGGCATCCAATGACCCCACTGGATACCCTCACACCCCCGAACATCGACCCCGCCCTTCATGCAGCCCGATACCTTCTACTCTCCACAACCGAACCCACTGCGCCAGCAATCGGCCACGGCTCCAACGAGCCTCAACACCAATCCTCCCGCTTACCCTGATTGCCCCATCATATATTCCACGCAGAGTCTTGCATGTCAAACCTTACCGGAAAGAGCAAGTGGAACCCTCCCTTCAAAACAGAGTGCTTGGAAAACTGCGTTCCCCTGCAGGGTCGCCTGGGGGGCATAGCCCGTCGACGATGCGGAAGAGGCTCTTGGGAAAAGGAGGAGGACCAGGGGTCCTGTATTCTACTTATTTGCTTGTACTTGTCACGTCTAAATAGTGCACTGCACTGAAGACTTAAATTTACACCAAAAAAAAAAAAAAAAAAAAAAAGGGAAAATAGTTGTCCTTTTGGATCGCATATGTAAAATCAGAGATTACACGCCTCACTAGTCCTCCCATATAAATTTTCAAGTTTCTGTAGAAAGTGTATGTGCAGACCGTTCTGAGGACATGAGGCGTCAGTCCAAAGTAGTGGGTCCCAATATAGACACCTATTTATAGGAATTACTTTCCCGTTCTGGAACGTTAATGACTTACTGATTGCCAAGACGTCAAGAAAGTACAAACAATATTCACTGCTACGTACCGCAAGTTGAGCCCCTTGAAAATCAGGTAGTAGAACCAGATGAAGTAAGTACGTTTAGCGATTCAGTATATCCATGTACCTTTATGATACTGTAATAAGTAGAAAACCTAGAACGTGAGAGGTTCAATGAATTTCATATGTTCATTTGGTAAGAATCTGGACATACATGTAGTAAAACCATGGGAGATGCTGACATCGACTCGCAATTACGAAAATAGTATCCCCTGATAGAAAAAAAGGCCTCGAGTATGCAAAGGCCATCTACGGAGTTAGAAGACTATTAATAACAGTCGGCCTTCACGTAGAGGAGCGTCGAGGTCACGAAAGCACTACCGAGGTCAGCAAAAACGAGGTTGTCATGTTTTATCAAATTATCATCATATTCTTCCACCGACAATCAATTCCTGATGGCTCTCATCCGGAAACACTGAAAAAGAAGTACAAGGCTAATACCTGTCATACCCGTAACTTGGCGAATTTGATTCGAATTGGACATATCCTTAAGGAGCCTTAACGACCGTGTATACGGCCCCCGCGCATATATAAGAGACAACTTCCGACTGTAATTCGAGTCCAGTGATCTCTTCACATACAACAACTCAATCGCAATAATGGTTGGATTCCAGACTTCCCTCGTAGCTTGCGCTCTTTTCTTGAGCTCGGCACACGCCACTTTCTCTGGCCATGCCACCTCTTTTACACCACCTGCAACAGTGAGTAGAAAGTCTGCAAGTTCAACGGCGTTGTCGCACCATTTTAACATTTCTGTTAGGCCGGCGCATGCGGCGTTGTATACACTAGCAGTGACCCTATCGTTGCTCTCAATGCCGATCAGTTTACTTTAGCTGACTGCGGCAAGACCGTCACAATCACAAGTATGTCGATCCCCACATTTGACGGGATGCGTACACTACTAACGTTATCTTTTAGGCAACGGCAAATCTGCCGCTGGTATTGTTCAAGACTCTTGCGGACCTTGCGGAACAAACAACCTCGACATCACAACCTCTTTGTTCGAAGAGTTCGCTCCTCTTGATGAGGGACTCATTGCGGTCACCTGGGACTTCGCCTGATTATCTTCACGTAATAGATCGTTACAGACCGTTGCAGGCTAGATGATCGAAGTCGATGCCTTATAAAACTTCGTTTGTTTGGTAGTCCACATGCAGAAATTACAAAGGATAGATGGAATTTAAGCCCAGTTTATTTACATCAAGACTTCCCAGACACCTAGTCCACCGAAGAAGAGCCCGAGAGAGACGAGAAGCCCGATGTAGACAAAGGTATGTATACCCAGGCGTGGTAGTATCCATGGTGTGTGCATCAGGGTGAGTATGGAATGGACGGCAAGGAGGACGGGGAAGGTAACCAATATGTATTTGTTCGAAGGTTTGAACACGCTCGACGACGGTGGTGGCACCGAGCCCGACGACGGGGATACAACAGCGTACGCAAACGTCGACCGCATATATGCGGCCGTTAGGAGTAGAGTGGTCCCCAGTGAAGACAGAATTGAGTTGATGTGGTGCAAGCATGAGAGAAAGACGGGTATGCGCTTGCGAAGGAAGTTCAGTCAATCACCACTCAACCAAGATCCGGATTGAATTGACTCACAATGACAGGCATTCCATATATCTCTTCCAAGTCCTCACGATTTTTGATCATCATCAGCTCTTCCAGATCCCGCTCCACCTCGTTCTCGACTATTAGTCTGTCACTTTCTCTCGTCACCTGACGACTCAGCTGATTCGAGGCGAAGCTGTCACCCAGCAGGGGTTGCGCCTCGGGAGAGAGGCGAGGGGCCCTGAAGTCATCTGCTCTGTGGTACGTGGCAGAAAAACCGGGCGGGGAGCGCGAGCTTGACCGAGGCCGCTCTTGCTGCGCGGATGTTGTTGGTGGTCTCGGTGTAGACCCATGTTGGGCGCCGAGGTTCTCTTGCCTGGGTGTGATATCCAGATCCTGAGGACCGCGACCATTCGACGGTGTGTGTTCCCTCTGGTTGCTTGTGGGTGTGATAGTCTCTCTCATGAGGCCGGATTTGGCTATGTCCTTCCGGACGTTGACAAGAACGTCCTTGTACAGATAAATATTTTCGTAACCTTGTTTAATGCCAACCACGGCCTCTGCCATGGCCCAGCCCAGTGCGATCCACCATACCCGGCGGAAGGCATCGTCTCTCCATGTCGGAAAGTGATTTGTATGCGCATCGTGCGGTTGAAAGCGCTCAGTGGAGTAATACGGCACCAGTAAGATGGGCACAGCCAGTTGTCGAAGGAAGAGAGTCACAGTGCTTTGTGATACTGCAGATAGGGATGAAGCCAGGAAGGGAATAACTGAAGGGAAGCGATAAGTCGGGAAGGGTATCAGTGATGTCAGGAAGAGGCATATAGTGTAGAGAGGATCTCTGAGTAGATATGCCAAGGACCACAGTGCTGTCGAGGTGAGGACTTCAGGAAGTGGGTATGGTAAATATGGGGGGTAGGGAAAAGCAGACTTGGCCTTGCTCGGGAAGGCAAAAATGGGGATAAGAGCGAGCGATACGAACGCGAGGAGCGACGTTAGCGGTACTAGAGAGTACAAGGACAGCATAACCTTGTAGTTTCCTGGAATATCAATGAGTATATGTACATTGAATATCATTGCAGTCGTCACACCTCGATAGAGTCCCTGCATCGCCAACTCTTCATCCAGCAGCCAATCTTCCTCCTGTTCGCTTAGCTCGCTTTCCTCGTCATAAGACAGGGTATCAAAGTTGTCGCCGTGTCTGTTAGCGTTGGACGGCGTGCTGCCATGTCCTACTGAGCCGTAGAATCGCGGTTCACCGTTGGATTGCATCGACGAAAGCTGAGTGGGTTCCATCTCCTCGGGGACTTGGTTTAGACTGGACGGTCGTCTATATTTATCTGGACTGGAACCCAGCGGCCGGCGAACCGTATCTTTTCCAGGCAAGTAGTGCCCCGCTCTTTGGTATTCGTGACCAGATAGGTCTCCCCGGCCGTAAGTGTGAGCGGGGTCTGAGCGCTCTCGGCGACGCTCGTCTGATTTTGAGATGGACGGGTCGCTCTGCTGTGCGGCTGCGTGAACTGTCGATTTAATTTGAGGCCCAGGGCGAGAAGGTGTCGAAGACCTTGCTAGAGAGATGGGGGTAGCCTGAACCTGTGATGTTTGAGGCTGGCCAGACGTCCCGCAGCGCAGTTCAGCGTCGGGAGTCAAGGTGTGATCATGGCCTGGCGCGGTCACGCTGTTTGGATAAGACGTACGGACAGGGGCTCCCGCTCTTTCCTCCACCACACGACCTTGCTCTGCGTCCTTCACGAGTACGGGCGCCCAGAGCTTTTGCTGGAGTCCTAACGCCAGCTTCATTGTGGGAGGCTTTTGTATGAAGGTCCGGCGTCAACCTTTGAAAAGGATGCTACTGAGCGCGATTTCTGCGACTTGTGCTCGGAAATATCGGCCTGCAACGCCGTCTTAAAAGGCAATTGTTTGTTTTCAAGGTCCACCTGCAGGTATAGAAGCCTATTCGCTGGATGGCACGTTCGAAGTGGCTGGAAAGTTCCTTTACATCAAGCAGTCCGAGGGATCAGAAGCGGCGACCGTGCGTGCGTCGAAAGTCTCTTTATGCCTCAGCGCTCCCGTCCACTTATATCAAACAGGTACCCTCTTGCTTCTTTACACAAATGTCAAGAAGTCAGCCAATAAGGCGGTCGCACTGCGGATGAATGCGAGAGATCGGTAAAGCGACCGATGGCGCTACGACACGCCATCCGGGCGTGATCTCGGCGCACTGCATAGTACGTCCCATCGCAACAACCTCCAAAAAAGCCTCACGTCTTGTAGGCAGATCCAGCTTTATAGATAGTTGACTAGACTCGAGGCTGTTACTCCTGAAATGATCTTCAAGGCGTTCTTCCCACCGCTATTCTATGCAGTGGAACCATTCTGATGTCAGAAAAGTATCATGTCTAATATGTTGTGACTTGTAAAAATGGACATGCAAGAGAAGCACAATCGGAACAAATACCCCTCCAATCCATCTTTGAGTGGTCTGGAGGCTCCTTGTCATAATTCCGCCTTCTCACAGAAGACAGGTGTAAGCAAGGTGTAAGATCCGTTAAAACTAGGCGGGTAATGTGAGCGCTTGAGAAGTCACAAGGAAGTACGCGTGAAGTAGTATGTGTGAAAGTAGGCCATGACCCAGAAGCATGTAAAGTCAATGGTGACCGATGGCTGGTGACCATTGACACTGAAAACGAACACTAAGCCAATACAACTTGAGATATCTACTACTATTCACGCGCACGGCTGATCCAAGGCTGACCTCGGCGCTAGCAGGTGACAGGAAAGGTATTGGCGGAAAGTGAAGTCACTGTCCAAGTGTTCATTGGTAGTTCCGGAGAAGAATTTCTGGTTGGTGGTTTATTTAGTTCACCGCATCATTTCCGCTCCTCCTAGAACTCCTGACCATGTCCTCGTGCGACATGAAGACGGCGGTCTCTATACATGTATTAGGCGCCAAATTGAACTCACAGGAAGGGCGCCTATTTTTGGAGCTGCCATCCTGCGAGTCGCTGGAGTGTGAAGCTTGAAGTCCTTACCATCAGTTTTTGAATGTGAAAACATTTGGAAAACATGTACTGGGTGCCAAGTTTACAAATACATATGGAACATGACGTATGGACTATTTGAATGGGTGTGCTACAGCAGATATTCGACAACTATGATACAGTAAATTAGAGTGAACAACGCACGGGCTACTAGTTACTTGTGAAGGCATGGAGATGGGGGTGGAATGAAAATGCAACAAGGTTCAGTGAATATCCATTGTTCTCGTGTACGTGGCGTGGAGGTCATATAAAATAGAACAATACCAAAAGAGAAGCAGGCGGCACAAGGATGAAAACCATGTCGTTATTGACATATGACATGTAGCAACCACCTCCTGTTCCTTGGAGTGCTTGAGAGTTCGGCCATTTCTAGAATGCGTTGCTTTTACCGGGGAGATACTTGGGCAGTGCTTCAACAGGCTTGGAGATGAGGAATCCCTTCAGCCCTGCGGCTTTCTCCCCCTGCCTCCCGAACCCGAATCCGGCAAACTTGTCGTCTTTCGAGTCCGACTCGGTCGTGTTCTTGCTTGAGCCGGTGTGCAGATTGGAGACGAACGTGGGCGGGCTCGACACCATCGTGCTTGGTGAGAATGTTGGCACTTTAACGCCACCTATGTGTGTCGGCAAGGCACTCTTCGCGTGGTCGCGCCAGGACGTGAGGGAGCGTTTCGATTTCGCGCTTTCACGGAAAATTAGACCGGCAAGGCAATTCACGGACCCGATGGCGAACAGAAAGAATGCAGAGACAAGCGTGAAGGTGTCAACGTGGTGGGAGAGGATGGCTGCACCAATACTAAACACCATGTTACGTTAGAATGGACTGCAAATAGATACTCGAGAAGCCAATTGAACTTACAGCATCTGCATGAGACCGAGCGCACCTAATCCGAAGGTTTTTCCAAGCACAGGGAAGAAGCGATCGAAGAAAACGGATGGGAACCCAATTTCTGCCAGAATAAGGAGAACAGCTTGGAATATTATGAAGAGCCTGTTCAGCACTGCCCAGAATGCACCAGCAGGCTGATTGGGAACGGTACTTCCCCTAGAACAGATTTAGGACGCGTATATGGCAGAAGGATGAATACAGACGCACATAATATAGTTCATATCAATATTATCCGTCAGTGTTGAATTCGTCGTATCTCCCAGCTTCTGTCCAGCCATGAAGCGGTTTACGGCCTTGATATCATTCGATAGTGTCACGATATTGCTGCAGAACACGAGAATGAGCGACAGAATGCTCAATGCACGCAGTCCATTGAGTCCGATGAAAACGTCTGCCAAAGAAACGTTAGCCTGCCAATTTTATAAAACAGTGAAAGAACACAAACAAGCACGAGGAGGGAGTGGCATTTTGTTCGGTTATTACTGTATTAAAATCTTACAAGTAGGTAGGTGTAGAGTGGCTATAGTTCAGGATTGGATATTGAATGCTGAATGCTGGTCGTAAAAGCTGGTGTGTTATTCAAACTGCAAGGTCGCTGTCAAAGCGAGAGGCTCGTAAATTGAAAGCAGATTCTCAGTAGTTCAGCACCAGGCGTCAAAGGAATGTGGAGGAAACAAGCTTGCGCTTGAGGGTAGCGGGAGAAGAGTCAAGACAGGCAGGCGGATTTGGTAAAGAATAGCGCATCGTGGCCTCTGTTAATATATGAGTCCTTTCAGGGCCTCCGCGTCCGCCTCATGGCAGGATATTTGCTTTTGACAAGGGCCGAGGACAAGGCCATTGTTCTTCTCATTGTCTTTTGCCGACGCAAGCCAAACATGGAGTAGCGAACAGCGCGGCATCATGCCGGCATCCCTCGAACAAAGGCGTGGTCATCACAACGGATTACCTAATGCTATCGAAGTGAATACACGACAACTTGGCAAATGCAATGGGTTTAAGCCCAAGATAAGCCTACAACTTGCCTACAACAGTCCAGACGGGGTCGGGGAGCAGACTTCGGCGACGACATGTATGTACTAGACTTAAATGCCACTACGGCTTTCGTTCGATACTTCTAGAATCTACAGTTCGTATACAGCGTTCGTTTCTACATTTAATTAAGCGTCAAACTCATGGTCGGGGGTCTTTACCGAAGTCCGGAGGATGCCAGTACGGACACTTTCACTACGCTAGCGTACCTACGACTGACATAGTAATTCTTGCAACTTTTGACATGACCTATTCAACAAATTATCTACTACCCAAACAGAAAGTTACAAGAAAGACTTAGTTTCTATTCGGAATCTGATTCAACTGCGGACAACAGAAATCTCATGTCCCGAATAGTCCTGCGTGAATACATTTCTTCGAGACAACGATGGTACCCACAGCACCAAGACTAATTTCTTCTTAGAGATGTTGTTAATCTCCCTGAGAGGTTCAAGATCAATAATCCAGTGGTTGCGCTCTGTTTTTATGCCTTGCGCAAAACTTTACGGGAATCCCAGATAGCTTCAGCGCGGGTGCTTTTCATGATACTATTATCAGGTCGCACATCGCGATGTATCACACAACCTGGAGCGTTATGTCTTCAAGTACATCCAGAATGTCGATACTAACTTATATGTCTTATATGTGAATAATGAATGCACTGACCAGTAAAACTAGAGCAACTCATACATCATCGTCGCTCTCCTTAAGAGTCAGATGGCTCCCAGTCCGCTCCAATAATATGACCGAGAGCTCGTGCGTCCGTGTCCGATTCCTCTTATTTACACCACAAAAGCTCCAGTCGTTATAAATTTCACAGTCAAACAATCCATAGAAATGGACGATAGAGGCACCCTGAATTGGTTCAAGTTTGGCATAGTTCAAAGCTTCCTGCTATAGGTCTGCTACATTCTTTTCGTCTGCTAATTTTAGCACGAGCGACGGAAGATAGGGAGCTCCAGAGCATTTCTATTTTCCGTCCTTCTGTATCCGCGAGGTCTTTTATGAACTTCACCTGGAGCTCAAAAACACAACCACATCTGCCTTCCCCCCAAGATATCCCCTATTTCACAATAAAATTCGTAGGAATGTGACGAGTATTCAATATAATCTGGGGTAGAGTTCACTGGTGTTGAACGTTGATCGATGTAAGTCCTCAGGCACTGAATTTCCGGTCAAAGTCAAAATATCCCGCGACATCAGCTAGAATTTGCTTGATGGAACCTGGACTGGTTCCTAGCGAGAGATAGTTCAGTATCGACGAACGTTGAGTGTTGTGGGTCCTCAGCCACTGAGCCTGATATAGTATCCAATGATATAATTTTCAATTTATCAGACCCAAATAATGACTCGTTTGACAGAGTAAGGGTCCTATGAAATCAATGAAAGAGTCACATATGTGAGGTAAGAACATACCAGGATAAGCTTGGAATAACTGGTCATGGCAGCGTTGAAATCAGCGGCAGATGTTGGGAACCTTCAAGTTGACAAGTACGTATTTCAACGTCTGATCTCTTCCCGAGCAATGAATTTAATCTGATCTTGACGTTGTGGCAATCAATAACTCATTGTCAATAGTCACCTGAAAAGAAGAAAGAAAGTGTGAAAGAGGTTAGAGAGAATATTCGTGGCGGCGACCCAGACTTTATGCGCCTGAAAAAGTGTTTTCTAAAAAAGAGGACTTCAGGTTCGGTAGTTGCGCCAGTCATCTGTTAAAACAGGTATGCAACATGACCTTTATAATAGACAGTTGCCAGTACATATAAATTGTAGATATAGGTCGAGCTGAATCGGTATCATTGTCATTTAGATCGAATTTAAGACCAACGGTTCCTCACTGTAATTTACCAGTCCAGCGACCACAAGCTCCTTTTCTCCTCCAATCGACTGGGAATCCCCTGACCTACACCAGGTTATACTGGGGCTGTCTTGTGCTGCTGTTGATGCCGGTCAAGGCCAGAATACGACTGACGTTCTGGATAAATTGGCAGGAACCCTCTCTCTCCCCTTAGCGATGGTGCAGAGATGTTCAATTTTTCTCCCCACTTTCCGCCAAGTCCACGAGAAAACCATCCGGAGCGACGTGGTCGAATGTTTGAAATTTAAACCGGGCCCTTATTGATAAGTCGGGATTTTACCTCCATGGATTGTTCTTTATACTGTAGAGGTTGAAGGGCTCGACTCTGGATTTAAAGACAGTGCTTCAGACGCGCTCCATCCAGGATCGGGAGGTAGTATTGCAGAGGCCAGAAATTCTGCACTCCTGCCACACGAGCGTCCGCATACTGCGTCGAGGGCGTACTACTGTGTTATTTGGTCAAATTGGCCGTTGATCAAGTGTACAAAGACCTTATATGGCATAGAGCAAGACTTACCAGCAGCTTCGAGTAATCTACTATAGCGCCGCAACAATACTCAAGTTGTGGGAAATGGGTGCTACTTAGTACTTACCTCCCCGAGACTGGCATGTCAACATGTTATTCGCCCTTACTCGCCGTCTAGGATTTGCTCTTTACAGCCTTTTTGTAGCGTCGTAGGCGACATTCTTGGTTAATCTCTGGATTTATAGACCCATAGTGTGTTGATGCTTGGTTTAATGAGCATATGTATTTGGAAAGCGCAAGTTAATGGCAGTGTTGGAGATCAGGGTGATGGCAAGAGATTGTTTGGTAATGATTGTAGCACGGAAGGGAAGGATCCCTGAGCCCGCAGCCTTGCCGCACGGTCACGGTGACTTCGTCGCCGGCCTCCCTACTTCTCAGCCCTATTCGTCTTTCTCTGCCTTTTGCCTAGATAGCTGCTCTTTGTAGCTACGCATCTGCTCATAAGGCATTACTCCAATTAAAACCTAATGTCACGGCGAAGCTACGATAGTTTCACCCACGAAAGTCGGTTGTCGAAATACCGGGTTACGGACGATGATTTATTTGAGTAAGTACTCTTGCGATAGATCCATGAAAGCAACGACTAATGTGCCATTATGTAGCTATGTCTTACGCGTATCGTACGTGTGCGAGGTTCACGTCTCCTTATCGTGATATTGATAACTTGTCAAAGGCTCCTGTCGTATCTTATGACGCCAAAAGTGGCGGATTCCCCTAAGAACCAGCATGTCTCCTCTGAATCGCGAGAGCACTCGTCTCGTCTCTCCGCTCTCTCCAATTTCTCCATAGGTGACATGTTCCGAGATGTAAGGGATGGATCGAAAAGCGTCAAGTTTCCGGAGAAGCTGCTTAAAGTGTTGGAGCAGAAACTGCAGAATATTGCTATGGGGAAGGAAGCTGCGTGCGTGGTCTGAATATTTACTTGACTCATTTTCAACGTTTGTTACGCAGTTACTCGGATCAGCTGGTGCGACGTACGATGGCCAAGTTCTATGGACAGTTTATGGTGGACACTTTCAAGCGCCAGATGAAGGAAAACAGGAAGATTGAAGAACTCATTCTTATGTTTGCTACTCATGCAACATCGGTTCTCAAGAAAGAACCGACTCTAGCAGGCGAGGGCTGGAAGCTAGAACTCAACAACCAAATCGCTCAGTTTATTAAGCTGCTCCGAGAGTCACTTCGCAGTGTTAACTACGTTTCCCCTGAACTGCTGTCACGACTCGATACATATACAGCAAAGCTGGCGCCGACGCTATCTCAAAATCAAGGATACGCTCAAAGTGATTCCGGCTACGATTCTGCTTCAGTGCATACTAGTTCCAACCGGGATTCACTTCCTGTTATCAGTTCCACTATAGCAGATATGAATCTAGTTAAGATTGTCGGGAACTTGTTCAAAATTCCAGATTTAGCTCTCCAGGCAGAGGTGGACAAAATTCGTGGCACGGTTGTCACGGAAAAAGCTGCTATGACCGACTTGAAGACTTGCTTGAAAAATATAAACGCTGGAGCATCATTTCCTGGTCGTCGAGAGGATTTTGAAAGCGAAGCTGCATGGCAGCACTGGAAAATACTCGAGACAACTCATTTACAACAGTTAATGGTTGTTATGGTTCAATTCAACCCAAGTCTGGCCAAGTCAACTCCTTCCGAAATCCTTCCCTCTATCAACACCTCAAACAACGGCGCACGACCTGGCTCTCTTTACTCACAATTCGATTCTCCAGGCGCTGTAAGGCAAGGCTCAATAGGTAGTCGAAAATCCCTATTTGCAAGCCTCGATATGGATGACACAGCAGAAGGCGACGAAGAGCTTCCAGTTGGTCATCATTTCACCTTCATCCCCCCTAGTCCCAAGAAGTTTTATAAACGCCTCGTCGAGCACTGTCTCATCGCAGATCTGGAAAGAATGATGTCACCGGAAGTAGACGACAACGATGAAGTATCGCTGGGTATCCTATCGCCACCGCATATCGAACTAATTAACGAATGTGCATTACGATGGAGAATTCCTCATTCGTATCGTGCGGCGTGCTTCTTGGACCTTGTCAAGCAATTTTATGAACGTAATGACGTACCTCTCGAATGTATACCAGAAGCGCTCCAAAACGTGGCCAAAGTTATGCATGAGTCTGAACTTGAACTATGGCCCATACCCGATGTACGTTCAACGTTGCCAGTCCGGTCAAGATTTGTTTTAACTCGTAACCTTTTATTTATTTATATAGGTTGACTATCTTGCAAATGTCTACGCATCACTTTTCAATGTTTTCCTTTCATCACTATACCATGCAATGGACGCCATACCCAACTTGAAGCAATCAGATCTGAAACCTTTCCTTCCCATCCTGGAAGAAATCTATGAATCCACCCTGATTACCCGATTTGATATCGACATCAGCGCAAGGCTGCAAGACGTGGACGATCGAGTACGGCAGGTCGCAGTGGACTGGTATACCACCAGTATGCATGAAAAGCAGAGTGCGCCGGGGGTGAACAGAGCTCTTCCTCTCTTGTTGATGACCGACGAAATCGAGACGGGCGCGAAGGCGCTGGACAAGCGATTCCCCGAACCGCTTCTGGGGTATGCATTGGCTTTCTTGGAGTTTGGATCAACTGAACACTATAGCTGATTCCGCCTAATAGGAAGCTGGATATTGTCTCATTATACGTTGAAATGGTAGTTCCGCCACTATTCGATGAACTCCGTACCTCACAAAAGCGATTATTCGAGTCGTCTATGAACGGACCCACTCCAGACGTTCCGATCCAGGATATCTTTTCTTTATACAGGAGGACGACGACACTTCTGAGTATGCACCGAGCCTTCGTTCCTGAGTGAGTATTTATAATCACTGTCTTACCGCGTCCTCATTGAGCCATTTATGTCAGCCAAACCATTGAATTTGATATACCCGCCTTCTTCGAGCCGTATGTTAGGCAATGGCTAATTAATACTGACAATACAACAAAGCAATGGGTGGATGCCGTACGTTCTCTCATGTTAAGTCTTATGATATTACTAATCGGATTCATGACAGGCCGTTGGACAAGATAAGGTCTCCAATGCAAATCTTCTCTGCTTTGCTTCATCTGATGAATTGATTAGTTTGAAGCAGAAGGCGCAGAAGGTCACAGCTCGTCTATTGTGGATCTGTTCGACTCGTTGCGCAGCCCAATCAACTTCTTGCAAGATTTAAAGTGGGAGGATGCATACCAAGAAGGCCGCTTTTTCACTAGCCTGGCGAAAGTTCGTACCTCCAGGTCTTACATCTACATACTCTTACATCGATCCCTTAGACGATATCTAAAGCCATCGACCAGTACTGCCGCTCAGTAGAAACACTCTTCCTCAACGAAATGTTCCCTCGACCTGCCGACTATCTACAGCCACAAAAATCATCGGCTTGGCTAGAAAAAGCACGTCAAATCGCTACTCCAGGAGAGAAGCGCGTTGAGCCATTCAACTTCCGCGCAGAGTCGTGCGTAAAGCTGAATAACATTGAGGCCGCAAGAAAGCTACTGGACAACATGTACAACCAGATGGAGGCAGATAAGATTGCCGAGGTTATTCGCTCGTCCGCGCCGCCGGTGCCAGACAAACATGATCGAGATACTTTCTTGTTTTCGGTGAAGATTGCCCTAGCTGAAGCCCTTGTGCCTTTGGATAGCTCGCCTAGCTCTAAGCTGGATACGTTTGTGACGCTCAGTGACGAATCAGGGACGAGACTGGCTAAAACGAGAACCATCTACGAAAGCTTGAATCCAAGATGTGCGCCGGTCTTTTTGAAGCCTTTTATGTCAGTAACACCCGCTAATTACTTGGAATATTACAGGGGACGAAACGTTTGATCTCTCTGTTGACAAGCCACTATGGCTGATGGTATCCGTGCGAGACCGTGCACTGGTAGGTAAACATGATATTGTCGGACGCGCATATCTCTGCTTGGATCCCCGGAGATTTAATGACTTCCTGTCGCATGAGCTTTGGATGGACCTGGACACACAAGGCAGAATTCTTGTGCGTGTGAGTATGGAAGGCGAGAAGGACGATATTCAGTTTTACTTCGGGCGAGCGTTCAGGAGTCTGAAGCGCGCCGAGGGCGACATGCTGCGTATATTTATTGACAAGGTACGCTTTCTTATCACAGAGAACTAAAAGCAAACGTTCAATGTACTTTTCCCTAGATGTCGCCATTCATCCAGCAATGTCTGTCTAGAAACGTGATCAAGACGCTGATCAAGTCGCGAGATCAAGGCATGGACTATAACAAGGCCCTTGGGAACGTGACGGCGCTCTATCGCTCCGCCCTTGGCTCGACCTCAGGGGATCCCCAAATTCCTCTACCATCCTCGGAGAAGCCTCGCATGCGGCCGGAGGAGCTGACGGATGTGGAGATCGAGCAGGCGATCATGCCACTATTCGACTATTTCGACGCAAATTTGCAAACACTTAACACGTATCTTAGCGACACTGCGAAGGAGATGGTTATGGCGCGCGTGTGGAAGGAGGTGTTGAGTATCTTCGAGGGGCTGTTGATACCACCGTTGAGTGAGATTGCGAGCGATATGAAGCCGCTGTCAGATAAGGAGGTGGATGTGGTGTTCAGGTGGCTGAAGGTGGGTGGTTGAACACGCCCTTCTACTCATGATTAATCTTCTGCTTCTAGTTCTTGCGGGACTACTTCTACGCGAATGGTGAAGGGCCGGTGTCCCTGGAGGTGCTGAACAACCAGAAACATCGCGATGTCCTCTCCATCCGCCTGTATTATGACTGGCATACGTACGTCTCATATAATCATTTCATCTACCACCTGACACGTTAACTCTCTACAGCGACGCGCTGATGGAAGAGTGCGTGCGCATGATGCAGCAGACGTTGCGCGCGGCTCCTTCTATCAAGAAGCGAGCAAAGAGTGTGTACCAGCAGCGCAACCTTGGCACGATTAAGGAGCGCAAGAAAGAGAAGAAGCAGGAAACGACAGAGTCGCACAGCGCGCAGATCATTATGAGGATACTACGCATGCGGTGAGTGGTGCTTCTCTGCTTCTCTTTAGATTGTGCTAAATCTGTTCTTGCAGGCCACGAACACAGGAGTTCATCGCTCAACAGTTACAGATCATGGCGGCTATGCAGGCTGAGCAGGAAAAACATGCAAGAGAAGCAGAGGAACGCAAGCTCAAGCGCCAGCAAAACCGTGCGGAACAGCTGCCCCCCGTTCCATCACTGCCCCCGCAGTAATGGCAGTGTTTGCCGCAACGATTCTCAAATGTGACTATCTCTCGTTTGCTCTACCCTCTCTCCTATTTCCGCATCAACATACATACTCATCGCCTACACTGGAATACCATATAATGCTCTTTCCCTTTTCTTACCCCCATCCGTATTCTGTGGCCGGTCCCCAACCTAGTGTTATTCAGTAGTATATCCACTCCGGCTTTCGCTAATCATTTATGCTGTACTTACATACACTGGAACCCTCTTATCTTCTGACCCATACAATATTGTACGGTATATGTTTTTGGAAAGGTTCATCAGCCCGTCCGAAACAAGTAGGGTCAAGGAAAGCATCGAGATTAGAGAGCCACATTCTGCTACACTCCGGTAGATTAGGGCAGACTCTGACTAAACTAAATTAAGCAGTCTCTCGGTGGCAATTCCCTGCGTGTGCTATTGTATTTTTGGATCATGTCCTATGTATCATGTCCCTTGCATGTCCATGTCAGCGACTTGTTTTGGAAAATTACTTCATACGAAAATACACAAATATGATCCTTTATCAATTCATACCAACACTCTCAGTTGCTCTCAAGTCGCCTTTGTGGCCTTCGTCCTATAGGGCAAGTACACGAGTACTGATGATCCTACATAGTACAGACCTACTTACAGCGTATATGTATTCAGCTTTCAGATTCAGGCCCGAAGATGTATGTCCATATCTGAAAATCATGGAACAGATAGGAACGGGTTGGGAACGAGTCTAAATCGGACTTGATTTTTATACGGTTGATCTTGCGTTGATCCTTATCCGTATCACCATTGTCATGTATAATTTGAATAAGCATCATTATAGTGTATCAATTGACTGCATCTGTGGGCAGAGTTACCCTCACCTTCCGACCTTCGTAAGCTTTGGCACGCGTGTGCTGTTTTTACTATGTACTATGTACCGCACCTTTGATTTTTTGATTGGTGGACACAGATCCCACGCGGATCACTATATCATCTTCGGCAGGCATTATATAATATGCATACATACATCAAAGGTGTAATAGGGTGTAATATCTCATACACTCGCTTAGACACGAGCTCCTCAGCCGCTTTGCCCGATTTCAAACTCTAAATATGTTGGTATATAAGCAATGACAATCTACCTGGCAACTCTTCGAGCCGGCCTCCCTTCAACTCCCTCAGCCAGAGTCGCTTACCGTATCACCGCTGAGCGGGATATTACTGGAAAAAAAAACTCTTTGAAATGCGTTTCGTCACTCAATTTATTACTTTCTCGCTTCTCCTTGCTGGCAGTACCCTTGCCCAGCCCCATGACACAGACACGGACACCACATCGCCAGCCAGGCACTTCGAAGCTGGCAACAGGCTCGCCAAGGTCCGTTTAACCTCAACACCGTCCTGCGCCGAGCTAGACGTGAGTACAGTGCCATACATCTCAAATGCTTGAAATGTCTAATGTCGATATAAAGCGTGGAGGACAAGCGCACACTCATCCGGCGTGTGTAGTAGACGCATCTCGAGGCAGCGTCGCTCTAGACACGCCATTGCGGCAGGTTGCGAGTCCCCCAGTAACAATGGCGTCCTTGGACAAGCGCGGAAAGGTCAAAGACTTCTTCATGGGCAACGAACTCGAAAGAGCGAACAGAGAGGCCCAGTGGGCGCACGAGAGCGCAGCAAAGGCGAACCACAAAACGGCGCTGAAGCAGCTAAAGCTAGGCGGGAAGAAATTGCTCAAGAATAATGGCTCGGCACTCGATAGCAGCAAAAATCACATTGAAGAGACACAGAATCACCGTGAAAAGGCGAACGAGTTCCGCATGCTGGGTAAGACCACGGACTACAAAAGCATGTCCGCCAAAGAACGGGAGGACGCTATTGCATATGCGAAACAGTCTGCGCGAGAAGCAGAACTGTCCAAGTCAAACGCAAAGCGAAATCGCCCATAGGTACATACATGATACATCATTCTTAGATTCGGAAACGACGCGGTATCCAACGGCATGAAGACGACATGGGAAATAATGGCGTTGCACTAGCGTGCTAATATATTACAAATGATAGTAATCCGTTTGAGACCATGTATGTATGTAGTTTCCGCGTTTCGTCCGCATTTAGATTGCAATGGGAGGCAATGGGACAGAAGTCATTTTTGTAAATGTGTGGAGCCGAGTGCTATTGGACATATGAAAACGGAGATCATCAAGCGTCATCTCACATTTACGCTTGAGTTCCTTTCAAACCAAATTCGATATCACTTTGCAGAGACGAGTATGTAAGCAAGCTCGATTCTCTTTTGTTGAACTAGTAGTGGGATTCTGATATGCGCACTGTATACATAGTGTATGAACTTGGATGGGATACATGTCTAGTAACTACTGGTGATCCGAGCAAACGCCGTGTGAAACAAGTGGGAAACTCTTGACAAAAGATATCTACAATGTAAAAGATGGAGGCTATCAGGAGACTGTTATTAGAACCAAGTTAGAATAAAGTATCGCTTATGCGATAGAGCCTTGCTGTTATTTAATTATACAAATCTACATTGTTCAGAATAATGAAAATATCTCATCAGGACAACATCAGGAGCAAAATAAAGAAGAAGCAACGAGTAATATATAGGTTTCGACCCAATTTCGACCAAGCGTGGGGCAGAACTTTCGAAAGGCATTTGGAGGGGTCCAGTATTCAGGTATGTTTGATAGTGTTTGATCATAAGAGGGCAGAACTTTCGAAGTGCATTTGGAGGGGTACAGTATTACTGTATTCAGGTAAGTTTGGTCGTGTTTGATCCTAAGAGGGCAGAACTTTCGAAGGGGATTTGGAGGGGCACAGTATTCAGGTAAGTTTGGTCGTGTTTGAAACTGAGAGGGCAGAACTTTCGAAGGACAGATACCATATATAGATTAATTACGACCCGGTAGCAAGGCCACTTGCTGAATACACGTGGGAATTGTTTCGGCAAACCCCGTTATGCTGCCCACCAGCACTGGTAGCCTCAGCAAAGCCTTAGCCTATGTACCGTGACAGCGTGCTATACAAATGAGAGCATGAGTACTGGTGCAGCTGGAAGGGGATGAGTGACAGGTGAGCCGACTGGGGTAAGATGTTAGAGAAGGCGCTTATTCGGCGCCTGAGCCGAAGGCTTTCATGCAACTTTCAAGTTTCAATATTCAATTGTTATCTGCTCAGCTGATATCTGCTGATCGTGCTATGTTTTGTCGTGTACTGACTAGAAGTGCCTGGACCCCGGTAGTCACAAAGTCCTCTGCCAGTACATAAAATAATATTTAGCACGAAGGTCCAGCTCGGTGCGGGTTTCGAGGGCAGGCTTTGGGCACGTATGGCACGCAGCATCATCATATAAGAAGTTGTTCGCATCGAACTTATGCTGCGCTCTGCGTGTAAGCGGAGGAGTTAGTTCCGGACACGGACTTGGCGTGTACGGGATATGAGTTTAGGGCGAAATGCCTCAGAGGCGCCCGATGACCAAGGACTGATTACGCTGGCTGGATTAACACGTGTAAATGGTATTTGGGTCCTCGATCGGCGCCAATGACAGCATGTAGATGGCTCGTAGATAGTTTATTCTTACCTCTGACATTTCTGAATGCATAACCTTGCATAACGCGGGGTGGGGTTGGAGCAGAAACAAGAGGAGACGCTATGACGTCTACATTGCATTTTACGGTGCGTTTGAACTTTACCGGCCGGGCAAAGAGGGCGGAAGGACACGCGCCGGTCAGCATCGTCAGAGCGCTGCCGGAGCGTGTCTCGAGATATGTTATGTTATGTTTTGATGGAGGACATATATCCTCGTTCCTCGGCGTGCCTTTGTCTGCCTGCGGGCTGTGCATTACTGTGCACTGCGCACAGTGCGGACAGTAGGCGCCGCTACGAAGTTGGTGCTCACGATAGACAATAGCCAGGAGATTAGGCGAGCTGCGGGGGATTGGCGCTGCGCAGAAGAAGTGAGGAATAGAAGTGATCTGCAGTGTGACAACCACAGATTTATGTCAAAAATCAAGGAATATGCTTTTTCAAGTAGCTCTTCTACCTAAAAGTTAATGAATAGAGTTTGATAAATATTCAAGTGCGGATGTTGCTGTCACAAAGGGATTCAGTCATATAAGGAGCGGCAGCCGGGGCGGAGCCAAGCCTTGATCAGATTTGGAACACATACGTTACATTTCTCACAACACACCTTGCCCTCGTCCACATCCTTTCCCTCCCTTCCCGCATGCAAAGCTCGCATATGCGATGCTCTCCTCGATCACCTCTTTCCTTCCTTCAGCGCTCCATCTTGGTCCGGTACAGGATCTTCCGCGCCCCGCCATCAATCCAGACACGGACGACGAGGACGACGGCGGACAACAGCAGAACGCTGTAGATGTCGACCCGGACGTAGCCGGTAACCACCAGGCAGGGAGAGGGAAGGAGAAAGAGAAGGATAAGCTTGCAAACGAGGTATGTGTTGTCATTTCGTTATTCTTCCAGCAAGGCAGAGTGGACGCGCATGCGAGAGGGGCGCTATGGTGTACAAGTCGGCATGGACTTAAGAGGCTTCTCAAAGGTCATAGTGCAACCCACAGAGTGCGGAATTGGTCTTCCGGCGCTCTCATTTGTGCATACATTCTCTTGACGCTCGGCCTGTACCCCTGCCAATTACTGCGACGCGCGATGAACTTGAACACAAGCAAAACGCCACATCCACCTCAACCATGTCGCTTTGAAGTTATCAACTTTTGAATGGAAGTTAATCCGAGCGGACGATTTTTAGCGGTTGCACTGAAGGCGAAGATGAACTGGTGGTGCTAGTGGTAACACGGTTGCGGAGCCGGAGCACGTTCGATGTTCCAGAGCATTAGTGAATGTTTCTTCGCCGTGGCGAGGTTAATTTCTGTGCGGCGGCGCTGCAAAGGCGACGAGCGGAAAGACGTGGGCAACACCCGACCAGCGCATGACTCCGTCTTACCCGGCGCCAGCGCTCTCATCAATGTATTTCTCGTGCATCTGACCGACAACACCCACATCTTACCCAATAACACGCTATACAATATTGGCGACTGTCACATCCGCCCGGTGCAGACTAAGCACCGAACATATGCATGTCTTTCTGCAACCCCAGCCTACCGATTCTCATCTTCATCTCCACTCTTTGATGCGGAGTCCCCTGAGCCGACATGGAGTATCTTTCTCCGGACGATGCTCATACGCTCGCCTCGTTCCAAATGCCTATGCTTAATGAGGAGGAGAGAACCACCTTGCACTCCCGTTCGTTTCGCAGTCCGCAGGCCACAACGGAAATTAACCAAATACGAGAACAAAATACAACAAGATAGCAAATAACGAAGAGAAATAGTGAAATGCTCACACTGGGGAGGTCCGTATGCCGGCCATGTTAGCAGCTCCAAGTACCCATTTAGGAGGCCGTCAATGATAGTTCCCTCGAAGTTATGCACGTCCATCCTCCCGGGCCGTGGCTCGCTATGTTTCGCACAACACGCACCAGCAGCGTCTCACAGCACGGAGAATGTCATTCTCTTTTCTTTTACGGCGCATGGATGGGTGTATGCAGTTCTCGCATCTCCCAGACCCTCATTGCGCTCTCGACGGGCATCTCGTCCACTCCACCTTTTTCTTTTTCTGCCCACATTGGATTATTTATCTATCTATTTTATATATCTGACCTTAATATGCACAGACCTTCATCTTTGTCCGCCCTCCTCCCTCCAAGTCGAACCACCCGCTCAACCTCCAGGTGCAGCTAGTACCCCCTAATGCCAAGCCACCTTCGGGAGTAGCCACGAGCTCTGGCGAACCGACGACCCCCACATCGGCGCGGAGCAGCTCAGATGGCGCCTCACTAGCACGTACGAGCTCAGGACGCTCAGATACCTCTACTAATTATTACGCATCCACCACCTCCTTCGCCTCTGTCTCCACCGCCTTCTCTACCACCTCCTCCGCTCCCTCATCTTCTTCTTCTCACCACCGGCGTACCATTATTCCCTTATATAACCTCCAGGCGCACAATGTTCTAACAAACGTTATCGTGGATGCGGGGACAGATGCCAAGATCGCAAAATTTCAGAAGAGGGGCATTGAGCTGATTGACCTGGCGCTACTGGAACCCGTCGAAGTATGGGGCCCGAAGGATAAGGACGGGGAGAGGGAGGCAAGGCGAGAAAGTATGCGAATTAGTGTTGATGAGATGGGCGCAGTTGTCCAGGCGCCGCCAGTGATGGTTGGCGCTGCACCTGCTGGAGCTGCCGGGAGCCGGAAGGCTAGGGGATTAGTACCTCCTGGAAATGGGAATGCATCGGCGGGGTCGTCAGCTGCATCCCTGCATTCGTATTCTCATG
Organism: Stropharia rugosoannulata; assembly: GCA_028532985.1. Lineage (NCBI taxonomy): Eukaryota > Fungi > Basidiomycota > Agaricomycetes > Agaricales > Strophariaceae > Stropharia > Stropharia rugosoannulata. Next base: position 1,863,330 of record JANCIK010000010.1, on the reverse strand, counting down.
CGAGCCTCCGAGGCTCTGCTATGTCCACTGAACCCTCATCGTACCACCCTTCCGCCTCAGAAGCTGTCCCGGCTCAGACATACGTTCCCCCGACACATTCCCAACAGCCTCCTGTGGCAACGATGCCCCCACCCCCTCCAAAACGCAATATATTCAATAAATTGTTCAAGAAGAATACTCCGAGCTCATCCTCGGTGGCTGTCGCCGCGTCGTCGCCTCAGTCTACTCCTAATCTCGCCCCTACCTCTGGCGCCGCTCGTTCGTCTCCTCCGAGTGACCTAGCTGGACCGTCCAATCCGTTCTCTGCATTTTCGCTACACCCCGCGCCAGTCGCCAACCGCATATTCGGGGATAAACGCGGGAGCACTGGAAGGGGTACCCCACCCCCACCGCCGCTCGCGCTACAGCCGCCCACCTCACCCGTATCCTCGTCTTCGCAACAGGCAACGCCAACGCAAGCCGCTACACCGCGCGCCAGTGCTGGTGTCGGTAGTATGGGGGCAGAGGAGGAGGACCCTGTATCGCCTACACTAACTGTCGCTCCGTCAAGAGAAAAAGAAGGCAAAGGTCATGCGAGGAACTCGAGCCTAACAGCCGCGATTGCCATGCCGTTCAAGACCACACTGGCGAAGAACCGGACTCGCCTGTCTGCGGCTGTGCAGGGGTTGAGTTTGGGACCTGGGCAAGGTCAAAGCGGAGGCGAGAGTAAGAATGCAAGTGAGAACACGAGTAAAAATCCAAGTGGGAACCCAAGTCCGGCGGGGAGTGATGTTGAGCTAGGGAGGCGAGGGAGCAAGGAGCTTGGGAGTCGGGAGGCAAGGTATACCAAGGAGAAAGGATTGATGAAGCGTGACGCCTCCCCCAACCCGAGCCTCGCGCGGAACAGCAGCCACAGTCAACTAAGTCTCGATCATACGCAACTATACCAGACGCAGACGCATCCACAACACTATGCACAGAACCAAATGTATCCATTGGCGCTCACGTACTCTCAAACGCAGAACAGGGACGAGCTAAAGCAGCAGCAGCTCATGCTGCGCCCGCCCATCCTGGGCATCCAGCCGACATTTGTCTCGTCCTCGTCCAACATGCCACCGCCCGCTTCGCCGAATCCGTTTGCAGCTCTCAGCCCGCGCGCGGCGGAGGCCTCGGACAGCTTGCTCGTGGGCCAGCGCGCGCTCATGTACGTCTGGCTGGTGCGCCGCTGGCTGAAGCGCCGGCCCACGGTGGGGCTCGGGGGCGCGTTTAGCAGTATGGGTGGCCCAGGCAGTATGCTCGGTGACTCAGGTTCGAGCTTTTTTGGCGCCAAAGGGAAGGGCCAGAGCCCGGGCGACGCCGGTCTTGTGTATGGCGGCATTGAGGTGCGCTTTGAATGGAAACGCGCGCGCGGCGGGAAGGGCACGAAGAAGAGCCGCCGGGGAAGGCGTCCGACGACGGCTGGCACGGTCGAGAGTGATGAGGGGAGTGTGAGGCGGCGAGACTATGCCCTGATGAGAGAGGCGACGAGGGAAAGGGAGGGGAGCAGAGATAGGGAGAAGGACAAAAAAGCGAAAAGGATGAGCGGGGGGAGCTTTAGTACTGCTACGGTCTCGGAGGAAGGCGATTCACTTGCTGGTCGTCGAGCGAGAAAGGGCACGAGTTCTACAGCTGACGGGGAAGAGAGCGACCCGGAAGACTCGGAGACGCCGTGGGTGTGCACGTTGAAGATGCGCAGGAGTGCTCTAGCTGGTATGTTTTTTTCTTCTTCTCTGTCTATTGGTCTTCGCTTCCTTCATTTCTCTTTTTCGGTTTCTCATCGTTTCACATCTCTTTCATAACTGCATAATTAACTCACCCTGTTCCAGTTAATGCCGGCGCAGCGCCTGAGGTGACGCGCATCAAAGTCGGTACGCTCTCACCAACGCCACACCATCCAAAGGTCGTTGCAATGCTCAAGGTTCCATTCCCACTACCGGATGTCGAGGTCGAGCGCATGGGCGTCGTACGTCGGAAGGGGTTCCCCATTCCTGGTCAAGGTGGAAGGCCAAATGAAAACGGTGACGATGATCAACACGAAGAATCACGAGAGCCATACCGTGGATTGACGCTCACCGCCGAGGAGATCAAGGATATGGTGTGTAGCACTGGCTTATGGCTCGTCGTTCGCGAAGGTTTTGGAGGCGTGGGCCGGGTCAGTAGGAAGGGCGATGGGTGGCGGCTGAGGGCGTAGTCGCCTAGGTGTGGCAATAAGGTTTCGAGGGTAAGCTGGAAGGCATGTTAACTTATCTATTAGGATTTCTCTCTTTTCTTTTTTTTATGTTTCTATATCTTTCGTCTTTGCATAGTGCTTCGCAATATGGCATGGTAATTGTCGGTTTGTACGGCTTTCTCCGTTAGGTTGCATTTCCACCACTCCATTTCCACTTGTTTTTGTTTGAGTTTTGCTATATCATCATGATCATGACCACATATATGTTATATTACTCCTCTTCATGCCAGATTGAAATACTCACGGATGCAATAAGAGCAACGAAAGGGGAGGTCTGAAACGTTCGGATACAGTAAACATCCATAAAATCAAAAATGATAAGGTGAGCAGACCAGAAAATAATCTAACCCAGACAAATCTTTTGATTGAGAAGAAACAAGTTCTAAGTGAATTTTGTTGACTAGACAATGTAATCATAGTAGGGCAATGGAGGAAGATAGATCATAGTACACCACGCATGGTGTCACAGGCAAATAATAAAAGAGCGGAAGTACATATAACAAACTTGATAGATTTTTCGTTAGTTTGACAGTGACATTTACCGATTACAAGGGATTAGTACAACCTTTTTGATCTATTTCATTGGTGTCTCGTGGCGGCCAAGTGGCGGCCATAATCCAAGTAGAGTTTTATGCATGTTGTGCTTCCCAAGTGCTTCCTTCCCTTTCCTCCCGGACGGGAAACATAGCACATCACATGATATGTCATACCAGAAGTTCAACTGCAATTCTTTTTCAAATTCCAACCATCCTCTCCAAATCCTCTCTTCCACCTTTCTTCGATGTAACACCATCCGAACTTATGTCTAAAGCTTCACCTGCACACTACTGTCTGCTGTCCTGCTGGGGGATAAGCTCACCTCTAAAAATTTACTTGATTTCATGACTAAGGTCCAATGATCATTGACAAGGTCCGATTGACTTGAATTACACCACGTACGTTTCAGTAGAATTGAAGGAGTGTTTGCATCACCGAGGTTGGCTGACAAGTAAGTTTATGTGTCTTATGCTCATGCTTACGCGCTAATAGATGTGGTCTCAAAAAGATGACTTTGGTGATAGCATCTTTGCGTACCGCCGCACGGTTGACGCATGATTATCGCTTTCTAATCTCATTCCCTCCTCCATTCTCATTACCACATGCGAAGAATAGTACTCACAAGACCGAAAAAAAAACTGAGGGCATATATGCACGTATATTGGCTGGAGCCAGAAACTGAATTTCAAGGCGGGTCTCTTACAACAGTTGTCCGCCAACGTCAAAACACTTTCGCATACAGTCGCTGACTTTGTCTATATTGCTACGCCATTGTAGGGCTTTTCAAGAACATACTTAGGCTGGCTGCGCTGTCTGTTTGGCAAGTTCTTCGGAAGCTCTACTCTCCAACTACTCTCTTAATTCTGGGTGGCATCAAAACTCATAAATATCAAATTCCTGTTTCTGACAAAAACGATATAAATATTTCTTTGAAAAGAAAACATTTGAGCGGATCTCTCCACCGCTGTATGAAAATAAGTTTCTAAGTCTCATAGGCTAGAAGTCTGGCATGATGCACAAACAATAGCGGAGGTAAAGTGGATTGTTGGATTTCACGGTGTAGCGTTAATTACCGAGGGGATATCACGTGTATATATACGTTAACGGGTTACTCTCACATCCACGAAACCTGCACTGCTAACCTCTGCCGCTGGCCACCGACTATCTCGACTAGTTACACACCCAGCTATGGCGACCTCAAAGCTCCCAGTCCTTGCATTGCCCCATCCTCTTGTGCTGCTCCCGGCGTCCCGTTTTACAATGCCGGTCTCTAAAGAAATAGGGGAGATGCTGCTCTCACTCATTGAGGAGTCTGAGGCGTTGCCAATAGTGGCGGCAATCCCAATAACAAACTCGACAACCCAGCCTGATGCAGAACCCGTATTATCTGAGTGGGGGACTGCTGCTCGCGTCCTCCGTCTCGTCAAGCCCCCTGCGCGAAATCCCCGTCAGCCATACCTCGTGTCTCTCCATGGTCTCACCCGGGTGCGCCTCATTCATTCGAAGAAGTTGACGGCCGAGGATCTACTTCAAATGCCTACACATGACGTCGAGTATCCGCCGAGTGAGAAGGTCCCATCCTCGGAAGCAGTGGAGAAATTCAAGCAGACAGCCCTGCGACTGCTTGATCGCCTTGCAAAGGATTCGGTGCAGCAGTCCAGGAAGGATGGGTACAACAAGATCGCAAATATGCTAAGCGACATTGCTGACGCACGGACGCCTTGGATGGCGGATATTCTTATTGGGAGTGTCAATGGCGAATACACTGATAAACTCGGTAAGTGTTTGATAAATGTGCGGGGATGCATCCCGTTTGTTTTGAAGCTCGATTTATCTTCCATCGGAAGACTTATCGAGAAATCTTTATGCGGGGTGCTTTAACTTGCAGTGGACACATCGGTTCCTCTGCTCCTGTGCATGCAGTTCCCATATCTAATTTTAGCACTGACGCCATCTTACCTAGCTATCCTCGGTACTCCAGATGCAGAAGCCCGTTTACAAATCGCGACCGAAATCTTCATTAAACAGGCATCAATATCAGAAGTGTCTAAGAAAATTGCAACTGCAGTAGATGAGAGCCTTTCGAAACAGCAGAAAGAGTTTTTCCTTCGTCAGCAACTTGCAGCTATCCAGCGGGAACTGCATGTTCTACAAAGGTCTAACGGGTCCTCGTCACCTTCTAACACTCCAGCTTCGAATGAGTCCGGAGGAGCAAGCGAGCTAGACGACGATGAACAACATGAGGCAGATGACATGGCCGAACTGAAGAAGAAGATCGAAGCAATGGAACCTCGATCTGAAGAGCGTAAGATGGGCGTGCGCGAATGGAGAAGATTGAAACGCATTCCTGCAGGAAGTGTCGAAAATGGTGTTATCAGGTCATATGTGCGTTGGTCGACTTGAGTCTATAACTTCTGTTTTCTAAACTTGTTTTGGCAGCTCGAATGGCTCACCAGGGTTCCATGGAACAATTCAGGATCCGTTACATCGGATGAAACGGGGATCCCGAATCTGAAGGACAAGTCGTTCCTGACTATGGCCCGCACCCAGTTAGACGCAGATCATTTTGGTCTCGAGAAGATCAAGAAACGTCTCATCGAATACCTCGCCGTTGTGAGACTCAAGGAGTTAAACGCTGAACGGGAGGCCCTGGAGGAGCAGAAGCGAATAGAAGCGATTGCGGCTGCGCCAGATGCGGAGGCAAAGGCAAAGCCTGCGACAGAATCAGATAAGAACTTAGATAACGGCACTACTGTCGTTCCCTATGATAAGCAGCAGAAGGCTTCTGAAGTCAAGAAACCCTCAATTCGACCAGTGAAGAGGAGCATTAAAGGGCCTATTCTACTGTACGTACGGAGAGCTCTGATCGTCACATTTCATTGATTTGGCATGTTTACAGGTTTGTTGGCCCTCCTGGGACAGGAAAAACGTCTCTGGGTCAATCCGTTGCAAAGGCGCTTAACCGGCCTTTCCAGCGTATTTCATTGGGCGGTGTTCGCGACGAAGCCGAAATCAGAGGCCACAGGAGGACATATGTTGCAAGTGGTCCCGGATTAATCGTTCAAGCACTGAGGAAAGCGGGCAGAAATGATCCAGTCATTCTTCTGTAAGTGAAGTTAACACTGTCTTCTGATGTGACATTAACTAGGTATTTAGAGACGAAATTGATAAAATTGGACAGAGCAACTTCCACGGGGATCCTGGAGCTGCACTCTTAGAAGTGTTGGACCCGGAACAAAACAATGCATTCAACGTAAGCTGCTGTGTTTGTTATTTGGCAATTTATGTTAACGCTGAATCTGGTTCGACTTAGGATCATTACATTAATGTTCCCATAGATTTAAGCCAGGTTCTCTTCATATGCACAGCTAACTCACTGGAAACGATTTCTGCGCCTCTGCTAGATCGTTGCGAGATCATTCAGCTGAGCGGTGCGTATTACATCGTTTCAATGCGTTGCAGTTCCCGTCTACAATCGAATTAACTTCGGAATCAGGCTATACGTACGACGAGAAAATGCACATTGCCCGCCGCTTCCTCCTCCCAAAACAACTCAAAGCTAACGGTCTCGAAGCCTCTCATATCGAGATCACAGAACCTGCACTATTACACATTGCAACTCGCTACACGAGGGAGGCAGGTGTGCGTAGTCTCGAGCGTGCTATTGGCGGTGTGGTCAGGTACAAGGCAGTAGAATGGGCAGAATATCTGGATTCGACAGCTGCAGAGAGCGATGGTACCATAACTGCAACACTCCCTGAAGCTCAGTTGTCATCGCAGACCGCTAATAAAGGATACGATCGTGTCGTGGACGAGAGTCAGCTGGAGAAGATTCTGGGCATAGCTCGCTGGGATGGTGAGGAGAAAGAGCGAGATGAAAGGCGCGGAGTGGTTTATGGTCTTGTGGTGATGGGCCAGGGCGAGGGTGGGATTTTGCCAGTAGAGACTATCGCCCTTCCAGGTTCGGGGAAACTCAAGTTGACAGGGAGCCTGGGTGATGTGAGCTGCCTCCTCTTCCGTTGAGACGACATGACTTATACCGTTTGTTACCTGCAGGTCATCAAAGAAAGTGGAGAGTTGGCTCTGAGCTGGGTCAAGATGTACGCGTATGACCTGCACATTACAAACTCGCGCCTGGAAGATCCATTGAAGGTGCCTGAGCCGATCGACATCCACTTGCATCTCCCGGCTGGCGCTCAAAAGAAGGATGGGCCCAGTGCTGGTATTGCTATGGTGAGTGGCTGATTTGTTAGCCTCACTGCGAAATGTATTGATATTTGTTGATCCTAGACTTGCGCGTTTGTCTCCCTGCTTACTGGGGCCTGTGTGCCTACAAATATTGCAATGACTGGAGAGGTAATTTCTGTACAACTTTCCCGCATACGTACTGCTTCTAATCAACCGTCCAGATTACCCTCCGTGGTCGCGTCACCCCTGTTGGCGGCATCAAAGAGAAGGTTCTGGGTGCACATCGTGCTCAAATCACCAAAGTCATTCTGCCATGGGCAAATCGCAAAGACGTGGAGCATGATGTTGCTCTGGAAATCAGGAACGAGATCGAGTTTGTGTTTGTCCGCACTGTTCGCGAGGCTCTCGAAGCCGCCTTTGGAAAGGGCGTTCTCGCGTGGAGGCGACAAACGATGCTGCTGGAAAGTCGACTATAGATATTGAACCTCAACCAACTGCGCGTCGCACCGTGGACTCTACGCGACAATCTGTTTCTCTATTTCTTAATTGGCCCCCATTGCCGGTGGATGTACTAAAGTTTTTTTGTTTTTTGTTTTGTTTTAGGTTGCATATAAGTTCACAAATTCTGTATCATTTTCAAATTGTAGCTAGGCAAAATTCTTGTAAATAATAGCATATCACGCACTCTGCATTCGGATTCCTTGCTTCTTGCTAGGCCTTGCTTGCGCCCAGATCCGCCAAGTCGGCGCTGTCATTCCCAAGTCATTCCGGTGTAATTTGGTCAAGGCAAGTCAAGTGTTCCGATGCCAGCGAAGCGCTTAGCATCACGTGTTATGAGTTATTGACGTGTCCATCGTCGTGGCGGCTCGCGGTGCCCAATAATTAGTTCTCGTTTCTACTTTCGCCCCTCTGCCCTTTCCTCGATGCTGGTTTAGATCTATAATATCAATATGCGAATAACGACACTACTCTCGCTCTCTGCTCTTACGTGGATCCCTCAAGTCGTCCAAGCGTCGGTGCTGGCGATCGACTACGGCAATGACTTCATTAAGGCGTCCCTAATGAAACCTGGCGTACCGTTTGACGTCCTTTTGAACAAGGATTCAAAACGGAAAATCAGCTCTGTGGTCGCTTGGAAAAAGGGGGATAGGCTATTCGGCCAGGATGCTTTTAATTTGGTACGTTTGCATGGACTGGTCAAATAGGGACTCTGGTATTGATTCACTTCATTGACAGGCCTCCAGATTTCCACTGGACACCTTTTCATCCTTAAAAATTCTACAGGCAGCGCCATATGAGGCGCCAGTAGTCTCGTACTACAACGAAGTCGTCGGACCGGAGGTTGTAGAGTCTGAGCGCAAGACCGTCCTGCTTAAGCAGTCGGATGGCAAGGAATGGGCTGTTGAAGAGCTCGTCGCAATGGAATTTGCCTACATAAAGCACCTCGCCGAGCTTGTCGCCAACGAAAAGGTCACCGATGTCATCGTCACTGTTCCGCCCTACTACTCCCAGTTCGAGCGTGACGCCATCGCCGACGCCATCGAAATTTCCGGTCTCCGGACGCTGGCCTTAATCAACGATGGTACCGCAGTAGCGGTAAACTACGCTATGACTCGCACTTTCACGACGCCCGAGTACCATATTATATACGACGCGGGTGCTTCGGGCATCCGGGCTACCGTTGCATCTTTCACAACAGCCAATGATCCCAAGACAGGCGCCGCCGGGACACACATAGCTGTGGCTGGTGTGGGATACAACCGCGACATAGGAGGCATCGAGCTTGATAGGCGCATGCGCAACATTCTCATCGAGGCGTTCAATGCCAAGGCAAACCGGGATGTCCGCGAGGACAAACGCGGGATGGCGAAGTTGTGGAAGGAGGCACAGCGCGTCAAGGCCATCCTCAGCGCTAACACCGACGCTATGGCGCAGGTCGAGAGTGTCGCATGGGATGTGGACTTCAAGCAGAAGGTCACCAGGGAACAGTTCGAGGACAGGTGCAGGGACCTAAAGGGCGAATTTGCCAGGCCCATTGCGGAAGCATTGGCGATGGCTGGGCTCACCATTGACAATATTACCTCCGTCATTCTGACCGGTGGCAGCACCAGGACGCCCATGATACAGACTGCGGTTAAAGCAGCTGTTGGCGAGGATAAGATTGCACTCAACGTGAATGCTGATGAGGCCGCTGTCCTTGGCGCCGCTCTTCATGGCGCCGGTCTTTCGAGGCAATTCAAGACTAAGAATATCAAGGTCACAGATATCACTGTCCATGATGTTCAAGTATCCTACTTCGCGGCTCCTACAACAGCAAATACTCGTCCTCGTACCATCACCACTCTCATCTTCCCAGCTGGATCGAAGGTGGGCACCAAAAAGGTCTTGACCTTCAAACGCAAAGAAGACTTTTCTATCTTCTTGGACTATAAGGATGGCGTGGTCCCGTAAGTCTTGGGAGTATATTTTATGAAACTCTCTAACCTGCTTATCATAGTGGATTCCCCACCCGTATGATGGAAGTGGACCTCAAAAACGTCACAGAGGCCATTGCCAACCTCACGGAGCGGGGCGCAGTAGATCCCGTTGTGAAGGCTACACTGACTCTCTCAGAGTCTGGCTTCATCTCGGTGTCTGATGCCGTTGCCTTTGGAGAAATCAAGGACGAAAGTATTGCAGGTAAGGTGTTTCCCCATTCAAGAAATCCTAGGGACTGATCATTGTTTCAGGTAAACTTAAAGGGCTGTTCGGCGCCGGGAGCTCTTCAGAAGGCGAGCCCACTGCTGAATCTGCTGAAAACACTCCTCCCCGCGAAACCGAGTCTGCCTCTGCGTCATCATCCGGTTCATCCTCGTCCGCTGCTGCTTCTCCCTCAGTGATTCCTGAAAAGAAAGCTGCCCCTGTAGAAAACACTATTTCTTTGACGGTTGAAACTAGATTCACCACTATTCCGCCTATGACCGTTGACGAGAAGAAGAAGGCTAGGTCAAGGTTAGCATTGTTTGTTGCGTTTGTATCTTTTCGTGGTGTTAATCTATCTATACCAGACTGCGCGCGATCGACGCAGAGGAGTCCGCCAAGACCCGTCGCGAAGAAGCACGCAACAGTTTTGAGAGCTATCTCTATAGACTTCGCGACCTTCTAGACGAAGAAAACAAGGATACTCCTTTCAAGAAATGTTCCCAGCCCAGTGAGAGGAAGGAACTTACTGAAAAGCTTGAGGAGAGCTTCCTGTGGCTCGCTGACAGGGGTGACCTTGCCGAAACTTCTCAGTTCTTAGACAAGCGTATCGCACTAGAGTGAGTTTATTTCTCAGGATATAGGTGGACTTTCGTGAACAAGTTTGCTGAGTAATATTGTTCCTTCGTCTCCAGGACATTAGAAAAACCTATCATTCACCGCTATCAAGAGATAGAAGCATTCCCGCAGGCGCTCAACAACTCGCAGATGTGGAACTGGAACACCCGGCTCTTCCTGCACGAAGCACGCGCCAACCTCACCGCTGAGATCGCCGCAGATCTGCCGTCCAAGTGGACCAAGGACGAGTTGGACGGGCTTGAGCGCGCGCTGCGTGAGCACGAAACCTGGCTCGGTGAATGGGTCGAGAAGCAGAAGAAGGTGAAGGCGAACGAGGACCCGGTTATCGAGACGACCGAGATGAAGGCGCGCGCGAAGGTGCTTGAGACCCACCTCCAGAAGCTGTACAGGCGCAAGGTGCCCAAGGCGGTGAAGAAACCCAAGACGACGGCGGCGAGTACGGCAGATGCTGAACCGGCGAAGGAGACAGGAGACGCGGGAGATGCTAATGCAAGTGGGGCAGCGGAGGACGCTGCTGAAGAGCCGACGATCAAGGTGGAGACTGACGAACAGGCACAGATTCCTTTAACTGAGGAAGAGCGGAGTCACGACGAGCTATAATCTTGATGAACTAGAGGCAAATTGCACACCTTAGTATAATCAGCTTATCCCCTAACAGTTACATTAACTTATATAACAATGGATCGTCTTCTCTACCTGAACCCGAATTGTTAAGTGAGTCCACAGATTCAAGTGATGTCGACGAAATTTGAACCGTTGGCCAATCTTGGGTCAATCTATGGTGTCTGGCTTCGTGACCCTCAAAGTGAGTTAATTATAAAATTACATCAGTTGCAGAGAATGTTGTGGAGTAGTAGTAACGATAATGTGGCCGCATACTGGTACAAATTGCGTCTTTCTGAATCTAACGTTTCCGGTTAATTAGCTTCTACGAAGGCTCGGTATACCACCATGTTAGAGTCAGATCCATTTTCCAGAGTTATTTCGGTGTCTGCACCAATGAAAAATACGTCCCCCAGACCGACATCTAGCTTTTCACTACCTTTCTGGGAGACGATCCGTCCACTACCGTCAGTTACGATAGCAATGCTGGGGCCACGGATTGCCCTTTGTTTCTCCGTCCCGTCGGACCCCAATTTAGTCTGTATAACACTGAATTCCGGAATAGGTGGGTTGTAGAGCAGTGAAGACTTGTGATTGAAATTGAAAGCTGTTCGCATGACGGCGTGTTTACGAGGATTACCAGCGACGTATGTCAATCCGGATACTAGCGCCGGTATATCTCGTAGCTTGGGCGTCAAACCAGCCCTTATGACGTTGTCTGAGTTGGCCATACATTCGATGCATTCTAATAAAGGTGAGATTCAGTTGATATGGTGAGGATAGATAGAGAAGAGTCCCTACCTCCTGAAACGTATGCGTGTGGCTCGCCTGCACCAAGGAAGATTGCATCCCCGGGACGAAGCGTGATGTAGTTGAGAACATACGTGCAGAATATACCGATGTCCTTGGGGAACTGGTCGTCGAGTCTCATTACCAGTTTGACGAGTTCTAAATCCTCCCCTTCATTTGATTTGCCTGCTCTGTATCGGCCCAAAAGCAGACCGAGTTGTTTCTCCACCGCTGATGACTCGGCATTCATAAGAGAGGCAAACAACTCTTTAAGGAGAGCTTTCTCGCGCTCCCCCTCTGCCTGTGGGCTGTTTTCTTTGGCAAGAGTAACGAATTGTTCGACCACGGCGTCATCAATGAGCGCCCGGAACTCTGGCGTGGACTCTAAGGCAGTGGCGATTTCGGGGAATGGGCGGAACCCACACAAAGCTTTGAACGTGGTTATAGCCAGTGCCATTTCTGGCTTGTGGTTGGGATCTGCGACGATGTGAGCAAAGGACACCTTGAACACTTGAACATGGAGTGTCGAATGACGTACCCTTGTAGATATCGGGATGCTCTGCGTGCAGCTTCTCGGCTGTCTGCTTGTCGGGATGGCTCTGAATGCTCAGGGCTTTCGCAATTGAGAGGACCTTGAAAAGAAATGGTAGATTCCCATTGCCCGCGTCGAACTTGTCAATGACCTCTTGACCTATGAGCTCTGGATGTTTGGCGAGGTAATCAGAGAGCACTTCGTTTGACGATAGCACGCATGAAGGTGACTTGGGATGGGTCCCCATCCAAAGCTATATGTACCCTTTAGACATTATTACAGGCTCAGTCGAAAAGCGCTTACCTCCGCGTAAGGGGCCGTTTCATCGATCTCGAAACCTTCAACTTTTGAAGCAGCCGCAAACTGTGCCACCTTGGAAGTGTTTCCGGTCTTGCCCCAGTCATACTGTTGAATAGTAGGCACGATCTTAAAGACTGAAGTCATGGTGAAGGCTGAAGCTGTAGAACAAGAAAGAACACTGATATGACTCGAGCATGACGCATTCTGGCTAATGGCCAAAACTGGCACGTTCCAAGAGCCTGAACAATCGGAGTATTGTCGGAGTTTTAGCCAGAAGGACTACGCCCGAAAAGTAGAACTACTTCCCCAATCAGCGACTTGACGAATTAAATGAAAAGCCAGTGAAAATACACTGTTTGAGCACTACAGGCATACATGATCGATGGAGGCTGTTGAGCCAGAAATTCCTCTATTCGTTTATGTTTCTCTTTTGCGACGTATTATTAGCTCAATCGTCCCACTGGGTCCCAGTCACAGGGCTGCATGGGCGGCCTTTTCTCAATGACAATTTCTCGGTTTTAAAACATCATCACTACACCAAGTCTGTATTATATGTCAACTTCGTTAACAGCTTTGCTGCGTAACACGTAAAATGTGAGAATGTGGTAGGCAGCAAATTATCTTGCAATTATGTTAATTTGAAGTAGTACCGAGTGGCTTGTACAAAGTTATGCTTGCCAACTCTGAGTATCAGATTGGATCCAGACCTATTTACCACTAGTACTAGCATACCTCGTAGATCCAAAGGTGATGTGCGTACTAACTAGTATCAGAATAATGAATAAACGACTCCTACAAATTTAATACCGCCGGGCATTGCGGCTGCGGCTGTGACTGTTCCTTGAACGGCCCTCAGGTTGTCGATGTCAATGTGAATCTCAGAAAAATAGGCTCAGTCAGTGAGTACTGAACTTTGCATTCATCTTACATAAAAGGCGGCTCATGTACTTAATTTGTAAAAATAGAAACATTCCATATCAAATCCTGTTCCTGGTAAAGAAACGCGGACGGCAACCTGACAACAGTGGGTATGTGATGTTGTTTTATTTTTCCCTTCAGCTTTTTCCTTTCTGTCTCCCATCTACCAGCTGGCTCAAAGGCACAGAACACTGAACATGCGCTCTTTTATCCCCTCCCTGTCTTTTCTCCTTCATGTCTTCTGTCTACAAACAGATCTACTTATAACGTTTAATGGCCAATCCCCCAACAATTTGGCACTCGCTGCTGACGTGCCTGTTAACTCTGGGCACAGATTTCCACTTCGTGGTGGTCATCGCCGCCACGCAGAGATTAACGGGACTATCGATGCTCGTTCAGATCTCATCCTTTACCCCGGACGCAGGGCTGCGGGAGCCACCTTCACCAACTTTGTCACCGGCCTGTATGACCTTTCTTCGACTGGCTGAATGACACCTCACTCATTTCTCACAGGGGTGCTTGCGGAGGCTTCAACGTTGCCTCGGATTTCGTGAGTGGTCCCAGTATAATGTGTTGTGTAACCTTCAATTTTCACGGTTGAAATAAAGGTTGTAGCCCTGGATATGCAGGTGCGCTCTGGATTATCATTTATCTATCCTAGTAGACTTACACTGTAGAGCCTACAGCAATTCGATGTTGCAAACCATTGCGGCGCTCAAATTACGATAAATGCCAAAGGCAAGACTGCGCAAGCAACCATTGTTGACCGTGTATGCTACTTTGGACTCAAGTTTGACGACCTACACTGACTTGGCTCGTGCTTTCAGTGCAAAGGGTGTGGCTTCAACAACCTCGACCTTACTGATGGCCTGTACGCATTTTTCGATCCGACTATGTTTGGCACGTTCGAGGGTGATTGGGAATATGGAACAGGACCTGCCCCATCCCCATCCCCACAACCAAAGCCGCCCGCTCAGACGCCCAAGGCCCCACTAACAAGCACGTCACATTCCCCTTTGCCATCCAAGAGTAGTACCTCGGCGCCGCCGTCTAGTAGTGCTAGTAAATCGTCTACTACTAGCAAACCGTCGACACAAATCACCTCCGGGACTTCTACGAGCACAACGTCGAGCACATTGCCTACTACTACTGCAGCTGCTGATGGATCAAATGCAGCAGGTACAGCATCTGGGAATATTGAAGGGATTTATCAAGTGGTTCTGAGTATGAGCGGCGTGTTTTTGAGCGCGCTTGGCTCATCTGATTAATTCCTGCCGCGGTTAAACATACAATACTTTATTTATGTGGCTCTACACTATTTTAGTACCTGGGGGTAGAGCACCGTGGCTGGCCGTAATTTAGGCATACTTGCCCAAGTTTACTTGGAGCTGTGGCAAGGTTCAAATTGAATTATTCCAAATGAACTTGTTATAAAGGTGGCACTGCCACATCCTGGAAGTATTAGATCAGTTAATTTAATATCCCCTCTTATGTGTCGTATGGTCGGCTCTGGTCAAGGGGCAGAGTAAAATTGTCGAGGGGAACTATCTATATTGCGTTCTAAAATAGGGTATTAACCTTCCCGATATAGAAAGATCGGAGCTTCAATTCGATGACTGTTCTGACCTTTGCACGATGGAAACAATGAACCAGGTAGTCCAAGGTAGGTCCTGTTTACTATATCTTATCTGCCATGTAAATATTTCTGACATGGCAGCCACAAAAATGTCCCAACATACTGACGGCAGATCAAACCGTACAGTTTGATTCAACGAGTCACCTTAGACCTAGTATGGGGTTCAGGATAGTACGGGTATTGCGGAACAAGGCTAGATAACGGCGTCTCGGAGGGTCGTCGCTGAGCCATAATTATATACTTTCCGAACTTAGCTATTCCGACAAGGATATAGTCAACCTCCCTCGCAGTACAAGATCTAGGACGTTTGAATGGTTAGTCGTTACTATTACTTTACGCACGTCAATTAATCATGCCCAAGTGAACTTATTCATATATTGTAAACAGAAAAGGAAAACCTGATCACTGCATCCCGCCTTCATATCACTATTCTGCAGATTTTTCGTTGACGTCGTAATGACATATCATTATGTAAGGGTCATCGGACACTATGCCAAAGTTTGTTTGTTCCGACGATCGAAGGAATGATTGGCCGGCTACTTCGGGTCGCTTTTGAAGACTATCAATTACTCCTTCAACCCCAACAGCTATCACTGAAGCCGAGGTCTGCCCTGGCCCCTAGTGACCTAGTCCCAGAAGGACCTTGCCACCTTACAAACCATTTACAAACACGCACAAACGAAATTGGTGAATTCGGTTCAAGCTTTCTCAATCATGAATCCCAACATCACTAGCAATTGCAGCACCAGCCAGGCTTTAAGCTTTACCACTTGTACGATTCAAGATCCCCTTCCGCACCCCCATGGCGTCCTGCCAGCTCTCCAGCATTCCTAGCGATATTATTGACTTAATCTTCCATCAAATATACCTCTTTCCTAACAAGAAAGAGCGAAGCCGGACCCTGGTGGCCACCTCGCTCGTATCATGGTACTTTCGCCATCGGGCGCACGCTCGCCTCTTCTCAGAAATATACATAAACAACTGCGCCGACGGGAGCCAATTGCTTAAACTGATGCAAGTAGGCCCGGACCCAGAGAGCACGGGCATGGCTTCGTACATCAATGTGTTAGTAGTCAACCTCCTTGGCCTGGAGAGCACGATTCGTCCTATTCTCGACGATGGGACGCTTGCAGAAATTATGAATCGCGTATTCAGGTCGGACCACATCCGCGACTGTACACTAATGCTTTCGATACGCACCTGGCCTGAGGATCCCACGTCATCGGATGACTTTGTACCATTTGACTGGCGGACGCTGACCCCAGACTTCATCGGTGCTTTTGGCCAGCTGTGTCGTGACTCAAAGCTGGTCAGATTGCATTTATCATATCTCGACAATGTGCCACCAAAGGTATTGCATTACTCGAGGATAAAGCACTTGAAGATCTGCAGAGTGTTGCTGGCCGGGGAGGACGAGGATACGCGGCTCCCCGAGTCGGTCAGGGACTACTCCGACCCCGGGGTGTTAAATGCGGTGACAATGGCGCCCCGCCAGTCTGTATTTTTAGAGTCTCTTTCTACGGACCATTCAACACCGCTCCTGGAGCTCATTGATATGACTGGCACGGGGAATCTGCACCCCCAGCTTGCTTTCTCGCGGCTTGTGCATCTGACATCACATATAACGGATAACCAAGACTTCTATAAAACACAATGGATACTGTCAAACGCGTCAACACTAACGACACTAGAAGTAGAGTTATCCTGTAAGTAATCACACTTTCACTAATTTAAACTGTTTTCTTAATGTTCCACTTCTGCAGCATATAATGACATGCTTGCACCCTCTTGGAACAATGACATGGAGGGAGATTCTATGGATACGTCTTTAGACCCGTCGCCTTCGTTAACTATCCCATCGGCGTTGAGAAGTGTCCTCATAAATCAGCAAGCTCCCTCATTCCCTGTGCCACTCAAGTCGTCAATCCCCGCCGTCTGTAAAGTAATGAATCAGATCAAAGCTCATAACTACATCGAGGACGTTGATATTTCTGTGGACCTGTTCAGCGAACACCACGAGTCGGGGCCGCTCGATGTGTTCAACGGCCATGATTTATCACCGCTGGACAGGCTTTTCGGACGGGGCGGCTTCAGTAGCCTGAAAAAGTTGACTATCCGACTGGCTTATTACTTCCAAGTCAACGAAGGGGAGACTGTGGATTCTGAATGGCTCCGGAAGGAAGGTATGCGTTGTGTACGCGAAGCTTTCGTGGAGACAGGGAAAAGCCCAGTCGGGGCCCGGATGCATTTCGATATTCATGTCTACCCTGTTGCATAGGTCATAGCCTGGTGCGTTCCAACGCTTAGGAGAAACTTGAAGGACGTAATGCCTGGGTATTCGCTTCTGGTGAGTAAGCTTAAGTTGTCTTGGGATCCATAACGTAGACCTGAAATTACAGAAAGTATGGTCAGTCATTACTGCGGCCAGTGTAACAGCTTTGTTCATAAGCAATCATGGTGCAGGCGTAAAATACATGCGAAGGGCATACCGGACAAATATTCACGTCATTTTATGTTCCTACGACTAATCAAGAAGTTCCCGCTCAAATCGTGAATATGTGGAACAGAATGAGAAGAACGGAGACATAACATTGCAACCGCTGCATCCATTAAACTTCCATGCTTTGCAATCCGAGGAAGGACATTGAGTGCCACCCAACCCCGAGTATCGCGTATACGCTGAAGCGTCCTGCGAATTTTGTGGACATAGGTGCCTCGGAATGTTTACCAAAATCCATCCTGTATCCGTGAGCATTCCCGAGGATCAGGTATAATCTTGTTGCAAGAACTTGAGCGTCTACGGCAGACCGAACAACCCGTTGAAATCGTTTTACCGTGACGAACCGACCACGAAGGTGATGTTGCATGATGAAAGGAAATCGCGTAAAAGCCCTCCGGCAGAAATCAGGTGGCGGAATATGCATGCTGAAGGTGTCAAATGGCATGAAAAATCCCAAAATGGGGAACGAAGCTTCCGCCCGTCCCGTCCGTGCGGAAGGGAAACAAGAGTGCACTCGCGGCCAAAACGGCCAAAACGGTGATTATCTCTACACGTGATTTTGCGAGAGTACTTGATAATAGCGCGACGCTGCCAGTGCATCCAACTTCTCCCTTATTCCAACTTCTCCCACCACCTCCCCACATCCCTCAGAATGGTCAAAGCTGTTGTTCTCGGCGCTGCTGGTTAGTACTTTGTGCGCGATCTTCATGATTGCAGCTGGATCCTGACGACGATCAAGGCGGTATCGGCCAACCTTTGGCTTTGCTCCTCAAGGCCAACCCCGCAGTCACTGAGGTTCGCTGGTTTCTAGGCTGTGGGGGTACTTGCTGATGATGCGCTGGCTTAGCTCGGCCTTTACGATATCGTCAACACCCCTGGTGTCGCCGCAGATCTCTCCCATATCTCCACCCCGGCTAAAGTTGAAGGATTCCTCCCCCCTAACGATGGTTTGAAGAAGACGTTGACTGGGGCTGACATAGTTGTCATCCCCGCTGGTGTGCCAAGGAAGCCTGGGGTAAGTGGGCATGTGCATCTTGTTGTTCTAGACTACGTATTGACGAAGATTGACGACCTACATAGATGACTCGGTAAGTTTAGCGCGCATATGATATTGTCCCTGATCGGAAGAGGCTTACTTTGTGGGGGATGGGCAGTGACGATCTTTTCAAGGTATGTCTACCATTCTGTATCTTTACCACTGTCTGAACATACGGACGCAAGATCAACGCTGGAATCGTCAGAGATCTTGCCACTGGCATAGCCACGGCCGCACCCAAGGCCTTCGTCCTTGTTATCTCCAACCCCGTCAACTCCACGGTCCCTATCGTCGCCGAGGTCTTCAAGAAGCACGGTGTCTTCGATCCCAAGCGGTGCGCGTCATCTCTCGCCGCATATACGCCATATTACTAACATATATGCGTGAAACAGCCTCTTCGGTGTCACCACCCTTGACGTCGTCCGCGCCTCGACCTTTGTTGCTGAGGTTCTCGGTAATCTGTCCCTTTCTAAAGAGGTTGTCGTTCCCGTTGTCGGTGGTCACAGCGGTGTCACTGTACGCGCCTATCCAAGTATATTTATGTGATCACCAATTGACAGCTTTCTCCAATAGATCGTACCCCTTCTGTCCCAATCCTCCCACCCGCTCCCCTCAGGTTTCGCGAAGGACTCGTACGATGCCCTCGTGCATCGCATCCAATTTGGCGGTGATGAAGTCGTCAAGGCAAAGGATGGTGCTGGCTCTGCTACCCTCTCGATGGCCTACGCTGGTGCCGAGTTTGCAGCCAAGATCATCCGCGCAGTGAAAGGCGAGAAGGGTATCATCGCGCCCAGCTACGTCAGTGTAGCTGCGGATGCTGCAGGTGGTGCAGAGATCACCAAGGAGCTCGGACAGGAGCTAGCGTACTTCTCTTCAAATGTTGAGCTTGGGGTATGTGTGAACGTTCACAAACCTACCATAATAGCTCTAATGGTTCCAACCTTTTCTCTTGCAGACTGAGGGTGTAACAAGAATCATCCCCCTTGGAAAGATCTCTGATGCTGAGCAGACGCTCATCAAGGCGGCGCTCCCAGAACTCGTGAAGAACATCGAGACCGTGAGTCGCTCGTATTTGCGCTTTTGTAACTAGTGTGGTGTACTCACACCACTCACAGGGCGCCAACTTCATCCTCGGTGCTGCTGAGAAGACCGAAGAACCTAGACTGTAGATCGACGTGACGCGGATTAATGACGAGGGGCGAAGTTAAATAGTAAGAATAACCAGGAGAAAACTTGAAGATTATTAAAGTGGCATAAATGGATGTATGTATGAACTAGTAGAATTGCTATTGTTGGTCGACATCGTCAAGATTATGTTTATTCGACTTCATATGACCTACTGACTGTCACGGTTGTGGATGTTGTCTGGATGAGTTCGGCAGAGTATGCAAGACCAGTGGAGGCAAATACGATCCGAACTTATGATGAGTAATAATATCCCATGCAAGTCACAGACACCTGTCAGGGTGCCAAAGCATTATGGTTTTGCTTCGTTTTTGTTTTGAAGAACGTTTTGATACAACACCTTATATCCAACTGTTGACCTTACTGAACGATAAAGGATAACGAGCAATTGACAGAGTTTGTACGTAGTAGACGTCTGGATCTGAGTATTTGATAACAATGACCGGTAGTCAGTACGTTGATCTTCAGTCTAGCTATGCTCAACTTGATAAGTCAGTGTCTAAGAATAGAAATTTGGGATAACTTGAAGTGGTCCAAATATGGAAATCTATTCTCCTTTTTCGTGCAACAACGTTCACCGGTGATGTGCACTGTAAGCCTGCCGATGTCAATCCTTTTGTTAACTTCTCCACGCTTTTGAATTTTATGTTTGGTTCTCTCTTTGTTGACCTTGTAAAATTTCTTGCATTCTACGGTTTATCTTATTACGCCTTCCCGCACATTCCAAGATCCGGACTACAGCATCCGATGTCTTATGGAGAGACAAAGAACCAAACACACACGTTCGCACATGTTGAAGCTTCTGAGAGCTTCTGATACATACAAGATATGTTGCAGGTAGACGTCGCTAGAGCTCGTTAGCAAGTTCGTGCAAGTTCCGGGAGATTTTAGAATGATAATAGGAAGTATCATGGTCGAGCCTGTTGAAATGTCACATGCGACGATTGACCTGTGACTTGAGGTTGTATACTTTGTGCAGTCCACTCAATTTATAAAAGCTGCAAGTCAAGGTACGAAATTCTTTGGACGAAGGAAGGGGAAGGGGATGATTGGTCTGCCTCTGACGCCTTGGCAAATGTATAGCAAATTCACCAATAGGGGCTTGTTCGGTGGCATCATATTCTGACAATGCATCACCCAATAATGAACATGGTTTTTTCCTCTTGTTTCCCTCTGGCGGGACACAGGAGGAAGCCTTAGGAAGTTACATAGCGGCTGCTAGCGGGTACTATGCGCTGCGTCTTTTGTCTCATCGACCTTCCCGAATTTCAGTGCTCCACAAATCATATTGCTCAGGACTCAGGAGGTAAGATATGTGAGCTCCGCTGACACTCCGAGCTTACCTGCCGGAATGAGTGTGATATCAAAATCGTCATATCGATGATCTTTCAAGGGCTGGACCTGTCGATGAATCAGTAAAGCTCTCTTGATACCTCCTTATGTTTAAATAAAATATATGTATTTCTAATATGCTGTTGGGTTCCTGCGAATGCGATTGGATACCGAAAGCCTCCAAAAGCTCATGTCTACTTCCAAGGACCTGGCTTCGCGGAACATGGCTAATCCAGTTTCAACCACAATACAGTAGCGGAGAGTAGCGGCCGTATGTTTAAATATTATTTTAAGCCCCGATAAATGGTTTATCCGCAGAACTTGGAAATAATAAAATTGTCACGGTGAGTGCGAATTACACTATTACAGTTGTACGGACGTCCATTGGTTTACTGTGGCCAGAGGTTACCCATCAACGTGGCCGAAGTGAAAGACAATACCATGTAATACACCAGCGGTTTTCACAGCGCCCTGTTAACAATTACCCATATAGCTCTGCATCACAACACTAGTACGCACTGGCCGCTGTCATTTTTTTTTACCGCTTGAGATTAAGCAGGGATAAGTATGGCTTGGAGCAAATTAGAGTAAATTATGGCGAATTTCAAAAGAACTTCAGACGGGACGTACGGACCGCGTCGCCGCGCAGCGCTCAGCTGACTACATAGCATCCAGTCGCTCAGATAGCGCGGCGAGCGATTGCGCGCGAGTCAGGCTGTACTTATATCGTTCTTAATTTTCTGTGGACTTCCTGCGACGCCCAGCGCTGCCCAGCGTTTGGTTCCCTGCTCCGAGACCGGCGCAAGCGCACATCAGCGTGTCAACGGCCGCAGTGGCACGCTGACAGAGCGCATCGCTCGTCTCAAGCGCGTCTCGAAGATAACTTAAAGAGGATTGTTAGTCTCGTTCCACAACGAAAAATTAGACCAGGGTCCTGGGATAAGCAGGAGTATTATAAATTGATAAAGCACACGCGTAGGGACTTTCTATCAAGGCAAGCTTAGGGATCAGCGGACGCCGCAATGACGAGTGTGAATTTTCTTGAAACTTCTTTTCGCCTGTGTAATTGTCCAGGTTTCGCATTGGTGGTGCGACACTGGGCGCAGCGGTGAGGTCACATACGAATCAAGGACAAAGATAAATGACCTTCTCCTCCGAAGACGTTCTTCTTTCAGCCCACTGATCAGCAGCACCAAATTGATCATTGCTCCCATCCATCGAGCCTCTCTCCTGGGGCGCGAGATCGAATAGACTTGGTTCGAAAAAGTGTGACGTGACCCTTCTCCCTCCCGACTGTCTTTCTGCAGGGGGGGCTGAGGGCTCGGGCGACATCTCCGCAAGGCCGCCGGCGTCCGCGTGCTGTCTTCAATTCAGTATTTGACTACTGTGAACACCTATGATCAGTCGCTCTGCTGGCCGCCCGATCCTGGTACCCAGTGACGCTCGCGGACAGGTACATAGCTGGGGCATCTCACCGAGATTCTGCCTGAATACAGAGCATTGCGTAGGTGGTGCTTGGGTGAGCGAATGCTTGGGAGTCAGTACCATCAGCTGTTTCGTCTTACTTTGACTCCGGTGTGTCGCCGGACTGAAAGCGCTATACCGCTGCGGCGGTCTACGGTAACGGTGTAATGCTCTTTTTAAGTGGTAAAAGCTGTCAAGCTAGGTAGAAGCTGTCAATCGCGCCCTAACGGGTAAAGGATGGATATTTGTCGAGTACTCGTGGTTGAAGGTTCAGGAGTGTGTCGTAATTCAAACACATTTTGCTTGAGAAAAGTGATTACTGGTGCGCGCAAAACTTTTCTTATTGAATGTCAGTTGCTATACTCACCGTATCGTAAATAGATAGCTGTATCATCAACGACCTAGATCGCAATACAAAATCCATAACTTGTGGCACTGAAGAAAGATGGTCTAATCACAATCCGCCGAAGCTGATGGGCAAGCTCGAGTCTGACCGCCTTTGCATTCATTCGTAGCGATCATAATCGCCCACAGAAAGGCCCGTATACGAGTGAATATGCCGCGGCCAAGGCAAGATAATACGCACATCACATCGCCGGCCTGTGCATGTGCGCGGGGCTCGCATCCCTGCTCACAGGCATCGCAATGTGGTACAAGAGATGCGCCTCGGGGACAAGATCAAGTATCCGCTCATTCCGCTCTGTCGCTGCAGCGCCGCCATCACACATACTTAGCTGCAACACACTTCCGGCGGCCCAGGGTACGCAACGCGCATCCGATCTCCTAGTCCACCGACAAAAATGTACCTAAACGGCAATGCCACACAGCACTCAATCTCAATTAAAGTCAAACTAGCACTTGAGGACCGCACATATGAACTTCGCATGTCATCGTTACACGTTGTGGGTTTTGCGTTCTCACTCACTCAGCAACACTCGGTCATGATCATTGAGTCTGTCCACGCCCGCAGGCCAATTTCAGCGCGCTGCCTCCCGCGCGCGCTTCTGTGGCGTGTGCCAGCTGCCCCTTGAGATTTGGGGGGTTGGGGAGAAGTATATTTGGCCCGCTGCGCTCTGTGACACCCTTGACAGGTCTTGGACAGCGTGCTTGTGATATGACATAGTAAGTCCTGGGGAGAGACACAGCAGTACTAGTTCTATTCGCCTTCTTTCATCACCACGCGTATTACTGGCTTATTAACCGGCGCTCAGGCGCACTGGGGCTGTCAATTAAAGTGGGGCTGATACCAGGCTACATGTTTACAAAGTATACTTTATCTGTTTCATTAGTATTTTCGAACAGGACGGAGTCCCATGTCTAGTATTCTTAGCGTGTGTTCGCCTGGGCGTGCGTACATATCGAGTATTGTAGGCGCGCGTCTCTGGTCGCCCCAATCTTCCAATATATGGCTCCACATGCACGCGCGTGTAGTCCCCTGTAGTCGCCTGTCCACCGCGCACCTGCACGAGTTCAGACCCCCCGCTCCACGCATCGGTCCGCTGCGAGCCCCACCGCCGCTCCCGCGCTACGCCTTTCCCTCTCGCACCGCTGACGCACCGTGGATTGCCCGATGCCCGTGCGCAATGCCCGGCGAGAAGCCTTGAACTAATGGATGGGGAGGGGGAGGGGGGGTGCAATCTGACCCATAGGCTATTTCTGGCGTGTGTAGCACAGCCCAGGTGAGCGGGTGCTTCGATATTCGCGGCGCCGCACCCTCGGGTGCGCACTCTTCGCTTGCGCGCTCACAGTCAGTCTGTGTGCACTAGGTTTGTCACGCCAGACACGAGCTGAGCCTCGCCGTCGGGCCCCAATGGGCATATACGGCGTCTTGCCCTTCGTGCTAGTGACTCTGAGCGCAAAAGGTACGACAGATCGAGCGTCATCTAAACGCTAACCCTGAGTGGCAGCCGGGGACACGATGTGCACATTGCCCCGACTTAGCCTCCGGGGCTCGTGTTTTGCGATAGCCTGTTCGCTCGAAGACAAGCTATTCTGTGGGCGATTAAGATCGTTGCGAATGAATGGAGACTTGAATGACGACAGGTTATCTATCTATCGCAAAGGAGTTCCTTCTGTGCTCCCCGACTGATATGGGTTTTATATTGTGATCTCTATGTATGCTTCTGCTTTATTTCAAAATATATTTATGATTACATAGTTATTCCTGGTACAGCTACTGACATTGAATTGGTATGTTTTTGCATGTGCCTAAGTAGTCCTCACAGTGATATTCTTGTTCATACAATATTATCCGTTGCGCATGGATGGATATCTATCCTTTACGCTTTGTACGGTGATCGAGAGCTTATAAAGCCCTTATACTAGAGTATTGGTACTTCAAACGGCGACAGCGGTATCTGTCACGCATCTGTATGCGTCAGTGCTATTCTAGTTGTCCTTCACTCCGACGACACACCGGACTTGTAAAATTTCCAAACCGAACGACGAAACAACTGATGCTCCTACTTCTTGACCTCACAGCGGTGAACACGTAGATGGAAGCTCCAATGCCAGCCGCCTCCCGCTGGAGCGCCTGCCACGGCAGCGTCCACCGCGCGTAAGTCGCCATGCGCTCGGCAAGTCCCGGAAGCGCTCCCACGGGTCTACGCGCACGCGTTCGCAAACACGCGTTGGGGCCGGGCTGGGACAAATGATGATCATTGCCATACGCCCCATGGAGAATACGAAGCGGCCGCGCAGCACCACGCCATAACACGTTCGAACTGTGACTGGTGACTGGTGACTGGCATTGCGCTCTGAAACGCGGCCCACGCCGAGACGCGCCGGTATGCATGAATGCAAATATAATGTACATATGTACGTAGGTCGAGGGAGGGGCGCCCCCGAGAACGAACGGGAGAGATACACGCTAGAACAGGCTGGGGTGGGTGATATGAGGTGATATGACACGCCCCAGGGCAAAGGCGCGTGCGCGTGCGCTCCCACGCGCGGAGATAGAGCACGCCCGCGATCTGCGGTCCACAAGGTTCGCACTGGCCGCTTCAGGCAGCTACACCGGTGGACGGTGGACGTCCCATGACCATCCACAGAGCTTATTTCGCCCCCTGGTACTTATAAAGTATGTATTTAGTTGCCGCACTGGATGGGTGATATGCATGATGAACTTTGCCGTGCACGACAGGCGGAGGGGGGTGCATGCCCCTCCCTACACGGCTGGTTCTCTCGACCCTTGGGAACGCTGAAGAAGGTGTGTATCGCAGAAGGCGGAAGGCTGGGAAGACGTGGACCGCGCGGTGGACCCCCAGCTGGGCTGTCACGGTCCCAGGTTGGAAGTTCGACCCAGGTAGCGGCTCGCGTGAAAGGACACGGGAAGACAGATATCATATCATAGCATATCATATCATATCATAGCAGACCGTGACATATCATACATACAGAGATAGCCTGGACGCCGATGCGTGCATAGACCGCTGCCGCGCCGCCTCCGCCCTCCCGTAGCGAAAAGCGCGCAGGCTCAGGTGGCCTGCCTCGCGCCCGCGCAGCCCCATTCCCCCCTGCACTTTCCCAGAGCACCGCCTCACCCGCTCACAGCCTAGAAGCACCCCCCCTTCCCCCCAGGCGATAAGAGCAGATTCGCAGAGATTGACATAGAGAGAGAACTCGTAGCTTAGTTTCTTTTGGATCCCCGACTTGGAGTGCGGTGATGCATTGGGGATGCCGCCGACTGGACGAATTGCCGGTTAGCCTTTGTTAATGGGTGTGATTGTGATTTGTGAAAATGAGTGCCTGTGTACTTACTCTATGCGGAGCCCCATATGTCTGCGTCTGCATTTTCTGCCCGCTCTCCTACCCCACCGCAGCTCGGAGCGACCGGGGTGCCACCGGAGAGTGACAAACCTGACCAGATGCAGTATACTGTGCTGTGTTATTTACCACAGTGACATCCCGTAGGACATACCGAAACGCACACGGGCCCGGGTGGGGTGGGGCTCGAAGTTACTTTGGCACGCAATGCAAATTTTTTACAGAGTCTGGACCGGCCGTTGGAGCTGCTACATTGAAAACACGGGCGCATGTATTACTCTACTTAGTACATACATACGTATGTATGTAGTATCTGAACCGCGGAACAAGCAACAGCAACGCGGAGTCGGCGCGTGGTGCGCACGCTGCACTGCGCCGTGCGCGGCACGCGCTTCGCTCCATGATACCCCCAGCGGTCCCACCCCAGGCCGGGTGAGTAGGTGGATAATATACTTTATGTATCTATGTATACCTGGACCGCCGTCCGCAGGCCTGCCCGGGCGGGGAGAAGTATATACTCGAGTAGGCACGCACTCACCCCACTTATCGCCCGCGCTTCGACGCTCTTCCCATCGCCCTCGCCGTCAGCACTCCCAGTCCTGGCAGTCCCTTACCCACACACAGCACAGCACAGCGCTTTGTAAGTGAGCATCCCACTGCTTCGCGTCCCGATACAGCAGCGCGCGAGCCTGTGCGTAACGTACGCCTTGAACCAATAATAAGAACACATAACATACCCCAAATCTCTGCCCAGTGCCTGCCATCAAACGAACGTCGAAAACGAAAAGAGAAACGGCAGCGCCAGACATCACGCATCAGCGGCTGGCTGGCTGTTTCTAGAAGGAAGATGTCCAGTGGGCTATCTTAAGACTCCAAACTGGGGGGCTATCTTGAGAACTGGGACTCAGTGGGCTGTCGCGACTCGCGAATCAGGCATGCACTGGCGACGAAGATGGCGCGAGGTGCCTCGCTATTTATAGCGCGCCGTAGGCTGGAAGTGCGGTGGGAGGACGCGTGCCATAACAATTACATACGCACGCACTCTACGTAGAACACTGACCCGCAGAGGAAAATAGAAGTGGGTTGCGTAAGTAGACGCTTACATACTACACTATGTACTGTACATGCGCATGCATGCCCAATAATACCGGGCTTATCGAGTGATGAGTATGGTATTATAAGCCGTTAGAACCTCCTTGGACTGGAGAAGCCTCCAAGCCGTGCTTCGCGAGTTCGCGGGTAAACAAGCATTGGGATGCAGCGCATTAATAAATAAGCTACGGTAGCAGATCGTGCTAACTAGGCTACGGTGCGTGGACTTGCCATGGAGGGTGGGTGGGTGGTCTTATGTAACTTGGTCACGGTAAGTGTTACGGTAAGGTTGTGGAGATAAAGATAATGCTCTTCTACTTATGTATGACTCTGAATCTAGAGGGTTGCCACCATGCTGTGCTGTGGCAACACCGCAGGCGGCCATTGCAACGCACGCGACGTCATTTCGTCTATGGGACATTGATAGTGGCATCTCCCGGCGCGTAGCTAGCAGCGGCGCACTCGATTGAAACTTGTCCAGTGGGAAGGTCCACGGTGTGGGGACAATGTGTGTATGTACACATGAATGTATGTATGTAGTGTAGTGCAGATAGACAGCAGCCTTACCTCCACCGCCGCTCAGGCTCACAAATTCCCGAGTGCACACCGTCCCCCCATTTTTTCGAGACTGGGTCAATGACTACATACTGTATTGTACGAATGTACCCCAGGGATTCAGATATCGACATAACATAACATACTTCATTAGTATACAATAGGTAATACACACATACATACATACATAATCCCATTTCCAAACGCAGCACCGTGCCGCTTCCAAGTCAGGCTCCCTCCCCTCCACGTTTCCGCTGCTCGAAATAAGCACGTCTCGATAGAATAGAATAGAATAGAATACATGCATGCATAAGCACCCGTCCCGTGCCCCTATCCCTATGAATCTATCTATGTCAAATATATAAATATATGTTCTGTTAAAACTTGTCTGAATCCACACGAGCGATAAACGTTACCCCGGGGTTTGGCAGCTGCGCCCTTTTCGCCGTTCGCCCTGGACCCCTGCGTGCAATTTATTGTTTACCATGTTATCTATCTATCTATCAAACAAGTGCCTTCCTTCTGTCTGTCATGTCTGTGTCTATTCTGGCGCGGTGGGACTCTGTGCTGTGTGCTGTATGAAGGGATATTTGTTACATGGGTATACTATGTGTTATATTTGTTACATGAAGGTATATTTATTATTACATGCAGGGGATTGACAAACTGCCGCAGGGTATTATAGGGATTTATAATTGGGTTGGGTCGGAATAGAGCAGTATGCACACATGCATGCATGTATAGGCGTATTTGGGTGTGGAGATGTGAGGACCTCTCGACGACGAGCGCTAGCGGCACGCTGAAATCGCGTATGTACGGAGGGAGTTGGACTCCTCTCCTTGATTCGGCGGGATATTATGTATGTGCGTGATGCGAAGTGTCGAGCCACGGATAGTGCTATGTAGTACCAGAGTTGAACGTTGAGCGTTGAGCACTTGAGCAGAACCAGCAGCAGAAACAGAAACAGAAACAGAAACAGAAAGAAAAGAACAAACAAAAAAACCAACACGTACCATCGAGGTCTGGCCTGGCCTAACCCCCCAGCGCACTCACCACCCTTGAGCTTGAACTTGAGCTTGAACCGGCCTACCTACCTACTTACCTACCTCGTCCCTCGCCCACTCGCTCTACGCCCTGTCATTTTTCCCTTATTTTTTTTATTTTAAAAAAAGACAGCGGCCACCCCGCGTCCCTCTCGCGTCCCTCCTGCGCCCTCCTGCGCCCTCTCCCCTCTCCCCTCTCCCGCCCAGCCCAGCGCACGACATAACTTCGCCTACCCCTGGCCCGCACCCGGCCCACCAATCGCACACGGCGCTGGGCCTACCTAATACCAAGACGGCACGCCGGGCCACCTATCTCGCGCCCGTCTGCGCGCGTGCGCCGGCACGTTGGGGGCACGCGGCGTCGATGGGCGGCGGGTTGAGGGGCACACCAGGGCGGCAGGTGCCATAGGCGGTAGGTAAGTAAGAGGTAGGTAAGTAAGTAAGTAAGTAAGTAGGTAAGTAGGTAGGTATGTACTCTATGTACTCTATGTACTCTACGATATGCACCATACCATACCACTCGACGCCGTGGCGCGTCGCGTCCGCCATCCCTCCCTCCGCGGTTAATTCCCGATGGGCACGAATGTCAATGATCAGGCAATGCAAGGCAAGCGCCCAGTGGTGCCCAACGCCCAACGCCCAACGCACTATCTGGCAGTAAGCACGCGCGCTCGACTAGGACTGATGCGCAAGTCCTTACGCGCGACGCTGCGGCAGCTGAAGTCCGCCGCCCAGTGATGCACGATAAAACTTCCTATCAAAATCATCACATCAAATCAAATCCCATCATATCAAATCAGTCAAAATCAGTCAAAATCAAATGATCAGACCACAGACCACAGACCACGGCCACAGGCTTGCCTCAGGGTCAGGAGGCCTCAGGCAGGAGAGGACAAGAGAGGTCGGACTCGGAGGACAAAGAGTCAGAGTCAGACTCAATCACAGTTAAAAATAAAGAAAAACCTCCCTCCTAAGCACTCAAAGCTCACACAAAAAAGTGCTCACACAAAAAAGGTTCAAGGTTCAAAAAATCAACACCATATATACTACTACCCAACTTATTTTAAAATATATAACCTAGCTAACTACTACAAAAAGTGTCATGTGCGTTGCTCAGTGCTTGCGAGACAATATGTGAAAAAGTGGTGCTGGTAAAAATGGTGCTAGGAAAGTCAAATGAAATGAAATGAACAAAAGAAAAAGAAAGAAAAAAAGCTAAACTACTGTGCAGTGCGGTGCGGTGTGCGGTGCGATGAGTGCGGTATGTGTGGGTATGACGGGTGTGGTGAGAGTTAAGTGCGTGTAAGTCTGTGTGAGCGGAAGAGGTGGTGAGGGAGGTGATAGAGGTGTAGGTGTTGGTGATAGAGATATGATATGGTACGGTACGGTACGGTATGATATGTTACGGTATGGTATGAAGAGTCGGTATAGGGTCGGGTATGCGTGCGTAGGATGCGATACGGACGTGCATCCATGCAAGAAAGCTACGCTCATCGTCATCGTGACTGCGAGTGACAATGTCAATGCTAGTGTCAATGCCCAAAAGAGGTCCATGAGGACCGCCGAGTGCGGTGTGCTGTGTACGCCTGGCGTCATCCGCCGTCAGCCGCTGTCTATCCACCGTCGTTGATGGGGCGGGCCGTCCTCGGGGGTGGTACTAGCCAGAAGGCAGGCAGAAGGCAGGCAACGGGCAGCGGGCAGGGAGGTAGACAGAGCCACGTCGAGCAACGCCTACCTCAGGGCGGGCGTACTAGTTGAACGCAGAGGCAAGCGCTCCGCTGCTGATCGGAGAACGAGATGAGATCGAATGAAGAGGACGGGTTACGCGGAGAGGGATAGTAATGTGCAGAGACATCCTCGTCCTCTCATATCTCATCTCGCATCCCGCGAGCCACCCCAAGGTGGCTCCATGGCCCGCTCAGAAGCCGCCCAAGCAGCCATCATCAGGGACGCCAAACCCACCTGCCGCGACGGGCGGGGTGCGGCGGACGCCCTTCCTCCGGGGCGACGGGGACGGGGCAGCGAACGAGGGCGGGGAGTAAGGCGCAGACGAGGAGTAAGAGTATGATGGTGCAGAAGAAAGAGCCAGACCGGCGAGGGCGCCGCCGAGCGCGTGGGCGTCGGGGCACGCCTCGCCGCGTGGTATCCGGTCGGGGTCGCGCGAGCTCTCGTGTCTGCGCTCTGCCCTCCTCCTGCGCTGGTGCGGCGAGGCAGGGGGTGCGCTAGGGCCCTCGGGCAGTTCGCCGTGGTGGCCCGCTGTGCGCGGGGGGAGGCGGTACGCCTGGTACGCGTCGTCCGCGGGGTCGGGGGTGTACAGGTCGATGGGGTAGACTACGGGTTTGGATGTGGGTGTGGGCGGGGCGAGACGGTGGGTGGGCAAGGGTGCGGAGAAACCATCGCTCTCGTCGCTCTCTGAGGAGAGGTCTGGGACGAGTGCAGGGACGGGAGGCAGCTGTTGCTGCTGTTGGTAGAGCTGGTACTGGCCGTGGGGGTACTGCTGGTGGTGGTGGGAGGCCGAGGCAAAGGCGAGTGCGCGGGGGTGGTAGTCGCGGGCGCAGGCGATGCGGCGGGGGGCGGCAGCTGCGTGTGCTGCGTCGTCGAGGGTGTATGTGCGGCCCGGGCAGCCACGCTCTGGGAGGGCGCAGGAGTTGGGAGCGACCTGGATGGGGGAGCGGTCGTATGTCTGTGGGGAGTGTGCTGAGAAGGTGCGGGTGAGGGCGGGGGACGGGGGGAAGTGGACGGAGGAGGGTGCAGAGGCGGGGTGGTGGTGGGCCTTGGGGCGCTTGAGGATGGGGCGGGGCTGCATGGCTGGCTTGCTTGCTTGCAACTAGGACAGGGCGGCCATGGGTAGACTGGGTGTGGGTTGAAATTTGAGACTGATCTAAATACACAATCTCACTCAAATCTCAAGATCCATGTCACAGTCACACTCTCTCTCTATTATTAGCATCCCACGCCACCCCCCCAGCCCCCTCCGGTGCTCTCATTCGCCGCCCGACCATCGCCAAGCCGAACCAACGTCCTGGCCCTCATTATTATGTAATACTATCTTGCGTGACCTCCGACGCGTCCAACACGCGCCACCGCCACGCTCCCGGCCACCCATCAAAGCCAAGCTCACACCATCTTTACTTTCCCACATCGCGTCCTACTCCCACTCGGAAAACGCGTGATCTACCCGTGATTCGAGCCACGGTCCTCCCTACCTGCCTAAGCCTTCCTTACTTCATTCAATCAATCTTGACACAACTTCTCCAAGTCAACCTTGACCTGCTTCTTGACTTCTCTCTCGTCGGTGCAGGACGTACGCGCCCGCGTCCGAGTCGGCGTCGGCGTCGGGGAAGAGTAGTGTTCATATTCATAGTAGTATCAAGTCGGGCTGTACACTTCTAATAGAGTAGTATTAACAGCTTTCAAGTTGAGTAATCACAAGTACTTCCAATCCACCAAATGCAGGTATGATTCGTATGAACGCACGAACTGACGCGCTCGGCCCAACCCATATATCTCCTTACTCTGCCTATCCACACACCCGTACGCGCGCCCTCATATACGCGCCCTCACGCATGCAAACGAGCGGGCGATTCCCCCCCGCCCCGCCACGACGCGACGCGACGCGCGCACACATCTATTTATAACACCATCCTATTTCTACTGTAAATACCTACACTTACGAACGCCAAGCCAAAGACTCAGTTGTGTCATACTTTTAGCTTGCCTTACGCCTTACAATGCAATGCAATGCATCAGCATCACAGACACACCCCGCTAAACTAGCTTCACACACCGAGCGGCGACGGGGGATTGATGTAGTGTGCGCCGCGCCGCGCTTTGAGCCTCGAGGCTGACTAGGACTCTTCGCCTCGTGTGAAACTAGTCTCTAGTCACCGGTTCACCGACTACCGTTCACGCACTGCATTGCACTGCACTGCGCTGACTCGGGAGTGGCGGAACAATGACAATGGGCGGAACGGAACGCTTGAGACTGACGGAATCCGTGTCCGTCCCCGGCGCGTCGGAGGATGACTTTTAATACTTATCTTTCTTTCTTACATACTTACTACACACACCTACTTACTTATGCGACAAACGCAAGCTTAGGCTGCATACTACTGATCCATCATCATCCCAGTAAGTACAGTACAGTATGCGGACGTAGCGCTCGTCCGCTTCAATGCCATACATTATACATAGTAGTCCCGCGGTTCGCGCAGGAATCAGGACTCGGGAATTATGGATCCATTGATTAAACGCTCCACGACTCGGAGTCGGTCAACGACCCAGTCGCGGTTACTTACTTATAAGTGACGATGTATGTATGTACTGTCGAACTAAATAATCCCACTGTTTTTTTGATAGAATTAAAAAGAAAAAATGTAATGCCCGCCCGCCCGCCTGCCCGCCTGCCTACCGCCTTGCTCAGTTAGAACTTATTTACTTAGCGCCCGCTCAGCATGACCCATCCCATCCCCCATCCCACCGCCGACCATCCCATCCCGCCGCCGCCGCCGCCAGGCGCCAGACGCGCCAGATCGCCGGCTCTGGCTCTCCTGGGCGCCTTTAACTTATCTTTGACTTGAGGATGATGAAAGAGACCCTTGTCGGACCCTGCCCAGCGATACAGTAACTAACCTACTTGCAGTAACTAAACTACTGTAACACACTTACCTACACACATACTGACTTACCCACACGCATACCTACTTACACACACACATATCGACTTAAATACCTACCTGCACAACTGCGCGACTGCGCCCGCCGGGCCACCGACAGCCCGGCGCGAGCAACTGAACTGTAATTTATCGTTGAAGTTGTAAAACGCGTTGCCTTACTTTGAGCTACATAGTACTGAAGTGTATACGCTACGCACTACGTCAGCGACTCTCAGACCCTGAGCGCCTTTATCCACGCCGAGGGAGTTCGAGTCCCGACATCACGCCGAGCCTCACTCCTCCGCCACCGGCAAGCCACTGGACTGTAACGGATATGCACCGTACTGCGCACTGCTGAGGCTCTCCATCCTTCATCTTTCATCTTTCCTCCAAAGGAAGGCGAAATTGTGATGCTTATAATAATCATAATAATTGAACAGGAAGTTACAAAGCCTAAAACTTAAATAAAGCTCAAAGCTCAAAGCCCCAGGCCGATGGATCATAGCAGACAAGTACAACCCACAATTCGACAAATCAAAGATCATGAACGTTAACAAAGCTCAGAGTTCAAAGTTCAATGAAGCTTTGAAGCTTGAAGTTGAACATAGTACATCCTCCTACATAGTACACGCAGTGCGGTATGTACTCGTGACTGCACCGTGGTACGCAGTCACCGGTCGCGGCTCCAGTGATCCTCGTTGCTCGTTGCGCAGCCTTCAGTTAATAGTAGGTGGCTAGTTAATACTGGGTGGGGCAGCATTGACATGTACTGCCTCGGCCGACTGGCTGCATTTAATTAATTAATTAAGCAACGGCACACTTCCTACCTACCTTCCTTCCTTGCCCAATCCTTGCCTACACACCGTGACACTGGGGCGAGCCTCCGACTTTGGTACGCCATATCAATGCACCACGCCACGGGGACGGGGACGGGGACGGGGATGGTCTTGTCAGTTTGTAGTACTTTGTACTCAAGCTCAAGTGTGAAGTACCCCGGACGGACGGCGACTTGTAAGTGTCCGACGGACGATGAGGGTGCAGCAAGCGTGTAGACTAAGCAATGACATGGACACGCAAAGGCAAAATGGGCTTGGTGGCTGGAGCCAGACACGGTGTCGATGTCGATGTCTGTCAAATAAACATACTATACTATACCATACTGCACTCCCAATTGCCTGCCTGCCAGCAAACAAGCAAGCCAGTCAGTCGGTCGGTCATTTAGTCAGTCCAAAGTCAGTCCAAAGTCAGTCCAAAGTCAGCCAGCCAGTCAGATAACCGTGCTGGTGCTGGACATCCGGGGACCGGAGGTAATACATATGCGCCGCTGCAAGACGCACCCTCCGAGGGTGCGTCCACGAAGTCTTCAGCTGGGCCCTGCGCACGTTCTTGCCATGGACCGCATACGTATACTACTGCACACTGCACAGGACATAGAGTAGGCGCCGACGACGTCACCGGTTGTAACCTCATGACCCACCGTCTTACCCTATACATATGCTGTGCTCTGCCCCAGGGCTCAAGCTCAAGCCTCAGAGACCCTTCTTTTTCTCGACGTGTGCTGTAAAGGTGCTTGGCTGTACCGGTGATATATCTGTACCCGAATCGGAGGCGCGACTGTATGATATGTATGTACTACAATGCGTGTGGTAATAGATAAGAAGTGTATGTACTCTACTATAATGACGAGCGTCGATCGCGCGTCGCGCGTCGCGACTAGCATTGAGTGATGTAATGGGAACTTGGATCAATTCAGAGAATCGGAGAAGCGCTCATTGAATTCTGGTTTTCATTGACTCCAATGTCCTTCAGCCTTCCGGACATGGGCGACTCTGTGGTATTGACGGTGGGCACGAACCCTGGAGGCTGGTGCGCTTCGCGACCATGCGCGCTGGAGCTCTCTTGGCCAGTTGCAAGTGCATGTATAATCAAGTCTCTTGTACTACCAAGTAAGTACATACGCGACCTCCCGCGGCATCAGGTGATGGACCTACACAACGTTCTAGAGAGCCCACAGATCGTCACCGCGTCACCGGAAGTCCGCTCGCATATGCTGCTGGGTCCAGAGCGTCATCTGCTTAATTACCTGCAGCCTTTTATAACAGCGTGACGCGCCCGGGCCTGCGGGGCAGCCGCGTTGTCGACTTTTTGACTTGTCAAGAGCGCGGAATGATCTGCGCGACCTTCGCAGCACGGTCGAGCGCGCTGGACCCGGGCTCGGTCTCTGGGGCGCACGGCGCACGCGTCACGCTGCACGGGCCTAGGGCGCGCGCAGATGAGACGCCGTAATTAATATTAATTATGGCAGCAATAAATATGTTGCAAGTACACACATATTGTTTCTATTGTAGGAAAGGAGAGGCTGAGGAAGGGGCGGTCGCTCCCTGTGTCACTACGCAGATAAGCAAACACTACTATTACTAGCGCCGCCCAGCCAGGCCAGACCTGGCCGCCAGCGCGTCGGGGCCCGAGGTGCGGCGCGCCGTCACAAATACCAAGTTCGAACCAATGTTCTTTCATTGTATATCGCACACGGTCAGTACACCGAGCACCGAAGCATTGTTAATATTACTAACACCTATGTAAAGCATTGCCTCCTACACGAATCAGTAATAAAAGTGGTAACAGCGACGATAGGCTCTCTTCAGCCGCTCGCGCGAAGCCGCCAAGCCATCG
The DNA here is from genome assembly GCA_028532985.1 of Stropharia rugosoannulata. Taxonomy (NCBI): domain Eukaryota; kingdom Fungi; phylum Basidiomycota; class Agaricomycetes; order Agaricales; family Strophariaceae; genus Stropharia; species Stropharia rugosoannulata. The sequence continues at coordinate 1,826,961 of JANCIK010000010.1, read as the reverse complement.
CGCGTGAGCTCGTGGGCCGTGGACGGTGGCGTGCCGCAGTGGTTCTGCCAGGGCTTCTGCACACCTGTTGATGCTGGATTCCTGATGCCAGGCGCAGTGCGGCGTCGGGTCGGCGTTCGGCGTCACTCCCATGTGGCACACTGGCATCGTCGATGGCCCGGGGCGAGGCTTGATGCTTGATTCTTGATGAGGCGCTGGCGGTGCGGCGGCGGGCGTGGTTTATCCTGTCCGGTTCAGGTGCAAAGAAGGGTAATATATCATACTAATGCCCTTCTTCTAGCTGGGTTTAACTGGATGAATGGCGCAAATGATACTTGGTTTCGTTGTGTTGTAATGTCATTTGTAGACGCCAAGGCCATGTTCACTTTTATTACTTATTTTATTCACGAAACCATATAGATACTTTATTAATTACCAAGGCTCCCCCTCTGGCTTTCATGTTCATATCATCTCCGGCGTGCATGCAGGATTGGAAATCAACAAAGACCAATAGACTCGCCGTCAGCAACCAACAGACCCCCTATCGCGCGGCGCGCAAGGCATCGGTCCTTCTCATCCCGGTGCGGCGAAGCATATCGAGTCTTCCAACTTCCCAATCCTCCTCACCAGCACCACCCACTATGTGGTACCTGGCAGTCACCACACCGCAGTGGTTCTCCCGGCCGGTCAGGCCTGGGCTTGGCGCGCGGTCCACTACTGCCTCAGGTGGCTGAGCGACGCGCAGTGCTGCTACGCTTCTATCTAATCAATATGTGTCGAACAAGCTCTCTGCTTGTGCGCTGGCCACTGCTGGACATTAAGGCAACCCGGCTGCTTCTTTCTTCCCTCTTGGGTGCCGAGCGCGACCCCTATAGCTTGCTTGACGCCCTCTGCAGCGCACGCCCCGGTGGACCAGGTAAGCATCGGCTTGGCGGGACGCGTATTCGCCGCGTCTCGAGTCTCCAGAGAACAATAGGCAAGCCTTCTGGCATGTTTAGAAGACTCCGACTCCGACTCCGCTCTCTGCATACATACCATAGCTTGTTTGACGCTCTGCGCTGGGTCTAGGGCTATGATACACCCGATGGGACCAGAACACCCGTACGTCCCGGTTCACCCCCCGCGGAGGCATGAATTGTGCCCAAGAGACCGTAGCGCTCGGTGTCGGACATAGTACAAACAAAATAGAACTTACTACACACAACTACTACAATATGCTATTGCGTGACACCCCATCCGCACACAAGCTCCCCGGCGGCAGCGCTGACGGCCGGCGTTTACTCTGCAACACTAAACGCAAACGGTAAACAAAAAGGAAAGAGAAATAAATAGCTCACGAATCAGCGCGGATGCGCCGCAGGTCCGAGTCCGCGCCGCCTACAAGGACGGCGCTCCCACCAACAGCAGCAATAAGCGCCCGGCACCATCTCGGCACGGAGCATGCAATCAGAAGTCTTTTTCGTCTTTCCGAATTATTCTTTGTTCTGTGGAGCCGCTATTCTGTGAGGTGTGACACCCTTCGCCCTACCAAGCGCGGATGAAAATTATCTGGTAGCCTCGGCCGGGACATGCAGCGGCACCTCGGAGCGGTGCACCGTCTCTTATTTTCCTTGCCTTATTCTTCCTACTCTATTATTTCATTTGTTCCTAGCCCCCATCGCCCATGTGCGTCATCGTACACACACAGCTATATCGGACATGACGTGCGACGGTACTGCATACACAATACGCAAAGCGCTTACGCTCCGGACCTTGCGTGACCTCATGATATCGCCAGGGTCAGGGCGCCTCTGCGCTGCGCTATCTGCGCGACAATCCATTGGTCGCCTGAAGCTAGATTATGTACATCAGCGGAGACATATATCTCCACCTACATCTCCTCGCTCACTGCTGTGCTTCCGCAAGCCTGGTACTAAGTACGGCCCAAGCGAGGCTTGTTCCAGCCGTTCAGTTCGAGGCGAACATACGCACTTCCGGGAGTCTATTCTTGGACGCGTTGGACAGGAAGTGCTTTACGACTTGGGCCCTGAGCTTCTTCTGCTTTCGGAAGCGTTTGCTTCGTACTGGCCGTTTCGCTGATGAAGCTAATTCTTTACCGCAGGCAAATGCAACTGCGTCACAGTAACAGCTGAGTCGAGCCTGATAGAGAAGACCGGCCTTCCCAATGGTGCTTTCTTATCATTACAGCGGAGCATATATACGCAAGAACTGGCCCGTATTTTAAGATTATCCCTTTCCAGCAGCTCTTCTCTTATACCTTATCAGCGCGAGACAGCTATAATAAGGTTCCTTAGAATAAACTCAGTCCTGCGTGATTTACAATTAGTTACATTCTCCGGCAGAAATGAAGTAGGATGTGACTGGGAAGTGTATCACAGTAAACTCTCCTCTAGGCTTCCCCATATTAGCAGCTCAGCGCGAGCTATCACAATCTTGCGTGCTGCCCGGGTCGGCGTATTATACTATGTATAGGAACGCGGGCTCGCAAGGAGGTCGAACGTGTGTCAGAACGACGCGCCGGAGGGTTGAATAATTACCTAGTACGATAGCTATACTCTACATACATACATACGCCTTTCATTCAACTTTGTTTCTCGATTACAGTCAGGTAAGCCAGTGTCGACCGCCATACGGTGTCCATCATCTTATCTCACGCAGCGCATCTAGAGCTCCCGGAGAACAAACGCGCTCTATCATTATCGTTATCTGCAGCGCAGGCGGGATAAAGACTACCTCAAGAGGCTCTCTAGTCCCAGGAAGCGAGCGCAAATGACACGCACGCAGTAGTGTGTATGTATATGATGGATCAAGATTGCGCGGTAGCTAGTTACCCCGCTTCATTTGTTGCGTGATCCAGTGTATTGGGCCTTGGGCTATTGCGCCCATCTTCCCCATGGGACACGCCTGCGCGCAGGAAGCAGCGTGACTGATCACCAGCACTGTGTGGGAGGCTGGGAGCTCAGGTACTTACTCCTATGTCTGTTATGCGCATCACATCTCTTTGATAACGACTATACATATGCCGCACCTGCCTTTGTGGCGCGCAGGCTGCTCAGTTGTCGTCTTTGTGCGTACCTAAAGCGTGGGCTCGGTCGCTGATGATGGTGGTGCCACGCACGCTCTTACAACCGCCTTTGTTCGGGCACAGAATGATGATTCATGCAGACTCACGGGCGCTGGTGGTGTGCGAAAGGCTACGAGCTCGCCTTTGACAAGGGGAAATACCTATTCGGTGATCGTCTCGATGTTCGCACTCCAAAATTATATACAGACTGTGCCCATCCGTCCTCCATTCCTCCCAACCCGTGTCGCGGTCAGGGAGCAGCAATTGTATTAGCGGCTTCTGTTTTATCTTCACAGAACAGTACTTGCCGATATCAGTTCAATGACTGACATCGGTTTGTTGTTTGTAGGCCATGACAGTGATAGTTTGCGTTGTTACAAGCATAGCACAGGTCTGGTGAACGGAAACGCCCGCAGGAAGTTACGGACGATTTGAAAGCCCGCGTATCTTCCCGACGCATCATCATGTGTCCCCGGCCTGTACGCACAGACCGGTAGACCCTTACGCACGCACACGCACGCTCGCCTCGCTCACCCTTATCATGTCAAACCGGCAGCCGGGGATCCTCAGGACGCTGCATACAGTAAGCGTTGGACAGCTTCTGTTATTTATATTGAATACTATTACATATGTGGATGATCCTGCGTATTATTTGCTAACCCTCGACAGCCCAGCGTCTTGACTCTATTTGTCAAGCATGTCACACTCCCGCATTTGCAAATTTTAATATTGATTTTGATGCACTTTGTTCACTCCGAGGTCTGGATCTTTGATGTCCGAGTCCGAGAATGCTATCATGACATCACTCATGTCCGACCCGGTCACCATGATAAACCTGTGTTGACTGTTCATTGTCAGCAACCCCCCCAGGACAAGTTTTCTAACCTTCAGTCATCGCATATAAACCTCGTAAAAGACAGGAGACAGTTTGTAGACACTATCAGCGGGTTCAAAGAGTATTAACCGGCCACGATGCAACACCGTGCGGTCTGACTGCTTCAGAAATCTTTGCCTATCTCCTCGAACGTCGCATCACCGAGGCAGACTGTTCGTTCGCACAGTGACGGACTGGTTGTAACTGCTGCTGTGAACTCGAAGCAACCAATATCAACACTTATTTTAGGTAAAGGACCAGGCTCCCAACAGGCTCCAATGCCTTATAGCACATAATAACACCCTTCGAACCGCGGGCAGAGGGGAAAAATCCAAGGACATAAAAATTACATCTTTTCCGACCTCAATAACGGCCTCCCAACTCTTCCGCAACGGTCTTGTAATATCTATTTCGCCAGAAGTCGCGGGAAGATGGTTCAACTCCAAAAAAGTACTCCACTCACAGTCAGAAATAAATTTGAACGCTGAGAATTTGACCTCTTTCGACTTGTAGACCAGACCAACTCAGAGCCTGAGGTTGCTGGGGGTTCGTAACGGTCACATATCGATATCTATGCAGATTCTTCCTCCCGATGATTTGTTGTTCAAAAATCAAATGCACCCCCAGGTCCATGGCGCAGAAACCAATATGCCCCTTCGGTCCGAACTTCCTTCCCTGTTTTACCGCTGTACCGGGTCGTGAAAGAGTTCGCAGATTACGCAAGCATACCGACGGGAAAGCTGTCGATAGCTGTCGATGCGAATGTGCAATGTGCAAAGACTTTCATCTCTGGCATCCTGATTCCCGATTGACTGCCAGAATTCTTCTAGTAGTATACGACAAGTTGAGTTAACAGTTTCAAAGATGTGTACTTTTGGAAGAAACAAGGGACATCAGATGACCCAAAGAACGCTTCTACGTTAGCCCAATAAATAGACTGCCTGTTTGCGCGTTTGAGCATTCGTTCCCCCAAGTCCTTTGCGTGAGCGGCAGCGTTGGCATTTGTTGGCATTAGACTTGGAAGAGCTACGGGCTTCACAGCGGATTGATAGTGGTTTGATAGCGGTCAATGATGCAGAGATCGCTACGCCTTGAAATATTCCAAATGAGTGAATATGCGCCGTCTTTAAACTGCCCAAACCGCATGAAAGAACACAGCATACGAACGCCATATTTCTATATCGTTTACGGGTCAGGTGGGACTGCGGAAGCTTTGCTTAATAACGCCATCGATGGCCCTGCATCGATCCTCTGTCGGGCTCAGATGGCCTGTAAGACCTCAAGCCAACGTGACCTAATAATTAGAAGAATAACGCGCCGTCGACTACGGCGAGATAAGACATATAGCAAATTGGCTTTCTATGTATGTGAGCGCTGTGAGCAGTTAGATGTGAGTAGAGAACTTTGTCCATTACGAGAGATCACGACCTAGCTTTCAGGCTTCGACATCAAGCGAAATAAGCTGTCAGCAGACCGTGCCTTTGAGCGTTCCGATATCTACCCTCGTCGGAATATCGATGCATACGTACATCTCAGCAAGAACAGAATACGCATGTATCCGTTAAGACTTGAACGTTAAGGAACTTCTTCATCGCATAGGCAGTTTAACCGAAGACAATGAGCAGCACGTTGCAATCAGTCATTGAAGAACCTCTTCCACTCCATGGGATTAGACGTCTGTAGATCGCAAACGAGTTAGAGACAAATAGACTTGTGCCGTACGTTGCGAGCACGCAATGCAGATGCCAAAACTCCAACCGAAGGTATTGTTGTTGCAATGAACACAGCTCGTCAAAGCAGAAAGCCCCAAGATAGTTAGAATGTAGGCTAGTGAAACCCAACCAAAGCTCGGGAGAGTTTGCACACATCAGAGAGAGTGACATGTGGATACGATTCGTACGAACGCCGTATAATTCGGCGGCGCAGAATGAAAGGGTGTTTTCCGGCGCTGGTGAGAACCCATGGCACCACATCGGAACGCCTCGTAACATTGATGGGCCTCGAGGTCGGCGTTGTCCAAGCGTCGGCTGCGATGGACTTCTCGAAAGACATGACAGATGGTTGCACTACGTGGAAGTGGGAGTTTCTGTCATGCTTGCCTCAAGTTTCAAATCATTGGTTGGTCCAAGTGTCTGGTCACTAAAATTTGAACCCCGATTCTACTTCATGACATGATGCCGTAGTGATGCCGCTATGATCATGGCAAGTGACAATTTCAACACAACTTGAAAATCGTGCTCTGTGGCGGAATCTGTTCTCGTAAAGACTTTAAATTGTCCCTTTGGCGTAATTGTAAGACGGCGGTCTATAGAAAGCTCTGGATTTAATCTGAAAAGATGATATTTGAAGTAGTATGTTCAACTACGTTTTGCCAATGATCTCATCGTTGAACAATACAGGAAATAGTAATCGTCGCCATCGAGAATTACTACAACCCAGGCGCATGTCCAAATCGTTTACTGCAAAAAACCCAGGTGGTTTTACTTGATGAAAAAAAATGTTATTTAAAACGCCGCGAGGAATAGATCACTAGTTAAGTAGTTCAACCCACACCATTAAAATGCCCCACATCCGATAAAAAAGACTACGCAGAGTATGTACTCGTCGTCGTATGAAAGGATGCGAAAGACCTACGCGATATATAGATATTACATACAGTAAACAAGCGGTACACAGAAACATTGAAGCGAGCAGGTGAAGGTGGGAAAGGGAGGCATAGATGTCGTTAAAATGTCCATCAGATTCATGAAATAGATGATTGGGGTGGGCGGGTGATTATCATTAGTGCATTGTATGATATGGGGTAGTGTTCGCCAATGTCGGGGTAGGTGGGCTGGCAGGCCGGCCAGTTGGCTGTTGAAGCGGGGCGTGGTGATCTACGCCAGAGTTTTTCTGTCTGTCTCCGAGGAGGAGTCTGGGGTGGAGGTCTCCTCGGCACCCTCGTGAAGATTAGACTGTGGGCCAATATAGAATTTGTTCGCTCCGAGGAAATACCAAGAGCTGTGTGTATTGGATTAATAACGATTATACCATTGAATATTGATAGCACTCACAATGCCAGGATAATAACGCCGACAGTGATCACCTATCAAAAATGAGCTGACTAAAATAATGCGACGTTTCCTGTTCACTCACTGAAGCGTAGTTCATATTTTCCGGTGTGACAGGCTTGATAGTGGGGAAAGAGAAGATAACGCAGATGAAGCAAGTCCATGATATGCAGACCACATTGAATATAAGTCCTAGCCAACCGTTGCCCATAAAGAATGGGCCGGGCTTGAACATAACGTCGGGATGCTTAGCGAAGACTCGTCTGCAGAAGATTGGGATGATGTAGCTCAGATCCAGAGCCATGGCGGTGAGCGAGAAAATGGCATTGGCAGCAATAGGGCTCGCAAGATCAAGAAGACCCGGGAGGATACTGACAACAGTTGTAAGCGCAATTGCTCGCAACGGTGTCTGAGTCGACTTTGAAGTCTTTCCAAAGTATCCTCCATCAGGAAGACCTAAAGCGTGGTTGTAAGGTCGAGGACATCTATGGTCAACAACATTGCTCACCGTGATCACGACTGAAAGCATACACAGTTCTCGAGGCAGCATGCAGAGCAGTTTGTACAACAAAGAATGCAGTGAGGCAGACAAAAGTCTAATGCGAAGTATAAACATTTCTGTCACCATAAACGGAGAGACGAACAATTCAACTTACCCAAATGAAAAGAGATCCTGTCTTCCCAGTCCGTATATAGAGAATCTTCGTTTTAAAAATCAAAAGGTGTCACCATCAATTAGAGCAATGGGGACGTACCTCCAGGAAAGCAGAAGGGGCGTCTTGGAGGTTTTCGCTAATAGGGCGTTAGTTGGTTTTTGAGATAGCTCCAGTACCGTGACATACATGGGTCCAGAGCAAAGCACCAGAACAATATTCAAAAGCCAGCCAATGAGACCTGTTCCGACGACTACGAGATCATATTAAGTGCCGCCGATTGGGTTTGCAAGTTCACGACCGACATACCAGCAATGAAAATAGCAGAAGGAGCTAGTAGCATTCAAATATAATAAGTCAGGTTTATTCAAAGAAGATATAGCAATTTTATCGAACCTGCGTACGCAGCACGGCGAACTTCCTCGCTATTAACATGGTAGGATTTAGTTCAACATCCACCCAAAGCGTGGAGGATTGCCTTACGATATATGCGCGGTAGCGTCGTAATCCTTATAACCCTGAATGAGATAATGAAGTGAATGGTGATATGGCCACACGTACAGTCATCTGTGAGAAAGGTCGTCAGATGTAGTCAACAACAACAGTTTTGTTCATGCTTACAGTCCATTGAACCGAGAGCAGGCCGAAAAGAAAGGCGAGTCCTGTACTCCATCCCCCAGTGTTGTTAATCAGGCCATCCGACCCGAACACATATTGAGCAGGGTGCATCTCGGACCGAGGCGTTTTCGCCAAGAGGACAATGATAATGACTTGATAGTGTTAATACGAGAATTATGCGGCGGTGGGTGTTTGCTCTCACCAAATGTCGTCCCCAAATTGACGAAGACAAATCCTTTGGTGAGAGCCGCAAGATGGCGAGTGGCGAGCGAATTCAATAACCCATGGAGAATTATAAGTCCACTGAAGAGACCAACGACTTTTCCCTATAAAGTGCATATGTAAATCAACCACATTTTTAAACGTATTGACTGATCCCACTTGTGTAATCTCGAAAGTGCCACCTTGGCCAACATTCACGGCAGCTAGGATCATGTTTGCAAGGCCGAATTCCGTGGAAGAGATACCGGCAATTTGACCTGTATTAACTGTCAGAAGAGTTTGTAATGCATAGACGAAAAGATATGGACGCACCAAGGATATTGAGCCATCCCACCAGCCATCCAACCTGGGCAAAAATATCGGTGACGTTATCACAAGAGCGGTGAACTAAAGATATCTAACCGTCGCACGGTGCTCTTTTGGAACAAGTTGGGCAGAAGCGGTGTATCTGCAGACCACATGCTATTAGCTATCGTATACAGCACATATGGTCGACGGAAACTCACAGTCCGCCACAGGTCGGATACGCGCTGACGATCTCTGCTATGCTAGCCCCCAAGGTAAAGCACATTGATGCTCCAAGAATCCAGCACCATACGACCTACAATAATAGACGGGTGGTGCTTGTTAACATACTCTCCGAACGCAGCGACCGATATCACTTACCGAAGCGGGTCCACCCAGCAGCAGTGGTGTGTTGAACGTCGTGGCAATACTCGAGCACAATCCCTACGCCCCCCGTCGTCGTGAATATTGACAGATCATGCCAAGCAGCACAAATCGCTCACCATGATGCTGAATGCAAAGCTTATCTGAAGATAGAACATAACGCATATGTTCAGCTTCATAGACCAAAATCGCAGAGAAAACATACCGTCGCCAGGTTGGTGAACTCCCGTTTGAAGGAGGGCTTATACCCGAGCGCAACGAGCTCAGCATCGTCGTCATTTGAGTCCACTGTCGAGATATGGTGTTTATCGTTAGACGACATGGTCGATAGAGGAAGGATGTGTGGGGTGGAGGCTGGGTATAGTTGGGAACCTGAAGGGGCGGTGGCTCCAACGCCGCTCAAAGTGAGTGGGATATAAGAAAGTCAAGGGGGAGACCGTGGTGCGATTTCTACGGTCTTCAATCTTTTCCACTCTTTTCGGTCGGGTATTTAGAATTTGCTCCGAAGGGAAGGAGGATCATTGATCGGTCTACATTGACATCAAACAAATCATGTGTTTATCTCTCTGGCTCAACAAGTCAGTTTACATCCCGTAAACATTACCTTGCCATTGGTCGCCCAACAATCCAAGGCTCAAATAGACTACCACTTCCTCTGTATGGCTATGAGGCTACCCATTACTGGGCCATATGTAGCACAAAAATCGGCTCACATGCCAGAACACTCTATCTTGGATCATTTTATTAATAACCAAGGCGTCAATTTCTCCATATAACAAGCATAGAGCCCACATGCGTAGGCTTGCCATGGCTTGTCGCCGTAAGAAAGTAACTATGCGCCCACAGTTACAATTTCCTTCAACCATCACCTTGAAAAACTTCCTCTGCGGCGAGCTGCATGCTTATCTGTTCACTATACCACGGCAGAATGTAGCACATGATAACAGCGGACCGACGACATGAAGTGTCTTGGACAGGGAAGCAGCTCCTAGAATGGTTTATCGCTGTTATCGTCCTGGTGACTTTCACTTAAGTGACCCCTGTGCAGGTGCTTGGACGACTGGGCCTGAAGTTTGAACGGAGGAGGGTTCATATACATAACACGCTGCACTCAAGAGCTATTCGGACTCCCGGATGTGTGCCTGAGATAACATACCCAATACGCATCCACTGTTCTCAAACTTCGCAAAAATCATAATTTCATACTCTACTACATAATGTGCAGCGCGAAGCCACTGGGACGAAAAAAAATTATTCATAATCAAGGAGTCCATACTTAAGTATGTATTCATTTCGGGTTTTTGAACTGGTTGTATAATGATAGCGAGACAGAAACTTGTACTGTAACTAAATGGATTACATAAATGAGGCTTGAGCATGGAATGTGGGTCATATCAATACAAATGTATATGCGAACCTTGTATGTATGCAGTGCGTGCGCGTCCCATTCATATGAGTGGCGTGCGCCGTCCAACGAGCGATGCACGCGGACATCAAGAAAGTACGTACGTAAAAGCTAAGGACTTGTAATAACTCACAGCAAGAAAGCAAGACAAAGGAAAACAATGCGACGTCGACAGCAAACGAAGATCGATTATGCAGGAGGGGGATGAAGAAGGATAACGAAAGCGAAGGGATTCAGAAATGGGACAAATGTTGATTAGGGAATCTGTAGGTTGGAGGTTTGGATAGTTCATGATCAGAATTGATGCTTGTGAAGCGATTACGCAGGAACGGGTATCAAGGTCCTTTTCCTGGGGGGAGGAGGGCTGGCGACGCTCATATTCTCCTTCTCGTCTACTTCAGCAACGCTACTCGGCGCCGGACTAGCTGAAATCGAGGCCCGTGCGACTCTCGTCTTCTGCGTGGGTGTCTGCTGCTGTTCCACAGACGCCACCCTGCGGTGCGGCACAGGCGTCACACTCTGCGGCGTGCCGACCTTGGCAGAATACGAGCGAGTAAGCGATGAGACGCGACCGACTGGCGTAGGCGTCATGGACTGACGGGGTTTTAACGAGGGCGGGCCCATGGACGAGTCGGTGCTGGCACGGCCACTGATGGACTTGGCAGCTGAGGCTGAGGTGCCTCCCATAACATTTACGCGTCCGCTCTTGCCCAACGCGGATACCCTTGCGGATATTGACTGATGATTCGTCTCGGCTGAGCCAGTACGTTCCGTTCGTAGACCCGCGCTGGACGATTCCGCATCCGAAAGGACAGATGGAGGCCTAGAACTGGGTTTCGCCACAAGGCCAGCCAAAGGGGTGGCGCTGAAAACTGCTGAATCACGACGACTTGCCGCCTTGGAGCCTGGAGCGGGTGTACTGCCGGCAGTGCCCTTAACGCCCAGCTTACGCTTGAGCTGGACATACACCATATTAGACTCAAGGCAACGAAAAGAAAAGAAAATACACGAACCAGCTCCAACTCCTGTTGCTTAGAATCCAACGCGATGTTCAACCCTGCCATGTCTTCCTTGTCCTGAGCATGTTGTTTGCTCGCTTGGATGATCTTAACCTCCTTGTCAGCGCTTTCTTGCTGCAGTACATGGTTATGTCTCCTAAGACGTTCCAATTCGTCGTTCAGATGGCTGAGACGCTCTTTCATGGTCTTCACTTCGAGATCGACAGCCGCCTTATTTCTGACCATCTCGTCCATCTGGTGCTGCGTCTGATCATGCTGACCAGTAACGTCTTCCAGCACCCTACTCTGCTCGTTGAGTAAGCGCTGGTATTCACGTTTCAGGGTACTCATTTCTTCGCGCAGACGCTCAGCCTCCATTTCACGGTCGCGGATCCGCTCCGTGCTCTGCTGGATCTCCTCATTCGTTTGACGAGTATTGTTCTGCAGACGCACGATTTCTTCCTGGTGAAATTGTTGTTCTTCTTCGAGATTGGAGATGCGGCGCTCTCGCTCCTCAATAACGTGTTCAAGGTCTTGTATTTGTTTATGTCCATGGTGTATCGCATCCTCGAGCTGGAAAAAGATGAGAAAAGCAGGAAGATGTCAAATGGAAGGGATACACATACCTCATCACGCTCCTTCTCAACGGCGTCCTTGAGATTCCAAACTTCTTGGAGCTCACTTTCGAGTTCCTGGCGTTTATTCTCATTTTCGTTCCACTCAACCTCCATCGCAGATGCCCTGTGTTCCAAGTCCTCAAGCGCAGCTTTAATCTCATCCCTCTCTGCTTCCAATTCCAATTTCTCCTTTTCCAACGCCTCTGCCCTCTCGCAAGCAGATTCGGTATGTTGCCACTGTGCTTCGAGCTCGTTCTTGAGGACGGCGTACTCGTCTTCGCGCGCCTTGAGAGCCTGGGTGACATTCTCGAGCTGTTCCTCATAGTCAGCCTTCTGCACTTCCAGCCCTTCGCACCGCATCTTCACATCTGCCAGCTCTTGCTTAAGTTCGAATTCGGCGGTCCGGAACCTTTGCGTCTCTTCCGCCGTCTTCTGGTCCTTCTCCATGAGAATCTTCCGCAGTTCGTCCTCATCTATAGCGCCGAGGCTGATGTTTCCCATCATGTCGATCTGCTCCTTTGCCTCTATGATACCCTCCTTGAGCTCGCGCTCGCTTTGGTCGCGAGTCCAAAGACTTTCTTTCAGCTGGATAACGTCCTCGCTGCGCTCTTTCACTATACTCTCAAGTGCTTCGACTTCCTCCATCAGCTCCGCTTCTCGCTTCGTCCAGTCGCCCTTTTCCCGCTCAAGGCTGGCAATCTGCCTGTGGAGCATTCGCAGCGCTTCACTACTCGCCTCATCCATCACGCTCCGCTCCATGCTCATCTGCCGCGAGTCCTCCACAGCCTCCTCCAGTTGCCGACACGCTTTCTCCAGGTCCTGCACCTTACGTTTCCACGTGCGAAGTGCTGCTTTGCGCTTGGCTTCCTCCTTTTCCGCATTGTCCAACTTCTTGCTAAGAAGCTCAACGAGCTCGTCGCGTGCCTTCAGGTCGGCTTCGTACTGCGAGCACATTTCGGTACGTAGTGCCAGTTGTGTCTGGAGGGAGATGATTATGTTCTCTTCTTTCGACGTTTTCCGGTTGTGCCGAGCGGTGCCCTTGGGCGGAGTCATTGGTATCATGGTCTGAGGAGTATAGTATGTGTTTGCATGAGCGCTGAAAGGGTCGGGCTCAGCGGCACCTCCAGAATAGACAACTAGGCCAGCCGATGAGTCGTCATTGATATCCGCCTCCGGCTCAACGGGCTTGCTTGCAGACGACGACGATGAAGATCGCAGCATAGTCTGAAATACAGTGTCGCTCATTGCCCGACTCCTTGATTTTACAGAGGGTGGTGTTGAGGTTTTGGATTGAGGTGAGCTGTCCGCCTTCCTTTCACTTGAAGACGGATGAGAGAAGTTTTCTGCAGGTTGACCTATGTTTCCACCAGTGGTGGCTGGGGTATAAAACAGTGTTTGCCCCAGACTAAATGAGTGACTGCGCTCATGCAGAGGGGCAGGAAATTGTGGTGACCTCTCCGCTGAGTGGAAAATGGTTTCATCAATGATGGAAGGCCCTGGCATTGGAATTTGACCTTCATGCATATGTTCCTTAGCTTTGCCTGTCGGTTGTCCTCCTCGATTAGGGGTTGAAGTCATGCGGTCAGAATAGGGCGCCAGACCTCCCTCGGCAAGAATCTGATCGTCGTTCACAGAGGAATCGAGATTGTCAAAGATGGGCATATTGACATCAAAACCTAATCCTGGCGGTGGAAAAGATGGGATTTCTAGCTGTTGGGAAGTGTCGAAAATATTAGAATTATCTTCAACGACAAAATGGTTGAAAGAAGTCGTCGAAATGTCCGATTGGGTCTGATCAAATGGCGCAGGAGCGGGGCTTTCCTCAAAGAGAGGCGCAAAAATTTCAGCAACTGTTGGCCTTGGAGCTTTCGGACTAGACCCCGTGTTTGAACGATCTAGAGTGGACGGACTATCTGAAGGACCTGTTTGAGTAAGGCGATCTAAAAACGGCGTCTCGATTTGCGGCAATGGAGGTTGCGGTTTACCCTGAAGTTCTGCACTTAACGATTGATCTGGGGTGATAACTTTATAGGCGTCGCGACCTATAAATCGTACGTTTTGCCCGGTACCAGGAGTGTTACGGTCGCGCAGTATGGATCTTTTGGAGCCAAATTTATCCAAGCCAGCAGGAGTAGAAGGAAAGTCACTATTTGCCCAGTCATTTTCATTCTTGCTAGGTACCTGTGGTGGCATCTGCGCTGTCTCTGACGATGTGCGTGCGGCTTGCGATGAGCTCTGCGGTATTAAAGGGTCTTCAGGAGGGAATACTTCTTGTCGGAAAAGGTCTAAAGACGGGCGGACGCGTGTATCTTTAACTGAACGCGTTGTTTCGGCACGCAGAGGTGAAGGGCGGAGCATGTCGAAGGAGGACCTGCGTGGCATATCCCTTTGATTGCTAGCTTGCGTAGAGAGGGATGATTGGGATGCTGAAATGAAGTTCATATCGATGTTATCATTATTGTTGGGCCCAAACCTACCTTGAGAGGCACTGTCGTTTTGAACATTGCCTTTTTTAGCGTCAAGGTCGTCCTTCAAAGTTGCTTTCGACATCCGTTTGAACACATTCTTCTTGTTATGAACCGAGGGCGATGGAGGAGGACTAGGCGACCGATCTACCATACCGGATTCGTTGGTGTGGAACATGGACAAGTTGGGATGCTGCTCGAAAACTTTGGTCAGGACTTCACCCGGCGCTTGTTGGTCCTTAGGAGGAACCGACGCCTCCTTGCCCGCCTGACCGGCCTTGAGGGCGCTCGTCATGCTTGCGAATTTCGCCCACATATCCGGGCCCTCCTAGATCGTCAGCTTGAAAGTACGTAGAACGGTCGGAACAGTAAGAAAGAAGAAGACGTCACGGTGTAACACTTCGCGAATTGTGTCAACGGACTTGGTGCGCGCTGGTCATGTGATCGTATCAGCCTCATGGCGCGTCAACAAAGACAAACTTTGCGCACTCGGCGCCCGACCAACGCCCGACATGCATGGACAGTGACCGCTCAATGACCGCTCACGCGAAAACAACATAACCTCTCTGATTGTAAGAGGACGACGATGAACCTGCTATGTTAAAGGCCTGATGCTAGATTACCTTGCGATCACCAGGCTACTGCCTGCACAATTATTGCTTCAAGCCCCCATTGCTTCCTCATTGCAAGTTACCTAAGGATAACATTACTTTTCCAATCCATGCAACGGAGGCAGAATTCTAAGCACATACTTCTTACATGCCTCATTGAATGTGTCCTCGGCTGTGCTTGCGATGTCCTATAAGTATAAAATTTTGATAAAATTTTGATTTCTCTCAGAGGCGGTTGATCAGTGTTCCTTGCAGGGTTCACTTTAAATTTATGAATCCGTCACTATCCCTCAGGACCAGCATATTCCCATCTTATCCGTTTTCATGTTTGTTATTCTCTCAGTTAGTTGCAGGAGGAGTAGCAGCAGATTTATGCAAGTCGCCATCTGTTTTGATAAATTTGTGATGAATCCAAAAATGTACAATGGATTCCTGATAGGGGAAGGTGTGACGTCATATCGTGCGTGCAATCTGGCCCACAAACCAGTTCTTCAGCGAGGATTGCCTGGGATTACTTCAAGCTATTATTTAGCATGACGAATCCAAACGTCTACTCATCGTAATGTAACATCACATCTGAAGCCAATTCCTGATTAAGCACTATTGTTGGTGAGGTAATGATTCAACGATTTACTCTCGAAATGATCAACTATACTTTTGGTCTACTGTCCTGATAGAAGAATTGCTCTCATTGAAATAGGGGGATTAGTCTTCTCTGTCTGGAACTGTTTTCTCCTCTTAGTATCTGTATTCCCTCTTATATCACAGCTGTACAATCTTGTTGAACAAACGCTTAACTTCTTTCACCGAATATCTTCATTTATCACCTTAGTTGTCCCCGAGAGTCTCTGATTCTGGTAAGATCAGAAGATAGCCTAGAGAGCTGTAAAGCTTGATTATGGGTCTGTGTAGGAGATAAGTGTTAAAATTGGACCAATTAATCTCGGTAACGATCTAGGACTGTTTAAGGCTTCACAAAGGAGGCTGGCAAGGAAATCGCACTACGTTTTGGTTCCTTTTAAAACCGAAGTCCTCTATAAAAGGTACGTGGGTAAGTTCAGTGCGCTCCAGTACTGTGGTCATTACTTGCTCCTCAAGATGCGTGTCTCCTCCCTCTTCACGCTGCTTTTGTCCACCTCACTGTCCTTTGCCAACCCTCTTGGGGGTCTCACCGGCAATCAGCGACCCCAGGCGACCTTAAACGGCCTCAAAGATTCCAACTTGGAAACTGACATTGAGAAAAGAAGCGTCAATGACATATACCGCGCAGCGCTCAAAGAAAAAGGGACGCTGCGAGTGGCATGGGGTGGAGACGGTAAGCCCGGTATCAACATGGCCTCATATGTTTCTGATATATATTACAGTACAAATTAGCAAAACGTACATTACCAAAGGCTTTACCACGGCGTTCCCCGGGATCAAGGTTGAAATTGAACTCGATGTGTCTAAATACCTGGATATAGGGATCGACGACGCATACGCAGCTTCTAACGGCACCGAAGACGGCGTCGATGTGGCCGTTTTGCAGTCCGTGCAGAACTTCCCGCGCTGGAAGAAAGACGGGCGCTTATTGCCCTACAAAGTCGCCCCTTGGGATGATATATACCCTGAATTCGTCGATGAAGACGGCGCTTATACCGGATTACACATTTGTGAGAAATCAATTGCGCCGCATGATGGCCCTCATTCGCTGACCTTCTTCCCTAAAGTTACCCTCGGTTTCCAAGTTTATAACCCCAACATTACTGCCAATGCATCTCTGCCGACCAACTTCATGGACTTCCTCCGTCCCGAATGGAAAGACCGCCTGATTCTCACGTACCCCAACGACGATGACGCAGTCCTCTATCTCTTCAAGGGTATCACGGAGAAGTACGGCTTCGACTTCATCCACAAGCTGCAGGAGCAAAAGGTGCGCTGGGTGCGCGGAACCGCTACGCCGTCCATCTTGATCGGCAACTCGAACCCGCACCACGACCTCGACGCGGCCGCGCAGGCCAAGAACGCGCGCTCGACGTCATTCGCGTCATCCAACGCGTTCACAACAGGCATCGCGACGCACAAGTTCGACGACGTGTTCATGACCTGGCCGCAGACCGGCGCGATCTTCAAGACTACTAAGATGCCCGAAACCGCGCGTCTGTTCCTCAGCTTCATGATGGACGACATGTGGCAACAGCGCGTGAGCGGGGGCGAGTTCGCCACGCGCCGAAAATACGACGGCTCGAAGATTCTGGAGCAGGGCAGCCGCGCCCCCGCGTACTACGTCAAATTTATGAGCAACCGCGCGGAAGTTGAGGGCTTCAGGTTCCGCATTGACAAGGTCATCGGCCCCCCAATTGGTGGTGACCCAGTGTTAGACTGGTAGTCGCTCGGGAGAAGCATCAGCCCTCATTGTACCATACTTTGTTTCTGTCCAATGTACATTCCAACGCGGTGATAATTAAAGGTTACTTCGATGCATACATTGGTGAATTAAGCAGAAATCTGCTTTGGGTTAGACAAGACTCGAGCTTCGCATGCCCTGAATTTTTTCACTCGTGAACCGAGTAAGAAGCTTGCACGCATCGAGAGATTGCGGTTCCAATTAATACATGTGCACCGCGAATGTACACAAATGCTGTTAGGCACAGTAGAGTAGTTATAAGTATGTGATTAATATGAATTATTAGTGTAAACCCACGAAAATGTAAAATTATAGTCAATGCGATCCGTGCCACAAATGCATCAAAGCTCAGAGCGCACGCTGACGCGCACGACACGCTCGCCATTCCCAGTAGCGCGCACTCTGAACAATATACCCATGGCATCCCTATAGTCTAACCACATACCCTTTCCCCTAAATAAAAGAAAAGTAGGCAGGGATGAGACCGCAGGCAGCATTTACATTCGTGCTTGTATCATATTTGCTTCTCTATCGAATGTGCATTTAATTGCCGTGACATGTCGGACTGTCCCTTCCTGTACACCGACAAGGTCGCACTAAATGCCACACTCGATGTCCACATTGGTGAATAAGGCAGTAGTCCATTGGTCAGACGAGACTGCGCATGCGTTGAAATAAAATTTTCACTTGAGCATACGGTAGCAAACCGTTACCACCGTCGAACCTGAGTCATCGGAGACGGGATCCTTATCGACTGGATAACGAACGTGCTCGGTATCGGTGACGGTAAATTGGATATTGCTATCGAGTGGTATCGAGCCGCGCGAAGCTGCGGGTGAACCAACACAGCAAACTCTCGTACGCTGTTGAAACAGCCGTAGACTTGCCGTAGACGTGCGGTGGTTGCGGCGGAGAAACGTCAACGTCTCGGCAAGCATCCCGAGTACCACCTTCTCTATTTCGTTTTTTTTCACCATTCTTCCACCCTTCTTCTCCCATGCGCTCTGTGTAGTCTATCTACTCGGTGCGTCTGCCAAAGTGTCTTTCATGATAACGAATTCTTGTTCGACTTCAAACGTATTTTAAATTTATGATCTTGGATGGTTGAAAAATACTCCAAAGTACGCAAGATGGTTGCTGGCGCATACAGTCCAAGATGTATGTATATTGTACAAGATACTCTCTATAGAATTACACACATAAATTCTGCTATATCTTTCATTAATTTTGACTCGGTACCCCTGAAACTCAGAGAACACTTAAATGCCAGCGGCGGCATCCTTAGCAGCGACGTAGTTGATGAGGTCGCAGACACGACGGGAGTAACCCCACTCGTTGTCGTACCAGGAGATCAGCTTGACGAAGTTGGGGCTCAGCTGGATTCCGGCGTTGGCGTCGAAGATTGACGAGTTGTGGTTGCCGATGAAGTCGGTGGAGACGACCTGGTCCTCGGTGTAGCCGACAATGCCCTTGTAGTCACCCTCAGAGGCGGCCTTGACGGCAGCCTTGATATCGTCGTAGGAAGTTCCCTTCTCCAAGCGGACAACGAGATCGACAACGGAGACATCAAGAGTGGGGACACGGAACGCAAGACCGCTGTATAGATATACGTTAGCCTATTCTCCAGATAGTATGGCTTGAAAAGCACGTACGTGAGCTTGCCGTTCAGCGAAGGAATGACCTTTCCGACGGCCTTGGCGGCACCAGTGGAAGAGGGAATGATGTTGTTGTTGACGGAGCGTCCTCCACGCCAGTCCTTGTGGGAGGGTCCATCGACAGTCTTTTGGGTGGCGGTGGTGGCGTGGACGGTGGTCATCAAGCCCTCAACAATGCCGAACTTGTCGTGGATGATCTTGGCCAGGGGCGCAAGGCAGTTGGTGGTGCACGAAGCGTTGGAGATCTAATCGCATAAATGACGTAACAATTCACACATCAGATCTCGCATAGATTGCGATGGCGGAGCAACTTACGACTTGGTACTTGGGATCGTAAGCGTCCAAGTTGACACCGCAGACGAACATGGGGGCATCCGCAGAAGGCGCGGAGATAATGACCTTCTTGGCACCGCCCTTCAAGTGGGCAGAAGCCCTAGGAAAAACTGTCAACATACTCGAGATAGAGCAATGACGACGTAATGCTCACTTGTCGGTGGTGGTGAAGACACCCTGTTCCCGGCAGAAGCGATGAGATTGCGTGGGCGAAATACGAGATGAAGATAGCTCACAGTAGCCTCAACGACATAGTCAGCGCCGGCGGTTCCCCAAGGAATCGCAGCAGGATCACGCTCAGCGAAGACGGTAACGGCCTTGCCGTCAATGACGAGCTTGCCATCCTTGGCCTCAACGGTGCCCTTGAAGCGGCCGTGGACGGAGTCATACTTGAACATGTAGACCATGTAGTCGAGGTCAATGAAGGGACTGGAGTATGTGATAAGATTACGCCTAAATGTGACTAGACATTGACGTACTCATTGATGGCGACAACGTCGATGCCCTGGACCTCGAGAGCATTGCGGAAGACGATACGACCAATACGACCTGTTTTGCGTTAGCACCGTCATAAACCGAAACTCGTAGAAACGTACCGAAACTAGTCAAATTTGGGGCCCCCTCAGTCAAAATCGTTCCTCAAGCTGCGAAGAACTTACCCGTTAATGCCGACTTTGACCTGAGATAGTTCAGTGAGCGTAAACACCAGCAAGACAGCATGAACAAACATACCATGGTGATTAAGATGGTGGTGGATGTGGTGGGTAGAGGTTGAATGCAAAAATGCGCGAGGAGCGAAAGTCCGACGGCGGCCCAACTTATATAGTCCCGCCAGAAAGATTATCTATCGATGAGAGTATATGACGTCCAATCACATTGCGCGGCGCCGAGTTGGGTCAGCAACCAGAATATCGGCCGCCCTGAACTGGTTTGGTCCCCATTGGCTGCAAAAGGAAAGCCTTCGTTCGGCCTATAGCTCTAGGCCGAGGCGCGCTCCATCTCGTTGCATTCCATTGCTATTCCAGTACTGCACTATAAACAACCGCCAAAAGTAAGAGCTGGACCGTCAGCAATGAGTAATCCATTATCAATCCCAGAACAAGTCGAGCTGTTCGAATATTCACAAATGTTGCTGAGGCACACCGACATCCGCGCCTTGCTGTGCCACACCAAGCCGATTCAGGAGTCTCTCGTACATTTCCGATAAAGCAGGACTACAAAGCAAAACCGATGAACGTTTCTATTGAAATGAAATTAACACATACTCGTACGCACTAGAAACAATGACCGCACCTAGACCGCACATGCGTATTAGCGACGACGATTATCCGCGACCCAACCGCGACCTGTGCACAGGCGGAGTCTGTCCATGTCTGCCTGTGCATAGGCGCCTCGCGACAGTCTAGACTCCTGTTCAGAGAGATGCCTAAAAATAACTCATTAAGGAAAGGGGCCAGATCCGAAGGCCTTCCTAATTAACCTCAACGGACAACGGACATTACTTATGACGTTTTTAGAGGCCGGGTGGGACACTAACTCGAAATTATTGAATATCATTGCTGTTGTGTGATGCATAGTATACAGTGTGGTTCGAATCTACCATAGAAATCTGGACAATGAAAAGACCAAAACGGGCGTTTTTGCAGGATCTAGAATGTGAGTAGGTCATCTACTTACTCGTCAAGTCGCCTATTTCTTGTCGGCAGCAGCGACAAAAGCCACCAAATCGCAGACACGGTGGGAGTATCCCCATTCGTTATCGTACCAGGCGATCAACTTGACGAAGTTATCGTTGAGCTGTATTCCGGCGAGCGCATCGAAGATGGAAGAATAGTCGCTTCCAATGAAATCGGTTGATACAACTTGCTCATCGGTATAACCTATAATCCCGGCGTATTCTTTACTCTGGGACGCTGCCTTCACCGTCGCTTTGATATCGTCATACTTGGCACCTTTCTCAAGGCGAACGACGAGATCCACAACGGAGACATCGATTGTCGGAACGCGGAACGCAAGACCGCTAAGTAAATGCTGTTAAGTTTATTTTCTTCGTTACCAATTAAAACATTCTACTTACGTTAACTTTCCATTAAGGGACGGTATGACTTTTCCTACGGCCTTCGCAGCTCCCGTTGATGAAGGAATAATGTTGGTACCGACTCCGCGACCCCCACGCCAGTCCTTGTGAGATGGGCCGTCCACGGTTTTCTGTGTCGCCGTCGTGGAATGGACGGTCGTCATCAATCCTTCAACGATACCATATTTCTCGTGGATAATTTTGGCCAAGGGGGCAAGACAGTTTGTTGTGCATGACGCGTTGGAAATCTACGGCTGTAGTTGAACGCAGGGACAAAACGCAGAGCGCATATACTTACAACGGTGTGAGAGGGATCATACTGGTCTAGGTTTACACCGCATACATACATCGGGCAATCCGACGACGGAGCAGAAATGATTACTTTCTTGGCACCTCCTTTCAGGTGGAGCTGAGCACTACAAAGCACTGTTAGTACCGATTATTTGGATGTCCCAGCCCGGGCCTTTAACGCACCCTTCCTTCTTGGTGAACACACCGGTGGACTCGACAATATATTCAGCACCCGCTTTTGACCATGGAATGGATCCGGGGTCTTTCTCGTTGAATACATGGATTGTCTTTCCATTGACGACCAGTTTTCCGTCCTTCGATTCAACGCTACCTTTAAATTTACCGTGAACGGAGTCGTATTTGAACATATAAACCTTATCATCGCGTTAACAAAACCATGGGTATCAAGAAACATGCGCATATATGCGTACCATGTAGTCTAAGTTTATGAAGGGACTTCACAAATTTAATAATTGATAAAGGTGGGCTGGCCTTGAGTTAGCTTACTCGTTTACAGCCACGACCTCGAGTTTGCCTGATGCGATGGCGTTGCGCAAGACAATACGGCCAATGCGACCTTGGGTCAGAAGTTAGATGAGCATATATGCGCGTTAGAAGGTATACAACATACCAAATCTGCATCATCGTGATCACGGACAAGGGATATGAATAAGCCTTCCACCAATGTGTTGTAACAACGCTCAAGCACTGCGAGCTACGTACCCATTAATACCAGTTTTAGGCTGAATGTCATTGGAATGTCATCGTTAGAACAAGCACTGGACGAGATGCAAATAGGAGCTTACGAGTGACATGGCTATCTAAAGAGGCTTTTAAATGTGACGGGGAGGAAGATGTTTCAAGGAAACGAAGGAGGGGTCCGCGAGTTTATAAACTGGAGGATCTAAAAATAAACTGAGACTACAAACTGACGTCGTCCTGGATCGAGAGCAAAGACATCGACGTAAAGGCGATCGACGCGTCCGTAGTTATTTCCTTGTGAAAAATAAGGAAGAAATACGGCAGGACTTGAAGGCCATGAAGTGCTATTAGAGAAGCCTGAGAAAAGCAGGAGAAAGGTTAATTAGTAGTCTCATCCCCATTTAGTAATTAGTACCATAGGCGGCAAGGGAACCCATCATCGTCAGTCCGGACCTTTCTGCAGGGCATATAAGCGCATATAAGAGAAAATTTAACAATGCGATGAACCTAAAGTATTGTGGAATTTACTTATCATTTTGTTTGTCTGAATCTAGAAGCGTCGTAAGTGAGTTGATCGCAAGTGTATGCGTTGAGTGTTCCGACCATATGTGATAATATTACATGTCTGGGCATGACAATACAAAATACAACATGAATAAAGCCGCCCCACTTAGTGGCTGGTTAACTCATTAATTATATCGTACAACACGAAACAGGGATTACTGGATTTTCAGGGGGACGAATGATCGCATTAGCCTTCCAAAGCTCCGTCCAAGTCTAAAAGGCATTCCCCGCGCCCCCAACATCCCTACCGATTGCAATCGGGTTTATCATCATTTTGCTTCTTCATCAGGCTTCGTGACGGTTGCTAGAGGTATTCCTTCAATCCATCTATCCCGCACTCGTAGCTCCCAAGCAGTAGCAAAATTGAAAACGCCCGCAAGGAGCAAGGCAAAGCACAGGAATACACTGGTCCAGTCATTCAGCGCTGCAGTAAAGTCGGCCTCAGTCAACTTGTCCATGTTGTTACTTCCTAGCTTTCTGTGTAGGGTGGCTAACCACGCAAGTGAAGGAAGTCCGACTAGGTATATGCGCTGGAAACGCAGGATAGCACCACCTATGTTGAGACTTCCAGTGAAGATACTGAAAAAGATGAATGATCCTGGGAGTGCAATGGTATCTTTAGCGATGGCTTGTGTGGATATTTCGTATTCGTATTCTGTCTTGAGCTTCTGGGCCATTCGTATTGATTGAAAGATAGCGTATGAAGCGCTATTAATATAGATGACATTAGTGCTTTCCGCTTTAACGGCGACGAATTAAAGAAAATGAAAGAGAACAGTACTATAGCAGAAGGAAAGGGAAGGCAAGACGGTAGAGGACAGCGATTTTGAGGGAGTGCACGCACGCGAAGTTAACGACGGACAAGGCCGCTGTAGTATGTCTGAATGAGCTTCAGGACAGTGATGATGTTGAACGCAAAGCTTACGCCAACTGATGAATTACGCGCGTATCGTCAGCCACATATCATACATCGGTGGAATCTCATCACTCACAAGAAAAAGTGCTCGTAGAAGTCCATCATAGCTCCTGTGATTTCACTATACGGTGGCGGAACCTACTCCAGTACTTAAGGCGCAACAAGCCAGGAAGATAGTCTGGTGTAGTTGGAGTCTGTAAAGAAAGCCGAACGAAACAAAGGAGTGAACGGGCGCAGACCCAGTGGTTGACAGCGAAGGAAAAAAACCATGGCGCTTTATGTAGATGGCTGACCGTGCTTGACAAATCAAGTGACTAGATGTGGGACTCCATCCAGGGGAACATGTCAAGCGATTCTTGATCGGGTATCTGCGTACGCGAGAAGGCTGAGTGCCGTGTTGCAGCTTATTTTGGGATTCTCGGCTTCGCCATATCCCTTGCTCATCGGTTCCAAAGTCAAGGCGTAGCTTGCATTGGCTTCTGGATGCTTGCGAAATCTTCAAAAACCTGCTGGTATATTTCTAGAACACGGAAATGGGTACCAGCAAAGCTAATGCGAATGCCCGGCCTCGAACTCTTTTAGATTGCCATCAGCATTGAAGCCTTCAGCAAGAATTAAGGAACATTGGAACACCTGCAGAATGCCCCGACGCTCCCCATAATTACGAAGCATGGAGATGTTGAATTAGTATGTATGCATGAAGATAATATTATGTTCTCTCGTCCAACTATACGCGTTGGGAATCTCCTCACGGTAGCAACTCTGACAGATAAATCATGAGCCCCTACGCGACGAGCTCTCAGTTCATCAAGGTGGGAGGAAACTGGTCTTGCCAGAATATCGTTGTCCTGCATATTTTCAAATAGAATGATTTATGCATACCTATCGGTTTGATTCTATGGAGTTTCTTATCCGCGGGTTTAAATTGCTTGTTCATTGTTGCCGGTTCTCTGAAATGTTTCAACAAATATCAAGGCACCTTTTTGTGGGTGTGTGGTTTGGATACGCGTCGCTTATGTACGGTGGTCGAGGAATTCGAGGATATACATAGCTGATATGTAGTATTGAGTAAAGCCATGTAAAGCCAAGACAAGTGCAACCGGGTAAGGCTTGTAGAGCTATATTATGTATACATACTTGCTGCGTCCCATCTTCAACTGCAAGTCAGTAGTGGTTGGTCGTAGGAAGATGCACCATCGAACGAACAACATACTCGCAAGTAACCCCGCGCCGTGATACCAAGGTGGTGAGGAGTGCTCCAAAGTCACCTCGTTAGAGGAGATAATGAGTTACGCCAAGTAAATGTAGGGAATGCTTTGTTTAGCGTGAGCCTGCATGAGCTGAACTGGTTAGTACATATCCTGATCTTGGCTTTAAGAGCGACGCCATGCGAAGAATTTGTTTATAGATACAGAACTGTATAAATGGTTTGAGGGAGCGGATTCCTTTGCAGGAGAGGCTGTGTCAAGCGAGTTCGACATGATTGAACTCGAGTTGAACTTCCGATTAGTTGCTATTGGGGCCTTCGGACCGGGAGCGTTTTAAATGACATCACGTGTAGCATTTTTTTTGGAAGCGCGCTTATAACTACTTTTTAACTTGTTATCATCGCTGTGGTCGCTGGTCCACTCCGCCTTCTTCTAAACAATGCCTAGTCTGGCAGCGCAGCTTGCGCAGACAAGCTCTCTAAATGCATCACTACTTGTCGATCGATCGCGCCGTAAACCGACGCTCTCTTACCTCTTCACTGGCAGGGAAGCAGACCAGCATGACCTCGAGGCCATCCACGCTCTTGGAGTGAATTCCCTAATTCACCTTGCTTCTTTGAATCCTACATTTAATGAATATGAAGATATCTTATTCTCGGAGCGCGCCAAAGACACGGACCGGACTCTTCTGACGAGAGATGAGGCCGAGGCCTTGAACAAGAATATTGAAGATTTCCTGTGGCTGTTAAGCCCGTATTTGATGGAGCCTCCGGCAGGAAAAGTTATAGAATGGCTAGTAAGGAGGTTCAGGTGAGTACAAGATTTATAAAGCTATATATGGTACTCATAATAGATCAGAATACACGAATTCAACGTCGAAGCCGTTCTCTCTCTTTTCCTCCCATATCACGAAACCCCGCATTTCGCAAAACTGGTCACGATTATTTCAATCAAGTGCGTCTATCGCAAAATAAATCTTCAGTATTTCTAATACAATGTATAGGCCAAATTCCACTTGGAGCTTCCTTCTTCCCTATAAGTCCGCTGCGCAAAATGTGCCGCGCGTATCCCTTGTTACTGAGATGCTCAAAAACAACGATGTCGCAAGATTTGTCACCTCATTACTCCCCACGTCTCTTAAACGGGGAGTACTCAGTCCGGTCTTGATCGCCTTCAACGCTGCAACGCTGCATGATTTTGTCAAGCGAAGCAAGTCGTTGAGCGAGGGCACGGTTGCTTACCTCGTCCCTGCTCTTCTTGAACCTTTGCAGCAGAAGCCGAAGAAACTCTCAAAAGAGGCCATCATTGGAAGCTACATCCTCTTAGCATCGCTTTCCCAGAAGTGTCAAGTATCTCCTGCAGCATTGAAAATAATGATCAACTTCATGGCGGTCTGCGCACACGCTGTGCAAACAGATCAATTCATTAAATCTTTAATTGCAGTGTGCCAGCCGCAGGAAGCTCTGGAAGCGTTATCCGAGAGTACTCTTAAAGATCTGCTTGCTCTCTCGTATGTTGTTGATAATCGTTCAGTAGGCGACTGACTCATTATTCTGACAGTGACTTGAAGGAAAATTTGACTGCAGGAGCTACATGGCAGGGATCAGAAAAAATCTTGTGTCCCCTTGTCCGAAGACTGCTGCTTTATCAGTGCGTCGATGACTACAGTTTATGGATAAGTAATTAACATTTTTTTAGTCTGGACAATACCTCTGCTCTCGCATTATTGGATGGTTTAATATCCACTCCGAATGTCCCTATCACAGTCATCAAAATCTTTTCGGATCATCTCCTGTCAACTTCCGTAAGGCCTAAAGTCGAAGCTTCGACACTCATCACAGGGCGCCGTCTTCTGTCATTGGTTCAACAGAGATATCCCGAAATTCTTAAAGTGTCAGTCGACGAGATATGCGAATCCGGAGAGTCCGTACGAGAAGGAGTTGAACAGCTACTCATATCTCTTACAATGGTAAGCGCTTTTGTGATTGATTGGGCGTGTAATAAACCTAACGTGAGATAATACTATGTAGTCCTCTAACCTTACGGAGCACGTCAGCTCTCAGGAAGGAGTTGACCTCATCTTAGCATCGGCTAACGCTGATGCGAAGGTTCGCACATCCGCCGTAAAAGACCTTCTCAGAACTATCAGCGAAAAACCTGTTTCTGACATCAACGACCTGGTAAGCCGTTTTCATTTCTTTGTCCATATCTACATACTAATTTGAAGTAGGAGAGTGTGTGCAGCGTTCTCATTGCACGCGTGCAGGACACAAATGCCGAAGTGCTCCAAACACTATACGAAAATGCAGATGCTATCACCCCGATCTTCCTGTCCAGTCCTGAAGAATATCTGTCTTCATTGGCAATGACACTACTCTCCCAAACAAAATTGAAACGTAGCCTAATCCGACTCCACCTTTCTTATCTGCTGTCGGCTTTTGCTTCAAAAGCCAATTCAACTGTACAAGAAGAGATTTTTCATCGCATCATATTCCCATTTTTGCTATTCTCAAAGCCCAGGCAGAAGACATCGGAAGCTGTTTGGGAACTCATTGACGCCAACTTCTCACAACTGGAAGGCACTGTCATCGGAGAGTGGCTTGCGGGCTGCCCTACTGTGGTAAAAGACAAGGTTGCTGATGATGACGAGGTGACTCTGATGAATCAGCTAAACTACAACATTTCTGCAAAGATTGCGCGTAAGTACCCACCTCACTTCTTGACTTTTCATCTCTAAATAGCATCTCCGTATCGTTAGAAAATATCGTCGACTCGGACAAGTTCCTGCCCCGCATTGAGATTATCATTAACAATTTACAAGACTCAAACATTTATGTTAAGTTGCTGGGCCACCTTGTAGCACTTTCTTTGATCGAGACAGTGTCTGGAGAACGCCAAATCGAGGTTGCACAAAAAGTGTTAGGCCTTATGGATCTCGACGAATTATCTGGAATCGACGACATGTCACAAGAACATTTGACTCTCAATGTAAGGTGCCTTACACACCCGGAAAGGTTTTACTTTACTGAATTGATATTTTGTTTACTAGGCAACAAATGATATATCATTGGGAAGATATATCATTACAAAGCCGAACAGTAAAACTACATTGAGCTGGATACAGACTTCCATTATCGCCACTGTTTCTCGTATCTCCAAGCCGGACGACATCGTGTTTGACTGGATCTCTGAACCAACAGTGGTGAGTTCGTTTGTTCATTGAAAGAAAGTTGTAAACTCAATGCTTTTTTTAGGATGACAACGACAAGGCGTACCGTTATGTGTACCTCATGAGATCAGTCTATCAACTAGCCAACGCATCGACTTCTGTACCCGTTCTGTCCACCGCACTGCTGCAAATACTCTTTACCACTCTCAGGAGCGATGCTCTGGCATTTCTTGCCGGTATTTGGTCGTCCGCAGACCAAGAGGCGGTCAAGGACTCTCGCGCGATATCGCTGTTGCACGCAGCCGCATTCCTGGAGGCGCATATACAGGAAGACGATGGTGTCGATTTCCAGACAGTCATGCCTTCACTGCTTGTCGCTCTACAGAGCACGGATGCCCAGGTTTGCCAAGGTGCGATGGAGTGTATATCGCGAGTGCGGATTTTAGCAGAGCACAAATTTTCGTCGGTTTACCTGTTCGATGCCATCTATGGGAAAAGCGACAGTGCGTCGCCCTTTTTTTGCTTTGATCTGTTAAATAAAATTCACACAATTTTCACAGGGGCGCTCCAATATTTGGACCAGAATGATCTTAAGCGTTACCTCGATGCAATTGTCGAGCACCGCGACCACTTCATGAACGATGCTCTGTACCTGAAGGTCTTCAACACAGAACATCTTACCCGTACAAAGGGCGATAGCAAAAAAGATGTGGAGTGAGTTGAATTGCTCATCTTTCTATTTGCCGTATCTGAGATTATGTGCAGATACAAGCATCGGATTTCGTGCTACCTTCTTTCACATATAAACGCATTGAACTCAGAATCAGTACAGACCGCCCTTTTGAAGTCGATAGCTACGATAACCAATAAGGTGAAAGTCCAAATACTTCATGCTTCGTTACAAGCCCTCGTCGAAAAGACCTCTGTCGTCTCTACAAGCGAGATATTCAACGTCTCATCAGAAGAGTACATCACCAGAATGTTGTCGTGTATCGACTCATTCGCTGCTCCCTACTTCAACGACTCAGACGAAGCTTGGGAGATTCTAATTAAGATGGTTCAGAATTACCTAAGCGCCCACGCGCCATTGACGGTGCAGCAAACTATGGCGCATTCCATTGAGAGTGTGTTTGCTTCCCTTAACCAGCAACGGAAAATCGCATTGTGCGATGTTTTGTTGGTGGTGGGAACTCAGGATTCATCTGCTGTAAGTCGAATTAAGTCTGATGGCTAATGTGATCACTAACTTGGATGTCCTTACTTTTATTAGCAATCGTTATCGCGAAATGTATTGAGTTCCATACTCACAGATGTGCCACTTATTTTGCATCTGTTGGACTCTCTCTCTCCTGCGGGAACTGCGTCCAGTCCTCGTGCACCAAAGCGAGTTAAAACCGCTGAGTCCGTCTTTTGTATTTGTTTAATGTAATGGGCTTGAGTTAACCAGTAACTTTGCAGGGTTCCTGAAGACACGCTTTCCCGTCTCAGTTTCCTCGTAGAGATTCTCGGCACAAAATCGCTTCCAGGTTCTCTCGAGCTGGTTACCAGTCTTCTTGAGACGCTCAGCAAAGTCGTGCAAGCCCTTCCTCCAACACAAGCGGATGTTAGCTACATCGAACAACTTCTTATGTCGGCTGTTGAGAGTGCTGCATCCAATATAAAGGTATACTTTATACCTCTACTCGACATTCTTTGCTAATTATAATATATGTAGGAGGCTCCTAACATTTCCCCGTCTGTTATAAGGCTGGATGTCTTGGTGGAGGTCATCAGAGGTCTGTAATCGGGCGACTGTTGATGTTACTGTTATACTGATATGTGATATCGTGCAGTATCCGGCAACCCGCAAACGTTCCAACAAGCCTTGCTTCTCACTGCTAACTTAGCTCGTCTGGCACCAGACTCAGTTCTTTACAACGTCATGCCTGTTTTCACTTTCATGGGCTCCAATGTCTTCCATCGCGACGACAGTTATAGTTTCAAGGTGGTGCAACAGGTAATCATCTTTTACATATATTTTCCTTCATAAATTTTGACATTGTTTTTGCAGACCATTGATGGAATCGTGCCTGTCATGGTGTCGTCATTAAAAGAAGCGCATTCTCAACCTCTGGATCTCTATATTGCTTCAAGGGAATTTTTACGCGTCTTTACGGATGCTGCCAATCATATTCCTCGTCATAGGCGTAACAAGTAAGAGCCCATCGGCACTATGATATATCACCGTAACAATCTGAGTGTATTTGCAGCTTTTTTGCACATTTAACAGATGTTTTAGGACCTCGAGAATACGCAGCGGCAGTTAGTATGCTTTTACTGGAGAAATCGGCCGGAAAGGTCGTTCGCCAGATGCCGGAAGAAATCCAAAATTCGCTATCTCTTCCTATCTCGGTCTTCCAGCATACTGCCTATGAATTGCAGGCCTATGTGAGTCTCTTCGCGAGTATTGCATTTCTGAATATATATCAACATGATCTCAACAGATCGCTACCGAGATATTGAATGAGTGCCAACGCATTGTTACACACGTCATAGATCCCAAATCAACCGTCCAAATATTCTTGGATACAACTCCGTACGTCACTCAGTTGAGCCTTAAAGTTCAGATTATAACACCTTCTCTGAAGGGATGGTGATCATTCTACTTCATCTGCAACCATTTTACGCAGGAGGGCCCAGTCTTTGATCATATTTATTGGCTACGCGCTAAAACCAAAGGCATGCAACGACGAGAGCTCCGTCAGCAATGTTATTGCTCAACTTATAACTCTGGCTACGTTATCGACTGGCACGGCACACCTTGCTAAACTAGAAGAAATATCACAGGTTGCTCGATCAACCTTGAACAAACTTCTGAGCGCTATGTCTGTCGTCAACTTTATCCAATCAGTTGGGACAATGTTGGAATCGGGAGATATTAAGGTACGTGTTTATTACGTAAATGTAGTTTTCATCTTTTAAAACTTGGATTCCAGGTACAGGCAGGCGCTCTGGAGCTACTATCGAAGAGACTACCGGAAGCTTCGGCTAAGGCTCGTCAAGCAGTGACCAACTCTGTCCTTAACGTCTTGTCATCAATCAAGCGCTTGACTGCCACTCATAAGGCCGGTCAAGTCATCGTCCACGCATTTGATGCTATCAATTCTATCGCATTTACTGTCTGTGCAGGAGAAGAGAGTCTCCTAACTGAACTTGTACCTACCGTTCTTTCCGGAGCTAATGATCCAGCGTTGTCAAAGTCTGCTCTGGCTGCTCTTGCATCCATGTCGTGAGTCTTTTGCTAGCATCATCTCCTGGCATAATCTAAAGTATATATACAGAGTGAAACTCGGGCCTCGCATAATTCCTTTCTTCAGAACAATCGTTTCGCAAAGTATCACAGTTCTTCGTGGTGCAGATAGCGGTATGATAAATGCTGCAGCATATTTATCATCTTTTTTACCTTTCGATATTGCAGATTTATTCGTCAATGCGTTTGCCATCCTCAACGGACTACTTTCTACAATCCCCACCTTCTGGGGGAGCGGCGAAGTGAATCAAATCATCCTTTTGTATGTCGATCTCTCTTCAGAGGCGAAATTGGGAACAGTCTTAGGCGGTTTGGCGAAATCTCTTTGCAAGCGCGCTCCGGCTAAAGTGCTTGTTCCGACTACTCTTGATTTGTGGAAATCTCTCCATCCTTCCAAGCAAATCGTAGGTGCAACTATTCAATTATCAAATAATGTCCTAAAGTGTCTTCTGCAGTCGAAGATATCTGCCTACTTCGAAGTCGTTACGCGTGTATTACAGCATGCTGATCGGCCAACAGTACTATCTCACCTACGTGTTGCGTTCAAAAACTTCTTAGAGGCTCTGGACATCGTGAAGAACGATGAGGAGGTAACTATATTGTTTCCTTCTTGCGAGATTTCTTATAGTAAAAATCGTAACTATAGGCGCAATCACGAGTCATCACGGCGTTCAAGGAGCTCACAGTTAAATTGAATGAAACTTCTTTCAAGCCCTTATTCCGCCGTCTTTTCGATTGGGCTTTCGTGGAAGACCCCAGTATGTTCGATAATCCCCCTGCAGAGCACATTTATCTAACTCTAACTTTATGTCAGCTGATATTCTACGCAGGACTACCTTTGGGCATCTCTATATTTACCTCCTTGACTACTTCAAGGTACTTTTCGTTTTTCCTTTGCCTCCTTTCCTCTGAATCTTATCAATTTTGGCGAATAGGGTTTGATGGTCCCATACATGTCTTTCCTGCTCGGTCCATTATGCGAGATCTTGACGTCTTTCAGTACATCTAATATCAATGATTTCGGACTCTGGTCGTCAGTAGTCCAAATTCTTACCCGCTCCTTGAACTTCGACGACAATGGTATGTCGTTACAATGCTGATGTATTAATAGTCTTGCTGACCTACTTTTATAGCATTCTGGCGCGATGACAAGTTACGGCAACTGTCCGTACCTCTCACTGCACAGATCGCAGTCTGTGTACAAGCGAACTTCGTCGAAGGCAAGCAGGATTTGCAAGACTGCCTCGCTGCTTTGGTAGAGAATGTCGTAGATGATACTATCCTCAAGAGCGTCAACGTAAGCATTCTGATGCATACTCGTTCGGAAGACGCGCGCGTGCGAATAAATGCCCTGGCCTCTTCCCAATCATTGTGGCGCACAAGTGGAAGCAAGCTAATTGGTAAGTAAATATGAATATTAGTTGCAGCTCTGATTCTGATTGTTTTGACAGGATTCGTGGCTGAGACGGCTACATTTATTGCAGAATGCGGAGAGGATGAAAACGACCTGGTTGTCAAAGAGTCCTTCAAATTAAAGGATGCAGTGGAAGCCATCGCTGGCACAATAGATGGACTATGAGATTTCGATTCGTATGCTGTAGATAACATGACAGATGAGGGATAAGTGTATTATGATGTATGGGAATTGTCCAACGAGAGAGCGGGGAAGCACCGTGAAGTCATAATGGAATGAGAAAGCAAATAGATGAATGTATCCAGAAACCTAACATACTAAGAGCAAAGGGGAATATGGGGGGATATGAGGATAACGCGGTCAGTCAATGCCCGAGATTGGATACCTACATAAGGTGGGTATATAACTAAGGAGATATATGCAGATAGATAAATGACGGATAAGCAAAATTATAGATAATGTGGTTGTTTAATCCTAGTCCCTTTCCTGGAGAGCTTGTTCGATAGCCATGCATTGTGAAAGGAGGAGCACGATGACTTGGCGACCGCAAGCCTTATGCACAACCAAAGAGGTCTGCCAGAAGATTTTAAGTACATCACCAATCTTAGATAAGGAGTGTAAAACAAACCTTCAACAGATCACTTGGATTAGGCCTGGATACAGCTGGTTCTGAACATTTGCGAAGGAAGTCATGGAAAGCAGGTGAGAATAGTTCTGGCTGCCGCAGAGGCGGCCATCTGTCTGAGAACTGATGCGTGTCCGCAAATGGTGGATCCTGCTGCGCCATTTCCCAAACGGTAGCCCCAAGCGACCAGACGTCGATTTTCAGACAGTTATAAGGCGGTCTACAAAGGCTGTTAGTAGCCTGGTTTATCTCAAAAGGGTATGTGCTCACTTTCGGACTTCCGGTGCCTGGTAGACAGAAAGCATATGATTAATTCCCAGTAGTTCACTATAATCTCTTCGGTGACTTACCTGCCAGAATGGTACCCCAACAACATCTGACCGCATGGGAGCGTCAGCTTGCACTTGGACGGCGTTTGAAAAATCAGCTAATCATAAGTCTTAGAAGGGTTTAAACACAGATAGAAATCCCTGTTACGCACCAAGTTTGAGCACCCCGTGTTTATTCAAAAGGAGGTTGTCGGATCGAACATCACGATGGGCAATATTGTGATGCTGCAGGTATTCCAATGCTAATAGGATCTAGGGCACCTTTTCAATTCTACTCCAAAAGTTACTCTGAGGGAAAACTTACATCACTGGTAAACCTTGCGATTATCCTTTCTTGCAGTTGCAGACCATCGCCCACTAGCCCAATAATATCGGCCAAGCTTCGCTCCATCAGCTCCATCCGTATCCACAAAGAGTCTTCTCGGAGATCGACATATACACCGTCCATGCTTAGGATATTGTCATGCACGAGTCCCTTCATGAGTACGAGTTCTCTGTGCAAGTCATCCAACTTAGGCGAGCCAGACGGCACGATAGCCACGCTCTTGATCGCCACTAAGACTGTTCTATTTGCCAGGATCTCGTCAGCGTCTCTTGCTTTGACCAGTGGCGGCAAGCGCAGCTTGTGTGCCGTAGCCGGGTTGAGAACGGCGGCATAGACACTGCCGGATTCGCCTTCAGCGATCTCGTTCAAGTCGAGATAGTGCTCTCTCGGCTCGACAGCGTCATCAATAAACTCCGCTAGCGGTGCCACAACGTCGGAAAGCCATCCACGATACTGTTGGTAAGGCGAAAGTGGCGTGGACGTGCCTGGGGTGCTCATAGTAGCCGTCGGTTGAACCACCCCGTTTGCCAGAGGTACGTCGCCTATGATAATAGTTGGTCGCACCACAGTAGTCCCTTCGGCAGCGGCAGCGGCAAGCTCAGCTTCCATCTCCTCCTCATCAGGGTAGCCTTGGAAAGGTGGCTCGTAGTCACCCTCCTCATGATCACGCGTATACGACGGGACACTGGACGCAAGACTACGCTGACCAAAAGCCATCTTGTCGGGCGTAGGTGATGGCGTGAGCGCGCCGTCAAGATAGTACAGCAGCGGAGAGGCGATACCGCCATCTGTAGTCGTCGGCGTCGGCTGCAGCTCGAGTTCCTGTTCCTGCGAGCTCAGGGATACAGAGTCGCCGGACCCAGACTCTTCGCTATTCGTGCCACCGAAATGCGAGCTCAGTGGCGACGGCGGATGCCTGGCGTCCGTGGCTGATAGGCTAGTCGTTGGTGACGACGCAGACGTCTCACCACGGTTGATGACATAGGCGCCCACCCGCCGGGCCACCGACACGTTCCGCACGATAGTGGTCGCTGCCAGCGCCGTGACAGTGAGAGTCGACGTGCTGCTCCGGCTCGAGTCGCGGTTCGGGTCGCGCCCAGAAAATTCGTCGCCAGCACCGCGTTCACGCGAGCGCGACACAGTCAAATGCTGACCATACTCATCGCGCTCACGGCTAGACTCTCTCGACCGGAACCCAGTGGAAGGCGGTAAGACTTGCAGAGTGTCGACGCTGTCATACACACCGCTGTCGCCGTAGTCACTCAGATCATCACTGGCCTCTTTCTCCTCATCCTCCTCCGCCAGCCCCTGCCTGCCGCGCTCACTCTTCACCGCCTGCTTTGTGCCCAGCACACCCTCCGAGGCCAGGAGCCTGCGCTGCGCCTCCATCCGTTCCTCCTCGGGCGTGAACGGCAGCGTCGGCGAGAACGTCTCAGTCACAGCCGCAGAGTACGTCGGCGAAAGTCCTACGAGATCACCCACGGTCTTTGGGTCCTTCGCAGAGCCAGACACATCGGGCAGAGCAATAGGTTCCAGCGGCAGCGGGCTCGCCCCGGCCTGATTCGCGTGCGCGTGGCTCGATCCCACAGGCACTCCGGCGCTCCTCAGTACGCCCTGCGCGCCAGGTGGCAGCACAGACAGATGCAGGCCTGGAATAGAGCTCATCATCGTCGGGTCCATCATCTGTTCAATCTCGTTCCATAACTGCGCCGAATCGGGACCGACAGAAGATCCCGCGGGCGAGCGGACACCGTCGGCGGCTGCGGACCATGCACTGGGCGGCGGGCTGAGCATCTTGTCGGCTCCTCCAGTAGGGCCGCCCTGCGTAGGGGCCATCGATGCGTCTTTCGAGGGCACCTCCGGCGGTACTGACAGGGGAAACTGCTTGTTCTTATTTATGTTCGTAATGACAGTGCTTATGGGTGGCGTGAAGCTCGATGGCACGATGCGCACTAGTTTCGACATCTCGCTGGGGCCGGTTCGCGATGCGGGCGAGTCATTCCAGCCCGACTGGGCGTGCGAAAGATTGCTTGTCTCCACCGCGGCAGGGCGCGAGCGTGAGTTTGAGCGCGAGCGCCCATTCAGACTCGTGGAACTGGACGCGTTTGATGAACTGGCTGTTTTGCTCAACAAGGCTGGGTTGGCGTACGGATGCGGAGGAAGCGGCAGTGGAGGAGGAGCAGCAACAATGGGGGGTATCGGACGCTGGGGCGGCGGTTTGGAGTTCGGTATAGGCTGACCAGCTTTTCGCGTGGCCACAGTGCGCTGTGGCGGTGTCGACGACAGGCTTGGCTGTGGCGTATGTTGCGACGGTGTATTCTGTACAACTGGTAGCGATTTTGAGGACGATGACGACGAGCCCTGTGAGTGGAACAAAGACGGCTTCGCGGTCAAGCCGCCGTCATTAGTAGCAGTTGAAGGTGCACTAGACGGCGCTTTGTCGTCCGCGTCGCGATTAAAGTTCGAAAAATCTAGATCCAGCCCAAAACCAACATCCTTGCCAGCGGCTGATAACGAGATACCAGAGAGTAGTGCTTCAGACCATGACGAAAGATCCGAGCTGTCTGAGTACTGATGCAGCGACAGTCGAGGCGGCAGTGCGGGTGCCTTCTTCCCGAGAATGCTATCGCCCGGAGTAGTAGTAGCAGCAGCCCCAGTTGGCAACGGAGGCGGCGAGGCTTCCGGAATGCTCTCCAGCGAAGTCATCGAGCCCGACTTCTGGTGGCCCTTGCTTATCGAGCGCAGGCTGCTCCCACTCCGGCTTTGTTTGAGGCTATTCAGCAGACTCGGCGTGCTCTGACTCGAGAGCTGGCTTTTATTCGACGGCTTTCTCCTCAGTGGGTCGAGTTTCTTCGCTGAACCGCCGTCCCGACTGCGCACCGAAGCCGTTCTTTTTACTTGCGTCTTGCCTGTGCTCTCTGTACTCCGCACGCTCGCATCCGTCCCTGCGCGGGGGCGGGTATACATTTGCCATACTGGCGGCCCATTCTCCTCGCCCTCGCGCGGCAGCGACGCGAACTCTTCATCAG
The DNA here is from genome assembly GCA_028532985.1 of Stropharia rugosoannulata. Classification (NCBI taxonomy): domain Eukaryota; kingdom Fungi; phylum Basidiomycota; class Agaricomycetes; order Agaricales; family Strophariaceae; genus Stropharia; species Stropharia rugosoannulata. The sequence goes on along the minus strand of JANCIK010000010.1, from coordinate 1,789,424 downwards.
AATCCCCCGCCTCATCGTCATCCCCGCCCTCCGTCGATGTTGCATGCCGTTTGGTCCTGAAAGACGCCGCTAGCTTTGCCTTTGTGCTCTTCAGCCCACTCGTCATCCCCTCCTTGCTAGACGCCGATGCGCTGCTGCGCAGTGCTGCCACACCGCCGCGTACCGCATCAACGAACGTGCTGCCCTTGCTCACAACATTCGTCTTCCAAGTCGACGACGATGATGACGCATGTGTACCCATTTGACTCAGTGCAGAGGTCGATGCTGACGCAGAGCTATGTTGTGCGATGGGCTCGGACAAACCTTCTTTTGACTTGGACTTCGGAACTTTCGCGCCCCACATATGCGCTTTCGTCTCCTTCCCATTCGGCGCCGCCCCGCGCGGCTGTTCATCAGTCTCCGCCTCCATATCCGTGCCGTCCAAGTCCAGCCCGTTTTCAATACTCGACGTTTCACCAACAGCCAAAGGTACTCTCGGCTGCTCCCGCTCCGAGCTGTCCCCATTCATTACTTTGAATCGACTGTTACCACCTGGTCCACCCATTGCATTCTTGACGGAGCTGCCGGCCGACAGCGCTGATTCAGACCCTAGTCGCAACGGTACGCGCGCCAGTGGTGTATCATCATCGGTGTCGTCTGAATATACCTGCTGGGTGTATGGAGGATTGGTTATGCTTCCATTAGTAGTGTCGGCGGGATTATACTTGTACGCGAATGAATCGTTGAGACCAGAAAACGATGTAGTGGTGTTATCCATGGTGTAGTGGTTGGAACTATTACGGTATTAATTAGCCCACAGTCACTCAATGATGAGAACGAATATATGGATTAGAGAAAATGACGGCGGGAAATAGGCACAACACCGTTCAATGGCCTGTTGAACCGGTTGATCAAACTAATCGTGCGCATTGTCTCCATCCAATCATCAGGTGCAAAGCCATGTGAATGGCTACCCAAAGTTTCAACCAACTCATGATGATATACTTCCGTGCCATCTATCCGCCTAGCAGCGTTTTGATACTGTAACCTCCACTGGTCAGTATCAAAGGTGCGCCAGGAGTGATTTGGTTATCCAATATACGATCACGGTAAAGATCGTTGAAAGGCCGTTCTCGGATCTGCTTATGCACTGAGCATAATCCACTGCATGTATTTCTCCCAAAAGCCATTTGTGCAGAGTAATAGATAGATAGATAACGGAAGAACTCACGAACTGCCAGATTCGCTATGGTCTATCGTAGATTGAGATGCTTGACCCGGTTTATGAGTCCTTTGAGCCTCGTCTTCTAGATCGGCTGGTAGGGGTGACGGTGGCTTCCGCCGAGGAGGTGGCCTTCGCGTCGATACAGGTGTTGAGGAGTTCGAACTAGTTCCAACATTTGTTGAGGTATTGATGTTAGACAATACAGGACGGGGAAGAAACGGCGATGAGACGGGTTCAATCGGCACTGAATTTGCACTGGATGATTGCGCATTGGCAGAGGGTGCTATCCGGTGAAGAGACGTGGAACGAGGGAGAGGATGCGCAAGAATAGGCACACCTGAAAACGTCGTTACTCCTGGACTCTGCGGCCGCTCATTGTACAAGTAGCGCATATCGGGCGGGGAGCGCACCCCCGCGGCGCGTCTGGCCTGAATTGCAGCTATCTCCTCCTCTGTAAAACCCGCTGAAGCGAGAGAAGTGGACCATGAAGGCGGAAGCCCGACGTATCTAAGGGGCTAGATTAATCACGGCAATCTTAGCAATTCTATAAGACTTTAAACACACCCTTCATCGACATGTATATTGTGCTGTAAGAATGTAAACAATCCTCAGAAAGCAGGGAAATAAAGATGGAGTATATGCGCACCTGGAAGTTCCAGGGCATTGATATGCCAGGGTCCTCCTGGGGCGGGGGTGGCAGGTCGTCTTCGGTGGGGTTTCCAATAACAATAACAGACGAGCTACTGGCGGCGACTGCTGGCGGCGTACGTGGACTGCGTTTGGGGAATTTTAGAAAGGCCAGTGCTTTGTTCTTCGATGTAGTGGACGACGCTGTTTGGCGGGTGGTAACGACGCCTTCGGCGGATGGGGAGAGGAGGGATGGCGTTGACGAGTTCGTGGGGGGTACATAATTGTTCTCTGCGGCAGAAAAGGGCGATGGCGATGGTGAATTGGCGCGACGGAGGGCGTACTGGGCGGTCGGGGACATGGGCGACACGGGTGGCTCGACTATGGCGAGGGAGTGCTGGGAATGATTTGGACGCTGGTAGATGTCGTCCTTCGGCGGCGGCGGCGGTGGGCGGGGGCTGGCGGCGAATTTGAAACGAGAGAAACGCGAGTTTTCCATCCTCGCATGCTCATCAGCGTAGTATCCGTCAAACCTACGAAAGTGCCATTTTCTCACACATCTATTGTGTAATGCACCCGACTCACCTCCGCTCTTCTCTGCACTTGACACAGCGGCACAGCATCGAAACAACTCAGCGCTTCATATTTGTATATTCCTGCATTTCTGAATGAATAATCGGCGCTAGGCAGCTCGAACAACTGGACATTGGCTGTCCGGCATACTATGATGATTTACTAAATGACGATCATATCACTTCGGACGACTTCAAGTACAATCCATTTCTCAAAGTTATCAAATGTTTGAACAGGGCGACAGACTGGGCCGGCTTTACGCAGCGTCACACTATCTTTGCGAAATAGCAAGTCGGCTAAACCCAAGCTAAACCAGTGGAAGACTAGAGACTTAAACGCCCGTTCAACCTTGTCATATCAGGATCAAAATAAGTATACAATGTGATGTTACCAGGGCTGTTCTGCCTTTATTACTGCTAGGGTATGTTCATAATAGCCAGGTCAACTGTACATGTCATCCGCATATGTTTATAGCATGCAGTTTCCGTCCTCAAGCCGCACAGGTTTGGTTATCACCTGAAGCGCTCGCTTGTTTAACCTCGTGAGGGAGCGTAGACACATTTCACATAGGGCATTACTTACGCGGGTTTCTCAACAAACGCTGGTAACAAGCACCATCAGTAGATCCTAGCGGGGTTACCTAGAGACAAGTTATCCGCAGCAGCGACGCTTCCGAGTGTGCGCTAGCCATCTGACCTGACTTACTAAGACCTCAGAAATAACAGCCTACCCTCGATCAACACCGGCGCACAAGTATGAAGAGCAAAGGCCGAACGCGAGAAAAAAATAATATTAGCGACAGCTGTGATATATGGACGATCCTCATTACAAGCAATTCATGACCATAACAGTAGATGCGCCTCCTTGAGAGACTATGATTGATACCAATATGCGACGAGCCTGAAACTGGAACCCGGACTGAGAGGAGAGATGTGAGTGTGAGGAATCTAGATAGGTAAACTGCATGCGCCAGGGACAGGGACGGACCAGATAACAGAAACAGAACAGAAAATTTAAACAGAAACAGGGAGAGTAGCCTGAAGGGAAAACAAGAAACAACCGCACCTGGAAAGAAATGGGACGACGACGATCAAGATGATGCGGGAGAGTAAGACCTTGACCGCGGGAGTGAGCAACAGTCAATGAGAGGTGAAGAGTATATACTATTGAGAAGAAAGGAACTATTCTGAAAAATACGAACAAGGCACGGGGATCGATAATATTGGATACAGGTGGGTGGGCAAATATATGCGTGGTGTTGAGCAGAGCGAGGAAGAATCATTTCCAGTGTGTAATGGAGAGGTAATGTAGGAAGAAAAAGAAAAGACAGGTATGTTATATTGATGGACAATGCAACCCCAGAGTTCGTTCTTCTATTACATGCAATTCGTAACTGTATAAACGGTGCCTCCTTGAGAGGCGAGGTAATGACAACTGAGACGTGAAAATGATAGGTGAAGGATTGCATGTGCTGGATGGATAGAGCGACGAGCCAAACTAAAAAAAAATGAAAAAAGGGAAGTGGTAACAAAAACAGGTAGAGATTCACAAAAGAAGGAAAACGATAACGGGTGATCTACTGTGTCGCAAGCTTGACCATCTAAAATGAAAATAAGTGTTCATTCAATTATATCAACTATGAACCTTACCTCGCGTGCCCAGCGCAACGTCTTCTTGGTCTCGTCAGGCATACGACTTCTTGTGCGGAGCTCCTGGGCGAGCCATGGAGCGAGCAAGAGCTGCTTAAGCTGCCCACTGAAGAAGCATTCAGCAAGGTCACCAATCAAACCATATGACAACCGCATGATGGCGTCCGAACGCTCCTCATCAGCCAGGCATCGGCGCACGAGTTCCAAGATGTTTTGAGAATGAGCAATGAGCAGAGCAGCTACAAGCGTTATTAGATGGGTAGTTAGTCAGGGAAGTGAGGTAACGTACCTTTCTCAGACTTCTTGAGACCAGTGACAATGCCCGTATAGGCTTCGAGAATACCTTCCCTTAACTGACCGACATAATCAACCAGATCGTAATCCAGAGGATTAGGTTCTACAGCTCCTGCTTGCCTCAACACACCCATGGTAGTCTCGAAATATGGTTCAAACGCAGGCCCGATAGCGAGAGCAATATCTCCAAAGCAGCTGAGGATCGAGATCTTGACATTACGATTGAGGACTTCGCTTTGTAAGTTCTCCAAAAGAACGGTCATGAATGATCCAGCGTATTGAGCGGACTGCTCTCCGAGTGCACGTGAAATGTCTCCAATGATGCCAACAGCGACTGTGCATAGCTGAGTATCCTCATGCGTTTTCAAGGCGGGGTAGAGGAAAGGAAGGAACGCCGAGATGTACGGAGAGAAATTCGATTCCAGCGCTGTATGAGCAAAAACTTGTCAATGAAATGATCTATGAAGATAATTAATCATAACACACCTGAAGCGAGGGCACCGACTACCAGGAATGCGTCCTCAAGGACTGTTGAAGTCTTTCCTGCGCTCTGGATGAGTTGCAGAATGAGGGTCATGATACGATCGGCAAGGGGTTGAATTCCTTCATTCAACTTGCGGATAACGCACTGGAATTGATGTATGATTAAACCATAGTAAATTCGGACCCTACAAAAAGCACTCACGATGACAACACCACACAAGTTGCTTTGTAGCTCATTCCAGTTGTTTCGGTCGTCGACACCAAGAATTTGGTTCTGTAATGATGGTATGAGTGTAAAGTTCCGGAATAAAGGGATCTACAAGGTTACCTGCATGCTCAAAAGATGCTCCATCCGCTGGAGAACCGTAACAGCGGTAGTTTGAACGACAGTGATTGAATCCGGAGGTGCTTGAGTGAGATATGAAGTAATTGCTTCATAAGCTGCTGTGCGATAGTTGGCTTCATTTCCGGAGCTGCTTGTCAGATGAATATTAATAACAGACCTCAGAAACAAAACAACAATACATACCTCTCAGTAACGCGCAGCAGAGCCTGTACGACACCCTCATAGTACCTTGCCAGAGGCCCTGACGATGACGGCTCGCCTTCATCTTCAAAGTATGAACTGTACTGATCCGCCAAATTCATCAAAGCCCAGCAGCAGTTAGCAACGATGCGCGGGCTATCGGTCAGACCAACGACGAGTGCGGTAATCAGGGGGTGTAAGTGGACATCAGGTTTGATTGTGCCAATTAGGAGATCGCAAATCCTTCCAAGAGTCCAAGCGGTTGTATCTTTGACATGGATGTTCGAATCGCTCATCATATCAATAAGAAGAGGCAGAGCCTGGTTCACCAACGGCGTCAAAACAGCGGGATCAGGGCCCTCAAGAATCGAACCGAAGGTCATAATCGCAGCCTCGCGGAAGTGCCAGTCCTGGTCCTTTATGTGCGCTTCGATGAAAGGAATAACTGCCGGGACAATTGCGTCTTGAACAGCGCCTGAGAGTAGGGACAAACAAGTGGCAGCGGCCATAGACACGTTCCATTCATCTTCTTCAGCATCTTCCTCCTGCTTGGTGAGAAGTCTCAGTAGCACGGGAACGATTTCAGGTAGGGCGATCTTCGCGAAGAATTTAGACTCAGTTTCTGGGACGTCGCCGTATTCTTGGGCCTCCTGAGCCTCAAGAGCAAGTTCAACTTCCTCTTCGCAAACAGTCGACCAGAATTCAACGGCTTGCAATGCAACGCGCTCGTCGGGGTGCTTCATACCAACAACAGTCAACTGCATCTAATGTGAGTATGTTGATCCAGGTTACAGGACTCAGATACATACACCGAAGAGGGCTTGCTCCATGTATAAAGCCATTTTGTCATAATACAAGCTCATGATCCGCACCAGGCATTCGAATGCGCCCACTTGCACGGACACGGACGAATTCTGCGTTGCCTCGCAAACGACTTGCATGATATAGTTCCTCTCCCCCTGGGTACGATGTGTCAATCTAAGGGGTACAACCACGGCGGAAAAATTTACGTACATCACGGTCAAAGTTTTCACGAACAAACTCGAGCGAGTTGTAAAGGGCATGGATAGCGGCAAGTTGGACTTCGGGCGACGGCTCTTCTTTGCGAGCGCCGTGGATAACCGCTGTAAGGATTTCGTTTGATCGCAGACTTAGGATCTCCGGTTTCTGGAAGCGATTAGTGATGCTAGCATCGTGTACCACGAAAGCCACTCACAATTGCCTCGCAGATGTATCCGATTGTTTGTAGGGTAGATATCCTCAAATTTGTGTTGTTCGGGTTGTTTACGAAGCCGAGCAGCATTTCGATCAGCTCTGCCCACTGGCCTTGCGGCAGTTCAACGGCAGCGATTGCGGAAACGACCTGCGATGCAAACGTGCCAGCCTTAGCGGACGCTGAGCCTAGGGTGATAAGGGCGTCCTGCTTGATCTTGCCCTTGGTATCGTTTGGTAGGTTCAACCACCGGGTCACCAAGTCGCTTTGACGATTGGCCTCCTGTTGCGATGGTGTATTGTGAGCAACGACGAACGAAATACGTGAAAGGAAGCAAGGTACTCTAGACTTACTCGAGCGGTGAGGGCATTTTTGAGAGCAAGGCCGGCGGCGTTGCGAACGTGAAGGGGGCTGTTTTCGTCAACAAGGACGGACGACAACATTAGCATGTATTGAGGCTATGGGTGATATGGGCATGAGAGCGTCGACATGAGGAGGAAAAAGACCGACATAGTTATCCTGAGCAGCGCGCTCCATCTGTTGAGTGGCATCCTGACGCGTTGCGGCGTCTGCATGCGAAACAGTAAGCAAGAGAGAAAGAGCAGGGGGCAGATGGGCGCGTCGTACCGGCAGAGAGCGTATTCGCCAGGAGTTCCGTTGCGTTCATCGTATAAGATGGCGAGGGGCAGTAGGGAGAGATGTGGAAAAGCGATGGCCCGATGAAGAGAGCGAAGAAAGAGCAAGAAGCGGTCACACCAAATTCAATTTTTCACCACGCCTTTTGCACTCAACCATCAACAAACCACACAATGGCAGATCGCGTGCGCACCCTCCATCCCTGAGCCCCGTCGCTTCATATCCACTCATCATACAGGCTCGTGGTGCAGCTCGTGGTGGCCGTGCCGCCCCCCATATCAAACGCCCCGTCGTTGGCCCCGGGCCCCAGCCGGTTGGCCAGGGCGCCGACAAGCCTCGCCGCGAGGCCATCCTCGATCTCTCCAAATACGTTAACGAGCGCATTCGTGTCAAATTCACTGGCGGCCGTGAAGGCAGGTTTTTCTCATACGGTCTACGCGCAACTAACCAGCCAGCGTACAGTGACGGGCATCTTGAAGGGATACGATCAACTGCTCAATCTCGTTCTCGACGAAGTGACGGAGGAACTACAACGTATGTCCAGCCTCGTTTCTCTCCTACAGATAATGTCTTATCCGATCCCGTTCCTAGTTCCCGAACCACACATCCGCACACTGGGTCTGACAGTTCTTCGAGGGCCAACGATCACTGTGCTCAACCCGGTCGACGGCTTTGAAGAAATCGCCAACCCTTTCCTTGCAGCAGAGCAGTGAGTGGCCCTGCGCAAAGGCCTTGACCACTAACTACAAGGTTCGGTGTATGGTTCGGAAATGGACTGTTGTAAGCACGACTTCACCTACACGCGTTCTCCCTTCTTTCCAGGCATGGGCCAGTCCTTTTGCGTCATTATGTCTGGTCATTCTATTATTCTCATTCCTGCGCGCAGTTACGCACGCCTCTCTGGCTAAGGACCCTATGTGTAAAAGAATCAGGCGACATACATGCGCTATGATGTACTCGGTTATGCACTCTCTGAGCATGCTTATCGTGTGCCCTTTTGAATTTTATGCAAGCATCTGCACCTAAAATAACATTGCACTTCACATGCAATAGAACTACTGAAGGAGTAATCAGTAAAATAAAAACTGCCTTATCAACTAGCATATTCGATCTGAGCCCTTCGGAAGCAGAAGTGATCTATAACATGCATAATCACTTTTCCAATTACTGTACCTACTGTATGTGGCAAGTGTTGGCAAATACTTGATACTTCAGCTCAAATCAGCGATGAGGAATGGTCTAGCATATTCGAGTGATATTCTGTAATATTATTCAACTTCGGCCTCAAGTAAGAACGACCTACAACTAATGGACGTGTACGCGTAATGTATTTTAGCATGCCGGGTGCCTTGAAGCTTGAAGGCTTGTTCAGCACCAACTTGCTTACAAGAACTCTGGTATAAGTCGCAATATTTTACGTCCCGCCCCCGACGCCCGTTCTGCCTGTCGGGGACTTGTCCAAATAAGGAATGTCACGTGAGGATTCTAGTGATTTCCACCGAAGACTGGTAAACACTCGACAGAAATGGGCCTTTGGAGCGTCAAGGCAAGTTCTGGAACAGCGGTGACGCATCCTTGGAATGTCTAGGAAAATACTTAAAATGACCACAGAACTGGGAGGAGGCTGATCAACCGGTTAGCCATCTTTAACCAATCTTCAACTTACTTACTATCTATCAACTATTGAACTACCGCATCTCATGTACAGCCAGCCTTGGTATCGCAATTACCCTGCGTACGGCGGGTCATACAACCCCTACCTCCACAGCTCTTACCAGCCATTGCCTTACGAAACTGCGCCGACGACGACGTACTACGACAATGGTGCGGAGGAACGCCGCCGGGCTCTTGCTGAGCGCCGAAGACGTCGCGCGCAGTGGCTTCCTGACGAGATGTTCGACGACGACGAGAATGACTATGATGATCCCAACCTCTGGGACTACCAGCTCCGTAACCAAGAAGCTATCCAACGGCAACAGGCGCTCGAGGCTCGGAAACGTCTTGAGGAGCAGCAGCGGTTAGAAGCGCTCAGGCGCATGGAGGAGCTTCGCAGGCAAGAAGAACTACGGCAGGAAGAACTGCGAAGGAAGGTGAGAGAAGAAGAGGCTCGTCGGTTGGAGCAGCTGAAGGTCCGTTTGTTAAAATCTTTTAGCATATTTCATCATGCTTACCTTATGCTCAGCGCGCTCAAAGCCCTCCACGCGCGTCTCCACCACGTTTTACCCCTGCGGGACCCCGAGAGGACTCATCAACACCTATTCCTATTCATATCCGACAACCATCGTCTCAACCTAGGCGCACTCCGCCTTCGCCGCAGCAGAAGCCCTCTAATGTCTCGGTAGATGCATCTCAACCCAAGCCCCGCACACCCACTACGTCGCGCTCTCCATCACCTGCGCAACCTATTAAACTCCGCACCACCCACACACTTGAGGAGCAGAACGCGGCTGCTTCGCGCATTCAACAACAATACCGCATATATTCGTCTTTCCGCTCACTCTCTGAATATGAGAGCCAGTTCGAGGCGCTGAAAAAGGGCTTCGTCTACCCGACAAAGATTGACTTCCAGAAACCCGGTTCTGAGGATGGTGTTATTACCGTCCCCGCATATCGCCCGCCGTCAGACTTTGACAAGGAGCCCGAGGTGTTGGAGGGTGCACCCATGCAGATTGATGGTGCGGAGGGCAAGCTCGCGTATACTTCCACGAATTATCCGCTGCATACGCACACCGACGCGCTGGACAAGCTGCTGATGAAGCTCGACGGAGTGGAGAGCTGGGGCCAGAAAGCTATCCGTGAAAGGCGGCGGGGGATCGTTAAGAATATCGAGAGGGAGTGTGCAAAGGTAGACCGTTACTGGAGACAGGCTTGGACAGATTACTTGGAGACACAGTCCGTTAAGCCAGCTTCTACTCTGACAGTGACTAACGAGCCGGGCGCGGACTCGGATGAACAGACAATGGACGTTGACGAACAGACAGCCGACCAACAATCAGGAGACGAACAGCCAGCAGACAAACGGTCTACCAGCGAACAGCCAGTCGACGCACAGTCACCACCGCAAGCACAAGAAGAAACGCAAACATCATCACTAGGACCTATTAAAATCCCCATCCACGAGGGGCCTATAGAGGCGCATTAGACCGTTGCGGATTCCTTGGCTTTCGTGTTTCATGCTACGTTTCCTTTCTCTGGATGCTTTATTGTAGTTCCTATAATTCTGTACTACTACTATTCATGGCATTTGTAATTGTAACATCGAAATTCCAAATATTCTTTTTACAGTGTTAAGTGCGACCGCATACACTGCCGTGTGATGGTACATTCGGAAAGACTCCACACCCGAACACTCCTCTCTTTGTCCGCTACATACATGTGCGACACTCCTCGACCAATTCTCGACGCGTCTTCGTTCCTCAAACGCAGATAAGATGACCAGCAACGTCCGCTTGAACCTTACATCCAGGTCCAAAATGTTGGCATACTGGCACAGCACAGACTTGTACCTCCATCTGTTCATCTGTGCTCAGTGGCTGTGAAAGAGAATACAATCTCTCTCGACGCATTTTGGTTCTGTGCGCCTGGATATCATGACCGGCACAGTCGCGCTTACCCTTGGGCCCTGCGCCCTTTTGGGCACTGTCTCGTACTTTATCTTCCGGTCAGAAGCATATCGAAGTCTAAGGCAGCGAAGACCAGGTCATATTTACTGGTGCACTCCCCTCTTCACGTCTTTTATTTATCTACTCTTGCTCGGTTAACTGGTCCTATCTGGCATCATATAGCTCAGGAATCAGACGCACATTTGACGCACAATGCACATACACCATAATTAACACGATCATCGTCGTGCACAGAAGTTCGAACTAGAGCGCGAAGTTGCCCTTTGCCTTCGACCACAGCAGTCGGCAACGCGGCCGTTTCTTTTATATGTGACAAGACCCAACAAGGCTGGTCTTGTCCGGATATTTTCAGACATCAATCAAACAGAGCGGCGACGTTATGACACTGGAAGATATAATTTAGGCGAACCACATGTCCATGATTCTTGAACGAACCTTGACAATGATTAACAGCTGGGTACGTGTTCGTAACATCTATGCTACAACGCTTACCATTATATATTCACCGGCGGACAGTTTTACGCCAACAAACTGCAGAGAGCTGAAATCGCATAATATTAAGCTCAGTACTTATGAACATTTCCCCCCGTCTTGGTGTGTGTATTTGAGCAACTGCTTATGTATAGATTGCGAGAAGCTATTCATAACACTCAGTGACAAAACGTCATTTCTCTAGAGCGGCTTGAGCCTAAAGATATTCATTCTGGAACGGCCATGGCATCACCATTCTAGCATAATGGCGGATTCCCGTCGCCGGGTAGTTGCGAGTCAGACCAAGCTATTGGCCTTGATGCCAACCAGGGCTTGCGGAGTACCACCTGAGCCGCGGGCGGCCCCGTGGTGGTACCGCTTGTCTGTTTCCCCCGCGTCCAGTCGCTGACTCGGCAAGGTCAAGGAAAGTCGCACCGATATGTATCCGGTATGGGATAGCGCCTGAGCGTGGTAACGGATGTATGGGGAACAAAGCTGGGGTCTTTATTGTCCGAAGCTGAGAAACAAAGGCTAGATAGAAAGTGTGTGTGTGTGGGCTGCTGTAGTAGATAAAGAAATAGCCACGCTGGGAGGATTTGCAACAAACGTGCCGAGGGACGGCCGACGGATGATTTGGCGGTCATTGCTAGAATGGGCCATTTATCTCTTTTGACCTGACAGGTTGATTCAATTCACTCATCAGTTCATACTTCCCTCGACCGTGCGGTGGCTGGAACATCCCCAGACTCCTAAACACATGGCCTTTGCCCAAACCCTCAGCCCTCAGGCGCTACATCACCAATATCGCGACGTGCACGCCGCTGTTACCCCTCCTATGCAACGTCGCCAGGCATCAAAGCAGAGATTTGTCGCTGACCTCTCACAATGTCTCTTCGATTTCGTCATTCAGCTGCTACCAACGCAGGAGGAGATGTCTGTCAAGGAGGATGTGCGCAAGTTGCTCGAGCGCCTCATTAGAACAATAGAGCCTGACAGCCGTCTGCTGTCGTTTGGAAGCACGGCGAACGGCTTCAGCCTGCGCAATTCTGGTGAGAGATGTGTAGCTTCTGCAGCGATGGCTGTTCTCATCCTCCTGCTTGTCTGCCAGACATGGATCTGTGCTGTCTCATCGACTCGGAGGAGCGCCTCTCCGCGGCAGATCTTGTAACTATGCTAGGCGACTTGCTGGAACGAGGTCAGCCGCAACGGTCTATGTCCGATTAGCCACTCTAACATTCTCCCCCTGATTGCAGAAACCAAATTCCACGTCAAGCCCCTGCCCCATGCCCGTATACCCATAGTCAAGTTATCACTCGATCCATCCCCAGGACTTCCGCTAGGAATTGCCTGTGACATTGGTTTTGAAAATAGATTGGCGCTGGAGAACACGAGGCTTCTCATGTGCTATGCAATGATCGACCCTACTCGTGTACGGACGATGGTTCTGTTTCGTGAGTCCAGCTTGTTGTTGTATCTGAATTGAAGAATGACTTTCTGGTAGTCAAAGTTTGGAGCAAAAGAAGGTACGGGCAACGTTTGGAAAGGCTTATTGTATTAATGCTTTGCTTGTCAGAAAAATCAATTCACCCTACAAAGGGACCCTTTCATCTTATGGTTATGTTCTCCTTGTAATTTATTTCCTTGTTCATGTCAAAAATCCTCCGGTTCTGCCTAATCTACAACAAATGCCTCCTCTACGTCCTATATCCAAGGTATGAAACCGGAGCATCAGAAATGGTATGAATGACTGACATGTCTTTCAGGAGGATACACATCTGAATGGACATAATATATGGTTCTTCGATGACATCGATCTATTGCGCCAACGATGGCATTCTGAAAATGTTGACACTGTAGCTGAATTGTATGGGCGCATAACCAACTTTCCTGGACTAGCCATTAATCTCAATTTGACAGATTAATAGACTTTTTCCGATACTATTCTCGCGATTTCTCATATAACACTGGCGTGGCCTCCATTCGTGCAGGTTTACTCAAAAAAGAATCCAAAGGCTGGCAAAACGAGGTACTTAATTCGCATCTGGTATTCATCGTTGACCTAACAAACTGATAGTTGTCTGGCCCACGATACAATGATGCTCGTGAACGCAACAGGCTCTGCATAGAGGTGGGTGTATCGAGATATCATCTAGACTGTTTCTTACCTATGTATATATTGAAGGACCCGTTCGAAACCGATTACAACGTTGCCCGTTGCGTCACGAAAGACGGCCTGTATACAGTGCGTATCATCAGCTCCATACTGGATGAATGCCAACGCCACAGATCAGATACGCGGAGAGTTCATGCGTGCTGTTCGCATTCTTCAAAATCGTCCTGAACGTGCTATTGTAGCTCTCGCTGAACTTTGTGAGGAAAGGAAAGACGAGGAGCTGGTAGTTGCGCCACCATATGGTTCCCGTCCTCCTACCCTACCGCCCCAGACTCCTTACACTGTTGGCAGTCAGACTTTGCGACCGAAAGTCGCAGAGCGTTTTTCTCCACCCGCGCAGTTTTTCGAACCTGGTCCTCGGCAGGTCGTTAAGCCTGTGACACTTCGCCCGCCTCCTGAACATATGGCTCCTAAGCGTGGAAAATGGACCAGTCCTCCACCCCCAGAAGCATCTTCAGCGGACCATACGTTTTTCGAAAGTCAGCTTGGCAAGGGTCTGCAATTGGCAACATCTTCTACTGAAGCACGAGAGAAGGAAGCCGCCTATAACTCTGAGAGCAATAGCGAAATTTTTACTGATGAAGGATCGGACATGGCGGAGGATGATTTAAGGTCCGTGCGGTCATACACTGAAGGTTCGCCCAACACTTCTGGGTTGGTTCGTCGGCCATCATGGCATACGCAAGAGTCTGCACGGGCTCAGACGACAATAAACCCATTACTGAGTGTAGCGTCGTCTAGATCGTCGTCTACCATCAGGGGCAGATTTACTCGACCTTCGGATAAAGCTATCCCATCGCCACCGACGGCCTTCCGTTCACCCCCCGAGTTTGATGCCTCCACATCCCGCTTGGACAACAGGCGATCACTTTCGGGGCTGCCGAGGTCTCTCAGACCATCATTGTCTTCCGGCATGCTTCCTACCGCTATGATTACACCACTTCCTCCATCTCCGCAATCGCCCATGTCAATGGATTCCAACTTTTCTGAAAACTCCAATGTATTTTATCAAACGACTACTACCCGATCACCGAGGCCCACCGCCTTATACCCCACCCATGGAACGCATCTATCTTTCTTATCGCATTATCAGGCACATCCAGGCTACGTTGGGCAGATTCCACAGGATGTCTTTCCAGTTAATCAGCCCCCTGCGCTAACTTCCATGAACCCACGTCTCGCTGCTGGTCTCAGCGACGTTGGGCATGACTTCGGAGGCCCACATACACCGACTCCGTCTACTTACTCTAGGTTGCATCACTCACACTCGCTTTCAAACTCTACCATCACCGCACTGACACCCCCACCTACTATATCTAAATTCCAGTCTCCGCAACCATCACCTCTTTCCTCGTCTGAGACTCATGATGTTCGAGGATCGCAATCAAATGCGTCCCCTAACGTTTGCGCTAAGCCTACATCACCAATTCCGGTCCCTACTGTCCATGCGCATGGCCAAACTAGCCCTGCTGAAAATCTGAAGTTGGAAGATGGTGGATTGCTGTCGTTGTCGCCCCAGCCATCAGCAGGCGATTCTACGGGCAGTTCGCCGACACACTCCTCGACGGGATATTCTACTTCAGTATCACGATCACCGTCTCCACCGTCTCCATTACCGCCGCCGCCTCTCACGGCTGTTCCGCTCAAGCAACAGGAAGATGACGTGACGCTTGATACCTCATTCGCTAAGCTGAACATGAACGATGTAAAAATGACCTCGAGATCCGGATCGTTCGTGGTCAGAGTCGAGCAAAACCAAGAGGACGAGAAGGACATTGGAAGCTGCTGATGAATGTGAGGCTGCCAAACCAAGAGAGTCACCTTGATTGATGTGGTTTTATTCTGCACTGTGCCTCAGCGGTTTGATTTCCAACGGGTTTGCGGACCTAGGCAAACTGTATCGACTGTCCGTCATGCACTCGACACATGTTTGCCGAAAGAGACAGTCCGGCTCAAACGTCTGCAGTATATATATACCTCACTCAGCGTCATGACATTCATGCTCCGCTTTGGAAGAGTGGCTTGCTTCATGCCTCTATCTTGTACAAAGAAGTCTCATCATTTCGATCAAGCCCCTTGCGAAGTGGCCGGGTGGTTCGGGAAGGCTTGTCCTATATCTGTATCATGATCAACTATATATCCCAAGTTTTTTGCTAATGCCATCCTTCCCTCCCTCAACATACACCTTTTTAATATCCGGGGTGACTGTGGAAACGCTCTGCAACTATCACGATTTCCAACCCAACGACCTACATACATACAGGCCTTCTCTAACTCTTTCATCGCTTCGTCACTATCAGTATCATCAATTGCTGGCGTTTATACTTAAATTTGACCTACACCCTCAGGCAACGCGATACCCTGTCATTGGTATCATGGTCATTGATCAAGAACGACCACGTTATGTATAAAGAAAATAAATGACCTACATACTCGTCTCAGTCTGTCTATCAGTCCGTCCAACTGCCAACACCATCCATGAAAGATCAAACGAGCCTTCTTGTATTACTTAGTTTTATTACGAAGTTGGGTACGACTTGGACGAAAACTATTGCAATGCGGATTCGAGATGTCTATCGTTGATGATTCAAAGTTCTGTTTTTTTGTTCATGCGCACGGATCGTTATCTGGTTCGGAATGCTTGGTGGTACTTCACGACGCGATCCTTGCAGTGCTGTAAGGACAACGTCCTTACATCGAGTCTTTGGGGTTTGTCACCTGACACGTCCTATAAGACGCGTCCCTTCTCTCTTTCTCCTTCAGCGCTTTCTTTGGCTCTCACTTCCATCCTGTCGTCGTTGCTCTCCTGTCGTAGCCTACAAAGTCCCGAATACACATGCGTTCTGTTTCCGGTTGTGTGATTCGTGGACCTTCTCCTCTCCTCTGCGGCTTTCCAAGTGCATCTTTACAATTATCAGCTACTGTCTGTATATGCTGACTGGTGATGGGGGCAGTGGTTAGAATTGGGGTATAACACAATGAAATATATATTGATGTCCACTGCTTAGCCCAAGGGCGAACTTGAAATGATAGATAGACTGGCGCTTGTTGGGATGAGGATACATCTTAACATATAGCCATCACTACACTATCTATTTTAGCGCCCATGGAGTCGTGACACACACACACCCGTTGATTAATTGCGTTATCTCATTTTGATTTGTATGCGCCCAACGTCGAGATTTATTTTTCCCTCCTGTGAGATGATGTACCTTCACTTATTTGATCAGAAAACCCCAACTATGTTTCGTCCCGAACTATAATATCGGTCTTAGGTATTCATGGAACGACTACACGTTCAAGTTATGTTTCTTGTTTGTGCGCTGGCTCTTACGCAAATGCGTACGTTCGGAGAGAGTCGACCATCTCGGAGAGTGCGAGGTACTTGTTGATCACAAAAACAGGTGTATATTATATGATAGATTTAGGAAGATAATTGACTACTTTACATTAGTACGATGTCACTGATGCACATTCGAGCATGTGCAAAATATAGTCCGAAGCGTCTACATGATGTCCTCGATCCTGGCTGCCTTAAGTCGCTTTTCGCTAATGAGGAAGGGCGACGGAAGGTTGTAGGTTTCGCCAGGTATAACTTTCTCATTGCTCCAGATTCCAAGTACCATCCTCGCGATCGCTTGACCACTCAGCCAGGCATGCACCATTCCTTCGCCAGTATACCCTGCGCAAATCCATTCGCCAGGTGAGGCGAGTGTAGGCGGTACTTGTGCACCACTACTATCACTTGATGCGCCATGCCTGTCCGCATACAGAGCAGCAGGATTCCATGGTTCCGACCTCCCAGATATGGACGGTGGCACGCGCCCAACCCAGGGTTGCATATCTGCAGAGACGGCAATTATACCTGTCCAGGATGCCTTCACACGCCCGTCTCTCCACCTGACGCCATAGTCCTCTGCGGAATTGGAATCGACGCCCTCGGCACCCCAATTACTGCCAAAATACGGCTGCAGTGCACCGTGCAAATACCGGTCAATTTGGGGATCACAAGAGCTGTCGTCGGAGATTCCGATATTAGCGAGTAAGGCCTCCATAGATCGGCCCCCAAGCATGGCGCCGCCACCAAACATGAACTCGCTGGCAGTGGGCAAGGTTTTGCCAGATGGAGCATTATTTGGTGGCATGAGTTGTGTGAGATAGTCGAACGAGAACTCGTGTTTTAATTTGCCAGATGTAAAGTCTTGGTTATTTGAGTAGAAGAGAAACCCACGAGAGCCTGCCCAATTTGACGCCGCATGCGTTTTTGTTGGCATGAGTCCCTGTCCAGGGCGCTGAGTTGACATATGGAGTCTCATGGGTATGATTTTCCTTCGCATTCCCGGCAGAAGATGGGACGACCAAGCATTCGTGGCGTGGATTACGTGACGCGTCTTAATCTCTCCCCGAGGGGTTTGCACGGTGTAAGTGCCTTCGTTCGGATTCGAAGTGATATCACTGCAAGGGGTTCTCGTAAATAGAGTGAAGCTGTCACTAGATATTAGCATCACATATATGAGAGTGTGATAAAGCGCACTTTGAATATCTGGTGAGCAGTTTCTGGAGTAGTCCTGTGATGAGACGATAGGGATGAATAGAAGCTCCGGGCTTGAGTATGCAACCATAGATTGACTTGGATAATTGAAGCTCCTACAGAAAGGTCAAGCCCCGTTAGGCAGTCTCATGTCTCGGGGCACATACGTCGATTGTTTCGCGGTCGCTGATTATGTCAAAGCCGTCAGCGAGGTCTTTAGGCACGTCGAGTAGATACAATTCTAGCTCGTTCACCGCCTTGTCGAATGTGTCGGGGTGTAAGAACGCGTCATAATCGTCGACAAGTCTTGCCTGTGATTCTTCTAACAAATCTTCTTCTCTCGCTACATTAATGAGTGTTGATATGTGTGCAAGGCGGAATCGCAGAATTTCGCGCGCTGTCGTCGCTCCATATGTTTTCTTGAGCTCGAAATATTCGGTGTATACATTCGGAACGATATGACCTCCGTTTCTAACAATGTCTAAGCAGTGCGCCTACAAAGAAACAAGCGCCTCACCTTCCGGTTGCGCCAGAGCAAGCATCCCTTGCTTCAAGCATCACGACCTTCAACGAATCGACAGGTTTGGAGTCACGTACATGTTCTAACAGCGCCTTTGCGATCGCTGTCCCAGAAATTCCGCTCCCGACGATGACTACATCGGCATAGACAGGCAGATCCGCATCTTTGCCGTGTTGAGCAATCGGAGAAGGAGGAATTGTCCAGTAGGGTACGGAAGAGTTCAGGAGGGGGATTCCAGGGGTGCGCGCGATGCGTTTCGAGAGTGTCTCAGCGCCGTCGACGAGTGTCTTGATCGTCTTGAGTGCGTAGCGTAAAGAGGAAAATAGGCCGCCCATTATACTTGAGAGTAAGAGTTGTACGAAAGCGTTCAGATTCTGGGTGGTATTATATGGCCTCAGACCCTGTATATGGGGCAGTGGGTGAATTAATGGCTCTAACCCAACTTGATAACATCCTCGAGATTTGCCCGGTTATGAATCCTACTCGCGAAAAGGGCGCCACGTTCGCGAATATAACGCACTGAGCTGCCGCATCGGTCAACGACAGGTGACGGATGGATCTAGACGGGAAGCTTACAGAGGGCCCGAAATAACGAGAGATCCAACCTCCCGGAAGATTATTAGACGCATTCACTTATGGAAAGCAAAACGGGCAAGGCGCCAAGATCGTGCCGAAGGCTTTGGCAAACACGAAACGGCATCATCGGTGGCCGGATGACATGTTTTGCGGAAATTACGGGTTGAAAGATCTGCATGACACCCACTTTCATCGAGCACTGCGGGTCGCCCAGTATTCAAAAAATGGCACGATTTCTCCAGAAATATTTGTAGGTGGAGGACGGGATTATCGATGCGTACATATGGACGCGGAATATTGCGAGAAAAACATATGACAATATCGCGAAGGTCGGAAGTTGTCCAAATAGTGAAAGCGCTCTGCTGGATTTTGGTTTTTCCTTGATACTCCCTATTGACTCCCTATCAAATTCGTACTGAGAATGAAAGCTAAGGAGACGAGAGACACTTACGGTACCATATGCGCACTCTCTAAGTTAAACGCCAGTATTTATATGCTATTAAACACCGTCATACCTGTCGACGAGATGCACTGATCGTGACCATATGTTCATACCAGGAAACATACCACAAACGTACTATGTATGATTTCTCCATCCAGATTATTTCGTTCTACAATGGTCTAGATGATCATGCGAATAAATGTCTGTACCAGGAGAAAGGTTTAGGTCGCCCAGACGCTTATTTTGATGAGTTATGTCAACTTGAACTCATATGAATGAATTAGTCTAACTGATGATAGGGGACGGCTTCCAAAACGGTTCACCATTGCGATTTTCGGATAAGGAGGTATAATGTATCTGCGGATGGGTGATGGACTGCGATAGAGCAGCGTCGTCACTCTGAGGCTGTGATATGCATGCCGGGTGACCACTGCGATCCCGGAGAATTTGAGGATTGCCAGTCTCTGCCAGTTTACCAAGGATTATCCGGTCTTGGAGGAGCGCTGCCGCCGTTGCTGGCAGCATGCTCCGAGTTACGAGTATGGGACATAGGGGCTAGCCTGCCCTAAGCATTGAGCTCGACGCGTCATGCCCGGTTAAGTATATCCTGCAGTCCTCCACCACCGTGCGCGCCACCAGCGTTATTCACGCTCATCTCACCTACAATATTACATTCCTCGCAGATCACTCGGATAAATCATCTCTCAGTACGGGGCACTACTCATCTTCGTTACACCGGTTGTACAAGACATACTCTACATATGCTACAGTCTACAGATTTCTATGATTGTTTGCGGCTAGGGCGGTTCTGCTAGGAATCGGGTTTCTTTCTAGTCTCTAGATCAGAGCGGGCTCGGAATCGTCAGAGGCATCGGACTGGCGGCGCGCTCTTGCCGCACCGCGGCTGGCCAGATCAAGCTTGTAGTCCCAGTCCCCGTCGAGCTGCGCGTCGGGGACCTTCGAGCGCCTGCTTCCCTTCGGCTTCTTGTCCTTCTTCGCGACCTTGCGCGCTGCCGACCTTGCCTTGTCACTGCTTGCATCGGATAAAATGTGCTCAGCGTCAATGTCGCTTTCGCTATCGGACTTGACCGCAATGGCGTCTTGGGGGGCTGCAGCGGCGACGCCGGCTTCCAGATGACGCGCCTCCTGGGCAATCATCTCGCGCATGTCGGCGAGGGTCATCTTTATCCCTGAAAGCTCAACTTCGCGCTGGAAGATGACTTCAAGGAGTTCATTGTACTCGTCGATCTTGGCTTTGTGCTCGCTCGGCGCGCTGGGGAGGTAGGAAAGGCGTTCCTGTTCAAAGTGCAGGGTTAGTGCCTAATCTTTTGGTTTCATCAAGATGGATAGACAAAATATAACATACGTCGATGACGGGGATGATGGGGGCGTTGTTCTGGAGGTTATCAGCCATGTCAAATGGTGATACGGTGGCCGAAAAAGTCTAGAAGGAAAGAGTGTTTGAATGTGTGTATCTGCGATCCCCGGGGAGGTCGAGATGGGGAGTATCTGGAGGAAATTTGACTTTTTATACTCGACAGCCGAGTCATACAAGCGAGCAACGAGGCTGAAATCACTGATTTTGGGTCCTCGAGGCACAAAAAATGCCCAATGCCCAACCTTCCTCCAGGCTATCCATGCGGACGACATGAGGCCGGTTTAGGAATGTTCTCATCTTTGGAGCGCTATGTCACTGTAGCACAATATAGTCTATCTGGGCTCTGCTCGACGAGCGGGCGACAGATGCGATGACTTATGATATATGAATATGGATATCTCGCCCATTCACAGATTTATCATGCCCCAGGCTGCGCCTCGTATAGCTAGCCAGGTTATTCCGTTGCATAATGCATTTCATATCGCTTGGGAGAAAGTAATGCTATGGATGTACATGCGAAAAACACAAACGTTTTAGTGTCGCATCATACCACTATCTTCGCAGCTTTTAGTACTCTTGGTCTGGGGAAACATTTAAATGAATAGTGGACAAAATATATTCTACGACACTCAAGTTACTGTTTAGATTACATAAACGGCCGAATCGTTACTACTTAAGGAATAAATTTGTCAACACAGAAAGGATGAATGGATGTTAAGCACGCCACAGCAAGGTGGGCGTTGTCCGGCGGCAGAGTGATGCGGTCATCGAACACAAGAGGCGATGGACTTGTTGAGTAGCATGTTGCCGTGCAAGCGAAGACGCTCGGAGGCGCAGTTACTGCAGTCTGGTTTGGCGGTATGTCAATTCCGTATGGCATGGGGCACCAATTCAATTGGAACGCGGTAGGGTGTTGGCAGTCTAGTCCTCCTCTGGAATCGCTGTCAATGACGAGCGCTTTCGTCGGTGTCCAGGCCGGAAAGTGGATGCGACCTTGATGGTCGGCGGCGAGAACGCCACAGAAGGCACGCGAGGCGCGGAGTTGCGCGTGGAGTAGATTATTTGCTGCTCCTCGTCCGAGGACGAAGAGTATTCGTCGGCGCTGAGCATGTATTCTTCCGCAAGCCGGTTGGCCATGAGCTCAATGGGGTCGGCAAAGGGTTCAGAAATGAGCTTCCTGGGCTATTATTGAGGAGGTCAGCACACCGCGGCATAGTAATGAAGAGCACGGGACTTACTGTAGTAGCAGGGGAAGATGACGCGGAGCTCGTGCTCATTGGGGAGCTGCAGCGCGATTTGGACGCGGTGGCAAATGCGAGGCGCTCGAGACGCTGTACGTCTGTTTCGGTAAAACTCAATTGTCTTCCTCTGGAGTCGAAGCGCGATGAGGTTATGTTTGTGATAACGGGTGCGCCGAAGTAGGATGGGAGAACGGAGGACATTGTGATGGGCAGTGTGGCTGATAGCGACAAAGAAGGGTCTTGGGGATGAGTTGCAGGCCCATCGTTGCTGCGGGCATTAAATAGGGTTCCGCGGACGCAGATGTTTTCTATAATGAGTCATCAGTGAGGAGATCAAAGGCTTAGGCATGGCGTGCGATTTCCAGATCGATCGCTAACCCTGCCGCGTGCCGTGCCAATGACAAACCCCACGGCCGTCCTGCCATGCGCTGACTCACCCGTCCAACACGCCTTTCTTGCACCTCCTCCTCGCTCAACTAACTTTCATATTTTTGCTTATCGCGCCTTCTCTGCTTTCCTTGTCTCTCGCTCATTGAAAGAATCATTATCTGTCTATCTGTGCGATGCGCCACAAGATGTGATGGTGTTTAGTTGGTGAACACTGAACAGAGCGGCTTGCGGCTTACCGGTAAGCAACATTCTCATGATTATGGCTTACAGAATTTTGTGTCAGAAACTCTGAGAGCGCAGGGCAATCCTCCGAACTGACCGCGTAAGTGCCGTCGGCTGCCTTCTTCCATCCGCAAATACACGTCAGCACCCTCCCCGTACTTCCGGATATAAGCACAGGGCGGTGCTAAACTCTGCTCAACGCGTTCTCGAGTCGCGCCGGCACGATCGCAGCTATGATGTCTTATGCCCAGATTTCTCATGGCAGTGTAAACTTAGCTTCTTGGCCTCTGGGGTCTGCTGTCATTAACATCACTCTGTCGACCATCACCAGTATTTTTGGATATCGAATGTTACATGCGCCCCTTGAGTGGCGGTATGGACCGTACGACAACGTGCCCACTCTTCAGCAGTTGTACTTAACCGCAAGGTCGACATCCGCTGTCGTGTACAATACGCAAGGAGCACGGGCAGATTACTCCATGACGGTAGCGTATCCATGCTGTAGTCATGATACCATTTGGCTCCGCGCTTAAGGAACGTGCAAGGCACCAGCTGGCACCAGGCTTCACGCCTCTTCACGCCTTGGTATGATGCGTGGTATTTAGTGGGCATTATTTCATGTTGTATGCGGTCCAGTGCTAATCTTCATGCGATTAGCGCGCCTACTTCCTGCTTGTTATCGTACCACGTATAGTATATCTCCCATATCTCGTGCCGTATTGATCTTGTCGTACGACACTGTGACTTGACTGCGGTGAAGACCCCGTTTCTAGGGAGTACCTCGTCCACTCCAGAATGAACCAATGACTCTGTTTCGACTAGTACCTACTAGAGTCTAGCACTGGGCACCGTTAACGAGCCGATGTACATATTGCTTGAACCTCTTCTGATAACCATTGCTACCAAAAAATAACTAGTGTCCGGACATCTTCATGTGGGCTCGGAGTTTGGTAAGTAGAGAGCACCAGTTTGCCGTTCGGCTGACTAAGACTTGTAGCTCTGCGTTTAAAACCCTTGCCTTCTTTTAAACTTCTTCCACAGTGCTCAAAATTGTCTTGCAAACGACTCTAGCCCGCCTACAAACTGCTTGAAACCGCACTGGAAACTCTGATGGACACTGTAATCTGTTCTGCTTTTTTGAAATATGACAAGGTCAACTTCAAGCAGTAACTGTGATCGGCAAATCTGGACTTGCTTTGGTCGTTGTCGTCTGCTGTCTGCATCACAGCGTCTAACGTCATATTCATGGGCAGGCTTCAAGTTACTGCGATTGCATTTGCATCTCTGGCGCGCCAATGACATTCTCTTTTTATTTCCCTTTCGTGTGCTATGCCGCATGCAAGCCACCAATTTATTTTTTCGCGTCGTTGCTTGTTCTTCTTGCGTTGTATCCTCGATCACCTTTTCTCACGTTCACTTCGTGTTCGCTGGTTTATAAAGCGAAACCGTTTATTTCCTTACCTCGCCGTCCTTTGGTGCCGCGTCAGCCTCACTCTACTCTATTTTCACGAAAATTCTGTGCTTGTTGCTGAAACGCTGGACGGCGGTGTTGACAAATCACGACCTTTCAACGAATCTACCATGGCGTTCCCCCAATCGTTTTCGACCACGGCGGAGTGTCCTTTCATGGATAACTCGCCTTCGACGTTGACTGTCAGACTTTCAACCTCTTGCACCCCAATAGCTCAATCCACATCACGTTTCGTATCTTTTTCGAGTGAACTGGAGCCGCCTATTCGTCCTAGAGCACACACTGAGTCGGACATAGTCAAACAAACGCCATCTTCCCCTCCTCCTGTGGCGAGAGTCTCATCGCCTAAGATGACGACCTCTATGTCGCTTTCTCGTACTTTCTCCTCTAGACGTCAAAGTTACACGTTCAAGCCAATGTTGTCCAACTCGATCTCTAAACCTGAGATGGAAACTTCTATGAGCTGGTTTGGCCGCGCATATGAATTCATGAGGCCTTGGGATGATGATGGCGATGGGACAGTGATCCCTGAAGAACAAAAGCAGGTCTTTGTTCAAACGCGGGAGGCAAGTTTTATATGTTCACGATTATCAAGCCCGTCATCTATCTGACAAAAATGTCACCGTAGGCTGTTTCTGTGACCTTGAGACGACTATTAAAGTGCAGTGGGAAGGTCGCCCTTGAGGGATTAATCGTAGGGATGGAGATGATGGAGTACGTGCCTAATCCGATTGTACAGGGTCTTGCTAAGACCTTCCTTGCGATATGGAAAGCCGTGCAACAAGTCTCCGTGAGGTTCCTTTGTATTCTAGATTGTTGCATCGCCCATTGAACACATTTGTAGATGAATCGATTGGCCATGTTACGCCTTACCCAGACGTGTTCTAACATCCTTGAGTCAATTTGTAATGAAGTCGAAATTGCAGGCGATCAAGTGATGCAAGAGTTATCTGGCCCTATCTTGGTTTTAGAAAAGTACGTGTGTCGTTAACATACTCATTTGGACACACTTCTTGATGAATGTTCTAGGTCCTTTGAGTCGTTCCTCAGTCTAGTAGAATCCCAAGTCAATGCACCCTTCTTGGCTCGGTATTTGAAGCGCGACGAGACTTCCAAAGCTCTTGCTTCTTGCAATGAATCCATGATGAGGGCTTTGACCTTGTTCACTGTAAGTCAAAATAAAATATCTCACAATGCACTACTTATATCAAGTTGCGTAGAATACGGTGCAGATTCGTACGCTTGCTGCTGTCTGTGCAAATTCAAAACTCCAGGATGCAAAGTACGAAGAGCTCAAAGCAACTATCGAACATGCAATAAAAGGCAGTCATTCTCAAACGCCCTTACACATAGTAGAAATGAGGAGGTGCTCCGCGCCGGAGTTAGATAGCTTGCCATCGAGCACCTCGTCTTCCAGTCTGGGTATATCGGCGTCCCCAACCATTGTCTCTCGTTCAACAGACGATTTACTTCCAACTCCTCAGGTTGTACCGGCTTTGCAAGAGCTCCAGACACTGCAGAATCTCCATGACCATGAATCGGATGTCGAAGATCTAGAAAGAACCATAAAAGGCGTACTTAATACTGGAGATGACACCAAGTTGCTTGCTTTCTTGGGCGTCAAACCTTCCGGGATGCCAGAAGCGATCAAGACCCTGCAGAGGACCCTAGAAAGTCGTTCTATCAACAAGGACGATATGGACAAGGACGTACTACACCAGGAATTTCTTGAATGCGGCGTTGAAGCTCTCAGGCGTTTGAGTACAGCCCACGGCAATAATCTCGCTCAAAACCTCCCTGCTTGGACAATCACGAGGTTAGTTTTACTTTATTCCCTTATGCACTACTAATAATGACGGAATAGTCTGGAGATTGTATGTGGAAAGAGAATTGGCATAGGTTCCTTCTCCGAGGTGTATCAAGGGACGTGGAAAGGAAGAACAGTCGCTGTCAAATTTCTTTCGGATGTAACGCCTTACGATCTTTTCATCCGAGAAATCACGGTATGGAAAGGACTTAGACACCCGAACGTCCTCACCTTGTTCGGAGCGAGTAGTGCTACTGATAACCCACCCTGGTTTTTCGTCAGCCCATATATGGAGAACAATACGTTGGTTCACTTTCTGAAGCACTTATCTCGTCGAGAAGAGTACGAGGTACATGCACTGGGACCCATTGCTGAAGACCTACCTTACTCGAAGAGCAGGAGTAGCTACGGAACTGCATTCCTTAGGATTTTGAAGGCGGTTGACGTGTACCGGATTTTACAGCAGGTTGCAAGAGGGATGGAATACCTCCACTGCAAAGGAATTTTGCACGGAGACCTCAAAGTATCCAGTTTCAACATTTTAATTACTAAATCTCACGTCGCAATCTAGGGAGCGAATATACTTGTCGACAAGCAGTACAGATGCGTTATATCCGACTTTGGCCAGAGCGAGATGAAATCCGAGGTATATAGGATCACTGGTTCTTCTATGCAAAGTTAGTTTGTTTCTTTTCTACTTTTAGTCAACTGCCAACCAGATTGTATCATTTAGCCGGGACTCTGCGATGGAAAGCACCCGAATTGCTGGACGGCTCTGGTATGCTTACCCCCGCAACCGACGTTTATGCATTCGCGATTGTCTGTATTGAAGTATTGACAATGGGAGACATTCCTTGGGGACAGGAGTCTGATGATGCTGTCCGCTACCACGTCCTAGGTAATTTCCCTCATTATATCTGTATATTTGTTCGCTAATGGATAATCAGAGAGGGACAAGAGGCCAACTATCCCTCAAGACTACCCTTCGCCACTGCTGCACGACCTCATTGAGAGTTGCTGGGTGAGGAATCCTGATCATCGGTCTCCCTTTGGACAAGTCGTTGCCCGGCTTGATCGCCTTAAACAAATTGCAGGAGATAACTCGGATCCCTCTGTTATGGCTTTTGATGATTTGCCCTCTGGCTCTCCGATACCTAGCTCGCCAAGACCTAACTGTAAGGCCCAGTTAGTCGCCTGCCTAGTATATACATTTCTTAACTTGTTCACTTTTATAGCACCTACACCTACCCCCCATTTTGATAGCGTTGCCGTGTTTGGTTCCATTGACGATTATATCGCTGTTGCCTCAACACAGGAAATCGGTGCTCTCCAGTTGGAAGAGAGCGCTACGATCAGCAATATCCAGAAGCTAGAGGCTCCTGCACATTATATGCACCGCACCTCGATCAGATCCACTAAGACTTCTTCTTCAGAGACACACAGCCGTTTTGACGATGATGCGAGTTCGGTGTACACAATCGAGACGACAGGACCTACAAGCAATGATACTGCCGCTGGAGCCATGAACGAGAGGAGATATCGGTACCTTTTGGAGCATGAATACAACGCGTCCCGTAACCTCCTCTCTGCTTTTCTCTAAACCGACGGTTAACTTCTTTTGTAGTAACTCTACCGCTTTGGGAACCTTCTCTGGTGCAGATTGGGGATGTAGGTTACTTACGCAAACCCACGGGCGACTTTGTTACGCTATTCAATGCATTGAAGGCAGTCAGGTCACCAAGAGGAACGACAAACAGCGGCTTCGCCAATATGTCAGAGTTCGGTAACATCTCTAGAGGTAATATCCGCACGGACAAGAAAACGGTAACTCAGAAAGGCCTGGACGTCTTTTCTGGCTTTCTATCCTTCAGGTCGAAGAACTCCGAGCAACCCATTGCGTAAGACTTACACGCTTATGTTTTATATGTAAAATCTAATTAATGAATGTATACCAGGCGCCGTCATTCGTTTCGACTTCGAGCGGGGCATAAGTGCGCATATATGCATATCGAAGGTGGCGATTATATGTACATGAAGCGTCTTGATGCACCGAAAGCATGGTTCCAGGCCAATGTGGAAAGAATTTTGAGCGTTTATGGACAGCAGCACAACATTCAAAAAGAAGATCTTCTTCTAGGTGAGTGAAACGAGTTTACTCATTTCTTCTTGCAACTAATAGTAGCATTGTAGTGATTAGTCTGTTACAAGCACCGAACTACGCTCTTTTTGTATCTCATAACCATCCTGAAGGCCAGGTAATTTTGAGGCATACAGCGCGAGCCGTCATACATTTGCTTACTTGGATTTATCTTGTGTAGCTGCATTTTAACGTATACGCGGGACTCAAGAAAGGCCGTCCATGGGGAAACTTTACAACGCATACATCTCATTCCACAAGTGATCCTGACCGGAATGGCCCAAGCTACGATTCTGAGGATCCA
The DNA here is from genome assembly GCA_028532985.1 of Stropharia rugosoannulata. NCBI lineage: Eukaryota > Fungi > Basidiomycota > Agaricomycetes > Agaricales > Strophariaceae > Stropharia > Stropharia rugosoannulata. The sequence goes on along the minus strand of JANCIK010000010.1, from coordinate 1,760,933 downwards.
GGCCTTGTGAAGAACAAGCATGAGAATGCCGTGAAGGTCTCAAAAGTGGGCGACCCTCCTAAGGCTATTTTGATCGGACGGCTACGATTCAAACCTGACGGTGTGGAACCTACGACGTCGAAGTGAATCAAGATTTCGAAGGCGTTTGTTAACATCTACAGAGCTAGCTGGCTGGCGACCTGATGCTGCACGCAATTAATACATCCTCCTGTTGCACTTACATATTGTACAAACTAGATATACTAGTCGACATTCTTTTGGTATTCGGAAACATGCTGGGTCATATGCTTGTGGGACATTGGTGAGTACATTTTTTATATCAGATCCTGCTTCCTGTAGGCTGTTGGTAGGCTGGAATGTTGTGACTCGGAGCTATTAAGAAGTTATACTACTTGTGCATAAGGTGGTGTTTCGGCAAAAAAAATTTCGGTCGTGATTAAAGACTACGCTGTGAAAAAGGTCATTACGGCCGTTTTCATAACGTCAGGCCAAAAATCCTCTTGTAGACACGTAGTCGCTAAGCTGAGTTTATAATAGGGTTATTATCCTCTGTAAGATCCAACAGTGCTGGTTCTCATAGTTTATGGCTTACATTACTCGCGTTTATGGGTAGGGATCCTATCTCGGCACTAGGCAATGCGCCGGATGTGGGGTAGGTTGAAGTCCGCCCGCAGGTCCGCCTGGGTGAATTTTGATGGCAAGCAGGTCTATCGTTATGAAAACAGCTATAATGAGGTGTAGAGGGAGCCCTCTTACCTATTACTGCAAAAAATATTACATTTGGAAATGAACTGAGTTCTACAAGAGGGCAAGATACACTCGGGCCTATGCGGGTTGACTTTTAATATTTAAAGTCCGAAAATGCGGCGTGTCGGCGCGTCACGCGTCATCATCTGCACAACTTAATTTACTCCACGACGATCTACTATTGCAATCCTTGCTGCAATGTGCAGTTTTGTGTTCTTAGGCATAAACTCTCCTGACGTGGTACTCATGGCTGTGAATTGAATTCTTCACGTCCACCCTCAATCATATCAGGATTTGAAACACATGTCAACTTATTCGTTAAACGACCCTGGATGTTTGTTGGATTATGTCCATACCTATCCATACACGCCATTCTCAACCTTCTAATTTCAGTGGAAACTTACCTTGAAAACTTCTTCCTTGGCTGGTGGTCTCAGATGGTCTCTTCCTGTGCCGTTAAGCTGGCTTGTACACACAAAGGCACCCTCGTAGTACCCGAATTGTTTACGATTTACCCCAAGCTTATCGCGTTTTTCCTGACTCGGACTGCGGCCCACTAGTTCAGTTGAACCTGTTACCCGAAGTTGCAAGCGACTGGAAATGTCAAGTCTCAGGTCTGTGCCTAAGTGCTTATTTAAACAGTAGTTTTTCTGCGGGGGTGCCCCTACTTCGCTGCCTTTTGTTCGGGAGCCTTATACCTTCCACTTCCACGACTTGCCAATGCTATGTCAAGTTCGGAACTCCTCACTATAGTAGATGACAGCTTTAACGATTCTTTCATCTTCGGGCCACAGTCATGGACACGATCAGCCCTTCCACTTTGGTTTAATGCAACCTCACAGTCACCAGTGTTTGCAATGAGTTCGGGCAGTCCGAGGGGTACACTTGAAATGAAATTTCAAGGTACGTTTCTTGGCGCAGCTATATCATTGTTCTTACATATATGAAGGTACTTCGGTCGCATTCTACGGGAATACTCCAGCGGGCTCTGTAAACGAAACATTCTATGTTTCCATAGACGGGAAAACTTTTTACAACGTAACGTATGAGGATCCAAACCCTCCAAGCTATAGGCAGTGGTATCAGTCACCTTGGCTAGATGAGGGAGCACACAATATCATACTGTTCAACCATCCGGGCGATCTCTCTTTAGATTTTGCGGTAGTCTCAGTGGGCGAGACCACACCACTTAATGGCACCATCGTTATTGCGGACAATGATGATCCAGGGTTCTTTTATACTGGGGCATGGACGCGAAGTTTGGACGCGTTCAACTCGAGACCCCAGTTAGATGGACGTCCATATCACAATTCTACTCACCGCGCGTGTGACATAGGAAGTTTATTCTTGTACGAATTTAGTGGTATGTCTTTAAGTCACTTCCCCAGCCCGCCATTAACTTATATTATAGTCCATAGGAAACTCTGCTGCGATCTATGGAATTTTCAATTGGGCCAATCTGGGGAAGTTAACATTGACGTTGATTCTGGATGGTCAGCCGTTAGTCAAGACATATACCGTCCGAAGCGACACGCAACAATTCGTTGAAGAACTGGGAGAACAAGAAAACTTCCTTTTCTACGAATATAACTTTTTACAGGCCGGGAATCATACTTTGATTGTCAATATCACCGAGTGTGTTAACCAGACCTTTATTTTCGATTACATCGCCTACAGGCCATCCTTCGCAACATTAGCGAGCATGCCCAGCCTGACTCCGATAAACACTACGCTCAACACTAACACTGTTGGATTGAGCAATTCAAAAAATAACCACACAGGGATCATCGCAGCAAGCGTCAGTGCGGCAGCAGCAGTTTTTCTCTTTCTTTGTAGCATTATATTCTGCATGAGTCGCCGAAAGGGAAAGACCGGTACTTATAAAGCAGGTGAGCTTTGTAATCGGGATCTTATCTCATCCGTGAATCCTGAAGCTTGTTTAGTATACCCATTCCCGACCATTGGGCCCTCTGTTAATCCTTATCGAACACCAGAGGTGTCACCTATGGGTCGCATTCCACTGCATGCTGCTGCCATTGCCACCCGCGGATCAAGATCAAGGGTGGATAATGTACGGACAAACGAGGGCAGCGAGCCCTTGCTTGCTAATATCAGAGCGCCGCTGTTTTCAGATAGACACGCCCCTAGCGGCGTCAAAGATGCTCTCGTAATTACAAGGTCTGTTATGCCATGGGGAATGGAAGGCCAACCCAGCAGCATTCTGCCACCGTCTTACGATGAAACTACAAGAGGCCAGCTGCTACCACAAGCTACTCGTCCCATTCGACGTTGAACAGATCCCATTCTTTTCTGAACATTAGACTTATTGTTGTTCATATGTTATCCAGGAGTGTGGCAAATAGTAATAGACTGACATAGGGTGAGTACATATAATGTTACTAGTCAAGCGCAAGTTACTTGGAAGTGTGACCTGAAGTGACATCGCTAGTGAAATCGGAAGAGGAAGCGGAGGAATTAGAGCATGCGAAATATAAATACACTTACATATCCGCAAGTGTTCGCATCTCCATAAAACCCACGCCCCTGGTCATCGTGTTTTCACATCTAACATCCTTGTGAATATTGTACAGTTTGTGCCTCCTCCAGATGCCAGACGCAGAAAACGCCCGTTTGCCCCGAAACCGACTTACTTTCTTCGATAGAGTCAAGATTCTCATAACATTATTGCCTGTTCGTGAGTAATGAAATAACCGAGTTGCTAAATGCACTGTGGAAGCTTAACGTGTCAATAGCCATCTACCTTGTCGGCGCCCTGCTCAAGGCTCCCTTTACAGTATATGGGCGTTCCAAGTCCTGGAAGAGAATCATTGCGGACCGCGCGATCAATGCCGCTGCTACAGCTTTAAATAGGCGCCAGTTAAGGGTACTCCTTGGGACTACCAGCAAAGCATATGAAGGATTTATGAAGAGCAAGAACCTGTCTCCTGTTGTGGAGGAGCTTGGATTAGACGCCAGACTATTCTGGATTGGAGAAAAGCGCACTGACCGAGTTGTGCTTTATTTCCATGGTGAGTTAATATATTCAACACACACCTCGAAACGTGTTCAAAAACCAAGAGAACTGACCACTACCGTTTCAAAAGGTGGAGCTTATTTGAATGGAGCACTTGAGTCCACGCCTTTCTTCTGGTGGTGGATGAAGGAGAAACTGGCTAAGAAAGGCAAATCGGTTGGATTTGCCATGTTAAATTACAGTAAGTCCATTTATTTGAACAACAACCTATTTCTGGTTGTTACGGCGTATCAACTGACGCTGTCGTATATTTCTAGCTCTCATTCCCGACCGAACGTTCCCAACTCAACTCAGTCAAGCCATCCTGGCCATTCAGCATGTCCTAAAGTCGGGCGTCAGTCCAGGGAGCATCCAACTCGCGGGAGATTCGGCCGGAGGTCAACTGATCCATCAAGTCCTTTCTCACATTCTTCACCCAGTGGAACATGTTCCACTGCTCAACTTAGACGCGCCATTCGCGGGTTGCTTCTTCATTTCACCGTGGACTCGACTACGCGACCCGGAGCATAAGTACCTACAAAGGACAGACGGCCAAGGCGATTATTTGTCGGCACAGCTCCTTGACTACTGGGGAGAGCATGTCCTTGAGGGCACTCCGAAGTCAGCCCTTCCCTATCTCGAAGCAAACGAGGCACCAGAAGACTGGTTCAAAGGTCTGCCCACGTGTACCAGGCGCGTATTGATATCGGCTGGCGGCCTGGAGGTGCTCTTTGACGAAATAATCAAGTATGCAAAGACGGTCGAGAGTCACCATAACGATACCACGGTGCTTGTCCAAGAGACGGGGGTCCACATTGACCCTATGATTGATTTCTTCGTTGGGGACGATACAGCGGAAATTAATAGGCAGATAGCTGACTGGCTAGACCAAACTTTTACTGTATAAATATGCTGGCTCTGGAAACGTCAGATGTTTGCTCAGCGATTTGCTCAAATGTTTCATCGCAATGTACATATCTGTACACAGGATAATCAATACTTTGCACTAAAGTTCAAAGCATCGGTCACTTCCTGGAATATTAAACTTACAAAATTAGTATGTGTCCGGCATTTTTCGGAAAGCGCGCGCTTTTGATGTTGAGATCATGGTCACCACACTAGATATCCTACAAGATATCATGTTGTATTGTGTGTACAAATATCCAACCTATATTGTCACAGAGTAAGAAGCGCATGTTCACAACACAGGCTAGGAACACAAAAATTCAAGTACAGTTGCACAAAAGGGGAGCAGGTACATACTACTGTTATCCACCGGTCGCGCTGCCCAGCCACCATTCATAGTTGTAGGATAAGGGGAATGCTTCTTTCTCATTCTGGAAATGATTCGGGCCACGGCTCACGTACGCAACGAATTCCTTGGGTACCTCTTCTTCCCAAGCGTCTATGCCTTCCCCCTTAGCGGTCTTCACTGCTTGAGTATACATCTCAAGATCTCGCCTCTCTCCTACCGTATCAGGGGCATCCAGCAGCTCTTGACACTGGTCAATGTATCTTCAAACGTATATGTCAATGGAGGTATCCAGCAACAAGAGTGAAGGAACAGACTACCCTTGGTACTCGGTCTCCTCCTGCTCCGATACATTGGGATCCAGTAGTGCCGTTGCTACTACCTCTGTTGAGTGCCGGTCTTGATTCGTTTCTGCCACAGGTTTTTCCGCCTGGGGTTTTGCAATCGTGTCTCTCCTAGTTTTTTCTTGTCGGGATGAGGGCCGCGATCCGATCAAGCGACGAACGCCCTGAACAACACTATAACAGTTGTGAGAAGAATAACATGGATAGTACAGGGCAGTTCTACGCACCGCGATTGTGGGTCCGAATGCCGATATCCGTGTGGCTGGAAAGGACTCTGATTTACATCTTTCGCGGTTTTGCTATCTTGTTGTCAGAAGCCCCATATATGTGTAGAGTAAAATGAGCATATTTACCCGGGAAGTTTGAGAGTACTATTCATTGAGTACGCAAAATGTTTTCCCAACGAAGTGAAAAGCAGTGGCCGGTAATATTCAAACCAGAAGTCGCCTCTTTGCTGAACAAAATTCAGAAGGCCTTCGCTATACTCTTCGAGGTTGAAGGCAGGATACAAGTGCTGGGGGTTGAACCATTCCTGGTACCCACCACGGACTGGAGCATGGATTATGGCCCGCTCGTTATTCACACCGAGAAAGAGGTTGATTGCCGTTTGTTTGTCTGCATCTGAAAATGTCGAGAAAGATTAAGATGTGAACATCAACATAGAATATAAGCATACCAAGCAAAGAATTTGTATAGAATCGTCTGATATTCTCAATTATATCCCGTGAGTGACTATTCCAATGTGGCATCCTTCGGTATGTCTCAACGCGATTTACAAGAGCACTCCCAGTGTACTGTAATGCAATAGCTAGGAAAATATCAGCCAATGATATATAAAAAACAAGTTGTACATTCAACTTACAATCACCGTGGTCATGATACATCTCTGTCAGCATATTCACCGCGTCCGAATCAAAAGCAAGATTCGGACTTTCCACCACGCCTAGAGCATACAATTGATGCCCTAGCGCCCGTTTCCCGAAAACAAATTGAGCCGCGTTAGTCCGATCCAAGCAATCAACACAGTTTGTCCTGCATATGCCATTCTGAAGTGAGATACCATTGCGCCATGTAGCGTTATTATTTCCCCTTGTGGCAGTGATATGTGTCACTCGGGATATTCAATCAAGGTAGTACAACTCACTGGCTCTCTGCATTCAGGTAGTGGAAGTACGGCTCTGCGCCAGAGTGAAAAAACTTGGTCATCGAAATTGACTCCTCAGCAATGTCTTCCAAATAGCTGATGACGTCCTGCGTCTTCCTAGCGCATCATGTTTGTCATCTCAGCTTAAAAGGCATGTTGAAATCTTACTCTTTGTAAGCCCGCGACATATCCCATGCTCGGTATACCATCTTCTTTCCCTTGGGCAAGAACTGGTTGAGATATCTAACACATTGTGTATATTCATCGAGAAGTTTTGACTCCCGAGGCACAGGTTCTCGGCGCTTGATTAGGTTGAGGATTGTCAGGGGTGCCCCATAACGTTGGAAGAGGTCATCAAAGTGCCTGGAAGCAGCAGTGTAAAAGGGGTCAACAACGCTGACTACAATCACAGCTTCAGTAACAGACAAAAGGGCAGCGGGCTTCAAATTCACTCTCGATAGGAGGCTTGGGGCTCATACTAGTATTTTCCTGAACCCAATATATTGGAATACTTCCTCTATACTTTAGGAAACGTTATTTATGTGTTTATATGCTCAGATAGAAACTTACCTGAACGTAACTAGTATAATTAGGACTAGGCCTCCTGTTCCGATGACCTTCAGCTGTCCCACGAGCTGGAAAGTAGAAAGGCGTTGTTAGAGCCTCCGACACGATTTGCTCTGTCTCAACTTCGTTTGCAACATTGCCCTGTAACATTCGACGTGGGGTGTCTTAAAGACTTCTACTTGACATATCTAAAGTATCACTGACCTCGTCATTTACCCCACGTTTTAGATAACGCGCCCCTGCAAAGTGACGCGACCGGCGGGCAATAAGTGTGACAAAAACAACGCGACCAAGAACAGTTAATTCTGGACAAGTGAACGCTCTCAGACATGCATATATCTTAGATTGTAAAACGCACTAGCTTGGTCGACGTGCCCATGAACAAGGGGCAACAACCAGTAATGCTTTAGAGGGACTGAATCTTGCTCGGAAAAAGGAGCTGTTAGCATATGGAAGTTCCAAGCGAATCGATCGTTGATAGGCCAGTCGTATTTGCCGCATCGTACAGGCCCTATCAAGTTATGCTGCAATGTGGAAGTAAGGTCATAAGTATAACTAGAATAATAGAGATCTGAGCATGTTATCAGTCAACTTCGCGCGTATATGCGCACCTGAAATAGAAATTCTTGGACATGTCAACTTGTTTGAATATGTTCATGAGTCTCTGTTCCTCTGCTGGCTTTTCTATCCTATGATTGAATGATATTGGTATTATATCTGAACTCTCGCAGTGATAGAGATAATGTCCACCGAGAAGTGCGACAACGGAACGTTTGGAAATTATTATCATGTACCAACCAGCAGTGAAACGAATAAAGCCTACGTTTTTCTCGGATTATAAGCAGCTTCCACTAAGGTTCAACTTTGATTGGCAGCTCACCAGCTATCCCGAAGAACAATCTCGCCTTTCCCAACCCTCCGGAAGCCCGATTTCCATCATCTAACATCTTCAACATGGCGCTCATTTGCTTTCCTGTGTACTCCGCTTCGTCTTCTACAATCTGCAGACCGCCATCCTGATTTGTCCTATCTATCTTCATGATACGATGACGCGAGTCCGAAGCATTCGACGCGATGATGTAGAATTTTTGCCGGTTCTCGTATAGCATAAATTTGTTGAATGCAGGCGGAAAGGACTGCGAAGATATCGATGCCCGAGTGGCTCGCGTTTCTGAAGTCTTGAATGATTCTACAGAATCTTCCAGACGTGAAGATTGTCGAGCGGCATGTCTTACATCTCCCCCGATACTGGCAGTGGAACTGGTTAATGTATCTGTTGAGGTAATTTGAATGTCATCAGAAGGCCGAATTGGGTCCCTTTCATTCTGTTCATTCAGCGTTGCGTCTGCGTTCATGCCGTTCTCGATGTATTGGAGAAGATCTGAAAGATGAGAGTCCTGAGTAAGCACTGCGAGGGCACTCGCGGCACTCGGATTAAAGCAGCATGGTCATAGCGAAGTGCTAAGTAAAGTTCAAGCTTCAAGGCTGGTTCCTTTTGGGTTCCTTGCTGGCTCCTGAAACAAGGGTGCACATAAGCCACGTGAATTGACTTACGTACAGTTTAGCCAAATAAAGTAATCGACGTCGGTTGCTTTCCGGGCCAGGATCCTACCTTCAATCAGTATTTTATTTCACCTTTATTTACATCCCTTCGTAATGGGCCGCACTAGAGGAGAACTGCCATTTGTTTTCATTTTAAGCAACGCGCAACTCGTCGTGTCGACTCGAGGAATAGCTTGCTACAAGGACTGATCATTACATCCCCTCTTACATCGTATTTGAGCCTTCAAGCCCTTTATACGGTACACCAATCCTCCCTCTGATAAAATCTCATGGATTTGACTCGTTGTTCTCATTACCCCAAATCTAGACGCTGCCCAACCTACACGGAAGATCAGGCAGAGAAAACAATTCAAAGGCACAACTTACCGTTGCCACCTTTTACAAGACTTACAGCGGTTGCAAAGCTATGACGCATTCTACAGAAACAGCAGGCCGGCGGATACTAGCTGTGCGAACCTGTGTCTGAGATCCATATTCATAAAAAATTAAAGCGAATCCTTTTTCTGACAATCAATCTATCGATCGTGCTAGCTGGGATGCTGCAGTCATTCTTTATCTCAAAGATTTTGCACACTAATAAATACAGTTCAAAACTAATCAAACATTTCCCCAATGCTAGCCTCAAATTTCACCGTCCTTTTCAGAAGCATTAAATTCCAATGATTGGTAGCAATATGTACTACAAGTCGAGTGTTGGTGTTACAATGTATGTTGCTTACGTGAGTAATGGCTCAAGCGACTTACTTTCTTATTCGGACTAGCTTCATCTCCGAATTAATGCTAGAGCGCTTTAAAGTTACCCAAACGACATTCTGCGCAGCCCATTCTTGCTCTTGGACACACCACCATATCCATCCATCCATGTTTTCCGTTCCTTGAGAGTCTACAACTAAATTGGGCAACAACTTAACTGTCCACACACGTTGTGATGTTGAGTTCAATCCCTTATCTTTGCCCAGGCTGCCGCATTGACCGTGCGGAATCTATTTCTAGAGGGAGCGATAGGCCAGTTCCTTGAATAAAAGGGTGGATCCCGCGTTCTCGTCTACGGTCTTCCGCGTTCCTCATATCAGTGATGACCTTGGACTTCCTGAGCCGCTCTTACTGGGCTCTCAATGAGCGCCATGTCTCCAAATTCGGCCCGTCTTCAAGATGGAGTAACAAAGACATGGACCCGGTGCCTCCACAAAAAAGGACCTGGACGACCTGGGATTTTATAGCTTACTGGATCTCTGATGCCACGAACGCGGCTGTGTGGCAGCTGGCTAGCTCTATGTTAGCTATAGGTCTGTCGTGGAGGCAGGCTTTGCCCGCCATCACAGTCGGCAGCTCTGTGATTGCTGTGAGTTTCATTCCCAAAGCTCTGGAAAGAGATGCTTAACACCCTGAAAGTCAGTTGTTGTGCTTAATGGAGCCACTGGAGCACGGCTACATGTAGCGTTTCCGGTTCTCAATCGGTCATCATTTGGATTCTGGTTCAGTTATTTCAGTGTTATCAGTCGAGTGGTGTTGGCCATGTTTTGGTTTGGAATTCAGGTAGATTTATTTTGATTCTCACATGACGTTCGTCATTAACCTTACTAGACATTTACTGGGTCGGAATGTATCTATCAAATGCTGAAAGCTATATGGCCCTCAATTGCACATATCCCTAACAGACTTCCAGAGTCTTCAAATATAACCACAGTCGGTATGTATTCATGACTGTTTATCTAGAACGCTGAATGAACCAAATTCAAAGGCATGATGTGCTACTTCTTGTATTGGCTCATTCAGTTCCCCATCATGTTTATCTCGCCACAGAAGATTAGGCATTTCTTTACTCTGAAGAGCATTGTCGTTCCCATTGCATGGTTAAGCATGCTCATATGGGCCTTAGTCAAAGTACCACCCAAAACTAGCCTTGAACCGTTGCATACGAACCTGAAAGGGAGTGCGCTGAGTTGGGCTTGGCTGAACGCTTTAAACAGTGCATTGGGCATTTACGCAACTCTGGCTGTTAATATACCTGATTTTACTGTACGTCCTCGTAATTACTAACTTCATGGAAGCTTTGTAACTAACAATTATCTGCAGCGTTATGCGAAGAACGAGAAAGCGTAAGTACCGAAACGGTGGATTTAATTTGTTGCAACCTGTCTGAATTGGTTGTAGGCAATTTGTTCAGATACTCATCATACCCGTCGCCTTTACTATCATTGGTTTCACAGGTCAGTATAAACCGCATAAAGTGCTTACTTATACTCAACCAACAACCAATTAAAGGCATTGCGGTCACGTCCGCGGGACAAACGTTATATGGAGAAATTCTTTGGGATCCATTACGCCTCATTGATAAATGGGATAACCGTGCAGCTGCCTTCTTCGCAGCCTTCAGCTTCATTCTTGCCACAATTGGGACAAACATATCCGCCAATAGCCTCAGTGCAGCGAATGATATGACAGTTCTATTTCCGAACTACATCGACATCAGACGTGGGCAGATCATATGTGCAATTATCGGAGGATGGGTGCTCTGCCCATGGGAGATACTCGCGTCTGCGCCTGGGTTCTTGTCATTCATGTCCGGGTACACCGTGTTCTTAGGGCCTTTCGCTGGAATGTGAGTAGCAAGCCCTCTTTCTGTCCTACCATGGCCGTTGATCTTCGCTCTCTCAGTATGGTTGTTGACGTAAGTTACAAATGTCGCTCAGTTATCATTCATCGCGTCTGTCAAGCCTGACTGTCTCTTGATATATTACGTCAGTACTGGCTCGTGCACCATGGAAATGTGGACGTTCCGGCGATGTACGACCCAAACGGTCGATACCGCTACTGGAAAGGCATTGTATGTCATTTCCTCTTCTCACAATGTGCGCTTTTGACGTTTACCCCGACCACCGCGGCACAGAACTGGCGTGCAGCAGTGACTTTACTGTTTTCTATAACCCCCACGTTGCCTGGGCTAATCAACGACATTAACCCGAAAATCCCTGTCGGAAATGCCTCATTCCTATTTGACATAGCTTGGATATATGGAGTGCGTATTATTTTGTGCTGTGTTACTTTAACAACCCTAACAAAGATTTGTTGGTGCTAGTTTTGTTCGGCTGGGGGGATATATCTCTTGTTGTCCAAAGCTTTCCCAGCTCATGAGACGTTCATGGATCACCCCATTCTAGCCGATGATATATATCTTGACACAACTGTCGACGAGTCTTCCAGCGTTGATAAGCAGGGCTCAGAGAAGGTCGAGTCCGTGGCAGACTGACCCCGAATCTCCGCATCATAAACGGATCTCGCTTAAGCTCAAGTGTCACCGCCCTTTTGTGTATATGAATTCAAATTTAAATCGGATCCGATTATAAACTCTTGCCGGCAAACTACTATGTGCTTCCAGTCTTCCACAATCTCACATCTATCAGAATGAACGGATGCTCGAATGTGTACTTATATTCTATCCTTTCTTATTCGCTGCCTATGGGTCGATTTATCGACGAACCAATTATCGAGGGTGGACTACGGTAATCTTTATACTTAATATTCCAAAACAGCTTCTTGGAGCCTATTGACAGGCTCTCTCCCTGGATCTCGTTTTAACTGGCGCATAATGCGCTATCATGCCAACCTTTTTCTCGCACGGGTGTATGTCTTTGTAGATACGCAAAGTACAAAGGCATTGCATCTCCAATAGCAGTCCAGTAAGAAGCAAATTGCTATAGTACAACTTTGACATTCATGACATTGCCGTTCATATTTCTTCACATAGTATTGTTCAGGCAGTGATGACAGATGCATGTTGACCGTCGATAGTGGGCATAAGTGGATCTCCGTCCGTGTTTTTTCCCAAGCTGTAAGTATCTTATTTCCCATTGTATAAGCCTTCTCTTCTTTCTGGCATAAACGTCTATACAAGATGATCATAGTGATACAAATTGAACAAGTATACAATGTGTTGCCTGTCCACCTTTGCCGGGCTGCCGGCTACAACTCCTGCCCGGCCGCTTCCCGGCAGATGATTGAAGAAAGCATGCCGTAGCAGGCCGGAATCCCTCGGTGTTCAGACGCGTGTTAGATCGTGAGCGCTGCGAAACTGAGTTTACCAATAAATTCAAATTCATCCCCCCAGTGCTACTAGGTTCTCGCCTATAAATATATGCAGGCTTTGATATCAGACATTAACGTAGTACTATCCCCTGCTTGCCTCGGGACTGCCAGCAAGCGCTCTCGGTGCATACTCGGAAATTTCATGTATAGTATGGTATGTTACAAATAGTGTTAGTAGATTTAAATGGAATATAACGGACACATCGACTGACCTTCGAATGTTCTGGAGTCATATTCCTGTATCATCTCAGCGAAGCAAGGCGGCCTGGCCAGGTATGCCCAAATTATGGAATACTACCACCTCCTGCCGCTGGTCCAAGTATCCGGCTCAGGCGAGCAAGAAATGGCTTAGTGTGGATGGGATTTGTAGGGTGATAAGATGTCAAGCGGAAGCCTGTCAGGTCTGCATCATGTGCCTTTAGTAGACGGTTTGTACCTTAAAAGACTGCATGCGCATGCAGCCTCAAGGCATGCACAGCTTTAATGGGTAGGATACTTTGTATTTTCTGGGTTACTGCGCACATTGTACATGACTAGCACCACTGCGCCTTTCGACCTTTCACTCGTCTGCGCACAACGGCTCAGCACGTAGCCACTCATGGCGGTCGACGGTTAGCGATTTTAACACGAAGCTCCCGGATCAGCTACAAAGCTATTTTTTCACTTGTCAAAAGCTTGACCGCGTGAAACCTGCTATGTAAACACGCGATCGCGGCAAAGTCAACGCATACTTACACTCAGCAATACGTTGTATGCACAGGCACAGAAGACGACCATTGGAACAAAGATATGTCCAGACCGTGATGCAGCGGCGCCGTGCCGACAGGTGCGTTTCATTCAGCCAGCTCAATCTCCTCCTGGAACTGGCATATCGTGTACATCTCGCGTTCGAGCCGTTATATAAAAACCCACCTCCAATGGGCGTTTCTGGCAGCGCGAAGCTTGCTTGCATCTTGCTCCTAAGTGATCCTTATACGACATGCGTGCTGCTACAATCCTTGCTGCCGTCGCCGTCGCCGCTACTGGCGCCGGCGCTACCCCCCTGGCTAGGTCGTTTGGTCCCAACTGGACAGTCAAAGGCGCGACTGGCTGGGACTTGAGCCAGGGCAACAATTACGGAGCGCCTATCCCCCCATGGAAGCCTGGATACCAGCCCGGATGGTACTATGGAAGCAGCCCCCAGAGATACCCCGGCATTCCCTGCCTCAGTGGGGTAAGTCATGCTGGCAGATAGTTGAAACAATTGAATTTTTAAACGGGTTGCATAAAATCAGATAATTTGCGAGATTCTGAGGTACTTCCCGTACGCTATCCAATGTCCCAAGCCCCCGCCTCCGCCGCCATACCACACTACCTCAACGGTCAAGAGCACCTCAACGGTCAAGAGCACGTCTACGACACCAACCCCGACAACGTCGACGCCTACTATCACGCCCACACCCACACCTACCCCGGTCAATGGGTATCTCCCGACCTTCAGCAACATCACAGCTGCTGTCCAGGCCAACGACTACATGACCTTCGGTTTAGTAGACACCATTGACCGTAAGTCTGTTAACGAAAAGTCATCTGACATGACTAACAAGGCGGTAACAGAATGCATGACCATGTGCGACGGCGTGCAGGGCTGTGGATTCGTAAACAGTAAGCCCCTCGGCTTATCACAGTAGATGCATTTCTAATCTGTATATAACAGCTTACAACGACGTTAACGGCAAGGGAGGCAGCACCCAGCTTACCTGTGCCCTGTTCACTCTGTGCCACAATGCAACGGACGCCGACAACTTTGGTGGACAGAGCCAACCCGACGGCAGCGTTGACTTCATTATCAACTCAGACGGATGGTGCAAGGTTACTTCGTAATCTTCCTCTGAACGACTCTCGTCCTCGGATGAGGTGATGGAAGAGTACGCCAAGGCAATGTACAAGCATTTGTGTTATGGAATCTCTCTTTGCGGACCGTTTAATTGGATAAGACACACAAAGATGCAGTTACTCTCGTACTTAGTCTTATGTTGTGTCCACTGTGTACTCGATTGAATGATTTATTGGGTTTTTGCAGTTGCAACTACTACATACCAAATATGGCTAGTTTATTACCCTGATGGGTTAGACGCGTGACTTTCCCGATGGGTAGTAGTAGCCTCTTGCAATTGCGCGTCTGGCATGCAAGTAGTACCTGACCAAGCCATATTGAGATGCCCACTGGTTACCAGTTACAGTTACTCGCTATGGAAAACACTTTAATGCTGGAGGGATGGAGGCAACGTCGAGGTGAAATGAGAAATAATACAAAGCAAACCAATCGCATGTGCCGGGCTAATATAGTAGTAATTTTGCATCAGCGGCCTGACTTTTATGAGTCTATGAGCATTGATATTGAGCACCGCGCGCGCGAGAAAGCTGCTTGCTCGGCGCGTCAACGGCGCTTTGAAGTTCTACTTATAATTGCTTTGCACTATGATTTACTACATTGCTTACTGAGAGTAACGAGAATTCGGACTTGATTTCCATGCCCTAATCAAGCCTAAGTCGCAGCGTGGCGAGGCAAAGCTTATGCTTGATGAACGTTATGCACCCTGACTTCCCCTTCAATGCTATACTTGCTATTCCATTGGTCATCTTTTCCCCAGCTGTTCTTACTCTAGAGTAGGTCTATGGCGATACTTATTTCTTCCCTGTCTCTTTAGCTTCACTTGTCTTCTTACCTCTTCCAATAAATCCCCACCCAATCTGGCTAGCAAGTCTGACTTGAATGCCTCCGAGCTCCTCGGCAAACGACCACACAGCACCAGGGTCCTTCAAGAACTGGCGTCCGACAACAACAACGTCGGCATAGCCGCCGTCGAGCAGTTCTTCTGCCTGCTTTCCCGAAGTGATCTTCCCAACTGTAGCGACAAGCATGCGTCCAGGGCGCCCAGGGACGTCGGGCGATTCATCCTCAGCTTTCACGTTCTTGCTCGAAGGATAGGCCGCCTTTGCGCCAAGACCGCGCATGACGTCACGCGCCAGGGGTGCTTGATACGCCTGCATATGCTCTCCACCTTCAGACAGGACATGACCGCCTATCTTCTGATGAGTAGAGTTCCCACCAGAGGACACATCGATGAGGTCGACACCGTGGGCATAGAGGAGAGGGGCCAATCGGACGGTGTCCTCTGAGCGCCATGACGCCTCGTTGGGCAGCGTTTCTTCAACCCAGTCCGTGCCAGAAATTCTATTTAGATAGGCGATCACTCTGAGTTTATGACGTATTAAGTGACAGCGCCTTTTACGCACCTGAAGAAGAGGGGCATGGATTGAGGAATGACAGAGCGAATGCCGTCTGCGATTTCGAGAGCTATGCGCACGCGATTCTCGAAGCTCCCGCCATATTCGTCGGTGCGTTTGTTCGACACCGGACTGAGGAATTCCTGGATCAGATAGCCATGTGCACCGTGGATCTCAATAACATCAAATCCGGCTTTAACTGCGCGCTTCGCACCATCCACAAACGCCTGGATAACGGCTTTGACGCCCGCTGTGGTTAGTGCCTTCGGCTGGGGGAAGCTCGAGTCGTACGGCACCGCAGATGGGGCCCAGACATCGTCTGGCCAGCCGCCAACTGCCACAGAGGCCGTCGCGGCTCCGGTGATCCACGGTGCAACAGTGGATGCCTTCCGTCCCGCATGGGCAAGCTGGATACCGATTTTTTGGGACTGGGAGTGCGCAAATGTGACGACTCCAGAGAGAGACTCGATGTGTGCATCAGACCAGATGCCCACGTCCTCTGGGGTGATGCGTCCGTTAGGCGTCACTGCCGTTGCTTCTATCATGGTATGGCCTGGCCCGCGAGTAAAGATTCCGCCCACTTCATGCGATAAAGACAAATCAGCTGCGCTCTGAATCTCGGCCAAGGCACTTACGGTGCGCCATGTGCCATGGCGTGAAGAATCCGTCTTTCGCTGAGTATTGACATAAAGGCGAGAGCTTTACGAATGGGTTTGGTGAGGTGTCAGGCGTAGGCGCTGGTTATGGCATGCATTACAGTACGTACCCAAATCCTGTTCTGGAACTCTACTCCGCGGATGCGAATTGGTTGAAAGAGCTTGGGAATCGGGCGGCCATCAGGTTGAGGGTCGAGCGCTGTCCCGGCGGGTGGGTCCTGGATTGGCGTGAAATACGGAATATTCGGTGCGGGTACGTTCAAGTTGTCTGGAGTTGAGGACATATTGGTAGTGGAGAGAGGAGGGTTCTCCGGTGCTGGTCTCTTATATAGTGGGGTCCGACTGGAGGGTTAATCATAGAGTACACACAATTCTTGTGGGCTGGAAATTAGACAATTTTAGATAGCACGCGAGATAAGCTATTGTTTTCTCACTGGGTATTGTTGTGACGAAGTTCTTTGCGATCCGGGAGATTCAGCCTCAGCATCCAGCTCCTATTTCGGGGCTTAGTAACTTTGGAGTTCTTTGTAATGCTATAAGGTAAGAGGTGATTAAAACATTACTGATAAAAAGCTCCGTTTTAAGAGAGTCTTTCATGTAAAAGACAACTTGAAGATAGCTACGGCGACTCCCGAAATATGGCTTTACTTTGCCTTTTACTTGCTTTTTCCCTTGAGATGGCTTCAAGTTATGATACCTGCAGATGCATTCATGGCGACACTGACAAATTATAACAAAGAAAGAACATATGTCTAATCCGCTGCTCTCACCAAAACCATTACTTAGTTGGAGGGCCGCCCATTCAAGAACATTACAGAACTATGATCTTTAGGTCGATCAGCAGGACAAGAAGTTGTGTATCAGAACTGCCTAGGGCTTGTGTAGGTACACTGCAATTTCTGTTGAGTTGCTGGCAGCTGCGCAGTGCGGCAAGGCTCAAGCTGAATCTGGAGTCTGGAGTTAGACCGATGGCCGGCCCCTCTATGAACCTCGATAGAGGGACCGGACTTTCTCGCAGAGATTTGACGTATCGTCCGGTTTCCCACGCTTTCTGCCCCGGATTTGGCTCGCCCTAAAGTTGTAGGTCACGTTCTTGCTTATCTCATTTGAGCGTCTGAGGTGGCCGTAACCACTCTGTAGCATATTTGAGATCACAAAATATATCTTTAGCATATATATTACATATAAGAGCATTATTACCTTTTTTAAATTAAATTAAGCGCTATCATGCCGCAGAATGAGTTACTTAGAGTGTTTAGAATGGTTCTGATCATTATAAACTGTTCGGGGAGCATATAAGCATAATAAAAATTTCAAGTATAATATATTGCATTCATAAGAGACTGAAAAGAAAGGAAAGTAACCAATTTCAGTTGATTTATGTCTTGGAACACGAGGCTGCAGGCGCGTCGTTTTCAGTAACGTGACCTGATTTGCTTTAGGGCGGCTCGAAATCCGTCTCAAATAGTGTTGCCACGGTTCGACTCGACTGCGGTTCAGTCGGTAAGTCAAGCCGTTTTTAAGCTGCTTTAACCGAACCGCGACTTGACGGCTTGAGCCGGTTAAGCCACGGTTAAGCCGTTTGGTATTGTCCATATTTGGACATTAAGCTCTGAGGGCAATTGGGGCACTCTATGGTACTTAAAATACAAATTTATAGCTCTGTGAGCCGCGTCATACTGTATACAGAAAAAAATAACTCCGATAGAAGTATCCGAAGCCTGAATTCTCCTATGTGCGTCCAAGTGGTTGTGGTGTAGCTGTGACGGCCTGGACCTGTGACGCATCTGTGATGTGTGACGCATTTTGCCTAGGGCAACCTACCTTTGTTGCAGAAGAGCGTATTGCGGGCAAGGGACTAACAAAACAGCATTTCTAAGTAATTGCTTGCCATTATGGAGAGGTGTACTGACATATTACGCTGAGTGTGTATGTAAATAGCATGGAATTTGCGCTACAACCATTTTTTCCCAATCAGTATATTGGAAGAAACGGCTAAGCGGTCAAAGCCGACGCGACTCGGTTTGACTTCAAATTAATTACCAAAACCGTCGAAGTCAGACCGAAGCCGGACTGAGCCGAACCGTGGCAACACTAGTCTCAAAGTGTGGGAAACCGGACGGCACGTCAAATCTCTGCGAGAAATCCCGGCCTAGTCTGGAGTCTGGAGTCTGGACTCGTCTGGAGTCCGACCCGTGACCGCGCCAAAGTACTGATCACGCGGATGCGGCATTTATTTCCACTTCGATGGTACTTTGTTAATAACATCCAAATAACATATTGCCATAATCCTTTTGGATTTCTCCACCAATACTCGTTCTCCAGGTCAGCTTGCTTCATTTATCCGTTGCTATTTGTCTGCTTATCTGTCATGAGGAGCAAGTCTGTACTGGCGGCAACTCTCCTGAATCCTGACTGACGCTCAACTGACGCTTCTTTATGAATGTCCCGTCAAGATGGAGAACCGACTAATAGGTCGCGTCCAAGGGCAAATACAGCTTCTTTCGCCTCTTCATTATTCAGAAGACCTCGAGAAGCCACTACGACAGCGTCACTCACTCCTCCTGCACCCCCTGCTGTCTCCTTGGAGGACTTGATGCAAGCTCTGACACCTCCAAGTGTGCCGAGTCTTACCCATGCCCGAGCGTTGGCAACTATGCTCACCAACTACTCGCCTTTGCCGAGAAGAGAACTGCTGAATCCTATCTTAACATCTCTATGCAGCAATGAGTCTCCAACTGCAGTGCAAGCCGCGGGATACGATATTTTGTCCGCTTATTGGGATAATCATGAAGCCTTGCCACTTGGGATGCCAGACCGCTTCTCTTACTTCTCTCTTTTCCTGGGCTCGGGTAAAACCTGGAGCTTAGAGCTGTGGGAACCTCGCTTTAAAGCCCTGCGGTCGTTGACGAAGTATGGGGAGGATATCGTAGGGATTGAGAGCAACCTCGTCGATCTTCTGGAGCGATGGATAGATGGTGCATTTGAAGGTCTGCTAAAAACCCCCTTTACTCTCGAGCGCTCTGAGATAGCAGAAAGAGAGCGCAGTCTTGACCTTTTGGTCAAATTTCTGGGTAGCGTGCTGTCCACCGGGACGAATGCTTCGAGAATAACCGACGAAAAAATGGCCGAAATTCTGCATTTCCACGCTAACCTGGTCGATCGTGCACTTGTTGTAGTAGAGCCTGCAAAAGATGCACCTTCTTCTCCCGTTAGTCCTACTTCTGGCGGTTCCGGTACACCAAACAGACACGCTCATCGTCGGAACGTGTCTTCTTTGTCTTCAGCTTCAATCCCCACAACCTCTACGCTCTCAGCTGGTGGCAGACGGCACCCTGCCGAATACGCTATAAACATCTATTTAATTCATGTATCTACTCATATGAAAACGCTGCCTGCGGGTCATCTAAACGCGATCCTGCCTCTTCTGTTCCGTGCTCTTGCATTTTGCTCTGCTCCTCTTCCTCGCCTCTCAGTCAACTCGGAGTCTAATAACAAAAAGAATGGCTTGGAAGAACGCGTCATGGAAACACTTAACAATCTCTTTGCTGGACCCTACTCATCTACGTGCATGCTAATCCTTCGCTTCTATCTCTTCCCCCCGGATACTAACACTACCAAATTATCACCCGGACTTGGCATGATGACTTCATTCGGTGCACATCGGACATTTAGGACGTACGTTCGACGAGCATTGTCCATACGCCTGGCTAGGGCATACATCAACCGCGACGCAGCTCTAGGATACTCACCTTCAGGGGCTCCGGGACACATGGAACTACAGAACGAAATGATAGAAAAGGCCTGGCCAAAGGATGACTATATGTCGAACTCTATCGGTACTGGTAGCAATGGCTGGGATGCTGCAAATTTGGGAAGAAAGCTTGCGGAAAGTGTAGAGGCTTGGGTAGACTACGATGCAGATACCGACAAACGTCCGGGAATAGGAAGGATCCAACAAGGTCGGGAGGAAATATTGGAAGAGGCAGCTGGTGTCCTCAAAGACATTCTTCAGGAGCGCGATCTTCGAGAAGATGAACGGGGAATGTTGGATGAGGAGGAAGCAGGTGTCATTGGTTTGACGCTCTTCAAATTAGTCGGCTACGTACTTCCTTTGAAGTGAGTTATCCACCAGTCCGCATCTGTAGATTTGACGTTCTTTTTCAGGAATCCAGATGGCTCCCCTTTCATAATACCAATCACACAACCTCATCAGGCACCAACACCGATTCTGCGATCCATATCGACCCTCCTGGCGCGGGATCACACACGGGCGCTTAACCCTATGCTTTCCAACATCCTCATTTACGTTGCTGAGCACCTAAAGGACATGGATACCTCTAATCTGCCGCGCTTAATGATGGACCACCTGGACTTGTATCCTACCTCGCCCCAGTGGCTTGTCAACTGGGAAAGTCTGCTCTCTAACGAGACACTCGTCAGCCCCTTTAGGCGTCATACGCGGCGGGCGATTATGGATGCGTTGCAGACCGTATACGAGAGTGTAAAGGACATGAAAGTGTACCGTCGTCCACTTGCAGATATCATTTTGAAATTCTGCGGTGGACTGGTGGGCTGTCCTGGGGACCAAAGCAACGATGCGGACGTGATGTGGAAGATGATTGGGGAGGAGATCGTTCTGCGGAATGACGAGCGGGCGGAGGACGATGCGGCCGAGGAGGCGTCAATTAACACCTACCTCGATCTCCTGGTTTCTGTGGCTTCTGAAAAACCAGAGGAGGAGGACGATGATGCGGACGAAGCGTCTGTCATATCCGTTGATGTGCATTCTCCTGCGGCAGGCCATAGTTTGGGTCCTTCTACAAGCGTATCACCCATCCTTTCTCGGACACATACAGACATACCCTCACCACGAGAGAAGGAGAAAGAGTCGACCATGCCCTCTGTAATGTCCATCCTTTCATCGCTTGCGACTGGTGGCACAACATCTCGGTCACAGAGCGTGCAACCACACCTCTATGAAGATGCCACCGAAAGTAGAAGCGACCCTTACGTTCCTACCCTACCGCCAGTACAGTCACAAGTTGTAGGGCCCCCCCTTGTACCCCGCGATGTGTCCGCCGTTGCAGCACTAGTGGAAATCTTCAGCCAGCTAGTGTTCACTCCGTTCGCACTGTCGGAGAAGAACCTGCACCTCGCCGTGCAGGTATACCACCTCCTGCTCCGCATCGTCACAGAGAGTCAATCACCCCGTTCGAGGCTCACCGTCCTGCAGTTCCTCGTACGACTCCGCGCGGATCGAGAGCACAATATATACTACACCAGCTATGTGTACGAGCCGAACGGGCTGAGCGCTGCGCTTGGCGCACTAATCAACCGCATTGATCCCACAGCAGTGACGCCGGAGGTTCCGCGCAATGAGGACGATGTCTATGCAGATGCGCGGAGGCCGCGTACACGCTATCCCGAGGAGCGCGATGGCCGGAGGCCGTCGAAAGGCAGAGGGCTAGGAGGTCCGTCGCGCTCTGCTCCCAGTCGGAGTCGGTCGCGGACAGCGGCTCCCCCATTGCGCATCCCGCCCAAGGCTCCAGAACCACTGTGGCGCATGCCGGAAGTGCTACCCTTCTTCGTCTCGGGCCCAGACTCGCCGAGCGAGGTGCTCGTCTCGTACGACCCTGCGGGCCCAGACCGCATCCTGGTGCTACCCATGTCGCGCTACCTCTCTGCAATCGTCCAGATTCTGGAGAAGGAAACCAATTGGGAGATCCTGTCCTATGTACTGTGCCACCTGCCCGAGCAGCTCGCGAATAAACACCTGTTCTGCGGGCCCAAGTCGCGCGTTACTATATCTACATTGCTCAATGTTATATGCTCGGGAATCGTCAATGAACACTTCGCGTCCCAGATTGAGCTGTGGCCCATCGGGCTGAAAACGCGCGATGCGTATGGGCTTGCGTACCAGACTCTGTCTGTGTTCATTAGCTACCGCATATGCTTTGATCTGCAGCAGCGGCATCTGCTGGTGGAGGTGTTCCAGGCCGGGTTGAATGGGACCCCTGCGACGATCAAGTGCTGCCTGCACGCGTTGTCCCTGTGTGCCTTCGAACTGCAGCCATCCATGACTCGGTGTATGTCGCGCATCCTCGAAAAGCTCTCCCAAATCATGTCGAATCCCAACATGTCTGTGCACATCCTGAGCTTCCTGTCAACCGTCGGATCGCTCAGAGACCTGTACGCCAACTTCACTGAGAGCGACTTCAAAATGGTGTTCGGCGTCGCCCTGCAGTACTTGCAGCACTACAACCGCGTACATGCGCCACAATCCATGTCATGGACGCTTGGCCAGCACGTTCGTATCCTATCGTATTTCGTAGTATATATATGGTTCCTCTCTGTCAAGCTGCCAGATCGTCCGCGTCATGTCCGATACATAACCCGCCAACTTCTGCTGGCCAATGAGGGGAATACCGAGGTGGACGAGCCGACGGAAGTCTGCTTTGATTGGCTAGCCAGGTACACTTACGGCAGCGCCGATCCGCGCCCCGCAAACTCGGTGTTTAGCGACATCGTAACGAACCCGGCAAACTCTGGCTCGGAAACGAAAGAGGAGAAGACGTGGATCATGGGGAATTCGGTGGTTACGGTGCGGACGGTGGCGGAGACGGGCTGGGTTGAAGTCATGTCGCGCCGCCCTTCCGGATACTCGCGATTTATTTGTCGCGTTGAGAATGTTCCTATGGTAGGTCCGGGCGATGTTGCTCCAGATATTTTGTCTGTCCCGGCGGCTCTCATCATGGAGAGGGACCCACCGCACGTAACCGAACTACCGCAAGGAGAGGAGGGTGAACAAGAACAAATATCTGCAACTGTGAGGACTAATTATCTTTGAAGACCGTTAAACTGATCGCAATATAATAGGGAGATCTACACGGCTTGGTAACTCAGAAGCAACCTGACTCTACAGAACCCGCTCGTCCCGACTCTATTACGGGCTATGTCTGGAGTGGCACAGCTCCTTCGCAAAGACGTAAAAATGTCGAGATAGACCCGTCCTTCCTGATTCTGCAGCTCTCGCCATTTCCTGATGGAGCGACAGAGCCGTTTGTTAAACGCGTGCATGACCGTAATGCTATCAATAGATTCATAAGGTCACTGGATATCATCCCTGTTATCGATACCCACAAGGTCGGAATAATGTACGTTGCGCCAGGACAAACGCAGGAAGAAGACATACTGCGCAACGTGCATGGCTCACCGGCATACACAAGATTCTTGGAGGGTATAGGACGACTCATCAACCTGCGTGGTCAGGTCGATGTATATGCTGGTGGCCTTGATCCGGATGAAGATGGTGAATATGCATATGCTTGGTGGGACGACATAGGTCAAATTCTGTACCACACCGCTACGATGATGCCCACTAGGCCCGACGACCCTGCCTGTAATAACAAGAAGAGACACATCGGCAACGACCATGTACGAATCGTCTGGAACGACTCTTCTTTGCCTTACAGCTTCGATACGCTGAAGACCGCGTTTCAATTTGTCAATATCGTGATCGAGCCGCATTCACTTGGTGCCATTGCCGCGTTTTCTAACAGCTTCCATGAAATCGAGTATTTCAAAGTCACGATACAGTCAGCGCCGGGCATGTCGGAGTTCGCTCCCATTGGGTTCTTCAAGCTAATATCTGCAGAGAATTTACCACTACTCGTCCGTCAACTCAGCCTTCTAGCTGATTGGTTCGCGACTGCATTCTCCAAGACGCAGGGAGATCGAGAGCATGTCATGGTGAAAACGAACTGGCATGCCCGACTGGAGTCAATTCGACGCTTCAAGAAACAGATGCTTCAAGATGGCACGCTAGCAGACAGTGCGGAGGGCGTAATGAGCCAAGAGGCGCTGCGGGACTTTACGACGTCATTCTGAAGATTGTCATTCTTGTGAGTGATAACAGAAGCTCTGAAAATTCAAAACACTGTATATGTACGAATAGGACGCTTGTCAACGTAGTCCGACACAAAAGCTTGCTTACTGTAATTGTATCTCCATTAAGGCCATCAATGCAAAGTGTATTTCAATTCAAGTGTCCAAGTGAACATGCAAAACCAGAGGATGGATATGGGCGCACATGATAACAAGGCGAATATCGGCAGCCTGACTGACCCACGAAACACCCCGTGCCATGCCATGGTACCACACCGGTACTTACTGCTTAGTGGACCGGTGTCTACATGTCACATGTCATAGTACCGCGTGATTGTATCTATAGCTGTTAGGCTCATCGCTCCTTAGGAACGCAATTATACTACTAGCATCGTACTTTATGAACGTGACTGCCGCGCCACTTCTGCAGACCTGATTATAGCGTTCTTCAGGAACGATGAGATCCGTAATACGGCAATAATATGTGCTTACGGTACAGTGACCTTTGTGACTACCAGCGCTCGTAGTAGAAATGTTGTAAATACAACATAAATATACCAGTGCTCTTCAGCAGCGTTTCGCATTAAATTGAATATAGTTGGAACACAGTATCCCTGAAGAACAAACGAGATCTTGGTTCAGTATGAAAGACATATATTCGCAACCTATGAAGCATGCTGGATTGTTACTTCTCACGACGCATAGTTCTTGAGGAACACATGATGTCATCTCTCGGCATGAATGGTATACTGGCCATCTGTGAGCATCGTTCCCAAAGCACAAAATAGCACGCCCACTATTTATTAGCCAAGTGTGCTCGAGGAACGATTCTTTATTACTGCACAGCGTTCCTCAGGGATATATGAGGTATTCGTTCATTATGAACGACGTCTATTATTATTAGCCAATCGTGCGTGAGGAACGATTGTTTCTTCTTACCGCGCTATTCGTTCATTATGAACGGCGCCTAATATTTATCAGTCAATCGTGCGTGGGGAACGGTTGTTTCTTCTCACCGCGCTATTCGTTCATTATGAACGACATATTGACCCTGTGTGCACATCGTTCCAGAAGAACAATCAACATCTATTTTGCACCTATTAGCCAATTTAATCGAGCGCGAGGAACGATTCTGACATCTTTACCATGCAGCGTTCCTGAGGAACACATAAGGTAATCGTTCATTAGGAACACCATATGAATATGTGGACATCGTTCCCGAAGAACTATCAACATCTACTTTGCAGCTATTAGCCAATTTAATCGAGCACGAGGAACGATTCTGACATCCTTACCATGCAGCGTTCCTGAGGAACACATAAGGTAATTGTTCATTAGGAACACCATATGAAAGCCAAATCGTGCGCGAGGAACGTTCCTGATGAACGCAAAAGGCAATCGTTCATCATGAACGGTACATTTACCATATGTGCACATCGTTCCCTAGGAACAATCTACATCTATGCGCATGGGGAACGATTATGGCATCTTACCACA
Organism: Stropharia rugosoannulata; assembly: GCA_028532985.1. Lineage (NCBI taxonomy): Eukaryota > Fungi > Basidiomycota > Agaricomycetes > Agaricales > Strophariaceae > Stropharia > Stropharia rugosoannulata. The sequence goes on along the minus strand of JANCIK010000010.1, from coordinate 1,734,907 downwards.
CAGTGTTCCTGAGGAACAAATGAGGTCATCGAGGAGTCCTGATACTGTTGCGTGGAAATGGAAATTCCACGCAGCCCCTCCTGCAGGCTAACTGAGTACATTTCCTGTGCAACTTACCTCTTGAATAAGTAAAAGAATAATGCATTCAGAAGGCTAGGAGCTATCCAAGGGTGACTGTACAAGTGCCAAATGGGCGCCTATATTTGTCTAAATATTAATATCTCAGTCAAAAACTGTAGACTAGTGTAGACTTTCGTTCTGAATGAACAATGTGAAGGTGGGCACAGCGCAATTCACATCGTTCTGAGTGCACGGTTCATACGTCCAAAGTTTGAATCGCTTAGGACAAACAATCGTTCGAGAGGAACATGGGAAAAGGATGACAAAAGCACGCAGATTGGGATAAAGTATACTGATCTACCCACATCTTACCTCCACTCCATTTCATCGATGGCCGACTCAGGCAGCTCCAGCAATTCATCCGCTTCAATGTCCGGCTCAGACTGCTCTGGTGACGCACCTCTTTGGTACACCAATACCAATAGGCAGAAACACCAGCTCATGGAATTCTTTGAGCAAGAGCTTTCATCAGTCGATAGGCATTATTCTGCGCCTGAGGCGGATACAGTACTTGGGCTTCTTGTATTACAGGGTATTGCTGCAGAGCTTGTGAGGTCCCATATTATAATATTTACAGTAGCTGGCTTACCTTTGTACAGAAGGACCTAGGTTTCAATGTGGCTCACATGGCTCACTCTGTTCAGTTGTACGAGCTTGTCCTACATCTCGTTATCAGCGAGGGGGTTGCATTGCGACGTCATAACAACACACACAAGACTTATGCTACTCAGTGTGCGGAGTCGCTCTGGCTACAAGAAATGAGTGAATATGCTATAAGGCGCTTTGATTGCGTCTATAGGGATGATAGTATGTTGACCTGCTTGTTCATCTTTAGTACATCCTTTCTCACTAATTTACAGCTGATTCTAATGTAGTATATCCTATGTTCCCTGATGAATGGCTCAATGAGCCCAATGCCACCTCGTAGATAAATTCCTGTAATGTAATGTACTAAGTAGATTGTTATTGCTCAGTAAAGGATGCACTTCATCCCGTGAACGTATTGCTTACACATTAATTTCCAGGTTCCTCAGGAACACCTTTCCAATGGTATATATATGTGTCACTTTACAAATTTTATTATCCATTAATGCCACGTCGTTATGAGAGACTCTTTGTGAGTGCCCTCACAAACGAGTTGCATACTCATGGCGCTAATTCCTTACACTTCTTATAGGCCCAATGAAACAATCCAGAGTGACAAGAGAGCCACGTCTTCACGCAAGTACTACAAGAAGTCAAATCCACTTTACCATTTCCTTTGAGAAGATATACTTACAAATAAAGTCAGGAATAAATTAGTACTAAGAGAGAAGTCTCGGCAGCGCATGCAAGAAAAGCGAGCGCGGACCAAAAAGTGCATACCAAGCTCATTAACTCGAGCCAATTTACTTATACCATTGATATAGGCTAACTAACCAGGCAATTGAAGTATCCTGTGGTCAAACACCAGAGGATTACTATTCACAGGCGGAAGATACATTAGAAATTCCCTTTGAAGTTGAACCACCTAAGCCGCGCCCAGGCCGTCCTATCCAGACGCCTGACCGCCCCCCTGGGGAAACCAGGCGATGGAGCAGGATTTGGGGGTTCTCTGATTCGTGTCCATCAAGCTATGAGGCCCTTCATGGTAGCCCCTACCCAGGGAAACCACTCACATTGGCACTGGACGAGGAGCGCTTGCCTACCATAAAAAAGAAGATGCCGGGAAAGGTGGATATCATGGGAGATACACGGTGAGTTAAGAGATTTTTTTTATACGTCTAAGTGGAAAAATTACTACTACTTACATAACCAGCTGTACTGTAGAAGAATGGTCGCGCTTTGATTTGGTAAAGCCGCCTCACAGCCCAAGCCGTCGCATGTCGAAGATAGCCTCTATTTCAACCCATATTCCACGGGTAAAAAGGCTTGAGACACCTCCAGAAACACGCGTGCTTCACAACACGACGAATGCAGGCAGGAAAAACTATTTCGAGCTATACCCAGCAGAGTATAAGTAAGTACCCATTACACAAGTTCTTATGTACCCTTAACTGACAGGAATAGAGTGTTTACACTTAGGATGAGCTATTTGGAAGCTCTGGAAGAGGCAGAAGTTGAGAGAATTTTATTAGTACGAGAGGTTATACAGTAGTAGCACAGTGTCATTATCTTGTTCTCCTGGAACGATTGCCCAAGTTGGAATTTGCCCGAACCGTGATGTTTAACATATACTCACATGAAAGCAATCGTTCTTGATGAACAATGCTCCATTCACTAGCGGACACTGTTTCAAGGCTATCAGGGAAGCATGAGGCTCTACTTCTGCATGGCCAACACATGCCCGTACTTGTGTAGCCATGTGTATGGAGCAGTTTGCTTCGATTCAACTATAAATAGACATAATTCCGTATGGTAATAGTAATTGGCTTGGCTCTAAGACCAATGTGTGTCATTGAAATCAAGCATTACATATAAAAGTGTGCATGTACATTCAAATTGAACAGATCATTACCTGCATAATAGGCAACCTAGGTCTACATCCAAACATGAACAGCCTCCATGTCGACGCTCAAGATCAATGTACGTGCTTGTCTGAATTATTCATCTACTGCTATCCTTACATTTTCACACCCAATTAATGATTATAGTGAAGTTAGAAGGTCTAAAGAAGGAGGTACAGGAGGCCCAGATTGCCTATGACAACATGAAGGAAGGAAAACAGAAACATAAAGGTGCGTTATATATAGTCTGTCTTGGTAAATAATGTCAGACAATTTATCATTTCGCGGCCAATTCGTGGTGTTTACACATAGCAGTCAAGCTTCACGCAAAAATGAGGCTAACAAGGGCGCTAAAAGCTTTGGGTAAAGCCAGTTCCATGTGTGACAAGTACGTAGCAAATTACTTTTTATATATGTCAAGAACTTACAATGGGGTGGTATACTAGTAGTTCAGGGAATGATTCCCAAATTTCCCGTAGTAGGGAAAGCACCTTAACCCCAGTTCCAGTCAGCCCTGTAGACGGCACTGATCCTGCTCCCTCTGGTGCTTTACTATTCGACTCTACTGCTACCACTCAGGCTCTGCCGGGCTGTGCTACAGAGTCTTTTTTACCTGGGTCCCCTGCTGACTCTTTACCTCCGGTGCACCCTACTCCATCCGTGGATACACATTCCAGCCCTGATTCCCAACTCCCTGTTACCGTTCCGTCGGTCTGTACTGCGGGGTTCCCAGTGCTTGGCTTCCCTGCGGAGTCATTTGATTTACCTGATGACTCCAACCCACACCATGACGCACGCCTTACCTCAACCGGTCCATCTTCGGTAATTCTAGAAGATAACTTGGGTATGCTCGACCATCACTCTTATCTAATCGTTGCATAATAGTACCTTTTAGATTTTCAGAATGCCAGTCAAGTCTCCCCTGGTTTTAAGTTGTCTCATGATGCAATCCCCGGAGATTCGGACCATATGGATGTCGACAAGCCTAAGTCACCTGTTAATACGGCCAATAACTGTGCAATGCTTGATGTGCCGGTACACAAATCAATCTTGAATATTGTACTTGAATCACATCACTGACTACCATCTTGCTCTCAATAGCTTGAAGTTGGCGATGCCACAGAGACAATATCAAATCCATTACATGCAGACAGCCAGGTAAGCCTTTCACAGCTAGCTGATATATTGGAATTAACTCTAATAACATTTTAATGTTTGGGACAGGTTGCCGCACCAGAGCATACTAGGGAAGCTAAGGAAACACGACCTACAGCTGTCCCTCTCCGTTCCGAAACTCCGGAAGCTATTTCAGTGAAGACTGTTGTATCACACGCTCTGGATTTAGATAGAATGATTCCTATGCCACCCAAGCATGACAGTTCTGAGCGCCCTGTAAAAAATCAGCCGGCAGGAAAGCGTCTGCGGTCCATTTTGATGTGGAAGCCTAGTGATTTGAATTGGGATGAAGGAAGCGATATTGACTACGACTCAGATGACAACACAACAGGGAAGATCTATGGAACGCTCGACGAGCTTGTTGCGAGGACACCAGTTGAGGATGAAAACAAGATTGCGACTGATTTTACTTCATTCTCCCCGGAAGATCAGAGAGAGTACATCAGTAAGTCTGGTCAGTGATTGGCTCTTGTATCGTTTGCTAATACATCCTTTCTATTTATAGAACACGGACGTATTTCCATCAGGAAGTTTCTTCTGTCCAAGACACCTATCCCACATTCAATCAAGATGCTAGTGATCCACAATCAGTGCTATCTTCCAGAAGCTGCTACCCACTCCGCTCCAGTTGCACTCCAATTCTTGCATCAACAGAAAGGGAATTAAAAGTGCCTTTTTCATTACGACAATCGTCACACTGTTGTGACCGACTCTGTTGTGGAATTCACTGGTATACCTAAGCTGCCTGCGGTCAAGAAAGGTGCTCATGACGAAGAAACCGTGCGCCAGTTGGATCTGCTCAACTGTGGATGCCCGCTTGAGTCTTCCCTCTACGCTTTCTATTTGTGGAAAACATTGGAAATCCGATCACATAATCCAGCAATCCGCACAACATTCACCTTGGGGGACAAGCGCAAGAAGAGTGCGAAACAGTCTTGGCCCGGTGTTCCCGATCCACGCATACAAGCCTTTTGGGTGAAGTCTCTGCATGATATTTGTGACATCCCCGTCTTTTCCCTTTATGGTGGTTTCGAAACAAAAATACCCAGTCACAGCCTTAAGGTCAAAGTTCGTCAGCTTGTATCATTAGCTAATGCAATTTCAGAAGAACATGGAGTGAAGATTGACTTAGACCTAGCTGCAGGGGGAACAATCACTGCACAGCAAATATTTGATGAAGTTCAGCAGGAAGCCAGCTCCAATGTAACCAGGGCTCAGTTAAACACTCAGATTAGGACTGCTGAGTACGCACGAATGGCTCAGTACTGGTAATTGTCGGTAATCGGGCAGTCTTAGTGTAGCCTTGACCGTAGTTGTGACTTTCCCAGTGTGTTGTCTTGGTGTTTGTAAATAAATACTCTTCTTCCTTCGTCTTTCTGTGTCACTATAAGTTTGTATCTAAACTGTATTACTATTCCCTCTGATTGATGACAAGCGCACAAAGCGGCTGACATATGTCTGCCGCGAGGGAAAAAAGGTAGTCAGGCTGTGTACCTAAGCCGGGCCGAGCCTGTGCATGCGCTAGCAATGGTCGCGGGACCTGTGTGCGGTGTGTTAAGGCGCAGTGCGTTTTGACCAATTGTGTGCAGTGTGGTGCGGGTGCGCGGCGCGTTTTCACTGAGCATGTGCGGTGCAGTGCGGTGCGCCGCGCACTTCGACTGTGCACGCGAGGTGAAGCCAAGTGGTCTTCATAGTGCGTGTTCTCACGGACTCTAGGCGAGCGCACGAAGCAGATCTCATCTATGTGTGCAGTGGTGCGCAACACATTTTGATCAAGCGTGTGCGGTGCGGTGCGGGTGCGCGGCACGTTTTCACCCAGGCGGGTCCAATGAAGATAAAAGTGTCTCCGCTGCTTGAAAAGTCATTGTTGATCCTGAGGAGTAGAGCATTCTGTATTTTATTGGCGAACCTGAGGGACACAAATAGATAAAGACTATTGTAGAGTTAGTTATCACTTCCAAATTGCGAGTTACCTTCCTAAGACAACATACCTATCTTGCGGCCATTGTTCTGAACATTCACGTGGTGTAATGGGTCAGAACATATTGTATGGGGTTGAGATTGATTCAGAACTCATGCTCATTATTACTAACACAAGTACGGTGTGCAGCACAGCACATTTCCACTGTGCACACGAGTTAAAGCTGAGCGGTCTTCATAGTGCGTGTTCTCACGGACTCTAGCAAGCGCACGAAGCAGATTTCATCTGTGTGTGCGGTGGTGCGCAAAACACTTTGACCAAGCGTGTGCGGTACAATATGGGTGCGCAGCGCCTTTTTCCTGAGCATGTGCAGTGCAGTGCGGGTGCACAGCGCATTTCGACTGTGCATGCGTGGTGAAGCTGAGCGGTCTTCATAGCATGTGTTCTCACAGACTCTAGGCAAGCGCATGAAGCATGTGCCACGAGAGGAAAGTATGTATTAATCGAGTCTGGCCTTGTGGTAGGAAAGTCAATGGACACGAGGCTTGCGTGCGGTGTGGTGGTACACAACACATTTTGACTGAATGTGTGTGGTGCAGTGCGGTAGTGGGTGCTCTCACGGAGTCCAGGCAACCTCACGAAGCAGATGGCATGTATTTGAGCCTGGTATGAGTCCGTGCATATGCTATGAAAGTCTCGCAGTGGGCTGAGACCTGACAATTTACTATATGAGTTGTGAGTATGTACATACCACTTCGGAACAGTACACCCACAGCTCGAGTATACCCAAGCTCGCCCCAAAAGTATTATTAGTGTCTGCTTCCAGTACTCCCCGACAAAGAGAATAACAATCATGTCTGAGTTGTGTCTGAGCTGAGCGGCGGTGCAAACTTTCTAAAGAAGCTGCCTCACAGGAGAGTAGCAGATGGATCCGGCCTAAAATACTCTGTGGAAAGCGACAGATGGGCCATGTTACATCTACCTGGTCATGCATTATGTATCTAATGTTTGTGAACTGTATGAGAATATGATTTAAATTATGTAGAACGGTAGCTCATGAGTCACATAGCAGAGTATACTCTTTCTGTGGTTCAAAGTGTAGATGTTATGAAATGATAACATTTGTAGCAGGTGTTTTCAATGTTCGTGATATGTTTTCTATTTGTTTACCACAAGTTCGTCATGTTTGCGACATGTTTCTTACACTAATACGGACCGTTCCACATGAACGAATTGAATCTGTATATAAACTAGCACAGTACATTGCGGACTTTCTCCATCTCTCGATCATAACTATAACATATGAGCACAGAACACGCCCCTGATATTTGTGGTAACCCAGAATGCAGGATACAATCATGCACCTCTATACTACACGTTGAGCTATACATTTACCACCAGGTTTGTTTCTACTCTATCTCAATATCTGTAAGCTCACACATACACCAGAGTACACCAACACTTCCTCTTTTCTGGCTGGGTCGTATTCGCCATGGCAAATTTGACTTCAGCATAGATGGTCACTTGCGCCATCTAACTCAGTCGGATTCGAAACAGTTTTTAATTTACCTTTGCGAAGCCAACCCTCAGTGGCAACTGTTCTCTGCTGATGCAACCATCCCCTATGTTGCACTAGGTTGCCCTATTGTGTTGCGCGATTCTGCTCTTCAAGAGAGCGACTGCCTTTCCATCGAACATTTCATCAGAAAGATACATCGCATATACACGTGGTGTCCACTTCCGGCTTGCTATGATCAGCCCAATGAACGATTTGAGCCAAGTGATGATGGATATAGCAATGGTTCGGAGTAATATGGGGGTACTTACATATTGGGTACGGGTATATAGCAATTATATAGGAAACTTCTATTTTTGTAACATCTGCATAACAAGTCTAATAGACTCCGATTCTAGAAACATGTGTTATGAAACATGTGTGTTATCAATCATAGGTTTCAATTAGGTTGCAATCAAAATTCTGTAGAGTCTACCCTAGTCTACCTCGCTCTGCCCTTGAGCTTGAATAGCCGTGCCAACTCTCTGCCGGAATTCAATGAGCTCGCGCATGTCAGCCGCAGCTTGCTCGCGGACTTGTTCAAGCTCCTTTTGCAAACGCTCCTTCTCCGCCTGCTGCTCATCAATAACCTTTTGTAGCTTTGCAGTATCCATGCGTTTTGCATCTGCAGCCGTTGATGAGCCGCGCCCATCTACGGCCACGGAATCCGTCACGCACAAGTCCGTGTTCCCACGTCGCACAGCCACCGTGCCACAATCCGACTTGCATCGCACTCGGAACAACTATATCCCGCCTGCATTTCGAGCATTTTTCATTACATTACTCATTAATTCTAGGTCTTTCCTTGCTCCTTTACTTACTCAGCACCTACATTCTAGGATTACACTTATTCCGTAGGCTATGCTTTGATTTTACATATATAAAGCATGTACTTTATGTAGAAGAAAAAAAGAAGATTTCGTTTCCCCTCGTCTTAGCGCCCTAGTTTTCGTCTCAGTTCTCGTTCTCGTCGTATACCTCGTCCAGGAGTGGTTCGAAGCTGACGTCGCAGCTTACACTCCCTCGTTCTCACGATATTTCGTCTTGTTTGTGTTGTTTTGGGTTGGTTAGAAGCCGTGTGAAACCACCTCGCACCTGTACGCGCTCATAGAGAGCTTCAGCGTATCATTTTGGAGCCCACCGCGAGGGGTGAGTTTCCTATGCACTGGACTTCAGCTAATCCCGTTTTATTCGCGCAATTTCGACATTAATTCACAATCAATTCCTCCAACACTTCGTCATCCGTCTACACTCGTTTCTCAATATGTCCCTTCCTATGCCAGCTTTTGGAGACCCTAGTGCACCGTCTTTCGACCCAGCAAAGCCCCGTGGGCTCAAGCACTATTTTTCCGACCTTCAGTACTTATTCAGCACATCCGGCATTGTTACCGCCTCCAAGCAGAAGTGTTACGCCATACGCTACGTAGATAACGACACCGCCGACCTTTGGGAGTCGCTTCCTCAATTTTTGGACAATTTCTCGACCTTTGATAATTTTAAGGACGCCGTCTTCGAGCTTTACCCATCCGCCAACGACGATTATTGGTACACCCTCGCCAACCTCGAATTATTGATTGAAAATCGTTTGCACATCGGCATGAATACTCTAGAAGACCTTTCGGATTACCATACACGTTTTATTACGACTTCACGGTTCCTTATTTCGAAACAACGCCTATCAGATCTCGAGCAGAAGCGCATGTACCCTCGTGCCTTTCCCCCGTCACTTTGAACAAGAATTTCGACGCGTTTAGCGCTCAAGTTTCCAGACCATTATCCAGACGATCCCCACGCTATCCCAGACGTCTACGCTGCCGCCATTTTTATTTTGCGCGCCTCGCACTCGGTTTACTCGCACACCTCGTCGCCTATACTGTCTCAGCCGTCGCCCTCGAGTACAAACGTTAATCTCGATGATTTTCGGACTATTTTCGCAGCATTTACGAAGTCGATCATCCAGGAAATCCACAATACATCTCAGCCGTCGTCTACATCGTTAATTCGCCCCAGCAAGAAGCCTCGCGTTTTCAAGTGCAAGTTCTGCGGAGAAAATCACTTTATTCGACATTGTACCCTCGTTGACGACTACATGCATTCAGGAAAAATTATACGCAATTCAAACAGCAAAGTAGTGCTCCCCACCGGTGCTTACATACCAGAAGACATTCCAGGCCGATTTTTGAAGGAAAAATTCGATGAATGGTATAGAAGACATCCAGGACAGTCAAGAACGTTGTATCAGTCGCCGCCAACCGTTTTACAAAGTATTTTCGCGCCCGCAGTCGTTACCTCGTCACCCAATCTATCAGACACGCAGTACATCGATAATATTGACTCCAGGATTGCAGAAATCGAACAGGAAATCGCCAGACTCCGTCACCAGGTCCCAGACGTCGCCTCAAATGTTGCAGTTATGCCCAGTATTGCTCAGTCAAATTCAAAGAAATATTACAGTGTCTTCGCGTCTCAATTCGTCGCTACACATCCTAGGACACCTATATATCCATCCAGCATCGACTTACCAGCCCAGAAGTGCATTTCGTCCATGTATTCTTCGCCTGCACCCTCTACTTCGTCTCCTGCACCCCAGACATCACACATAGATCGCCTTTCGTCGCCACCATCGTCTATTACGCCTAGCAGTGTCATATTAAAGTCAAACACATTTATAGTCAAGTTAAAGCCCCCCAAGTCGTTGCCACTATTTTATAGACGATCGTTTACAACCAGAACATGCCGCACCTCGGATAAACACATATTCTCTCGTTTTTGCACATCACCACCGTCTCTAGTTGGTTTCCATGCACTCCGCCGACCTGCCACTCGTAGATTTCACCCCAATATCGCCTATAGTGATTATTTTATCCCCAGACGTCGCCGCCCTCGCCCTAGGCGCCCCGGATAATTTATTTTGCCCCCCACACATGCCAGCTTCGTTTACATGTCCCAGGATCGCTCGACATCTCTTTTTTATGTTCAACCTTATGTTTTGACTCTCACAGGTTTATATTTAAGTAGGGAGGACCCCCTGCCCTCGCTTTATGCCCCTATGCCGCTACGTATTTCGTTTCTTTTATGCTTTATGCTTTATTCAGATATGTTCATGGCTATATGCTGATTTATTTCGTTTATATGATAGATCTTTATGATTCTTTTATGGTATATGACTTTATTCGCCAGTATATTGTTTATCTTATGCCTTTTATGCTCGTTTATGCCCCTTCACATTGTTTGTGTTTTTATCTTTGTTAATTGTTTTATTTGCTCTTCATTTGTTTTATCATGTTGCATTCGCATTTCTCTATTTATTTATGTCGTATCTTTCTTGTTTCGTTTTATTTCTTTCGTCTACGGCTGACTGAGGACAGTCAGTATTTCAGTAGGGAGGAGATGATGAGCCGCGCCCATCTACGGCCACGGAATCCGTCACGCACAAGTCCGTGTTCCCACGTCGCACAGCCACCGTGCCACAATCCGACTTGCATCGCACTCGGAACAACTATATCCCGCCTGCATTTCGAGCATTTTTCATTACATTACTCATTAATTCTAGGTCTTTCCTTGCTCCTTTACTTACTCAGCACCTACATTCTAGGATTACACTTATTCCGTAGGCTATGCTTTGATTTTACATATATAAAGCATGTACTTTATGTAGAAGAAAAAAAGAAGATTTCGTTTCCCCTCGTCTTAGCGCCCTAGTTTTCGTCTCAGTTCTCGTTCTCGTCGTATACCTCGTCCAGGAGTGGTTCGAAGCTGACGTCGCAGCTTACACTCCCTCGTTCTCACGATATTTCGTCTTGTTTGTGTTGTTTTGGGTTGGTTAGAAGCCGTGTGAAACCACCTCGCACCTGTACGCGCTCATAGAGAGCTTCAGCGTATCACCGTCCTGATTAGTTTAAGAAAACCAGTCGCATACTCTTCAGTTTTCTCCTTGGCATCTTTCCTCAGTCTTGGCGAAGCATAGTTGAAAGCCCCTCCCGAACCCGAAGGATGCTGTGCCCCCAAAAAAAGCCAACCGCCTGTTTTCAGGCCTACCTCCTCAATCTGTGCACATAGTAGGTACGCATGAAATGATTACAAGAAATATTCCCACGTACCTGCTCCACCAGTGAGTTCACCCTCTCTAGGAAATATTTTGATGCTTCAGCGGTTTTCGTGATGGCTGCTGCCTTAGGGCACTGTCTGTGAATTTCTAAAGCTTATTAACCGAAAAAAATCTGTAAGGAATAAAGTTACAATGATATAACTCACTGTGTGGGACATTACCACGGAAGACTTTGTCAACATGCCCGTAAATTGGATTTGATGCGGTGGAACGGACTCGCTTCCGTTTGGCAGACTCGGACATGTCAACAAAGCTGTTGACATGTGCGGTGTTAGCAAGCCCTGGTACTGGTGAGGTATTCATGCTGACATTTGCTGTTGAGGAGGGCGTGCCCATGACGTATAATTGTGGGTCAATTGCTGGGAGTCCGGGAGTGGGGGTCGGAGTCGTGTCAATACACATATGAGGAGTCAACACCGGTGCGCTACTGATGACATGTGGGAATATATCCGTAATACTAAGAGAGCTCGGGCCAGATGCATGTGCCTGGCTCGACATTGGCGTACTAACAGTAATGTGCGGAAATGTAATAGTGGGTGTAAGCTTGAGGGTCAAATTTTGAGGGGTGTGGAACGAAGGAGGACCATCCTAAAATATACCACATATAACTATTAATTATGGCGCTTGTAGTACTTCGCATACAACTTACCATTGGAATTTCAGATGTGGCATGATGGGTATTGGTTTCAATAACCTGTTCTGCTTCCTTTGTGAGCAGAAACAGTCTCCCCTGTGCAGTGTGTTTACACTCAGAGCGCAGCAGTTGTCCTATGCAACCTTTGTTGCATCGCGCGGGAGCCTTGGGTTTCCTCACAGGTTTTCCAACTTCAGCTTGCTGCTCAACCGTTGCGGATGCCTTTTTGACCTGTAGTTCACGTTCTAGTCGGAATTAGAAAAGATAAATAGAATGTCCGAACCTGTCGACGCAGGGCAGGAGCAGTCGCACTTGCACGGGCCTTTCTTGGGGCGGACTTCACGACAGCGGGCTCCTAGGAACGGAATTAGATATAGGGCGTCTGTTGCTATGAAAGTGTGTATTCATACTATGTCTATGGTAGATCTTCGCGGCCTTTTGCTGGGAGAAGTGCTTGCCCTTGCTCTTGCGGCTGACTGTGTTCTAGCCATGAATCAGATGTTTTGCGAAGTGTGATCAATAATTTATGTCCTGCACAGTGGTAGTACAGTAAGAAAATGCTCTTGTTATGGACATAGCAATTATTTAAATGATTTAAGAGCCGTTCCCCTGGAACAGCAATCCCATCGTTCATGCAGAACATTGCAAGGGCGTGCACTTGTCAGAGTACTTATGTTAGTAGAAATCTAAGTTGCGTGTGCGTTCCTGTGGTACGGTTATGCATGAGAAAGTATCCATCGTTCGTGTAGAACACTTATGTAGGATATGCTGCTGTGCGTTCCTGTGGGACGTTTATGTGCGTGAGAAAGTAGTATCAATCGTTTGTGTAGAACACTTATGTAGGATGTGCTGCTGTACGTTCCTGTGGGACGTTTATGTGCGTGAGAAAGTATAAATCGTTCGTGTAGAACACACATAGCGCTTGTTGAAAAAAGAAAAACACAGTTCCTCTGGCACGGTTGTCCAGCAGAACAATATTTAAGGACGTGTGTAATGTTATGGTATCAATTACCTATTATGGCGATGACACTACGTATACACCACCTACCTCCCCTACCATCATGGGTTCTGATAGCGAAGGGTCTATTGCAGCAATATCCTACGGCGATCTTCCGGATTCTCCCCTTGAGAAAGTTAGGTATAGGCGCTACAGCGATGACAATGGTAGCGATTCCGAGATGGACATTGTTAGTCCACAGAAGAAACCAAGGGTTCATGCTGCACCCGTAACCAGAAAGATTCGAAAGGTCAAAGCGGCTGTGACCTTAAGCAACAATGTGCATTACACACTGGATGAAACAGTGGAGAAAAGCCTCGAATGGACTCCAGATGCACAACCCTTACATGAAGAGATTCCTGAACGCCTCACAAATCTCGAGAAGTCTTACAACATATTTAAAGAAAGCCTTGAATGGGACGACTCTATGTTCACTCAGATTTCGGATGACTTATTTATTGTCCATGGGTGGAACCGGCAGCGTAACGAGGCCACAGTGAGTGTATAATAACCTAATCTCCACAATTTGTGTTCGTTAATACTTCAATAACTTGCAGAATAATGTCTATCATATGAGCAGGTCAAGGACTGGGCTTTCCGTGACAAAGGTCTGTCTTTGTCCTCAAAGTCAGGGTCTAGATGAATGCTTTCACGTGCGATTCCTCAATGAGTCTGGCGAAGAATACTTTCCACTTGATAGCGGTCTCACAAGTATGTTTTATGATACTCTATCTTTCTATTCATACTAAAGCTGCATACTAGATGATAACAACCATACCTTTATGTTTTCCAGATACGAGGACGCCTTAGCTGACTCGTACACTACAAGATTCTCTGTGCCTACATCGACAGCCACATTCAAGACATTAAAAAATCGTGCTATTGTTGAGCATAATGGTCCCAACACAGGTGATGGTGTCTGGAAGTGCTCACTGGATGCACACGCTGTCAATTGTTTGCATATAAAAGATGCACGAAAATCGCTCCAGCAACATGTCCAGGGTGATATTGATGCTGAGGATCCAAATGGTCAAGATGGCTCACTCAGATACGGTGTGTGAACCATATCATCTATTATTGGATCTTGAATTTTAATCTTACATACCTTCTCAGACAATACAGGTCCTGCAAGCACCAAAAGGCTTTCAACTGTCAAGGCAGAGGCCGTGTCCTACCTGCCCTTACCGCCGCCTCTCTGGGCACGTATTGAGAGCGATACAGTGTATCCCCCTTTGCCGTGCTTCGACAAGGTTCCAGATATTATCAAACTATCCCCAACGTCATCTTGCCCTTGTAGCTCCCCTAGACAGCTCTATGATCCTTTTAGACCAACCAGTGTCAATATTTGCTCCATTTACACTCTAACTGGTGTCCAGCGGTCTCAGATTGAAGTTCAGAAATGCCCCTCTTGCCCTAATCGATTTATTGGACCAGACAGTAGCAGCCTTGGACTATTTAATTGGAACAACAAAATTCTACTAAGCCTAGACCTTCTGGACGATTTTACAAGCTCCTACACCTCTTCTGAGACTCCATTTGTAGCATGGGTAACTGTGGTCAACCGTCGATACATCTCTCGTGGTTCGGGTGAGTTCATGAGTGACAAGACTTTCCGGGCAGTATGGTTTTCCTACATCAAGCTTGTGGAGCTCGAAGGAGATATGATGTGCATGAAATGTGGTCTGAAGCCCGCAGTGACAATATTTGACGGTGTAACACTCGCCTTTAATCGCAAGAACTTGCTGTCAACGATGCACCCGCCGACCACAGTTCTTCCCTCTGCTCCAATTAAAGAAGACGTTCGGCCACTTTCGGAGCCTCAGTGCATCAAGGACAAGTCCATACGAAGAAAGATAAGAATGATTTTATGGGGACCTCAATTAAAATTGCCAACCTACGCTACCAAAGACGAAGACGCGGAACCCTTTGATAGTCAAACAAGAAATACTGAAGCTGAAAAGAAAAGCATAGAGTCCTTGGCGCAGCGGCTTAGTTTTATCCCCGAAGTTGTTGCATATCTTTCAAATGTGGATGCACATCTTGCCAGGCTCTTTGACTACTATTTTGGTGACCTTGCAGTAGCATCCCAAAAGCCAGTGCCTGCTGTGTATACCAAGTTATTCTTACAGGTGAGTTATGATAAACATCCATAGCTTACAATTGATATATGTGTGAATGTATAGATCGCCGCTGAAGAATCGATCTTACAACTGGTCAATGGCACAGCATTGCCGAAGCTTCTCCTTTTTATTTCCTCCCCTAGTATGATTACATGCTCAGATCTCAAAGTCATTCCGGCTTTGTATCATGCCATTGATTACGAAATGAGGTCCGCAGGCGTACCAAATCCAATGACTGTGGGCACATGCAAGTGGCTATATAAATCTGCATACATTGCCTTGCGCTCAATGGAGAAATACGGATACCCTCCAAAAAGCAATACAATCACTGAGGGGAAAAAGGATTGGCAGAAGGTAAGTCCACACCTTTTACCTACGTCATTGTTGTCCTGACAAGATGACGCTGACAGACTGGCGCTTGTTATGGTTTACCCCAAATCCGCATGCGCCCATCATACCCCAAATTCCCCAATGATTCGGGTGCCGACAAGGCCAATCAAGAGAAGCGTGGTGAAGGCTGCAACAAGTTCTACGCGATGTGAGGTGCGAAGTTGGGTTGGACTGGTCTGAAAAGCCTGTCTCTAAAGTTCACAATGTGCGAAGGCAACGTGTGTACAACAATAGCACGTTGAAAAGGTTTTACTTGTTTTAAAACAAGGAGCTTCCAGTGTACGAGGTTTAAACAACGGTTTCCGATGCGAACTGGTATGGTGTGTGTAGGTAGAATTTAACCCTGAAGGAAGCTGGAGAAGTACAGAGATATTCTACTCCTTAAATACCCGTCTGGTTGCCATGCCCAGATCGTACCATATCCATCCACGAAGATCCGACCGCCCGTGCTGACTTTATCTCGTCGGAAACCATGCTGCACTACAGCATGCTTCATATCTTGGCCACAAATATCCTTATCTTCGGAAACCAAGCCCAAGCACAAGAGATCTTCCTGCGACCGGATCAACTCCATGTTCTCCCCTAAACACACATCTCCTCCGACCCTCTTTCCACACCTATGTCCCTTGTGTTTGTATCGAGATACTTCTGCTTTCTGCTACCACACGCTTGCATGTCGTCGGAAACCCCTGCATATCGTCGGAATCCGTTGCCATATTTGTCCCATGTCGTATGTACGAGTATTTCCATGTGATTGACTCCCTTGTGGGTCCATAGTTACATCAGATTGTTAATATTGATCTGATGTTGTCGGCATCAGAAGTCCAATATTGCTCTGATGCTGTTATCTTTCTTGATCTGCCATTGAGTTGTAATAACATCTTGAGTCTTCCTTGTGCTTGTCTTCTTGTTTCATCATGTACATATTTCATATCTTCGAATAAACTTGCATCTTCATATCTTAGACTTCATATTTCGTGCTTCTTCTTGTTCCTTCAGTTTCCGATAGTAGTTTCCGATCGTTATGGCGGATATGTCGCTTCTTGTGTATCTATGTTCTGAACCTTATGGTTTTTCATGTTTTCACGAGGGGCCAGCCCCAGCCCCTCACATCTCCCCCCAACTTTTAAAACACCACCCTCCTGGGTGGTCGGAAACCTATAAATTTCAGCCAAAAGTGTCGTCGCCATCAAGCACCATGGACCCCGCAGCAGAAAGAATATTTCGCTCGCTCTGTTTTGCTCCAGGAAACCAAAGCCATGCATTCGTTGTACCAACAACCATGCGTGAATTTGCGTTGACCATCCGTCACCAACATGAAATCCTATGCCTCGCCATCTACAAGGACATCCGCACTCGCAGCGTACGAGAACTGAACATAATCGACCATGCGCAAGTGGAAGCGTACGTTCATGATCATTTTGATCACATGGTAAGCCCTCGAACCGCTTCACAACTAGCCCTGCTAATGATAGCGCAGCGTTTATTGCTATGCTCACGCGTCAACATGCGGCCGTCAAATGAGCGTGAAATCGAGCGTATGATTCCACCTGAATGCCGCTACCTAAGCGCCAGTGCCAGGCATTTACTGGAGATGTTTCCGATGGAGGAACATGAAGGGTTTGAGTATTGGTCGACCATACTGCAGTTCATGGCGCTATATGCTGAGGACACTGCCGATGCCACCAAAGAAAACCAAGTCGACTTCAAAGAATTTAATGAACTGGACAGCAACAGTCGGTGGTGGTTACAGTTTTCAAACCGCGTCAAAGCCGAAGACCCCCTTGAAGAACACCTGCATCAGGAAAATGACTTTTGTCCCCAGGGGCTTTGTATCTCCCTGGCACTGCCTTAGAGATCCTAAGGCAGCCAGGGCATGCAAAGCAGCCAGGGCCCTTAGGTGCACTCAGGGCAAGGTCCCTCTGCAAACAACCAGGTACAACTTTCCCAAGGCAATCCAGGGCAGCTCAAGGCATCCTAGGATCCACCAGATGGGCCTTGTATCATTCAAAGATGTTTACATATAATGCCATTTAACAAGTACTATTCAAACTTCTTATAAAAAACAAGTTATATATTGGCTCTAACTACACTAGATAATACAGTATTCATGTAGATACATATAATACAACACAGTGATAGGGCGCTTATGAAGATGGTAATTCTGCTCGGAATAACACGTTCAGGGGCTCGTTAGAAAGCCTGAATTAACGCGAAGAAGCTCAAAAAAACTGCGATGCAATTGAAGAAGTTGTTCTTGACTTAGAGCAAAATTAGTCCAAGACAGGGAGATGGAGGAGGACATGGCTACTCACAGGCATCCAGGAGTCTCAAAATTTGTGTAAGGAACGCGTTCAAACCCCACATAAATGGTGAATAAACATGCCAAGTTTCGAAGGCCTTTGTTGAAAATTGAAGGAGGGAGATGATATTTAAGTCTGCAATAGTAGTCATATGGTCATTAGGGACATCGGATATTGAGGGCGTATCGGACGCCATAAACTGGTCGATTAGTCGATACATATCTATAGTAAAAGACTCCAAAAAGAATTAGCCAAAAATACGAACTGGAACCCAAGATATGAAGTACTTTACCTGGAGGAGGGAGGGGGAGGAGGAGGACATGGCGGATTTTTGGATTCCAAGCGACGATATATAGCGTTTGAGGGCTTTTTAGAAAGCTACAATCAAGGTGAGTTCATCATAGAAAGAATTAAGGAGATTGGAGACGAACCTATGTCAGAATCAAAGAAATACTTCAAAACTCCGAAGTTGACTAGCAACTTGAGATGAAGGACGCTTGGTTGCCCCAAAAAATAAGCCGTCGCAGGAGCAGGTACCTTATGTAGTTGAGTAAGTTTTCCCAAAGTTTGAGACACTCAGGATATCCAGAAGCGCACCTATGAATTAAATTGTCCCATCCAGGGGAAGGAGGACACAAAGATTGAGATCGCCCTCAAGCTTGTCAAATCGCGCAATTAATGGTACTGTTCGATAGGTATTAATGAGACGAACCAGGAAATGCAGAAATCATACTGTTTGGCCGGGTATTGACAGATATATGAGGGAAAATGCGTCCTAAGGGCACTTGACACCTATAAGATGGTACTTGGCAAGTACAGGATGGATTAGCATGATCTTTGGGACGGTTTGAAGAGGACTAAGATGGTCTTGAAGGTGCAAAAAGAATTGAGAGTAAAGGTGGACAGGATCAGGAGTTATGGGACTTTCAAGCAGAGGCAGTCCAGGGGCAGGAGGAGCACATCACAGTTGTATGGCTTCTAGGCGTCGGAATCGAACGTTCATAGACTCAATAGAATTCCCTAATGCCCAGGAGCTCATATATGAAAAGAACGACACAATATAGCGGATACATACCTTTAAAATCGATAAAACATCGGAAAATAGGGGAAGGAGAGAGACATATCTGGTTCTTGCCTTCCAGGCAACCAAATCCATCGGTCTTGAGCTCGTTAGAATCGCATAATTGCCCACAATATGAATATGCAGTGACCTAGGGCTCGGAGGAAACGGACAAGATAGAAAGTGGTGAAAGGGGACTTGACACCTATAAGATGATACTTGGCAAGTACAGGATGAATTGGCATGATCTTGGAGATGGTTGGCAGAGGACTAAGATGGTCTTGAAGGTTCAAAAAGAATTGAGAGTGAAGGTAGACAGGATCCGGAGTTATGGCACTTTCAAGCAGAGGAAGTCTAGGGGCAGGAGGAGCACATCACAGTTGGACGGCTTCCAGGCGTCGGAATCGAACGTTCAAGTACTCGATAGAATCCCCTAATCTTCAGGAGCTCATATGTGAAAAGAACGATGTAATAAACCCAACACATACCTCTAAAACCGATAAAACATCGGAAAACAGGGGAAGGAGAGAGACATAGCTGGTTCTGGCCTTCCAGACATCCAGAATCTTCGGTCTTGGGTTCGTTAGAATCGCATAATTGCCCACATTATGAATCCGGGGCGAACGAGGGCTCGGAAGAAACAGAAAAGAAAGAAAATGGTGATATGTTCCAATAGGGGTCCCAAAATGATCACCAGTTTGCGCATCGAATACTGGTTCGTTTGGAGTGTTCTTGGGTGCGTTAGAAACGTATAAATGAGCTAAAGACGTACCAAAAAACCGTTTGATAATGCGGTTCACCATTCCGACGATATAAAGCAATCTCTATAGGGATGGGCCTATTCCATCCACATTTGCCCTCCTGACATAAACCCAAGCTCTAGACCAGATCTAACAAGGTAGCAGCCACCAAGGACTGCCTGAGTAGAGTAGAGCCTAAGCATACAAGAAAAGTTGAGGAAGGGGAGTGGGGAACATGAGAGTGAAGTGCAAGTGAACTTAGAGGACTTAGTCGACTTAGTGCAATATTGGATAGGCTTACATAATCAAATTATCGCACTATTTGAAGTACTTAAATGGGCATGTCACCCACATAATGTGTATAATTTTAATGTTTGAAAATCAACAATGAAGGTGGGAAAAGTTGTTCAAGCTGGCTTTATTTCCCCACGTTGCATGGAAATTCAAAGCATGCCAGGGCATGCCAGGACATGCCAAGGCATCTCATGACATCCTAAAGTAGTTAAAGGCCCCATCAATTGATGATCTGATCGCACTTTCCTAAAGTGCCCTCAGATCAAAAGTCTTTTTCGTGATGTGCCAGCATTCAGGCCAGCCGCAACACCTGAAGACACATCAGACATCGAAGAAATTCCAGCGGCGATCTTTCATCTTCAAACGGCCGTTCCCTCCCAGCGTCCACATGCTAGATTCCGAACATCGGTGCGAGAGATGGATATATAAAGTGTAGAGCTCTAGTAGATTATTCTGTAGCACCCGCAATGCAAGCGCCTTTACGTCTATATCTTCAATCTTTAGTGCTTGAGTTGCCCACCGATCTAAACGATTTCCGATCGCGATTTCTGATCCCATATGTCTTCAAACATTGCCTTGATCCATTCGTCGAAGCCCTAGAATATGAATACACACGAATACTCCAGCTTGACACCATCAACTTGCAGCCTGTCATAACCGATCTCCGGTCCTTCTTGTTCCTAGGACAAACCATAGCAGTAAGTAACGTCTTCAGGGGACGTGCCGCCCTAACACTATCATAGTATATAGCATGGCATGGTCGTCAACATGTAGGCATACATCAATCGCCCAACGAGCAAATCACCATGGCCGAATTGAGGGTGTTAATGCGTATGCGATACATGACGATGACATTTGGATACACCGGGCACGAGATTCCCGAAATCAAGGAGCGCATGGACGACGTTTTCTTCCAGTATCAACAGGCATGTGTGTGCGGAGTAGGCGACCCATAACCAACAACCGGCTGTCGGAAATTAGCTAGATAATCTCCAGACAAGTGACATGTATCCATGCGTCCAGATCGTCCAATGCCAAGTAACCCAGCGCCTGAAATCTGTATAAAAGGGAAGGCAACTAGTCTGCCCAAACACCAGAAATGAGCACCACCACGCGATTCACCACATTATTGACCACAGCTGTGAAGAATCCAGCGGACATCATGCAGGTCCTAGAGCATGCCATTCGGCCTACCATAGACCAATTGATATCCGATCAAATGCTATCTCGTTCCGCAACAGATGCGATGGAAACACATCGGACACTTGCCGCCCTGTGCCATTACATTGTAAGTTGACCCACTTGTCCCGTTGAAATCAAACCCAATTGACAATCCCTATTCTGCACAGAATGACCATTTCGAAGATTATATATCCGCGAAACAATTCCGACCCCAGTCATCGTGGACACTACTCTTGCTTCGCCGGGTCATGAGCGAATACGGGGCCGTTCTTGTAGACAGCGAGCAGGATAAGGCATTGAGCCTACTCAAAGCAGCTGAGAAGCAGTCGCAAGGTTTCCGCCACTGCTACTTGTGCGAAACTGACTTCACCATAGATGGAGTAGAGAGATGGAGGGACTGGATTGAGAAACAAGCCAATCAGCCGTAGATACAACTGCCCATAGATGTAAACTCCTTATGATAGATTTCCGCACACAAATTTGACACTGCCATACGATGCCGAAAAATGCCGAATGAAAATGGAAGATGCCGAAGTAAAACTGAACAAGCCGCCCAGCTTACACATGCGCCATTACGGCCGAAAACGCCAGTTGAAAATTCCGCGGCGGCCCAGAGCAATGCCGCAGCAACAACCGGACGGCAGACAAAAGAGGTATCGCCATTCCCTAAAGCAGCACGGCACGTCACCATAAACCCGACGCCATCACACCGTCATACTTGATTAGGCAACGCCGCTTTCCAGAACATGAGCCACGGTGATTTCCGACCTAAAAATAGAAAATCCGAACAAGATTCGCGTCGAAGTTATCGCGGTTCCAGTAAAGGCAGGCCAATTGTCCAACATATAGGACCGAGTCATAGAGAAGAATCCACAGCATTCTATCGGTTTCTTCATAGTGCCATCCACGCCTGATGCCGGACCCATTCAAAGCTAGCCGATTTCCGAAAGCGTGCTGAACCACTGTCCCAGAAGAATATAAAAAGCCTGCCCATTCCACTCATACTTTCACCATTCTTCCCCCCCCACATTCATCACCTGCTTAAGACATGCCTCCTCGTCGCACCGCTCGTCCCGCCTCTACGTATGAAGTCGATATGCGCTGGTCCGCTCCACAAATTCTTGGACTTGCAGAAGGGTGGTATGAGTACGACCAGCACCTCATCCTACCAGTATTATGCACAAATACTGTACAACCGTAGACAGTCTCTAATGCATGATCCTCTATACCTATAGACATGGCAGGCTACTACAGTTTTATGCAATACTTAGCTATTCTAATGCAAGACTAATGCATGACCCACGGCCCCTCATGCAATAATACACCCTTCACACGCTCCCCCTGTCCGGCCGTCATGCTGATTCCCATCACCGTCTCGGTCTCGGGCATCCTGTTGCCTTCCCGCCCTACTGATGCGCCCATGCAGGTCCACGCGCCTCCTTCCAAAAGCGTCGCAAATGAACCAATTCAGTTCCGAGGTATATTTAGATTCCCCTCTTTGCAAACCACCTGTTCCCGCCGGTACCCCGCCCTCCTCGCTCACCTGCCAGTACCTGTACCCCTCTCATCCCTTATCCGCTTTTTCATTACCCTGACTCCGTTAGCCTTAAGTATATGTTCTCCAACCGTCAGTGCCTCTACCGCTCCCCTGTATTTGCTCATTTTATGTTAGTATAACATATACAAATACATTGCTTCAGTATTGCCTAAGGAGTGAGACTGGAGCGAGACTTATAACATTAGCTTGTGAGTTTGATTCAGACTACGGACTCCTAAGTTTGTCACAGAGAGGTAATTCAGTACAGCGCTTCATGGACCGGGGTTATGCATAAGCGCAGCATTTGACCAGTGACGTAGACCCACGCCGTCGTGTGAGCAATATACACAGGGTACATGTTGTGCATGACCCTGAACAGCTTGTTGTGCAAAACGATCACTTATGCGTACCTGTAACTAACCTCAGGATAATAGGTGCGTATTATGCATTACTTTTTGCCTTTGTCACCGGCTTTCCCTGGCAGGTCATCTGTCTTACATCGCGTCATTTTATGGGGTTCATGTATAAAGTAGGCACTATTATGCATAACTGATGCATGACTGGCTACCTAGTGCCAACGCTTGTTTGTCGTTGAGCATAATACTACGGAAGTGAGCAGCACTGAGCACAGTTTAACCAAGAAATTAAGTTACATTTCAATACGTGTGACAATACATGATTAGGTACTACAGCTTGCAATGAATACATATGTCCAAGATATCAAACCAACCGCCAAACTTACAGGCATACCCTGATCTGAGCAGTGAGATCGATCAAGGCGACAAAAACATACTTAATAACGCACCGTTTTTTGGAGCGACCGGAGGCAGCATTCACCGAACTCTTGCGCTTTTTGTGTGACCCCGGAATGGCCGCAATAATGGACTGAAACGCCAATTTGACATCGAGTTTGTAGGCGGACCACATATCACTACAATCGTCTTGCCATCTCGTGCGTTCTAGGAGTGCTCGGCCCCACCAAGCGGAAAGAGTCATCAACGAGATCAGGCCGTTGGGACCGGCCTTCATGAGGGGATCCCAAGACCCCTCGGAAATGTTATGATATTTGGGAGCCGGCATTGATCCTGTCGAATGCCTATCTTTCGGCTGGATTGCATGCCACCACTTCACCAGGGCAATGCCGAACTCCGCAGAATCAGAGATCATAGGTTGCGCGCTGTAATTTCGGCTGCGGGGGCCTGATATGAACTTTTGCCATTCCGAAGGCCTTAGGTCGGTACAAGGGAGTGCATTCTGACTCTTCGTTAGTTTATACTAAAAGCGGAGAGAGTATAACGCACCTTCGTCCCTGCTTGTGTCCCGTAGCCCAATTTCCCTTCAATCTCCATCCAGAGGTCAACACACTCTGCCCAGTCGGGTCCCAAGTCACGAATAAGGAGGTTCTCCTTCGCATGAATAGCCCATTCAGGTGGCGAATCGGGCGGTATATTTTCTTTATTGGATGACGATACCTTTGGTGTACTTCCCCCAATGCCATTCATAATCTCGCCGCGTTTGGAAGGTTTGATTGCGCGACCTGATCCAGAGCGGCGCTCTTCAACACATCCGGCCGTAGGTGGAGCGGGATTTGATATAATTGTTAAATTAAGAGATGAAAGGGGTTCTGTATGCTGTTCTACGAGCTGCTGGGGTGGCGGCGGCCCGGTAGCCATTCCAGTAGATTGGAGTGGTTCGACACCGGATAGAGATTGTGATATAGCGACATTTATTGCGAGAGAAGCAGTCGCGGTAGTGGCAGCTGCAAGTGTAGGCGTCGGGGTAGTAGGAGGGTGAGCAGTTGAGATGGTCGCCGGACTTGATTCCGTCGCCTTACCCGTCGGAAGACTGCCTAATGAGTCAGAAGTTCCGGTACCGCAGAGTACAAAGGGGTCGGCAGGATAGTGAGGGTCTGGACTGGCGTTTGGAAGAAGCGGGTTGAGCAGTAGCATGTCGTTAGCGTCATTGCATAGTGCACTGTTTTGTGCTATGATTTATGGATGACTTGTCAGAGCGGGCAATAGCAAGATAAGCCGAACAGACTTACAACCACCGTCAAGGTAAGAGAAGTCAAAGTTATACACTTGCCCGAACTTGTGAGACGCATGGGATGCCAGCGACTCATTGATGCCTGGGACACTATCAGATTGCAATAGGTCCAGCATCGACTCGCGATTGTGGGCGTCCGTGGCCAAATTTTGTTCACTCTGGAAGGCAGTGATCATCTCAACCTCAGCTCTGTGTCTGGAAGAAAAGCCGAAATCAAAGAGGGTGCCGGCTAGTTATGCATAATGTTTCACCTCAACCATAACAACGAATAGGGATTCTACTCACGTCGAGTCGTGGGGGTAAAGCCGCAGCCAGAAGGCATGTCATACATATGATCCCAGCTCCAGGTCGGTGTACTGGGATCATAAGTAAAGTCATTTGATGTTGAACTGAGGGACAAGTGGGTCATGGTATCTAGACAGATGAGTTAGTGGCGGCGGCGTGAATGGATTGAACTCGCACTCACTGTTATCTGGAGAACCTGATAGCGGATATGCAGCCTGGTCGCTATTGGAGTTCAGCCCGAAACCTTCTGCACTTTATTAATATGGGCTTGTACTTGATTGATACATATCACTTACCGCCTATGAAGGTATTTACGTTCGTCTGATAAGTTACAATGCCTAGGTAAAAATCAATTATTGACACCTGATTACCCGTCATGCATGACCCACCTTTCTGAACATTCCCATTGAGCAGAGCCGGTTGATAGGTGTCGCAGAAAACTGCACATTAAAACCACAGTCAGATAACTCATCATGGGGTTATGCATGACTACATACCATCATTTCCTGGCGCCTGCAGATCTACCAGATGCTCAAGATGGGTCAAGTAATGCATGACATGTAAGCATAACTCACCTGTAGTCGCGTTCCCCGCCTCTGGGCCTGGAGCGCTGTCCTTGCGGGTCTTATTTTCTCCTTCAGGTCCAATGTTTCCTTCGCCTACATAATCTAAGTAGCCATCCAAAATTGCAGATCAATTCCGGTGGTCATGCAGGAGTAATGCAACGGCTGTAATGTACTCACCTGTAGTAGTCACGTTTGAAACCCGCGCCGCATTTGTAGTCTCTGTACTTTCACATGTGGTGGGCAGGGCTAGTTGCAAGTTCAAATGCCTCAGTACGGGTTGGGGTACTGCAAAAAGAGTGCATAACTTACGTGTAGGTGTAAATCCACTAACATTACCCCTTGCCGTCTGTTCTGTTGTTGCAGGGCTGGTCAGCACGGTCGTAGAGTTAGTTGGTGTTGTTCCAGAACCGGTCGGCGTCGGAGAGTCGGTCGGTGTCGCAGAGCTGGTCCGCGTGGTGGGGTTGATCGGCGTCGCGGGTTTAGTCGGAGTCGTAGTCGCGGGGTTGGTCGTAGTCGCGGGGTTGATCGGCGTCGCGGGTTTAGTCGGAGTCACAGGGTTGGTCGTAGTCGCGGGGTTGGTCGTAGTCGCGGGGTTGGTCGTAGTCGCGGGGTTGGTCGGTGCTGCAGAGTCAGTGGTTGGAGTCGCAGAGCCGGTCCGCGTGCCGGCAGAGCTAGCCTCTGAGTTGGCCGGTGTGTTCTTAACGGCATTTCGCGCTGCGGGAGTAGACTTCTCTGTTTTTCTGCGATATTGGCCCCTCTTCGTATTCTCAGCAGGCTCTTGAATGGGCTCTGCTTTATCAGAGGGCTGTGCAACAGGGGTCGGCGCAGTGACGTGTCCCAGGCTGCGAGATTTGCAAGTCTGCTCATCTATTAATAGAGATCATGAGAATTATTATAGGAAGAGGAATATGATTCGACCGATACACTAACCATATTCTCTCTCAAGAAAAGATGTGAAGGGGCCTATAACTGTGTCGTTGAATGACCGAAATGTATTCCCAAAATTCCTGTCCATATTCATATTGTTGTAATGGATACTGATAGATGATTAGATACAACGCTCTCAAATGAATACAGATGACATACCTAGCAATCTCTACTTTCCCGTCAGATTTCGGGTGCGGGCCGCCCATTAAGACTGAGAATGACCATCCCGTTACTCTCGACAAAGATTTTAGTACCTCCGAAACGGTATTTGGCAGATCGTCGATAGCCCTGAAAGCAATAGTGTAATAATAATTAGTCAAGAACTCCACCATAGGACCAGAATGAACGTACTGAGCATAACTCTCGGGAGAAGGACAGTAATCTTGTCCATTATCCTCGTCCTCCTGCTTTTCCGCAATTTGATTGAGAACGAGTTCTCTAACTTCCTCATCCTCAGCGTCATAAAACTCTTGTGACATTTTATTAATAAGCTTAAGACGATCACCAGGACTCTTATATTCTCCGGTTTGCAAAGCCTCGAGCACAAGCGGTCGTATTTTGGTCTGGTACACAAGTCGCTGGTAAACTTCTCGAGGCTTTGCATTACGACAGCCTCGCTTAGCCACGTTCTGAAGCAACTTGCCGAGCGTTTTTCCGCGGCCAGAACTCGTTTTGGCTGCCGGGCTCACACGCCAGCGGAACCAGGTTTTGATTTGCTAAAAGCACAATATGGACTAGTTAGTATATATATTTAGATTTATACACGGAAGATATATGCACATTCATACGCGTTTTCAATGCAGTCTTCATGCATTTAGTCTCTTCTTCGGAGAGGTCTTCTTTGAGTCGATTTGGATACAAGCTCTCTAGCACAGGCCAGAGCTCGAACCAATCGTGCATAACGTTTGTCCAAAAAGGGCCATACTCCCGATTATCTTCATTGATTTCTTTGTATTCCTCAAGCCGAGCTTCAAGGAACGCCGCTTGGTCATCCGTTGTCCAAGGCGTTGGCATCTAAAAATAATAGACTTTTAGGAGACTGGTAATATGAATAAACATGAGTGATGCATCACTCACCGGTAACAAAAGTATGGGTGCTTGTAAGAGCAAATAAAATTCAGAAAATTTAAGCAGTAAGAGCGAATACACCCAAGCTCATGCATGACTTTGGCATGACTCCCTTGACGCCTGGGGAGGAATTAAGGTTTAATTTCGCATTGTTGCGTAGAAAGCTGTATAGCTTTGCGAATCTTTGAGAATCCCAGTTCAAACTCTAATGCGGACCTTATAAGGCGGGTGTTTTTCTTTTCTTGCCTCTCTCTAACATCGTTGTATCTACTCGCATCTGCACATACGCATTCTTAGCAAACATGGTCCACAAATCAACCCAGTCCAACGCCGAGAGGGTTCCTCCCAGATCAGGAGGTGTCCTCCCGGCGGTGATCACGGTTGGAGATTTGTTCCATGCGGTTTCGGCACTGATGGCCCGCACTGGAAGCAGTAAGCTCAATCACCCCCTTTTGATGATATAATATGTTTATGTTATTATTACCCATTTAGCCTTCCCCATTCCGGCGCTCACAACTGAGAGCGCTGGCTACTTGAGTCATCTTCTCACGCCTTTGTTGCGCTTGGATGATACTACCCGCGAGGTCGCGGAGTCCGGTAAGTTCTCTGTGCTTGTTGTGCTATAGTATTCTTATAAAAACATTACAGCTGCTCATGCCCAGTGGCCTCTTCGTGTTTCAGTCGGGCAGCTGAACATTGTCGGATTCGGAAGGACCACAGATGACGAGTCGATCTCTGACACCGTCCCAAATAGCCCTGTCCCGAGCCCCGTGGACACCTCAACCCTCGGTGCGCCATCGGCTACTCCGGATGAGGCCCTTTCCGACTGGTCTCACATGTCAAATGTGCTTGCCACAATCGATAACTCCTCGCTCAGTAACACGGCCGCTGTCGAAGACGGGCGACTTGCTCTCGCCGCTTGGCAGGTGATAATGCACACAGTTACAACAGCATCACTACGGCTGCCATAGAGGCATTTAATGGCCAGGATGCCAACGTGAACCCTGAAGAGGATGACCCTGACCTTCGCTGGTATGCAGTTACGGTTGGTCTCAATATCGGGGTGTTTGCGCACTGGTAAGTTTTGCCTAATGTTATTTCTCTTTCACCTTTATCTTAGTCATTTGCCAGGCCCACTGTAGCCCCATTGGTTGTTGGAGTCAGCGGCGCTTGCTATGTTCGTTTCAGGACCCGCCTCGAGGCCCGCAGGCCTTCATTGACGCCATTGCCCGTGGAGCAGTCCGCGTCGTCACGCCTCCTGCCGCGTTCTACCCGACTGCCACCATCTTCCCCGGAAATGGTGGCGATGATGGCAATAATGGCCCTTCTGGAGGCGCGGGTGCAGCGGGTGCAGCGGGTGCAGTTTCTGCCAGTGCTTGACTTGGTGCCTCAAATGTGTACCTATCTCCGTGACTTGCTTGCGAATTCCTGATCTGTATGTCATGTAAAGTAAAATTAGATATCTGACCTCGGTAGTCGATGTAGTGAATGTTGGGTATCTAGTTCTGAATGATATGACCTGTTGCTCCTCCATCCGGCCAAATAAGACTGAATAAAATCCCTACTGTCTGTTTAACATACGGTTATGCTATGAGCTCATCACCTCGTCAAGACTTCATTGAAATGCTGCTCGACGCGACCATAGTGTACTAAAAATAGACGTCCCTAAGGTGAACGGAATACTTGTGAAACATATAAATTTCAACTTATAAACGCGATGTAACTGCATGAATTGTTACAGCCATAGACTCTCTGATATACGAGCTACGTAGTGTCTGTTTTTTAAATACAAAGATAATAACTCGAAAGTTCACAAAACCTCGGATTTACTGAACTGTATGTAATGTATGCTAGGGAATTGGGTTCAAGGCCGATGCGAACGGTGCACATCTTCGGTATAATTGATATTCCAGCTCATTATGTCAAGTATACCTTGAAACAACTTCAGATTCTGGTAGAGTATCTACTTTTTAATCATTCTACATACTACATTGTCTGAATCTGCTGCTTAAAGCATGGTTTATAGAAAATACATGTTTTTGACGCTCGTTTCAGCATACATTTATGTTAAATCTGATTGGATGGTAGCGCATGCTATTTATATCCCGGTCAGATATATACCGCTGCATGCAATTTGAGTTTACAGACCGGCTATGAAAACTTGTAGGGTACATTATATATGTGTAACCTGTCCCGAATCCTATTTCTGTATTATAACTCTTAGCAGGAGGTGACAAAATTCATGTTTATCTCTTTTTCAGTAGGTATTTATATCGCTTGCTATTGGTTGCAAACAAACCCTAAATAGTTCTATCACCCACGTCTAGAGATCCTCAACGGCCTCCCCCCGGCTGTCAATGTAGAAGGTATAAACTGTACAGTTTATTACTTCTATGAAATCTGTGTAGCTATCGCTAAGCTGCAGAAAGATCAGTCACCCAGCTTCGACAGAATCGAAAATGTGAATTTTACATTGTCTATTGTCTATGTTTCTATATACTGACATAAAATATATATGGTAGGAAAGGCACCAAAAAGTCCGCCAAGCCTACTTTCAAGTACATGCTGGAATTTACAAAACAGGATGAGCGCAGGGCAATCCGTGAGATCCTACCGTACTACCGCGCGGCTGTACAAACGGGCAACGTGAACAAGATCCAAAATTGCCTCGAGCGATCCTACTTCGTATGGTTCGACTGGTGTCCAGTTTACCGAGGCATTGATACGGGGCCGGAGGAATGGAAGAAGATTTTGGAATCTAGGAAAAGGGTAAGTTGTGCATGACTTCGTTACTAGCCGTATACTCATGCATGACTTGAAGCACCTGCGCAACGCACTCCGTTGGCGCGTGTGGAATTTCAGCGGCCATCGCAAAAGCTCTTGATTTTATGAAGGGTGGACCTGGGGTTGAGATGACTGCAAAGGAGGGGGTGTATGAAGGCGCTTGTATTTAGAAATGATATTTATCAGAGAACAAAAGTTGCAGTCGAGATTCTTCTCTACCCATATTGATCGCATTCCACTCATCTACAAGATCCATTACATGCCTGGCTTTTCCGTAGAGTAGGTCCTTTCCCATATTCCGCGAAAGCGAATCACGCTTGAAAGTATTGTCAGAGATTATGTGTCGAATATCCTGCCATTCCTGTAAGAGTTGACAAATCTTGGTATGCAATTCGCTGAGTACTTCGTTGTCGTTGTCGGCATCATTGTAAGCATGCAAACGAGCGCGTGCACTGTCCCGCTGAAGTCGAGTCCTCCATCCAATGACCGCAACAGCATGTGCTTGAGAACCGCATCTTGGAATGTGTTTCATTGGCTCGCAGTAGGGAGGACTATCCCAGTACTTGTACCAATAATCGTCATCGTCATCGTCAATTGGGTCGAAGCTTCGAGCCTCTTTGAGGAAAAACTCTGAATGTCTAGGTAATTGTTCCCTGGCATGTCGCTTAAGTTTGGACGGAATGAGAGGAAGCGCATCACGACGACAGTAGATAGCTCTACCATATGGTTCGCCACAATAGAGTATAATCTTGGATTAAAAAAAAAAAAAAAAAAAAAAAAAAAAAAAAAAACAGCAAGGAGGGCGTGTGGTCGGATAGGACACGTTCAGTGGATGTCGGCACAATTTTGTACAGTGTAGACTTTTCCGGCTCTACCACACGAGCCTGTGCTACTCGTTTCTGATAGGCTCGCTTGTTCTGAGCAGAACGCATTTCCTTTCCCCTACACTTTATGTATGAGCACGGTCGATACATTAAGCAAAAAAGACTTACCGCAAAGACACAGAGTACTCGCCCCGTTTCTGTTCCTTGGCGTGCTCTCGCTCTTGAGATGTAAGATACTTTGCTCGACGGCCCATTTTTGGAGAGAGACAGGGTATTTTTGAACGGGTGTTATAACTATGTGAACCGCGAGAAGACATCAACGTTCCACCTGTTCTAAGAAGCACTGACCTTGACAGAACAATACGGCACTGCACCACTCATGCATGACCTGCACCTCTTCCTCGAACTTCATCCCTCATTGCAGTGTCTCTCCCATAGCACGTTCCGCTCATGGCGCGAAAGTCCAAAAAACTCGGGGCCACTGTGATTTTCCATCGAAACGCCAAGTCAGGAGCAAGGACAACCAACCACCGCTATGTCCAATACAGTGTTTCCAATGAGTCCACAGGAACGAAGATTTCGGCAGCTCTATCGAAGGTGGAGACCAAAGTAAACCGTGACGACAGCAATGATATGCCTGTAGATATGCCTTCTGCTATGGAGCTAGACAAGGCTTCAAATCAGCAAGAAGAACAGGTTAATAATACTTTGGATATACCTATAGACGAAGCCTATCTGTCCTTCCTTGCCTTGAACGATCCGAAACAGGAACCTGAAAAATCAAACGCATCCGGAAACAAGGGGTATGTGTAAAATTGAGAGAAGAATACCTATACTGATCCATGCCATACCTCCAGGACGAAGCTTTGCATCACTTTATGTCTCAGAAGGGCTTATTCCTTGAAGAAATGATCGGCGTGGAAGGTCGATCTCCTCTAGAAAATGGCATTTGTCATACGTGCAAGAATCAAGCTGCTGAATATGAGTGTGAAGAGTGCTTGGGTCGTGAGATGTCATGTAAGGATTGTATCGTTGAAGCACACTCTCATCTCTTCCTACATCGCATTTTGGTAAGTGGTGAATCATGAGATTATATGCCAAACTTACTGACGGTATGTTCAAGAAATGGAACGGCCAATATTATGAAAGGACGTCTTTGAAGGAACTAGGACTTAGGGTACAGCTTGGTCACCAGTACCGCGATACTTGCTTGAACCCAGAGACGGTTCGCGGGGACGATTTTGTGGTCGTTGACATTGATGCCGTTCATGAAGTCTCCGTAAACTACTGCGGATGTGGGAACGCTCCATATAGTCACGTTATCCAGCTCCTCCGTGCCCGCCTCTTCCCTGCTACCGTCGTCAACCCGAAAACAGCGGCCACTTTCCGATGTTTGAAGTTCCTCGAAATTCTTGCATACGAGTCAAAGGTATCTACGTTCGAGTTTGTACAGACGTTGGTCCGTTGTACAAACAATACGGGCAATATAAAGGTTAAGGTATGCAAATTATTTCTAAGTCATGATTGCTTCGATAACTTTCACTTGTTATAGGACCGTTACCCCGAAGTCCTCCGGATGATACATGAATGGCGCTACTTGAAAATGATGAAGAGAGCAGGTCGTGCTCATACAAGCGAAGGAGCAGAAAATATAGGAGACGGGGATTGTGCAGTTTTATGCCCAGCTTGTCCACAACCAGGGATAAACATGACGCCAGGCTGGGAGTCTGATAAGGACGAGTTCCAGTACGTTAACAAGTCCAAATGTTGCATTCATGTCTACTTATATCACTGCAGGTACCTCCACACCATCTACATAGCTCTCGACGCTAACTTCCGACTCAAGCGAAAGAACATTTCCAACAGTGTAGCTGATCCAGGCCTTATCAGAGGGGCGGCATACTTTGTAGAGGAAAATAAGTATAAGGAACACCTAGAGCAATTCAAAGATGAAAAAGAACCTGTAAGTACTCTACGCAAGCTACGGAGTCATGCAATACTAATGCATAATTCCTTGATCAGAAAAGTACATGCTCTCGACATGACGCCGTTAATTTGTCCGAGAAGTCGGGACAGGGTCATGCTGCCACAGGTATTGCAGCTTGCGTATGTGCTCGCCACGATATGAAACGGCCCAGTGGTGTGGCAGATTTGCAGCGCGGAGAGCGGTGAGTTAGTCGCTCTTGTAGTCGTAATAACACTGACAAACGGTTACAATTAGATACTGCAATATGGACTACATATTTCTTGAAACCATGAAACGCTATTCTCCTGAAAATCGCATTAGGAAGTATGTTGTGTCGTACGACATTGCATGCCAGTGGTCGATTAACTTGCACGAACGGATATCTCACATTGACCCCACATCATTCCTCATGGACAAACACACAGACATGCGCTTTTTGGTCCCGAAGTTTCACCTCCCTGCTCATGTCGCCAAATGCCGTGAGGCATATTCTTTCAATTATGCTCGTGATACAGGACGCACTGATGGAGAGGCTCCAGAGCGAGGATGGGTATATATCAATGGATTAGCCACCAGTACTCGGGAGATGGGACCCGGGAGCCGTTATGATACCTTAGACTGTCACATGGGCGATGAGAATTGGAAGAAAGTGAGCGGTATAGGTGAGTGCCTAGAGGATCCAATGTCGTTGCCAATTTCTCACATAAAACATATAACTTCGCGCATTTAGGACGAAGCCTGGCACGAAAGGTGGAAGCCGCGGCAAGGGACATGGCTGAACAAGCGATTTCGCATGCGGAATTGTCTTCAACTATTGCTCCTGCTACTATTGAACGATGGACAGAAACTGTGCAGGCGTGGGAGGCTAATCACTCTGAGTCGAATCCCTACGAAGTTACCGCCTCCGGTATGTCCTATCACGTCATTCTTCTACCAATTGGCACTCATGCATGACATACATCAGGGCCTACACAGGCTGCGGTTCTTCGGGAATTGGCGGAAGATGAAGCCCGCGATATTGCGGCATCTAGGGATATGAGTCTCGATGACAAGATAACGTCTTCTGTCCTGATCACCCTCGGGATAGAATTAGAGCGGGAACAGTATGTATAGTATTGTACGATATCGAGGAGTCATGCATAACTAACTACGATTTCATGCAGGCGGCGAATGAAGTTGTCAGCACAAAAATTGTGGGATCACGCGCTCGACCGCCAGAAAACGAAACATCAGCTTCAAGTGAATACACTACAACGCAAGATTGATCATTGGATTACATACCAGCAGTTGTACATCCCTGGCGTTCAAAGGCTACGTCATCTCACAGAGACCAAGCGTTCTGAATCTACGACTCCATTACCTCAGCTCAAGGTGCATGAAATCGATCTTTGGTTACCATCTCAGATCAACGGGATGACAGACGTATCCGTTCATCTTAAGCGCATTGAGTGGAAGATTAGATACTCGCAGGCTCATGAGGCGCTAGATACCCTACAAACTCAGCTCCAAATTCGCGCGCATCTATACAAATTCAAGGATAGATTTATACGCGGACAAGGGGCAAATACCAGAGCAAGAAACACAATCAATGGGACTAACGCCAAGATTGACGCTGCGGCAGAGGAGTACAGAGCAGCCTTCAATGCTCTTGTCTTGCTCGCTCCTTCCTTGAACGAAGTTAGGTGGAAGAATGAGCTCCTTCCGTTACTTCCAGAGGATATTCGCGATATATCCGAAAGAAAAACGACAAAAAAGGGTAAAGAGTCTGAAGGTAAACGGACGTTATCATGGATCTGGAAGAAGGTACCAGTCGAGAACCTTGAAGATGATGGGTACTTAACTGACCGTACGTCTATTATCTTAATCATCGCCTATATATGTAATGCTCAGTCATACAGGAATGCGTTCTGAATGGTGCAAGTCAAGAGCCCGGGCTCTTCGATTACAGGAGGAGGTTGCGTTGCTGAAAGAGGAGATGATGCGCGTCTGCCGCTACTTCGAATGGAAGGCAAATGACTGGCAAAGCAAGTGCTCCGACAAGGTTTGGCCAGAAAACAGGCAGTATCTCCTCAATACTGAAGGTCGAATTGCGTATGCGGAACGGCAAGCACAAATGTATCGCGACATGATGACGACATGTGAAGATCAATGGAGACATATCCCGGCGTATATCAGTCGAATGGAGATGATTATAGAAAATCCATTGCTTGCGAATCCAGGCGAGTTAGATTCTGTTGCGGAGTCGAGATCAAAATATAATAAGTAGAACAAATGTTGTGTATTTGACATTGGCGTCTAATAAATGTGCTAGCTATGATGCATGAAGACTCGTGTGAAGTCAACATGCATTTTGAAGTCATGCATAATAAGGCTTGTCTGTGTAGATAGAGCTTTGGCATGCACGTCGAAGGCCTCATGCAAAAGTTCTCAACTGTAGTATGGGTTAATTAGTCACAAAACTGCTTGCTGACTGACTGACTATAAGTATTTAGCTTGTCTGTATTGCAAGCCCGTGCGTACACACAGTCATAACATAACACACACTCTCTCTCCCGTATACCGCCGCCTCGAGGGAGACAGTCATGCATAACTGTCCCCTGGGCGTCCGCCAGCCCGGTGGGTTACTTGGGGGACAGTTATGCATGACTCTCGTCCGCATGTACGCTGCCTCGAGGGAGAGTTATACATGACTATCTCCCTAGTAACCCCCGGGGACAGTTATACATGACCTTTTCGCCCGCAGTCATGCATAACTGTCCCCCAAGCGCCCGCCAGCCCAGGGGGTCACTTGGGGGACAGTTATGCATGACTCTCGTCCGCATGCCTCGAGTGAGACAGTTATGCATAACTGTTTCCCTAGTAACCCCCGGGCTGGCGGGCGCTCGGGGGACAGTTGTGCATGACCTTTTCGCCCGGGTGTACATCGCCTCGAGGGAGACAGTTATGCATAACTGTCTCCCAATTAATCCCCCGGGCTGGCGGGCGCTTGGGGGACAGTTATGCATGACTCTTGCCCGGGTGTACGCCGCCTTGAGGGAGACAGTTATGCATGACTATCTCCCAAGTAACCCCCTGGGCTGGCGGGCGCTTGGGGGACAGTTATGCATAACCTTTTCGCCCACATCTCGAGGGAGAGAGTTTTGCATGACTACAAGCCCTGATGGTGCGCGCGGGTGGGTGGTGAGGGTGCATAAATCTGGCCGCTGTTGAGCAACCCAACCGAAACCTGCTTTGACTGTTATGTTCTAAATTACTGTCGTGTAATGATGTACAACCCATGGACCAGAGCATTATTAGCCCGTAGTTCAGGCTGTAGTTTTATTACGGCTGGGACCAGCTTTCATGCAGAATAAAAATCTAATAATAGAGCAATGTAGTGAGCCAGCCGCGTGAATTATCGAATCGCTCTATTTGAACGGTGTATAAATAGAGCAATCCCAAAGCGAACCATTCTGCCAAGGGCGCATCAGAGCCCATCAGTACGCTGCCCCGGAGAGGGCCCCGAAGGCGCATCAGAACACATTTCGGACTAGCCTGGAGCCGGAGCTACATTGGGATGGCCGGCGATCAAATGGCTGTGCTGTCATGCATAAGTCATGCATGACTTGTGCATGACAGCACACGCGTCTGTCCCCTATGCACCACTAATATTGTAAGTGTACAACCATAGAGAATCATGCATTAGATCCCGTCTACAGTTGTGCAGGGTTTTGCAAGATTTTGGCACCAGCGGCTGCGACCAGGTGAGTAAATATGCCATACTGAGTTACAGCCATACTAAAGCATTGACCTAGCGGTGTTCTTGGTGCCAAAGTCACCCCGGCTATATGTGTACTTTGCGCTACACACCTCGCTGGAGCAGGGCATGTACCAATTGCAAGGTTGACAAAAAGAATTGCAGCAATAATACTGCCGAATGTGTAAGTGTCTGTTAATTGTATTCTGTCGCTTTCATGCTGATAACTTCATCCGTAATTTAGAAACAACACCCGGGCGACTTCCTGACTCGTGCCTTAGCTGGCAGCGACTTCTCATACGACCGACGGTCCCGTACCGTCCACCCAGAGCCCGAAGAAGATAGCGACGGCGACAGCGACAGCGAAAGCGACAGCAGCCAGGACAACGAGGTCGAAGAAGTGGACGAACTTGAAGCAGACGACACGGCCAACGCAGTAGCCCCCTACAACGCGCCTTCGAGCCCTATGCGAATTGAGGATGATGGCCCTCTTCCATACTATGAGGCAACGCCTGTTTTCGAGTACACGGAGTCCATCGTCGCAAAGCAAAAAGATGTTGGCGAGGGAACTTCAGGTGAGTAATTACAATTCCCTATCTTTAACAGGTTTCGGTAACCTCGTTGCACAGGTATTACGCGTTCTAGTCCCAACGCAAGTTCTAGCGGTCCTGTTGAGGGTTTACCCTCGTATGCACCATATACACAGTTGGTGCGAGATTTCCGCGAATGGCAAACGACTGCCAACCCAACAGATGGGCTTGAAGAGCTGGACGACCTTTGCGAAAGAAACCTGCGACATTATTCTGACATGGAAAATCGGCTTCGCGATCTGGTGGAATTATCAATGGAGCGTATCGAGGAGATCCGTAGAATGTCCGGGGAAGTAAAAAGATTCCGCAGGAGGTAAAAAAGGATTTATATGTATTTCTTCTTGTCGTATTTCCTTTCGCCCTTCGTCGGAAACCATATTGTCATAGTATCTTGTAGTCAATAAATTGTCTTGGTCATGCACATTTTAGTTTGAAAGCAATAATTTCATAA
The DNA here is from genome assembly GCA_028532985.1 of Stropharia rugosoannulata. NCBI lineage: Eukaryota > Fungi > Basidiomycota > Agaricomycetes > Agaricales > Strophariaceae > Stropharia > Stropharia rugosoannulata. The sequence continues at coordinate 1,697,041 of JANCIK010000010.1, read as the reverse complement.
TCTTGTAAAAACAGAAACATAACCTAAAAGAAAAAGAGTTTATTTAACAAATGAGAAGAAATGAACTTGAAACTGTTGAAGCTCCATTAAGAAATATAGGTTGTGTAAGCATTGTCGGAAACTTGTTATTCATCATCAGGCGCCACTTGCGAGTCCTCAGGTACCTCTTCGCGTACCATGCCTTCAATTAGATCCTTGGGTTGAGACAATAGTTCCCATGGTATTTCAAGCGGTTCTCTTGATATATAAGGTATTAGGCGATATGCGGCGAATCTCTTGTAGGATACGGCTCCACTGAGTTCAGCGCAGATGTAAGACCCCCCTTTCGTTCGTCGTAACACCATTAGAGGCCCAAAGTATCGCGGTTTTGTTTTCCGATCAAGTGATTTTTCAACTGGTGAATTTCTGACTAGGACCAAAGTACCTGGTGCGAAATCCTGTAACACGATGCGATGCTTATTGTATTGCTCAAAATAACGAGCTTGCCTCAGCCGTGCTTGCTCCACTTTGTCCTTGACCCTTTCAAGATCTTCCGGTCGCTTCTGCAGCATTATAGCTCTTCGTGCTATTAGCTCTTCTTCGGAAATCATATCAACTTGATCGGGAAACATGAAAGTCGCTTCTGTAATGTCAAATGGAAATAATGGTTCCACTCCGTGTGCGATATAGTAGGGAGTATAACCTGTTGATTTTTGTACCGTAACACGTTCAGCCCATAAAACAAATCGGAGAATTAATGGCCATATTGATAAGTCGCCTTCACAAGTCTTGACTATTGCTTCCCTAACATCGAGATGTCGTTTTTCAATCAAGCCGTTTGCCTGCGAATTATATCCCGAAATTCTGATGTGGTAGATTCCATATTTTTCCGCCAAGTAGTTCACGGCTTTAACCCAAGGTGTACCATTGTCTGTCACGATAATAGCCATAGCTCCCCATCGCGACATAACATCCAACAGAAATTCTCCTATAACCGTATGGTTTTCCGACGCTACAGCCAGAGCTTCAGGCATTCCCGAAAGTGAACATCGTAGATGAAGACAGAGATGTTTTCCCCCTTTTCCTTTGGGCATAAAGAAAGTATCCGCGTGAACCTTGACAAAAAGCGACAATGGACGAGCTACCGTTGGCGGAATGAGGTTCTTTACCCTAGACTGTCGCTGACATATATCGCAGGTCTTCAAGTACCACGTAAGATCATTACTGATGTTAGGCCACCAAAAACGCTTCATGAGCCTATTCCACACAGTGAAATAAGACTTATGTCCTAAGTTATCATGTACTTCTTGAAGTATCCGAAGCCTATCTTCTTGTTGTACCACTTGTTTATGTTCACCATCATCGGACCTTTTCCATAGCTTTCCGTCCAGTATGAAGAATTGCCTTACTTTCTTGAGGAAGCGGTCATACTCCTTTCTTGTGCGAATCCATGCGGGTCTTTCGGGGTCGCCTAGAAATTCTTTGACCTTCTTTAATTCCTCATCCATGTCAGCCCCTCTGTCGGAAACTGGTAACTTAAGCGTTGTAGTAATTTCCGCACGGTGAGGTATCGATTTAGCTGCAATAAGTACCATAGCCTTGTAAGACAATGACGATCCTGGTATTTTCTTCTGTACCATGGACATGTGAGTGAATTTCCGATCGTCATTTTTGTTTAAGACCCAGATTCCGAAGCCGCATGCCCTGTCGATCCAGTCTTCTACTTCTTCTTCGGAATCTTCTTGAGGATCTAATTCTGATCGTCTCCTTCTTGACAGACCGTCTGGTGAATGTGATTTTCCAGGGACGTGTTCTAGCTTGAAGTCAAACAAAAGTATGGCGGCTATCCAGCGATTTATCGTAGCATTAGGTTGTATATCGGGGTTGTTTAACATTCCCTTGAGGTAACTCGCATCAGTCCTGACTATCAAGTTTTCCACTCCAACCAGGTATATCCGATACGCTCTAAGGCTGCGAAATAGGCCATATAACTCGATCTTGGCTTGTGAGTATCTTGATTCTCTTTCGTTCCAAGTTATAGAACCAAACCGCGCAGGATGTTCCTTTCCGTCTTCTTTAACCTGAGATAAAATAAAACCCACGGCTATGTTGCTTGAGTCCACCTCCATTATTATCTGTCCTTCGGATTCATAGTCCAATGCCGTTAATGCTGGAGACTGAATTAAGAGACGCTTTAAACTGTCCATTGCTTCTTGTTCTCTTTGTCCCCATGTGAATTCAACGTCCTTCTTTGTTAGTTCAGTTAACGGTCTTGAATGCATTGCATAATCTTTAATAAAGATACGCATTACACCCAATGTTCCCAAGAATGAACGAACTTCTGTCAAGTTTTCACAAGGTTTCCAATCCCTGATAACTCTGACTTTTGACTCATCAACCGTCCTTCCTTGGATGCTGCACATATGGCCAACAACATTAATTCTTGGCACAGCCAAAAAGGATTTCGAGGCATTGAAGGTTCCTCCAGCATGCTGTATTCTTTGAATAATGCGATGTACATTGTTCAAGTGTTCCCAGACAAATCTTCTGATACCAGGGTTTTCGGAAATCGTTTCATAGACCCCATTCTCATCTTGATAATAAGATCGTGGTCCTTTGACCGGTACATCGTCCACAAAAGGTGCCGTAAATTCAGGAATCTCAGGCTCCAAGATAAATGACACATCTCCCTGTTGTACTTGAACCGAATTTGTAAATCCTTGTGGTAGACGGGTCAATCTCAGGTTTCCGATAGGCGAAGAGAACGTAGTATAATCTCTTGAATCTTGATGAAGAACCCGATGGTCAAATCCTACGAACAAATCAAACATGGCATAGATAGTTCTTCCACCGAAAGATTCCGCATAAAGTTCTACAACTGGCGGTAGAGCTGAGTCTTTTATGGTTACTGCATTCAACCTTCTCAGGTCATGCACCACCCGTATTGCTCCGCTTTTCTTTGGCACATATAAGATCCTGGACCGATAAGGTGAACTAGAAGGTTCATATACTTTGCTTGCGACTTTATCTTGAAAAATTCTCGTGACTTCTTTAGCGATGCCTGGAGGTATCGGTATCGGTTTTTCCGCCCATGGTTCATGTGGTACAACGGGTATCTTTAGAGGTTCAAAATAGTCTTCCCTGAAGGCACCTTTCTCCATCTCATTCCAGGCGAATCCCATCTCATGTTCTTTAATGATCCATTGAACTAGACGAGCTTCATCCGGTGTCAAGAAGCCATCTTCATTTATGTTCCAGGCGTCCATTCGTTCTTTAGTATAGCGTATTCCTGGTTCAATATGGTCCACTTTAAAAGGTAACGGTTTCATATTAGCCAGAGGATCCGATGGAATTCTTCTAATAACACGATATTCTTCGGGAAGTGTAGTTGACACAGGAAACGTCCGTCTTGCCACAGGTTTATATTTCTTCCTGGCTTTTATTATTAATGCTCTTTGTTGAAAAGAGTAAGCATAAGTCTTCTGTAAACATTGGCCGATAAATCTAGCCGAAACTTCAAAATTAAAATTAGTAGGGTATATTTCATGGTATGATGATCCCCTTTCATCATCTATTCTTGCCGCAAATAAGGGAGTTATAAATCGTCCAAATGATAGTGCTGAAGGAATATCCTTCTCTTGCTGTTCATGTCGTTTCTTGTGCACTATATTTAACATGAACATCTTTCCCGACCATTTTAATTCAGTCGGGATTCTGGAAAATCCGCTAACTCTTTTTCGGAAACCTTGTTCCTGGGCTGAGTTGGAATAGTAACCACTTTTTGCGTGTTGGGGCAAGTCAAAGTAATTTCCTGGTCGCCATTTGTATAATCCCTAGTAGTGCATCCAGTATACACAAAGAACGGTCGTCCTATCAGAACTTGAAAAGGGGCTTTATCCACGACATGTACTTGAAAATAGAGTTCAAGGCTTCCAATAGTGATTTTAAGGTTTTCACACATTCCATCCGTTTGCGATAATTCTGTGTTGGCAGACTCCATATATATTTTCCTTTCTGGGTTTATATTGTGAGACAGTTTTCTCCATATGCGCTTGTCCATTGCCATGATTTCCGATCCTTGGTCCAAGACACATTCCGCCGTGAATTCACCGTTTAGCAACGCGGGTATCACCCTGAGTTTCATAAGGGGAGAAGCCGTCAAAAGGACTCTATCCGATGGCCCATTTTCCGAAGCAAATTGTAGCACATAAGACCCTTCATTTTCTTCGCCATGGACATAGCTAACCGTCGGAATTCTCTTTGGTGTAGTTGTTTCCTTGAAATATTTCCGAAGTTCTCCAGAAATAGCCAACAACTCTCTTTGAGAAATAGTAATTTCTGCATCCAAAGATTTTGATATGACTTTCTTAAGAAGATCCAGATTTTCCGCTCCTGAGGTGAATCGGTACTGGGGTCCTTTAGCCGGTTCAAATCTTACATGTGCTTCTGGTATTGTCTTTTCCGATTTCCTTTCGCAATCACGACTTCAGGGACTTTTTCATAAGCAGATGAGTTTTTGCCTGGTCCAGGTTTGTCTTGGGGCGAAGACCTTGTCTTCAGATAAACCTCACTGATTTCTTCGTCGACTTCTTCGAGTTTACTGGAAGAATTAAACAAGGTTTCAGCCGTAGTACAGGAAAACATCATCGTGGTAGCTGGCGACAGGTGAGGGGGTACATCTCGAGCACGTTGCAGTTTGAGGATGTTTTCAATCCTTTCTTTTATTGTTCCAGTTCCATTGATCCAGTCGCCGTTAGCCATTGTGAATCTACCATTCGGTCCTTGTTTGATGATTCCCTTGTTTATAAATTCATCCGGCAAGTTGCAAGACCTCATAATATGATTAATGTCTCCGCAAAACAAGCAACCAGGGCGTGGCGCGGAGTGGAACGATACATAGGTCTTTCTTGCGTCGGAAAAGATGTATTAGGTTGGCCTTGCATAAACATCTTTATTGATCCTAATTCGATGTCATTTTCCTTAGCATGAGCTCAAGAGCAGTTTCTTCGGTTTTCGTCCGTTCACGAGGTGTGTCTTCAAGGCCATACCTGTCAGAATAAGCGTTATCTTGAAGAACATATCGAGCCGCTCGATTAACTTGAAGATAATCATGAACCAGGCCCGGTTTCCGCTTCGGGTCTTCAGCCGTTAATTGAGTAAGAACCTTCGCCCTGAATTCTTTTGGAAGACCTAGAACATAGTTTCTGTTGATGTCGTCTCTTGATGATAATTGCTCCTTCTCCAGATAAGTAGCTATAATCATGAATTCACAATGATATTCTGCTAGAAGTTCTTGATTATCCATGGGTTTGCTCGAAAACTTCTGTATTAATTTATGCAGATCGTTGACTGAGTATTTGTAGAGCGAATCCAACCCAGGGAAATATTCCAGTAATATTTGTTTATTCTCCTTCCAGGATTTGTTTTCATCTAGAATATTCTTCCATGTTTCGTGGTATCGGTAATCCACATACCACAGGGTTTTTGTAATCCGTGTGATATCCGATGTGTCTCCCCTGTCTTTGCATAATTCCTCGATGTCCTCTAGGTATCGATGTAAAGGAGTAGTGGGTCCTGTAAACGATGGAGCATCTTTTGAGTTGCGATTTGGGTAAGGCTTGACTTTGGGCGCCACGGTTTGAACTTCAAAAGGGTTTGCTTCGATTCCGTGATCCATTTCCGATATATGGCTGAGTACTGAAGATATTTGGCTTCCTGACGGTGTCGGTCTTTTCCTTCTTCTCTTGATGGGTGCTTCAGGAGGTTGTAGGGGTATAGCAAATTCTGCAGCAAGTTGACGAGTTATCCGACGGTCTGGAACAGACGGATCTATTGTGAACTGTAGACCCTCGCGGTGGGCTCCACGTTGTGAGGTGCGAAGTTGGGTTGGACTGGTCTGAAAAGCCTGTCTCTAAAGTTCACAATGTGCGAAGGCAACGTGTGTACAACAATAGCACGTTGAAAAGGTTTTACTTGTTTTAAAACAAGGAGCTTCCAGTGTACGAGGTTTAAACAACGGTTTCCGATGCGAACTGGTATGGTGTGTGTAGGTAGAATTTAACCCTGAAGGAAGCTGGAGAAGTACAGAGATATTCTACTCCTTAAATACCCGTCTGGTTGCCATGCCCAGATCGTACCATATCCATCCACGAAGATCCGACCGCCCGTGCTGACTTTATCTCGTCGGAAACCATGCTGCACTACAGCATGCTTCATATCTTGGCCACAAATATCCTTATCTTCGGAAACCAAGCCCAAGCACAAGAGATCTTCCTGCGACCGGATCAACTCCATGTTCTCCCCTAAACACACATCTCCTCCGACCCTCTTTCCACACCTATGTCCCTTGTGTTTGTATCGAGATACTTCTGCTTTCTGCTACCACACGCTTGCATGTCGTCGGAAACCCCTGCATATCGTCGGAATCCGTTGCCATATTTGTCCCATGTCGTATGTACGAGTATTTCCATGTGATTGACTCCCTTGTGGGTCCATAGTTACATCAGATTGTTAATATTGATCTGATGTTGTCGGCATCAGAAGTCCAATATTGCTCTGATGCTGTTATCTTTCTTGATCTGCCATTGAGTTGTAATAACATCTTGAGTCTTCCTTGTGCTTGTCTTCTTGTTTCATCATGTACATATTTCATATCTTCGAATAAACTTGCATCTTCATATCTTAGACTTCATATTTCGTGCTTCTTCTTGTTCCTTCAGTTTCCGATAGTAGTTTCCGATCGTTATGGCGGATATGTCGCTTCTTGTGTATCTATGTTCTGAACCTTATGGTTTTTCATGTTTTCACGAGGGGCCAGCCCCAGCCCCTCACAGCGAAGTACGGGGAGTCAAGACTAACTGGTGGCCTCATGTGTGTATGGTGTACTCATAGTGTATGCTATGGCTTCCATTGTATCCCTGCAGCAGAGGGGTGCAATGACGTATTCTCAGCTCTCTACATGCGCTGGGAAACGGCGCCAAAAATGATTGTGTACGACTTCGCTTGCGCCCTTCAACCATACTGTATGGCACGGGAACCAGAATATTTTGAAAACACACTATTTGTTATTGATACATTTCATAGCGCGGGCCATACAAAATGCGGCCATGCAGCCTTTCTCTCAACTTACTGCGAGGCTAATCCGGAGCTCCTGAAGATAAATTCCAGCGCGGCGGAGTGCGGAAATAGCGGAATCAAACGTATTCGGAAGTCAGTCAGCTACATGTCACAAGATCGAGCTGTTCTTTTCACTAAGGTCTTTATTTCTATTTGGAATCGACTTCGCATACAGAAGATGGAGAGAGTAAGTAAATAGTCAGTAATGTATATTAGACTCAGCAACTGCTTTGAATAAACAGTTCATTCTTATGGTGGCCTAAAAATGGCACGCATGCACAGGATCATCGATCAGAGGGGACGGTTTGGGGACAGTAAATGTGTACAGTCGACATACCGTTCCTAGTGAGCGGCGTGCACACACATGATCACCGTTCACTGGGAACGGTGTGGGGCATACGGTCTACATACCGTTCACTGGGAACGGTGCGCGCATACGTGCAACATACTGTTCACTGGGAACGGTATGCGTGTACGGTCGACATATCGTTCCTAGTGAACGGCATGCGTGTACGTTTGACATACCGTTCACTGGGAACGGTATGCGCGTACAATCGACATACCGTTCACTGGGAACGGTGCGCACATACGTTTGACATACCGTTCACTGGGAACGGCATGCACATACGGTCGACATACCGTTCACTGGGAACGGTATGCGTGTACGGTCGACATATCATTCCTAGTGAACGGCATGCGTGTACGTTTGACATACCGTTCACTGGGAACGGTATGCGCGTACAGTCGACATACCGTTCACTGGGAACGGTGCGCACATATGTTTGACATACCCATCAGTAAAAAGTCGCATATAGTACAACCAATTGGGTCAAGTCCAACTGGTTGTCATATGTTGTACCTAGCTTATAAATAGCAACAAGCATCGGTTCCGCTTACTTTGTTCACTAATTATTGGACTTCACTCACGGCTTCTAACAATAATTGGATTTAGATGAATTCATGTAGCAATTCTTGTACTTTAATATATGTGGTAGTTAAATTATTGGTGTAAAATATAACATAAGTTGCAACTTGACTAGGCTCTGAGCTTCCTGACGTCTAGAGTGATGCGGGGGAGGCTCGCCGCTCAAGATATTGATCGGAAGCGGTATGAATTCATTGGACAAAAAAAAAGTACTACTACAGGTCTGCATACCCTAGCTCATCTATGTCCCAGTCTCTCTCGTCTTCCCCGTCTTCCGGACCAAGGACGCCATCGAACATATGGTCCGGGTTGTTGTTGTCAGAGTCATTACTCTGGCTATCGACACTGCTAGAGTCAGAGTCACTTGCGGGAGCAGCCTCTTCGTCCGCGGACTCTGAGCCGGGATCAGAGCCATGTGTAGCTCGCCATTGATCCTCCACATCTCTTTCAAGGTACATTTCATCCGGATCGCTTTCATGCTCCATGACATCATTTTGAGGAGAAACTGGCTGCGAAGTAGTATACCCCACAGAGTCGCTTGTATGTCGATCTTCGCAAAACCTGTTTGTGGCATCACGAGTGCTCACATGGCCGACTCCGCCTCCTCGAAATCTCATAAATATATCTCGATCGACAAATCTACATGCCCACAGTTAGGTCACAGTAAATAAAGGCGCAACTTAATGTAGGACTTACTGCATAACATAATAGAAGTTGTAGTCTGTTCCGTCTGTGTCCTCAGGCCGGGCAGTAGCCGAGGGAGGAAGTGAGTTGGCATCGTACCCATCCTTATACACTGGCAGAATGTGAACGCCTCGAATAATGTGTGCTGGATCGAGAAACCCAAAGGCTGGAGATGCGGAGGGATCAGTGTCGTTATGGGGCACGAAGCCAACACGATGTAGCCGCCTAGTTGACCATCCAGTTGGCCGGGTAGGACTGGGATCAATTCCGTACCACCGAATCCACACGAAATCCATTGAAACTGGTTCAGACAGAGAAGGATGACGAACAAACGCGTGGAATACTCCAAGAATTTGTGCATACCAATACGGATGCGGCCCCCCATCGTGAGCAAGGAGCATAATATTGGCGTGGGTGCGGGGATTGAGGGAATCTTGATTCCTCCGCATGTCATACGATGTATAGTTCACACGTAGAACTTTGTGACAGAAAATCCGGTCCTTGACAAAGACGACCTTTGAGCGTTCAAGGTCTGTAAACGGACGGTCATCTCCGTCATACTCATTGCCAAGGATACGGTTGAGAAGATGGTCTTTGAGCTGATCGAGAAATCCCTAGCATACAATGTCAGTAAGGGCAAGATCATAGAAAGGGAGGGAACAAACAATTAATGCAGGGTCATCCTGATTTTCGCCAAGCCATGCAGACAGCTCGAGGGGGTTTTTGGTGTTATCCGACATCTGATAATGTTTTTCTGGCGATGCTGGAGGGAGTTTTTCGTCTACTGCAAAAGGAAGTGTGGCACTTGTCTTTGCGCGCACTCGTCGACGCTTAGCAACAGGTGGCCTGCAAGGCTGTCGATTCAGACGCTGTCGGATGTTGAATAAGACACGCTCTCGATGTGTATGCTTCGCTATCCCTATGGCATATTTCCCTTTATGTACACGGCTGTAAAATTTCTTGATGCGGCGGTGTTCGAGTTCTCCCTAGTGAAACTTATCAGTACACATGAATTACTGTTTGTCTGAGAAACTTACAGTCTGAGTACTGGTACCATCAGTTGTACCGTATAGCCGGATAAATTTGGGATAGTCACCCAATGCATGGAGTTTGTATGTTGACATATTGAATTTACGAATCTTAGGGCCGTTCGATGATGCTAATGTTTGTATGCCTTTCTTTGCTAAAGCAGCCTTCCGTCGTCCTCGAGCCGCTTCTTCCGAAGGAAGTTCCTTTGTTAAATACTTCGAACATGTCACTGACTCGAACTTTCGCAACAATGTCCCTAAGCGTGACGCAGATGTCTTAAGATCATTGAGTGTAGTTTCAGTGTGAAGTCGCAGCTTGGCTAGTGAATGCCACGTGTTGAGTTCAAACAGCAGATCCATGATGATCGTGTTATCTTCTTTGTCGTCCAATAAACCTTCAAACGCCGGAATTGCACACTGTATCATATGTCAGTCTCAGTTTCTCCATCATGCGTATCCGACCATACCTGAAGAAGGTCTTCGTAATCTCTTGCAGCAAGCTTCTTCATTGCAGATACATTGGATGTGAACTTCCTGATAGTATCGCGTCCAAAAGTCGTCATTTTACGGTATCTGCAATATATAACATTATAATAAATAAGACGCAGCACCTGCCATGATATCACGTACCGAAGATTAAGTGTCTGGATGCCGTCACCACCCTGAGCATGGAGTATGCGAATAAGGTGTATAAATACGGCCTTCCATACACCAAGCTCGAACTCATGGAGTAAGTCGGGAGCGAATAAAGCAAAGAAGTTGAATCCAAGCTCAAGCAACTTCTCCGAAAATGCGTTCTAGATGCTGGTTAGCCTTCAGTATTCTCGAGAATTATGCATATCATACAAGACTTGGAGTTAGGGACTTAGGTCCCAGCAAATGCGTGACCGCAGCCGATGTAATCTTTTCGCCCTCTTCATAGATCCAGCGACGTGCGAGCTTGATGTCATACTGTTGGCGTTTGCTATCGACTCGTTCGCGGCATTCGCGCTGTCGCATGTCGCTTACAGAACCCATTTTATGAATATCGCACATTGCGACTAGGCACCTTGGGCACGGAAACTCGCCGAGGTGCTTAATGCATGAGAGTAGGACTCTATAAATAAGATATGTGAGCAAACTGTCAGCCAAAGATCACAAATATACGTACTTTTCATTATAATCCGCCCCGTAAACAAAGAATCGAATGAAAAGCCGTCTAATGATCCCATCAGGGAACTCGAGAGGTATGCCTTTTGTATAAGCTTCTATGACATTGTCGTCCAGAATTAAACTCCAGACGGCTTGCATGAGATCACGTCGAAGATGGGTCAGAACTTCAGCTGTTGCGGCTACTCCATACGCTGCTTGGTAGGCATCTTGTATTGCGTCATCAAGCTGATCAGACTAGATTAGATACAGAAGGAGAATATAAAATAAACTCGCACCTTTGGAATGTACGCAAGGTGATGAGCCGCAAATGATGTCGGTTTCGCTCGCTCATACTTTGACTGATTTCCAGCAAAAAGATACACAGGCCACATTGAAGCGGTACCAAAGGACGTTAAATGCGTGGAATCCGACCACAGCATGACGCCAGCAATGACTGGCTCGAGGTCGTCAACTCGTTCTTGAGTACGGAGTTTCTCTTGTTCCTGAAGATACGCATCACTGTTGTAAAGTTCTGAGAATAATCGAATAGGCGGGGCGTCTGGGGCTTGCTGCCAATATTCCTCAAAGGGTGCGACATGAAATTGTTCGGCGGCCTGTTCTGTAAATGCCCCTTTCACGACTTCCACAAGACTTCGATACATAAGACCTTTGACCTCGTATTTAGGTGCCAGGGGTTCGGGAGGATAGCTTCCCCTTGAAGGAGGAGGCAGAGAGATTGGAACCGATGTGGATATCCACTTCTCGTTTGGATGAAGTGCTGAGCCTGACATGGCATTATGCTGGTCGAGCTTTCTTCCTTCTCTTTCGGCATCGAAGTTGTGGAGATCTTCTGGCTTAAATTCGGGGTCGAGGAGGACATCGTGGACTAGAGAGTTGAGTTTACCCGCTGACGTAGAGCTCGAACCCAGATACTGCCAATTCATGAGTAAGTGTGTCGATTTGTTTGAGAACGGCGCGTATGAAGCGCTGTCTGGACCACTTGGATCATGTTCCACAAATGGCAGTGACTGGGCGTTTTCAGAAGTATTCTTGCCGGTGAAGTTAGGCGAGTCGGCAACGGAAGAGAGTGTGAACATATCATCAGGTGTAATTGATGGCAGTCTGCCCTTGTAAACACGATAAATTCCATAGCTATTTACATTTGTTCGGAAATCAGGCGCTATGGGCTGTTGTATTGCAATAACAGGATCTGGGGCTGGCTGTGGAAGAGATGTGGGCTCGAGGACTGGAAGCTGGGGTGGAGGTGGAGGGAGTATGTCTCGAAAGCGCTTGGGCAATCGAGCATTCCGTTTGGGTCGACCAGAAGCGTGTACCTGAGGAGCTACCTCGGCAGAAGACTAGTTGAGCAGTCATATCAGTTATATGTCTATTACAATTGTTTACTAGCACGCACCTGATTTGCTGCATCTTTAACAACATCCACCGGTTGCAAGAGCTCCTCCCGCTCCTCCCTATCGACTTCAGGTAGATTTGACACATATGCTTCGTGTTGTGTGGACTCGTGTTGTGTAGATTCAGCTTCTTCTGGTAAGGGTATGCTCTCTTGACGAGTTTCTTGGTTGACGTTTGCGTTGGGTACAGGTCGGGGCCGCAGTCCGCGCTTAGAGTAGAGGGTGCATTGGGGCCGATGCCCAGCGAGGGCTCGGCTGCTATCAAATGGCTTTAGACAGCCACCACATTTTAGGCCCATGAGAGTAAAACAGACAAGAGTGAGGATGAGGTGATAATTCCGGATGAAATTCATCACAGAGAAATGACGGGAGACGGTGGCATGAGGGCTTAGCGCTTAATGTGCCTAACTTAGCGTGTTTCGACGGACGCGTCGGCTGCCACAAGCCCTTGCCAAACAAATATACAAACAACCCAACCGCGTCCGACATGTTTTACTTGCTCTTTACTGCCATGGCCGACAACACCATCGATACGGGTACCATTCTTGAGCAACAGATTAGGGAGGATTTGGAGAAGGGGACTTTAACACAGTATGTTTCTCCTCTTTCTAAGTACATTATGAGCTAATCCAACTAGAAATGGGCCTCTTGCTCGTCTCTGTAAGGCAACGAGGATCTTTCCAGCAGTTGTAAACCCCTTTGCCTCCATGGCCAGGGTTATCAACGCTGGCAGGCAGGCAGAACCTGATGACAAAAATCTGTATGTACAGTCCATCACTTCTGTGCATATACTCACATATATCCCATGTAATCCGCAGTCCCACAACAGAAGAAATCTACCAGTTTTCGAAGATGAAGGAGATATCACCGCTATTCGAAGCCGCTATTAATGCATGCGGCGAGAACCATGAGCATATATCCGTGCTCACCAAACTAGTGAGTTGGGAATGCATATACATATGTGTGCTAACTAATGATTTTAGCTTGATCACGCTGTTAAATGCGGTCGTCAAAGCGATACCAAAACGCTGAAGTCCGCCATTATCTCATTTCTGGCAAGGCTGAAGGAAGATGTTGAAGATGCCGAAGGAATCAAGGAAGAATTGCCCAAGAGTGTCGCACGCGGGTGGGCTCACACACATACATCGAGCCTGCTCTGCCCTTGGAAGCATCGACCGGAATACCTCAATAATCCCATGTACGTTAAGCCCCGACCTCCTGTTAGTATTCCTTCTGACATTTCATACAGGGCTTTCATCGAAGGAGCACGCGACGGGACTATCTCAATATACTTGCATGAGCTGCCAACCTTCCTGTATGAGGAAGGTCTGCTGTATGACCCCAATGATGGTGATGAGTTCACCGGGCTCTTCTTGGGTCCTCTTGTTATCGCAGTGAGTAATGTTATGTTTCACTGTTCATATGCTTACTTCTTCACTGCAGTCCTGGCGCCATATCTTTACAGGTCCGTTGACAGCTTGGAGCCCTTCAATGCCGATAGGGAAATGTCGCGCGCGAACCCATAGAATTCACATTACAGGACGCTCAATTGCATATACCTGTGTACAAGTATGTATTATTTCCAGACATGTTGTTCATTACTCATATTGTTTCTAGGTTCGGTTTGCCCTGTCCGGCCAGGATAAATGGTCAACAGTTGATATCGACTTCAACTACGTCAAATTTTTCAATCACATTGTGAACATGTTTGAGCGAGATCCGAAGGATTTCTGGGTCAAGGACACTTTAAAGTGGCTCCGAAAGTACGTGTTTTATTTATTTATGTGACTACTGACTACAATAACATACAGAGGCGTCCCTGGCCTGCACGCACTGCTTAGTGCAGATCCCAACTCGGATTCGGATTCGGGCCCCTGTGATGACGAGCTTGAGTCAGATGCTGACGAGGTTGATTTGGCCCAGAAGCTTGCTGCCCAGCGTGCTTCAAAGCCATACATATGCATCTTCGATCGCCGTCGCAAACTAGCAAAAACCGCCCCAATTGAACACCCGCCTTCCACAGAGCCGACCACGGATGAACCTCCTCGAGCATTGGTTAAACCAGACCCCACTGCCAAATGGGTTGCATCACCAGCCCGCTCTGTCCCTCTTGCAGACGTAACGAACATCAACCGCCCACACCCAGCAACGCCTTCCGCAACTCTGCCGCAAGTCGATGCGGTCGTGTTATCAACATCAGCGACTGCTACCAGCGGAACTGGTAAACGGAGGACGGAGGACAATGTAAGTGTATGGCCTGAATATTATTCTTGTACTCACATTAATTATATCTTTAGATACTCTCGGACTTCGACTCCATGTCCGAGCTCTCAGACTTGTCAGACCGTTCGACGCTGCTGCCTTCACCAATCCCTCGTAAGCCTGCTAAGAAGTCAAAACTTACAGCTGCTGCTTCTAGGGCGCCTCGTCGATCCTCTCGTCGTCTCTGATTATCTCTTCAATGTGCCGCTTTCAACTTGCTTTGCTTTGTAATGCTTTGAACTCTATGTATACCTATTGCTGTCTTTTGTGCTATGTTGTCTTGCTGCTCTTCTGTTTGTACTCCTCGTGTAATAGATACTATGTGTAAATGATAACTATATTTTGTGAAACTTCATGGCTACGGTGTGATTTCGCAATGATTGTCTGAGGTCATGATCCAAAGTAAGGAATTTTTCAAAAATCTAATATATGTGAATATACAGAAAAAGATCACAAAATCTTGACATATATCCTCTGCGCAGAATATATTGGCATATATCCTCTGCGCAAAGTATATGCCAATATATTCTGCGCAGAGGATATATGCGAATATATTCCTCTCAGTCATCTATAATGAGCGGACTTGGATGACAAAGTCACGTGTTTGAGCCGTCACACGCGCTTACGCGTCCTCATCTCTTCTACGTTTCTCTGTTTAGTACTTCCACCCTCTCCCACCATGTCTGACTCAACACCTCTTGCTGAAATGGTCCGCATCCTACGGGAAAGCCATGACAAGTATGAAGTGTGAGTTTCTTTATATTACTCTTAAATCACAGCTAATGTTCCTTTCAGTATGATAGCCTTGGACCCCTTTTTCAGGAAGGCTGGGTGGATAACACGATCAATCCACCCATACACCGACATTGAATGTGTACTGGGCTATGAACCACCGTAAGTGTCTCCTAACATTGTGATACCTTCCAAGCTTACAGAAAATAAACAGAACCTCCGGCCCCGAGATCAAGATATATGAAATGATTGTCGCTTTGCATCCCCAATTCATTGACCTACTGGACCTATTTTATAAGGAAGACGATGATTCTTGCGCATATAGCGAGTTCTTGTCTCATGTACGTTGTTTCTTATCACTTTGCCTGCATATACTCACCATTTCCTTGATATATGCAGATGAGACACCGAATGAACGGCGCCCGGAACACCGACACAAGCCTTTTCAAGGCAAACATCCTCGACTTCTTGCCGGATAACTCGTATACGCCTATTGCAAGTAATCGATTGAAGGATCTTAGGGGGTTTCATCACAAGGTGACCGCTCGTGCACTTTGTCTGCTGAGCATGGTTGAAGATTTTGACAAGGATCCCATGTACGTGATCCCATTCTTTTTTTCTTTTCTCTGATAATATCTGCAACCCACAGAATCTTCATGAAGCAAGTCGAGAATGGAAGCATTAAGCTTCGAGTGAAGGACCTGCCGTCATTTATGTACCCAGAAGGTACATTATATGACGCAAATAACCTGGACAAAGGCCTTTGTAAGTCTGAAATAATCATCAAGGTACGAAATTTACTATAGGCGGCAAGTAATTAATACTAACCGTGCACAGGGTCTCCGTCTCGTGTATACAGGACCATCATCCACTGACGACGGGCGCCGCGCTCAAACAAAACCAAGTCAAGCCGAAATGCATGGCATGCGCGCTGTTACTGGAAGAACAGTTGCCTATGTCGCATGTCATGTATTTATGATATTTTTATTTTCAACAAGTCGCTAACTAAATTTTCAGATTTACTTCTCTCTGTCTAGCTCGCCTAACTGGGAGACAAAAATCGGCAAATTCAACCTTCAACATTTCTTTACGGTTATTGTCGACTACTTCGAAAGGGATCCGAAAGACCCCTGGGCAATTGACACCTTACGGTTCCTAACCAAGTAAGCATAGTCACTTTATTATCATCTGTTACATTGATTATGGAGTATGTGTAGTGCTATACCCGCGCTCAAGCAGGCAACAAAGCGTAAACACACCGAAGCATCAGACTCGGAGGACGATAGCGACATAGAAGACCCGTCCGGGGTAATGAAAGCTCGTGCGGCTAAACGTGCAGCCGAAGCCGAAGCTGCAGCTGAAAGGGGACTGGAACATCACGAAAGAGAAGATGGGGAACGGGATGGCATGCAGGTACGTTTGTGATACTGAAGCGCAAGTTCTCAGCTAATGAGTACAGGGTACTGGCAATGAGTCCGAGACTCAACAGGAGCCGCCTACACGCGAGAGGCCGCCCTCAAACCCAGCACCCACCCCTCCCGCCAGCTCTCCTAGTCGGGCACTTAACACCCAAGTGCCCGACCAGGATACCGTCCCACCGTTGCAGCCTCCTCCGATGCCACTTGGGGCGCAAGACCTCAACATACTGCCTGTTCAGCAACAAGAAGTTGCAAACGTGGACAACGAAGGTGAAGACGAAATCGACCCGGAAAACGTTCGGTCGCATGGAAGAGGTTACCTTCGTGGTCGTGGTCGTGCCCGTGGACGCGCCCGTGCAGGCCGTGGAAGGGGTAAGGTCGTTAAGTAAGCATAGTCATCTTGTTGTCATTGTTCTCTCGTCTACTGGCTGTCGTCTGCCTGCTCTTGTCTGCCTGCTCTTGTCTGCCTGCTCTCGTCTACCTGCTCTCGTCTGCCTGCTCTCGTCTACCTGCTCTCGTATCGGCTCTCGTGTGCTGTAATGATTTCAATGCTACATGTACCTATAATAACCACTGAATACATCTGATATTACAATTACAACACATGGTGTGAATGTCTATTGATGAGAACACATTGCGTGAATGTTATAATCTAATAAGCGATTGTATTTTTGTACAAGTTATAATGAATAGTATTGGTAGAACATGTTACAAGCAGGACAATTCTGGGGCACTATAGTAATGTTTATTGAGTTACATTTTTCCGATTATTGTTTAAGTACAATACTTAAGTAAAATAAATTCGAAAACGCTTTCTGGCATTTGACAAACGGACAATGGCGCTTATATAACCAATTGGACGGGTATGTAACTAATTGGAGGGGATTGCATGACATGCGACTTTTTGCCGATGTAGAGCTGTATAAACTCTGAAACTCAATTCATTATCGAAGTTTGCCAGCGTAAGTGGTTTCACGGAAACATGTCCCCGACCCATCATAATATGTTCTGGTCAATATTTTTAGTGATCATGATTTTGCGAGTCTATGCCCTATACGGGCGATCCGCGGTGATCTTGACTGTGTTAATGCTATTCTGGGTGGTCCAAATCGTAACCTCGGCGGTGGGGCTTCGTTCAGGTACCAGTGAGTAGGTTGGCGCGCAAAGCAATCATCCTTTTGCTAATATCTAAGAAATTTAGTGGCGGAGCTACCGCCTATGTTAACTGGTTTGCCATCCTATCTTGTAGCCTAAAAGATAAATCTTACACTAATTTGGTAGGTTGTATCCTTACAGGAAAGGGACCTCTATTGCGTAGGCTAAAATTTCTACGTTTCCCTTTCTACTATACTGATAGTATGGTGTGGTTCTCTAGCACTTGTCTGGGTTGGCCCCCTAGTAACAGATACTGTAATATTCGGCCTTACACTGTGGCGTACGCGTATGTATCTCCTGAACTCAGGGAAGGTGCCGTACGTTGTCATATACTGTGCTCTTTAACATATCCATTAAGCCTTACGTGTATACTGGCAGGACCATCCATATATTTGTCCGTGATGGCTCGGCATACTTTCTTGCCATCTTTATGGCCAACTTATTGAACACGCTGTTGTATTTTGTGGGCGGCCTACTAAAATACTTTGTCTCCAATTACTCATTCATCTTTAGCTCGCAGAAAGCGATCTCAAGGCCATCGGTGCCTCATTCAGTCAGCTTCTTACGGCTGTTATGGTCTCGCGTATCGTCCTCAACCTACGCTCACAAAATGCATGGACCAATCCACACGACACTACAGCTTCTTCACTAAATGGCTACGCTGGAAGATTCACCGGAACAGGGTTCCAGGCGACATTCTTGACTCGTACAATTAGCGACCTTGCTCCCCCAGACGGGCGCGCTTGCAATTGCACCATCGATAACATCGAAGGATCATATCTAGATTCCGATATGCCAATGTCTACGATGGAGATAAGGCGCAAACTGGATTCAATAACTTGCAGCGTCTAGACTTAATAGTTGTGATGTCCAGCTTTCTTTTCCATTATTCCTGTATTAATACAGTGGAATCCCTTATTATATAATACCAGACAGACTACGGAACGAAGTAAGACCATTGTATCAACGGTAAGACTAAAGAACGCGTCGAGAGTTCCTGTTATAGTATAAACGACTTCCACTTCATTCAATTTATGGTATATGAGTCCCTATAAGTTACAAAAATGAGAAAAGAAATAGTGTTAAGTAAGATCTATGATATCATCCGAATACGTCACTAAGTGTTTCCCTTTGCTACTACTAAGCCGACTGGAGACTGCTAGAGTGGATGTAGAACTGGTCGAAGACGTCTTGGACGCTGCCCTGGCTTGGGCGCGCGCTCGTGCGGCGAGCAATGGCGGGAGCTTCCGCAGGTTGGTAGTGGGCGTCGAAATATCTGAGTCCGAGTCCGATATCTCTATGACGTTGCACGCCGGCTTGATAGACAGTCGGGAGGTTGAAGTTGAAGGAATGGGAGAGGGAGACTGAGGGCGCCTAGTATCTTTGGACGCAGTGTGCGATGTATACTTGCGGGGAGATTTATGCTGACGACCGGTATGCTCTGATTCGGAATGAGATGACGCAGGTGTATAAGATTTTCTTTTCGATGGTGACGATAGCCCTATTTTGTTAGATGGAGGGTTTTTATTCCATATTATAGGATCATAATCATTGTCATCGGAAAGAGATAAAGTATCGGTTTCCGGAGGCTTGATATTACGCAGTACCGGCACATTGAACCTAGTCAAAGAGGGTGGAGATGCTTTCTGCGGCAATGATGACGTGCTGGCAAGAGGAGGAACCCCAAAGTCGATGGGGATGCCCTTGTTTTGCAGGGATGTGCGAAGTTTAGCCCTAGCAGGTTCACTATCTGGCACTATCAATAACTCTGTGGCTGTGAGACTAGCAGGCGTCTTCCCTGCATTTGTCTTTGGCGGTGTTGCTGGTTTTTGAATGATAGCACAGAGAGACTTTATATCTGTCACCGGATTAGCAGGCTTTTTCTTCTTGGTGAGGTCCTTGATGCCGATTCGTGTAGATACAGGAGAGGACAAAAACGCATTCCTCGTGTTCAAGCCCGTAGTCTTCAATGTGCCTACTAATGGGGAGTCATGCACTTGTGTGCCGACGTTCGGAGCAAACAAACGGCAGGGTGAGGGCAGGGAAGAGTCCGAAGAATCACCATCATCATCAGAGAGAGAAATAGAAATAACGCGAGGACATTCCGCGACGGGGCTTGTCACTCTCGTCCTTTGTAACGGAGGGGAGACGAATAAATCGTCATCCAGTTCGCTAATTGGCGGAGGTGGTAACACAGGAGCTGCAGCTGTCTTCTTCGTATTCTTCCGCGGGCGCTTCTCCTTTGTCGTGGCCTCCGTATCATTAACAGCAGCAACCCGGCGTGTACCCTTCTTTTCCCTTCGTCGCCTTTTCTCTTCTTCCTTCTCTTCATACTGCTGTACAAGGGCCGGCTCTGCCAGTCTCACCATGCAGGCGGGCATCCACACTCGAAGATGAGACTGAGGATCGACTTGCTTCCCTTTCCCCTTCTTGGGTATATCATCGTCATCCTCTTTCTCTGAAGCCCATTCATCCGGACCTTCCGAATCGCGTAGTCCTCTCACTCCAGCCTCCGCCAATCTCACCAATTGTGCTGGTGCAATCTCTAACCGATATTCGAGGAGCCCATCTGTTGAAACATGTGTACGAGAGGAGTGGATATTTATGATAAGCCTTTCTTTTTCGTCCTCTTCCCCAGAGGATTCGTCTGATCCTTGCTTTTGCGGACTGTTGAGACCCAAAGACGCAAAATGCCTGGCAATCATCTTTGAGGGGGTCCCGCAGGGAACTACCCCCTCCCTGGGTTTCTTCTTTCTAGGTGTTTGCAATATTTGGTGCTGTGACCTGGCAGCTCTGGCGTCTACATTCAAGACTGCCCTTCGCAGAATGCGCAAAACGATAGAGTGCCAGATGACCGTGCGGAAGCGCTTGACAATGGCTTCTTTGTACCCCCACTCGAAGTGAAGTTCACAGGTCTCGGCAAGCTTGGATACATTGGGCTCTTTTGACCACGTCAGTTTCGTGTTGTTGCTCTCCCGGCCCATACTCTCGGAGGTGATAGGATCAACGTAAGAGAGTAGAATATCGATGTCCGGAAAGTCCTCGGGAATAGCTTTGGATAGGGCGACGTGTTTGCGACCAAGTATTTCTTGAGAATCAGTTCGCAATTCATGTCTCAGGCCCTGCCTCCAAGATACAAGAAATTCTGCCAGTTCATCGCGTTCCATTGTGCGAGCTGCTTCATATAGGGTGTCACCAAAGCCGCATTTAGCAAGGCCATGGGCCGTAGAAACACCAAAGCGAGCTAAGCCACCCTGTTCATAGTCCCCTCCACTCATAAGCCCAATGAGGATCATGCCACCCCGAGTAAGCTGGACGTCGGGATGGTTCGAGATATCTTCAATCCGAAAGACGCGAGCATGGTTTCCGTCATCCTTCCCCGCAGAGTTGAGGGCTGGATTTGCGCGGTTCCCAGAAAGGGTGTTGCTCGTGCTATCATATATGTGTTTGAGAAAGTATCAGGCTTGACAGAAGGACACATACTTGCGGATGACCATAGTTGCGCCAAATAGAAAGTTGTCAACATCGTCGGAGAGAACAGCATCTATGACACCTATTCTATTGAGATATGCTAACTCAGCTTCTGCTTCACCGGGTGCCTATATCTTTTAACGTATGGATAAAGCATGTAGCATGGCAAGGACTCACCGTTCTCCATTCAAACCCAAACGCTTCAACAATCTGTTTCATACCCGGGATGAGTTTATGAGGTGTCCTGTTGATCTTCTTTCCTCTTTTTACTTCGGGACGTTTGGGTCCATCAAACACAAATATTGGAAGAAAGGTGGTGTGCATAAGAGTGGCACAACGGAAGAACAGCGTGCGTAGGACGGGATTTTCGCCCTCCCGACCGTATTCCGCATGAAAAAACCAAATGCTAGCGTCGATTCCAATTCTAAATCCCCGTTTTCCGTCAGGATTTGCCTCAAAGCCATCTTTAATGGCAATGTCTGTCAGAGAACGAACTT
This sequence comes from Stropharia rugosoannulata, assembly GCA_028532985.1. NCBI lineage: Eukaryota > Fungi > Basidiomycota > Agaricomycetes > Agaricales > Strophariaceae > Stropharia > Stropharia rugosoannulata. The sequence continues at coordinate 1,675,231 of JANCIK010000010.1, read as the reverse complement.
GCGCAGCGGGTTTGAGGACCTAAGTGTTGCACTAATTAACTGTAGAACAACGAATATTGAGCCAGAACATACATCCCACAGGCCTGCCACCCCCATCTTTAGAGTGATGTTATATTAGGTCTAGATACGAAAGGAAATGGTTCAGATATCATATAAAACGAAGCACAGTCGAGAAACTGTGAATGACTCTAATAGTAAAATGGAGGTTTGAGTTGAACGCGCACACGTGACAAACACGACAATTAGCCCTCCAAATGAGTTTCCTTATCCGGACTTGAAGCTTGAATCCTTGATCCGAACAGGCGGAAGACACGAGAAAGAAAGGCTAGTACTCGAGTAGTTTGAGTAGGGACAATGAACCAATTGCTCAGTTAGTATATTGGTCTAGCTCTTAAGATCTCAAGTTGGTTTCGTTTCAGGGCTGACTACTCACATGCTTATGTAGGCTAATAGATTGATTAATTCGAGTTAAAAGGTTATCAAAAATACAGGACGAATCGCGTCATCCGAGTATACAACAGTCACATTCAATGTTCCATTATACTTGTCAAAAACAACCTTATAGCTCCCTGTTTAGCTGTCTTGCTACATATCGCTTCCACGTAAAGACATACCGAATTGTATTCTGGAGGGCATGAATTCACTTCTTTAAACTGCTGGACTTGGCAGACTTTTCCAAGGATTACTTTGGCCAAAATGATGGCACCCTTGCCTTTCTCGCAGTAGCGGTAAGCCCTTCGAAAACATTGAGTTAGAACCGTATTGTTGCTGTTTTTTCAGAAAAATAACAATACTTATTCGCGGCTGACGAGGAATAAATACCAGGTCCGAATCTAGTTAGTTTACGTTAAATCAAACCTGCATATTTCTGAAAAGTGAAGATCGAAGCTTACGCTCCCTTAGGATTCGCAAGACTTGTCTTGAAAGATGTTCGCAGTATGGAACACAAAGCACATTCAGGTTGATTGCACAGTTTGGTGGTAGTTGTTCCAAGTTCGCATAGTCGAGTTGTACCGTGATAATGAAAGACTTCATTGCCTACAGTTCGTCTGAAGAAATGACTCAATTAATCAAGTCCTCCTCATGATATGAAAGAAGCTTGTGGGGCATACTTATACTCGTCGTAAGGTTGCAAGAAATCGGCGCTTTCGATGATTTTGTGAACATTCTTTACAACAGGAATATGTTTTTGCACATTCCAAGCCCCGGCGAACTTGTTCAAGACTGAAAAGAAGGTAATTGATTATTAAATGTTAATACCCCTTTCAAGCATCCAGTTGACGCGCTCACCGAAGTCGTAAGTCGCATGACCAGGAGGTGCTTCGAGGATTCGAGGTGTTGCCTTCGTGGAAATTTGTTTGCAGGACAAGCCACATAAGTGATATAGCTTGAACTTCGGCCTACTCTTGCAGAGCAAACAGGCCACTTTCGCTTTATCAATGCATTCTTGGCTGCATTGTTTACTTCCAGGAGCTTTCAGCTTCCGGTGACAATACTTAATCATCCATTACTCAACGTCATGCACTGCGTAGACGTGAATACCAACGATGTACTCACGTTACACATGTCAGGATTTGCTGAACCCTCATTGCAAAGCTTCTCTGCGCATTCCAGGCTGCATGTCACGAAACGGGCATCGGAACATGGCATCAATGTGCATACCTGTCGGAAGCCATCAAACCTTGGGCGCCTAATTGATCGATAAGCTTTACTCACGACACAGGGTGCCTTGTACGGTGGTGTATAAAACCTTTGCAAGTAGTGAGTATTCCCCGAATTACTACGCCCTTTTGGTGGTGCGCTATTTCTGTGGTTTTCTAGGTTGCTTGATGCACGGAGTCTGCCAAGTGATGATCGGAATACGGACGTAGCTGTAGCATTGGCATGTTGAGTAGAGCGCTCCTCAGTAGAAGGCTCTGCTGGAATACTTTCTTGCTTGTTGGCCCTACTCGGTCCCTTTTCCAGGATAGCTGCACACCTCAGCCCACATGTCGGATAACTCTTTCCGTTGTTAAAATACTGCGGCCGAACTTGACAAACCTAGACAGAAAATGTAGTGTTCTTCAGTCATTTAACTGCTTAAAAAATATAATTCATTACTATGCAAATCGTCCTCCCTGCAGGCGCTTCGGGATTTAAATCGTCGTCGTCTGCGTCGTCCCCAAAGAAGCCCATATTTTTATGTTCGTCTTCGTCAGGACCCGTGGAGTGCCATTGTCCGTCTTCATCAGCATTAAGGTCTCTGTTCTCCTCGGTACCAGCTAGAGGGTCCATATCCGACGAGTTTGCTTGAAGCAACGAAGAAACAAGGTGAGTGACAGTAGTTGAGAGTTAAAGGGTGTTTAGTCGCTTCAACCCAACAGGAGCTTCTGAAAGCGCCCGGACCGACGCATTCTCAGGCGATTGCCATTCTCATGAATCACCGGCACCGTCCGAGTGGTCTCAAAAAAACCTATAAGTGAATATCTTAACAAAAGAATATTTTCGTCTATGTAATCATTACAATGCGACTCACTGAACTAAACCTAGCGCTAGCCAGGCACATCAACAACGTCACCCGTGTTTTCGTTCCAAGGGCAACTTATATCACGAGTATAACATCCGCTTGGCTTTACCACTATAATTGTCGTAATACATCGATAGATTTTGTCGTCGTAGATATACATTTTCACATCAGACCAGAAAGTATACAGTAATCAAGAGCATCTGTTAAGATGAAAGTCGTACACAAGTAGATACAGCAACTGACCCTCACCACCACCCGCAACCTCATCCATGAAAGCATTTAAGCGAACAGGCGCTTGGTATACCTGAAGAGAGAAGAAACAACAACAATCAACAAGATTTCAAATCGCCGAATAGAAGGTATACGTACGAATTCAACCCATGCACACCACCCTCGACCTGCGCGCTGGCCGTCCTGAGCTCGAAGCGCACGACGCCCTCCGCGACGCCCTTCCTGAGCTCAGAGATGCTGCGGACTCCGATGTCCTGCAGCGAGTGTTGCACACCGACGTGCAGGTAGGGCAGGAATGCCTTGACGCTTCCCTTGTCCTGCACGTCACCAGAAACACCCTGCGCGACTTTCACCGCACTACTCTCCGAAAAGTATCGCGAAGTCGCAGCGTTCTCCACAGTCGCGGGTTTCTTGGGAACAGGGTATTTGCCCGCCTTTGCACCTCCCGACTTGGCTGCCTGGCCTTGTTCCATCGCCTCAAGACTACCCATGCCGCGGTATGCCTTGACACGCTTCCCTTCGTGGTAGAAGTACTCTCCCGGAGCCTCCTCAGTCCCAGCAAGCAAACCGCCCATCATCACGCCACCCGCACCAAGAGAAAGCGCCTTGACTATGTGACCGACATTGCCAATGCCGCCATCAGCAATAACGGGGACGCCAAACTTGTTGGCGAACTCAGCAACGGCGTACACGGCAGTAGCTTGAGGACGACCGACAGCCATGACCTCTTGGGTAATGCAGATGGAACCGGAGCCCATGCCTACGCGGAGGCCGTCCGCACCGGCAGCAATGAGTGATGCGGCCTGCTCGCGGGTGACGACGTTGCCTGCAATTACTTCAAGCTTGGGGAAGTTGGCCTTAATCCATTGAATCATCTCCATCTGATAGACCGAGTTTCCTTGTGACGAATCGAGGATGACGATGTCGAGGCCGGCATTTACAAGGAGAGAGAGACGTTCGCGGTCGGAAGGACGAGTGCCGACAGCAGCAGCCGCGTAGAGCTGCTTGCTCTGAGGATTTTTAGATGCAAGGGGATAAGATTGGTTCTTAAGAAGATCCGAGCGGGCGAGGAGTGAAATGAGTTCGCCAGAAGAGTTGACGATGGGAAGTTTGCCCTTCTTCGAGTCCCGGAGAATGTCGTTGGCCTCGGAAAGGGTGATACCTTGCTGGGCAGTAACAAGGTCCGTTGTCATGACCTGAGAAAGGGGAACCATAGGGTCACGGAACTGAATGTCGCGAGCAGTGACGATTCCGACAAGTTTACCGCCAACGACGCCAGTATCTAAAATTAGCCATCGTGAGCAAGAAGCACAAAATGCGATGGCAATGAAAAAAATCAGAGGTGTAATTATAAAAGTTATCCCCAAGCCACGCAAACTTAATCGCGTTAATGCGGTAGAACGAAGGTTGTATACTCATCAGATAATGAGAGATATGAAATCAATACGAACCTGTGATGGGAATGCCACAGAAGCCCAATCGCGCCTTGATGTCGAGGACATCTTCGACGAGATGGTTGGGAGATAGGACGACCGGGTCTGAGATAAAGCCATTCTCGTGGCGCTTGACGGCACGCACCATAGCGGCCTGCGACTCCGCCGACTGGTTATGATGAATGACACCAATACCTCCCAGAAGCTGAGGACGCGGTCAATTAGTCATCTTTGATCCCAGTGAAAAGACGACTCACAGCCATGGCGATGGCCATGTTGCTCTCGGTGACGGTGTCCATCGGGCTACTCATGAATGGGGTCTTGAGGACGACATTGCGAGTGATGCGGCTCTCGGTGATAACATCTGAAGCCGGGAAGTCGATTTTTCCTGGAAGGAGGAGGAAGTCGTTATAGGTTAGCCCTCCGTGGACAGTAGAGTCCATAAGATCTGTGACGGCAAGGCCATCTTTACGACTGTAAGTCTTGAGGTGTTCAAGAGCGAATTTGGGGTCGAGATAGGTAGTTCCGTCCGCAGGCATGCTTGGGCTGAATGCCAGTCGGTTCCAGTTTTTTTTTGATCTTTAAATACTCACTCTGTTTGGCTCGGCCAAATATTGGCACGTGTCGCAAGCTCCGGTCCGGCAGATGTGCAGTGCTCCGCCTTTGTTTATCAGCGCACACCGCGTTTCGCAATCTCTTCCAATTTATCACTACTATCATTATCGTACACTCCTAAATTACACTTATCAGCACTGACCATATTTCAAAATTGGATAAGGTTGCCAACGCTCGACCCGGTTCCTTTCTTCTGGCTCCACGCCTCGAAAGCGTTCTGGAATACCGCGTACGTCTCGTCGCCGGTGATAGCGAAGATGATGCGGTCGAACGAGTGCTTGAAGCGCGCATCGGGAAAGACGAGGAGATGCGCCCAGACCCGTGCAACGACATCGACATTGTTGCGGAACACCCCTGTGCCAAACGTTCCTAGAACGAGATTGCGCACTTCATAATGCTCGAAGACACGCAAAATGCGACCCATGCGCTCGTTCATTTCTTGTTCAATTTCGACCTCGAGGCCGGAGACAGCAGGTCCATGTACATTCTTGCGCACCTCGCCGGCGTTAACCGCCGCGCAGCTCAACACGTCCACATCGAACGGGTACGTCCACACGCCATCGTCGTCTCTGAACACGCGCACGTCGGGCGAGTACACGATTGCATGTGTGTAGAACGGCCGAGGTGGTTTGTGGTGCTCCATCTCACGGTGAAGACTGTAAAACCTGTTTGCCTCGTCGGTCATAAGCGCCGGGAATAGCGTCGACGCGCGAGCGATGGACTCTTCCTGTGCTTCGGCGCCGTTCTTGAACCCTCCGCCGGGTTGCGTAGCTGATGCGAAATTCAGCACGCCTGTGCGTCCACGGGGGATGTCTTGCTGTTTATTTACGCCCTCCAGCAGGCGGGCAGCGTCCAATGTCGATATCTGTAGCACAGACACATGCACTGGTGGGCTATTGACGATGCTATTTTTCCGGGGCGAAGAGGCTGCCTGCGTCGAAGTCCATAAAGCTGCGCCGACATCGTCGGGAGGGTAGTACTTGGTGTACTCCCTCGACCTTGTTATCGCTTCGCTCAAATCGTACTCTACTCCTTTGTACAAATAGTGCCCTTTCTTCATTGCGCGCAAGGTTTCTTCTGCGATCTCCTTCAAAATGGCTCGCCGCTCCTCGGTATATCGCGTGCTAGATGACTGTGCCACGGGGGTTGACCTCGACTGGCGAGGATTATCTTCGTTGTCGATTGCATTAGCGTCGTTTCGTTTTGGAAACGATGGCGAGGACTCCGAGCTCCCAGTCATAATGGTTGCTACTAATCCAGACCCAAGCAGCGCGGGTATTGTAGCGATTTCAGTCAACGATTCTAGCAACGGCGTCGTCGGCATCACGCACAGAGGCGGAAGGAATGTGTTGGACGGAGTACTGCATGAGATGTGCAGGTGCTAAATCACAAATCCTAGGATACCTTCTGGACGAGCTTTTGAGACCCTATCTACACATCATGAATCCGTTCTTTGACAGGCGAGGACAGGCGTGAGTATATCTTGTAGGGAAGATTATCCCAAGACACTGATCAGTCCTCAAGGCCTCAGGCCCAGGGTCGGTGCTTATCAGATGACACTTCCTTAAACAAATTCGTTGAAGGACAGGCCAATATTGGGAAATAATTAGCTTATCGTGCAAGCATACTTAATTGGTAAGGTAGATCGACATGATAGCAAATTTATGGGTTCTGGAAGCATTTCTATTTACTTAGTGTTGCTCTGACCTCGCGACACAACGGTAACACAACGGTATTGTGCCGGTAAAGAAGGACAACTTCCTTTGGATCACTCTTGAAGCTTGAAGCTTGAAGCCTGAATATTTGAATACTCACGCGTTTCAAGTAGCATTTAGGAACGAGTCTATACACACACTACGAGTACATTTATGACTTGTACAACTAAAAACCTAGTCGGTATTATCAACTCAAAAATGGAGCCACACTTGAGCCATGTAGTAAGATCTTGATTGGTTACAATCCGATCACATAAACAAAAGAAGATATTGGGGCATCACAGCAACTCCGTCAAACACCAGAGATTCCTCGAAGTGGCTTGTTCCGCGAGAGAAAGACGTCCTCCAAATTGCACCTGTACGATAGCTCATAAGCTTGATCTAATTTACACTTTGCATTAGCAGACCATCGACTACGGGTTGCTTTTTGTTAGTTTACTGACCGAATGGCTTCCTTGAGGAAGTTTGAGGTCGTCATTAATCGAGAGTTCGGCTTCCGTACCGAGTACTATATCGGCGAGTAACACAACCTTCGAGTTGTGAGGCTTTTTCCTACTAATCGATTTGTCTACCGCCCTGGTAATCAAGGCCAATTTAGCACGATTTTATGGGGGGAAAACGAGCTGCTCATGCCTTTCTGCAAGCTTTGTGGACACAAGGCCGTGTGGGAATGATTCGGGGTTGACTGCCCTTCGGAGGAGGCAGCACAGTAGGCATGTGCGTGTGCCACAGGGTTTTGTGTTCCCAGAGTCACCAAAACCGCAGGTCCTCGTGATGCCAATCCACCTGCGTTGCTCCTTGGCTTTACTTCTTATTAGGTTACCCTCGTTTTCGACCTTGGTCCTTCCATTAAGTTAATCATCAGTAGTTATAGAGCTGGTAATATTTGACACACTTGTATTGCATATGTTCTGCAACATAGGCGTCGGGCACATTTATCTTGTATATCTTCTTGACGCGTGGACAGATAGATTTCGTGTCCTTCCAGGCATCCATAAAGCTATTATTGACTATAACAAAGGAATATAAGATTATTATTTCGGATTCCAGTAGTTAATGATAATTATACTACCTTTCCTGAACATGACATGTCCTCGGGGTATTTCAAGTAGGTAAGGCGATTGCGACGCTATCACTTCCCGGCATGACGCCGAGCAAACGATATCATTATCTGCCTGATTCGCTCTCCAGCAGACCAAGCATGTCGTACATGTAGCCGCGTCCGCCGCAGCGGTGACTGTTAACGAAGAATTATCGTTTATTCAGATTCAAAATACCAATATCAATACCTATTGCTGCAGCCTTCTTCCGGCAAATGATGCCACAATACGGAGACGTTTTGCTTTCTTTCGCTCGCGTTCGACAGACCTGCCCACGTATAAAGGAAAAAATAAAGAGTGAGATTTCAATGAGATTCAATTTCATCAGAGCACTATTACCTCACATCTCTCCTGAGGGTTAAATTTCGCAGCGCATGTGAGCCCGCAGGTGGGGAATACCTTCCCTCCCTTCTCGTATCTTGGCCGAGCCTTGCAGACCTGACATAAAGTCGGTGTTGATGATAGACCATGTAGAAGTAACACATACAACACACATCTTGATCGGGCCTGGCGACGTCGATTTCAGGCTGTATCCATGAGGTGCCGATTCCCCTCCGTTTGATTTCATTTCTCTGTACTTCCGCGCACATGTGTTGCCGCAAGTTGGGAAAGCCCGAAAGTTATCGCGATATGGCGGGCGCTTTTGGCAGACCTAGATTGCGGTTAATCAGTCTTCTCATGCACGGCATAATACGTAGGGCACTTACTATGCATAAGTTAGATTCCATGGTAATTTTAGCATACGATGGCGGTGGTGGTGAAGGGGTTGAAAGATCTGACACTGGATATGGGTAATCTTGATGTAAGCTCGCCGCCGTATTAGCAGACGGGCTCTTTTGGTTTGTTTCAGCACCCTGGGTAGAAAGAGGATGTTTAGATTGAAGAGTCATAGAGGAAGCATGTTGAAGCTGATCTTGGTACGAAAATGCGTTGCTGGATGAGCGACCGTAAGGTGTCGAGCTGTAAGTAGCTGGAGCTAAGCCAGGCTGCAATGGTGGGATAGGTGTAGAAGATATTGGCGGAGAAGAGGGCAAGTGTATAGGCCCAGGGCTCTCTTCCTCCGACTCAGTGCACTCGAAGAACATCTCGCTCATCCTATCGCCTATGTCATCTATGTCCATTTGGTCGTCCATTTGTGCGACGGGAAGTGCTTGTCCTGCAGCCATAGAGTATCTAGGAGGATTGGACATTGCGATAAAGGACTGCAATTGGGACGTGATAGCGTTGCAAGCGAAGATGATATACTAGAGTTTAGCACTCGCTCAATGAATACCAGGGAACACATGACTTTGACAGGGCTACGCTCTCCGCAGTGCACCATCATGTCACATTGATGTTGGGATTCCTCCATCCGATATGGCGTGGCCAGATGACCTGTAGGGGATTAAGCGCCCATTGCCGCTGCTCGGCATTCACCGCAAGTTCACCCGCGAGGCAACTACAAGGCCCAGGTACACGGGAATCCTTTCTGACGCGTGTTCTTTCGTAATACCCATATGAGGGGATCCCAGGATACTACTCGAGATCATATGCATCCTTTTAACCTGACGCCTTGATACCCCATCCCTCCATTGTCCTCGCTGGAACACCCTAATGAGCTCCGACTCGCACTTTGATGACATTTATGCAGACGGTGCCGTTAACTGCTACGATGAAGACGACGAATACTCTGAAGCTCCTCGCGACAGGGAAGAGAATGATGCCTTCTATGGTGACGACGCGGACGACGACCTACTAGAGGATTCGCCTCCCCCATTGTATTACCCAGGCATCGATACCTGTATTGTGCGTGCGGAGTACCTACATGGAGAAATACTCACGCATATATGCAGGTTTGTCAAAAAAATCCTCCATACTCAAAGAACGGCAAAGCATATCCCACTTGTGGATTGAAATGTGCATCCATCCTTGAGCGGGTGAATACATCATCAGGATCGACTCCACCTCGTCCGGTTGCTAGCACCTCACGTTATCCCATACCTCTTATTCGAGCCCAAAGCCAGAGTCAGCCCCGGGGCCGCCACTATCCGGTGTCGCCGTCAACTGTTAAACGTTCTCCAAATGCCGATCTAACTCAAGTTTTCAACAACATGTCAATTTCAAGTGGTAGCACCAGGCGCCCGCAGATTGTACGAAGAGCCAATACGGCACCATGCGTGGTAAGTGGCCTTATCGATCAAATAGACGCCCAAGATCCGATGGGACTGACCATGCTTTGACGCTTTCGATAACAGATGTGCAATGTGAAACAATGCTATGACAATCGTTTTGTGACATGTGGGCTAGATTGTGCCGAAAAACTGGTTAATAACGGATCACCAAACCCGAGAATGTGCACTGTAAGACCTTTCTTTATTTTACATCTCTTCTTAACTCACATGCAAATAAATAGTACTGCCATCGACGTCCAAAGGCTGGTGGAAGTGATCAATGCGGCCAAGAGTGTATCGACAAAGCGAAGGTTGCCTGCTTGCTCTGCAAAAGTCGGCCGAAATTCAAGCGTTATCATCTTTGCGGCAAAACATGCAAGCAAATTGCAACTAAATCGACACCTCGTATTCTTGAGGCCCCTCCAGGTCACGCAACGTTTGAATTTGGTGAGTCGCATGCCTGTCCCAACATGAAGCCAGCTTTATTTAATCAACCAATATTTCTCCAGTGTCAAACAAATTTAAAGATGCATGGAAATTTCCTTCAACCCCGCTTCCTATAATCAAAAAAATATACAAAATAATTGAAAGCGCTGAGTTCTTGAGACCATATGATGTTTACAAGTACGCCTACTTTAATGCTGAATCACAATCTTCTACATAAAGTAATTGGTTTAGGAAAACCATTGGAAACGAAGTTTTCCGCTATCATGGAACGACCCGGCAATGCCAGCTGGGGACAACAACTAATCATTTGTGTATTAGCCAAACATGTGCGCTTTGCTGCATTCTCAGAACCTCGTTTAAGACTAGTCTTGCTAATCCAACGGGAGCGTAAGCTAACGGATTCCCAGTCATGTCTCACTATCCACTACTAACACTCCCCTGCAAGGTTCGGGCCCGGGATATACTCTTCATCGGCAGCGAATAAGTGCGCAACTTGTAGTCTTTAATGGCTGACTATCTGATAGCAGTACTAGAGCTTACTCTTACTCTTCGAACGGCACAGGCGCCATTCTGTTAACCAAGGTAATCCTTGGAAATGTGCGGACCGTTAATGGGTGGAATGAGGTCATGTCCTGCCCAGCAGGCTTCAACTCGGTATAATCTTTATAAAGACTATGGCACTTGCACCTACTGATTTTATACTCTTCAGGTTGTGTTCAATCGACAGAATGATACTTTGAACGAGACTATTGTGTACTCTGACGATGCAATTCGTCCTGTCTTCCTGATCACCTTTTGATACACCTTGGGACTATATCTATCCAACAAGTATTAAAATGACTTGAAACTGGAAGGAATTATCTGTGCATGCAGGTTAGCGTTATATAAATATTCTTTCTCGTTGTCGGTATGCACACGCTCTATGAATATTTAAACCTGAACCCGAGCTCTTTCCTTGATTGATATGGATTTGTAGGCCCAAAGTAGGCAATTGAATCCTAGTACATGAGGCATGCCTTATCTGGAAGCATTGGAATCAACGGCATTTCTAGAAGACCACAAGGTATATGAAGGTTTGATAAAACTTCCATCAGGTTGGCTGCATTCGATACTCGACCGTCACCGCACTGTCGTTTCTGCATCGGATTTTTCTGCGCAATGAACACAAAAGCACCTTCGAGAGTCATAGACGAACATTCCGACTTTTATGGAGACGACGCCGACAATGACATAAGCGAGAATAACATAGCTCCTACGCAGCTATACTACCCTGGAATCAATACTTGCATAGTCAGTGCCCAACTCGACTCCAGACACGGTAATAACATATACATGCAGGTCTGTCAAGCAAAGCCTCCATATTCAAAGAATGGACGAAGTTATCCTACATGTGGAATGAGATGCGCCGCAGTACTTCAGCGGATGCTGACGACTCAGGTTAGTATCTCATTAACTCTCTGGTGGCTGTATGAGCGATTCTCACTACCTCTCGGCGACGCCAGCCTTTGTCCGGAGCACCCGCCGGTGCACAGGATGCGCAAGCTGCATCTGGCAGGGGCGCTACCGACGAGCTTGATCAAACTCTGGAAAAAATGACAATTAGTAGACCCAAGGACACTCGGAAATCCCAGACTGACCAGAGAGTCAAGCCTGCACCATGTGTGGTGGGTACATACATTATCGATTGTCACTTAAGCGCCCATGTTTTGATGGGACTTACATAATATTCAGGTGTGCATAGTCAACCTTTGTCGTGATGGCCGTTTCGTAACTTGTGGACTCGTCTGTGCCGAGAAACTCTGTAACAGTGGTTCCGCGAACCCAAATATGTGTAATGTAAGCCACTTAGCACTTCGAGTCCCTTAGCCTAACATCCACTATCATCAAATCAACACAGTACTGTCATCGGCGACCGAAGTCTTCTGGCAGCGATCAATGCAGCCAAAAATGTATTGATAGTGCAAAGGTTGCCTGCCTCCTTTGCAAAAGCAGGCCGAAATTCAAGGCGTATCACTTGTGCGGTAAATCATGCAAACAAATTGCCACAAAATCTACACCTCGCATTCTTGAGGCACCTGCTGGCCATGCGACATATGAGTTTGGTGAGCTACTAGCCAATTCACCAAGGTTGTATCTATTTTGATATAATGACTGCACCTTGAAGTATCAAACAGGTTTAAAAGCTCATGGAAATCCGGTAGTAGTCCACCCACGATCAGAAAGGTTTTCAAAATAATCGAGGGTGCAGCTTTTTTACAGCCCTACGACAAGTACAAGTACGCTCATTTAGCTGTATTGACGGTGTTCATACTTATTTATTACTCCTACTATCAAAAAAGAAATTTTATTGGAAACGAAGTGTTCCGCTACCATGGAACAAAAAGGGTTTGTCAACTTGGCACAAGTACTACTCAGTTGTGCTCGAGCACGACTTGTGCAATATGTTCTATTCTACGGACATCCTTCAAGACAAGTCTGGCCAACGCATCTGGCGGGTAGGCCGTATGGAATATTTTGGCTATTTATTTACTTATGTGATTGCTGTTATGAAGATTTGGACCTGGGATTTACACTTCATCATCATCTAGCAAGTACGTTCCCATGATTCTCGCCCATTATATCACGGTATTTACACAGAAACAAGAGCGTTTGGCTATTCAGCGGGTGTTATGCTCTTGACAAAAGTCGTCCTTGGCAACGTACACACAGCTAACTCCTGGCGAGCGGTCACCTCATGTCCCACTGGATTTAATTCGGTAAGCCGCATTGTCATGATCAGACGAAGCATCATTTTGCTAAGCAGTGAATCCCCAGGTTGTTTTTCCCAGCCAAAATGATCCTATGAATGAGACCATTGTATACTCAGACGACGCTATTCGCCCAGTTTTTCTGATTACCTTCTGACTGAAGAGTGGGACCAATAACCTGTTTACTTGCGTAGGTTTATCAGAAGTTCGCGTTATCGGAGGGCCGTTGATACTGTGTAGTAGGCAATTTTTTGAGTATCATTGTGTTAGCATTATGCTGGGCAACCTTACTGCACACTGCGGGACTCAGTGTGATAGGATAAATTGCCAGATAATTCAATGGTCCTAACAGCTCTATTAAGTTGTAGCGGCTTTAGGTTACGAGGTGGTGTTAGTCTGTTGCTCTATCTAATGTACATCTCAGAGCAACGGCCAAATCTATTGGTGTATTTTATGTACAGCAGACTCAGGATTCGCAGGGATCATGCATAGCAATGAAGGCTGTGAAATGAATTCTGTGCTAAATAAAGCCGCCTGGAACAAGCGAATTGACACTGCACTTCAAGCTTCAAGTTTCACCTGCATCTCCGATATCACCAGCAGCATCTTTACGTTCCTGCGGTCATTTCATCGTGATTCTGTCAGTATTTAGTATTGCTTACGGTTTACTGGACTCGCAGCAATTGGAATGGTCTTCACTACACCCCCAAACTCAACCTCACAACTCGGCTTGGACCCCGGGCCTAAACCGCGACGACGCGCGAAGCTCACATGCCGACATACTCTGTGGACAGTATTCATCCTTGTCTGTCTAACTGCTACCTACTTTGCCTTTCAACTTATCCGTACAGTGACAAGGTCCCTAATTTCCCCCAACCATCACCTACACCAGGACCTCAGCGCGCCATACAACCCAAACGACGTTGTGCGCCCGTTGATTGATAGTGATCAGACGTTCGACATCGTAGCAACAGTCTGGCTGAAGCAGGATGTGCCCGAGGCGAATGACACCACTGTCGAGACTGATGTGGACGAGTCACTAGGAGCATTCAAGCGACGCTTGAAGATGGACCCCATACCACCGCGACTAACTGAAGAGCCTGTCTTTTCCGATACCGTTTTTCGAGGGCTGCGGCTGTGCGACAAGATAGCTTCTACCAATGTCAACTTGACCATACCCACGGAGGTTTTGTGCGTTTGGTTATTTTGTTGATGATTTGGCATTGATGCTGACCTTTGAGAGTAACAGCAGGAACGCAGAGCTATGGAGTTATGATCTCCGAGCCTCTTTTGTGCTCGTCCCGAATGAACCGTCTCCGTTGATGAAGGCGGTGAATTACTCATCGTGGATCCCGGCAAGCGCCCAGATGCCGCCTATGAGGCCGCCTCAGTAAGTGCTGTGTCAGTGACAGACCTTATAATGGTATAGTGTCTCATTGAACCTATAGCGCAAGTGAGAATCGAAGTCTCATTGATGAAATTATTGATTCATATGGGATCTTCGTTCCACTGTTGGAATTCCATCCTATACCAACGAAGTGTGAGGGTGGGCGCCTAGACAAATCCGCATCAGAAGATGATACAGAAGATGACAGTAATGACAACTGGGATGAACCTCAGACCATGACACAGGCGCAGTTCCCCCAGCCGTCTCCACTGGATCCTTACAGGTCAACCAGATTCAGGTCGCCCACAGGGGCCCACCCGTACGTTGTTACCAGGTATTGCAGCGCTGTTTCATTGGGTCTTTACACTCGTAAAGCTGATATGACGCGGATAAATCACAGTACCCATATACGCGTTGTCGACAGAACGGATATTTTCAACCGCAGAGCGTACGACCGTGAGCATTTGAAGCTTTCCGAGAAATCTGTATGTCACTTTACTGGCAGTTATTAGCTGCCTGTGAGTTTTATCTGACCTGCCATGTAGTGTGGCCAATGGAGGTCGCCAACAGTAGGCTCTTTGTTTGCGGTCCAACAACCATCATGGACGAGCTGTATGAGAGACAGGGTGTATGGGACGAATGGGAACTTGGAGACCCGAATCAAGCTACGAACTACCGACGAAGACACGGGCACGAAAACGACACAGTGGGCTTATGGGCCCTACATGGATTATTCCTTCCATGCTAGCGGACCTCTGGTTAGCCCACTAAACAGTCTTTATGGCTTACAACACAGCTAACAGACACTTCCCACTCCAGGACCTCACGCGAGTCCCAGTTACCCGCGAAGTTTGTCCGAATTCGAAATATCCTGTGACAGTGGAAGACAAAGACACTATGAACATCACCTGGAACATCGCGTTTTCTGGAAGGACTCCCGCAAAACTGGTTACGCAGAGCAATATGGCATTGGCTCTTCTAGCCGTGCATGAGGGCCGGAATATGAGTGCGACCGAGTATGACTTACATAGAGAGCAGGATAAGCATATCTACATCAGTGAGCCTCTTTGGCACTTTCCAATGGCAACCTTGCTGAACAATACCATTTTATGTCAGACGCATTATTTAGACATCGACTTGAAAGTGGCTCTCACCCAAGGCTCTATTCGGTTATTTATGCCACTGCGTAAAACCTGACATCTTCTTTAGTGGATATTTTACTGATGCCTACTTTGGTTTGTAGGATGTTCGTCTTTTTCTTCGAATTCTTTCTTGATATTAAATACTGGTACACTCGTTCCACGACAGCCGGCATAAGCATCCCTGGTACTGCCCTACTTATTGCTCAGACTTTAGTGAGCCACGCGCTTGATGTGGCATCCGAGGTTCAAAGCACCCAGCCCGGCTTCTTTGGCTGGATAACAGCCGCACTGTTCCACGTGGACATTGTGCTCTATATGTCCACGATTTGGATGTTAAAGACTATAACGCGCGCGGAGCTGCAGTGGAGTTCACGGATTCCAAGGATACGTATCGCTAAAGCGACCCATGCCGAACGCGCTAGTCAGCGCGTGGAGACGCGCACGCCTTGGTACGCTACAGCCACGGTCAGAGATATCTCATCTTTTGAATGCAATCCGGCCATACTAATATTTTATGTGTTTAGGCGTATGCAGCATCGGCCGCAGTGTATTTCACCTTTCAACACTTTGAACTCTTCGTTCTAATCTCGCGGGGAGTCAGCGCGCCACCTATGTCGCGCACCGACAAAACGATAGGCATGCTGCATGCTTTGCTAACTCAGCCCGCACACGCGGTGGGTATGAGCCTCCAGCTCGTCCTAAACTTCCGCGCGAAGAAGTTCGCGGGAGCTTACAAAATCAAGGCGTATATGGCCTGCTTTACCACGGGGAGCTTGATGGTCTTAATGAGTCCGAACATTTTCGGAAGCTTGCTGGTCGACGACGTTCTGCATTTGTCTACCGTTGTAGAGTTCGTTTTGGCTGCTGCATTGGCGTGGCAGGCGAAGATCTACCCACATGTTAAACAAGAGGAAGTAGAAGAGTAGTTTGCTGCGTATATTGAAAGACGCACATATGAAGTACCTTAATTCGGACGGGCGTTTGAGTGGCTCCCAGTGGTTCACAACGAGAAATTGCCGTTGGAATTGGGATCTTGTTCTCGCCACTGACCAAGTTCGAAACAATGCATTTGATAGATTGTCGCCACCGTGACGGCATAAGCAGGACTTGCCACCAATTTATTAAGATACTCCGAGTCCACCGACACGAGGCTTTGGGAAGCCCGTAAATTGTATTGATGTCAATACTAAAAGCAGCTCAGGATAAGTGCTATGGTATGGGATAGACTGCTACATACTATATCCGGCAGAACTGCTTGGTATAACACACCTGAGGAATGAGAATCATGAACTTGACTAAGTACAGTACTTACCACTGACCCAGCAGCGTGTTCAGGGTACCTAACTCAAGCATAACTATTCGGAATCCGGATCCGAAAATTAGTGATTTAAACGTTTAAAACCTTACTTTCCGGCCACGCAAAAGTCCGTACAGGGTCCAATTTTGCGATCTACTCCAGCCTTCAGGAAAGCTCTAGTTGTTGTCGATCCCGTTACTGACCCGGAAGTTGCGAGTCGTCCACCAAGTTGGTGGCGGTGTGGGCATTGCCTGATATGGAAAATGATTGAGCTGACATAAGATGATTGATAATCGGAGATTGAAAGGCGGCTGCGAGTGAAATTTTTGGAGTTTGTTCGTCCTCACCACCCACCTCGACGCCGCCCACTCACACTCTACAAAAATGTCTGACGATGAGAGCCACAACCAGACCTTCGAGGCGGTACGTCGTCTACTGCTTTCCTGAATATCGCCTCTCATCGTTCTCTAGGCCGCCTCGGGTGCGTCGTTGACCTACCCCATGCAGTGCTCTGCTCTTCGCAAGAACGGACATGTCTGCATCAAGTGTACGTCCCGCCCAGCTGCGCCTGCCGTCAATTCTTACCACGATCCCAGCCCGCCCCTGCAAGATCGTCGACATGTCGACCTCCAAAACCGGCAAGCACGGTCACGCTAAGGTCCATCTCGTCGCCATCGATGTACGTTTTCTTTTCAGCTGTCTTCGGGCGCATGCTCATCCTTTATCCTGCAGATCTTCACTGGCAAGAAGATGGTATGTTCTTTGCATGGGAGCTGACCATGGATCCTTTCTAAATACATCGACGGCGGTCTTACAGGAAGATATCTGCCCTTCCACCCACAACATGGATGTCCCCAACGTCAAGCGTAACGAATACCAGCTCGTGCGTGCCCCTCTCTCGCTTCTTCTCTATCTCGACATGGTGTTATCCCTTTCTGCACACACAACATGACTGACTTGCCTCGCTCTCCAGGTCAACATCGATGACGGTTTCCTTAACTTGATGGACCAGGATGGAAACTCGAAAGACGATGTCAAGGTCCCTGAAGGCGACATCGGCAAGGAAATCCAAGCCGGCTTCGATGAAGGCAAGGACCTCCTTGTCACCATCATCTCCGCCATGAATGAGGAACAGGCCATCTCCTTCAAGGAGGCACCCAAGTCGGGTTAAGATGTGGGTACCCGTCCTCCCTCTTATTTTCTCTGTGCTTTCAAGGGCTACGTTGCGTGGGATCGCTCTTTGCAAGTCTATGTCTATTTGCCCCCAAAGTGCTGTCATTGGCTCCTTCAGTCTTCCGTGTACGCAATCATCGACGTTTCATGTCTATTTCATCGCATCTCCCATGTGCGTTTTACCCACGTGATTAGCCAATGAAGTTATCGAGGCAATCGCCGGCCAATCAGAAGGCAGCGCTGACCTTGCTCATCTCTTTTTATTTTGGATGATTGGCAACCATGAACATTGTGCTGACGGCATTATCCTTCCAGATATAAACTATGAATTCTCATCTTCATGTTCTTTCTTTACGTTTGCGCCACGTCCACGTAGCTGTAGTTTGTTCTGTACAATGCATTCATTGGGTCCCTTGTCTTCTTGGAGGCATCTCACTATCATACCTTGCTACTCGTTCTCAGACCCTTCAAGATGCTGGTCTATGGTGGTGCGAGGGAACCGTAATATACACTATGTGCCAGGGAGCGGGTGTGTAAAGACGATACATACTACAGACTTCTCGGGGAGGAAATCCATGGATGGTTATGGGTCAATCAATGATGTTCGGTAGGAAGGGAGTGTCGTTCTTGCTTGGGTAGGCTCGGCGCCCACTGCGTGATCCCATGCGCTGTCTGCTTTAGGCTGTAACATACAGTTATGGACTTGACCTTATGAAGTCTGCCACAGTTTCAGGGAGCTCCCGTGGCCCAAGACACTCAACTGAGAATAGCATCTCCCAGCCTGAGCTAACATAACTGATGATTCTATGTAGCATTTCTTCTGAGTTCTACATCCAGAATCATATCATGGACGATTCCTCAACAAGGCTTGCAAAGAGTTCTTGCGGCGGCAGTTGCCGACAGAGCATGTAATTCGGGTAAGCATGACGTTGCTGCAACTTGCACTGAACCATCACAATCGCAACACGATGTACGGCGGTACTCCAGTATGCCCCAGATGCTCGAAGCTTGTTTATCAAGCGGAACAGGTACATTTCTCCTGTATAATGGCTCCTTTGAATCTAACTTGCGGTAGACGATGGGCCCTGGGCGGAAGGTTCGTCATTACGGTGTACAATTGACGACGGGATGTACTAACTTGTTGTCGCGATAGCATTATCACAAGGTGAAGATATCGATTTGGGAAAATTTCTCTCATATCTAATGCATCGTAAAGCCATGTCTGGCATGTATGTCATGCAACAAGCGGCTTGACTCTTACACCCTTCTTGAACACGATGAACAGGTGCGTTGCAATTTAAAATCAATCAATGCGGCCTGACACTCAATCCACAGCCGTACTGGTGCGCATATACATCCGCAATAACTGGCTTCTCGCTGAGGAATATCTATGCAGCAAGTCTTGTCACTTAAAGCTCTTTGGGACGCGCGATCTGCGGCACGCGAACCTACCTCAGGTATCCCCGCCCGCATCGCCCACCTCACCCTCACTGGTCAACCACTCACCCTTGCGTCATACACCCACCAGCAGCGGCAGATTCACGGGAAGTTTTACCGGAACGAATGGTGTAGAGTCGCGCAACCCGACGACGCCCCCGCGCGCAGCTCCACAGCCAAGCTTTTGGGCGCGCAGTGTCCCAGCTGCGGGACCCAGTAGACCTGTAGGATCAGCTGCGAGTCTGGCCCCACGAGCAATTATACAGGAGCAAGGGGTGGTGAGGGCGCCTGCCTGGGAAGACGACGACGAGGGTCAGGCCGCTGCAGTGCAACACAGTTTCGACTCAGACATGAGATCTGCAGAACTGGATGAAGCAGAGGAAGAGCATGACGAGCTTGAAGTGCATGATGCGCTAACCCAAGCTCTCGCACCACCCACCCCAGCACGTGCGGATAACCGTAACTTTGAGCGTGAAGCAGTCGCAGCTAGCGATAGACATGAGCCGAGCCCTGTACGCACCGTTTCTCTCTCCCTTAGCGCAGCGCGCGGCAACGCCTACAACCACGCGAGTCCGCATCCGCGTATAGCATCACCTACCAGTCCCTCTGCACGTCTTGGGTCACCTACCAGTCCCTCCCCTCGTGTCGAATCGCCCTCTGGCACGGCTGCAGGCTCAACGCCTGATGCCACCGGGAGCGCGCGGGACGCGTCCCCCGTGCGCGTCTCGTTCACTGGGACCCGTTACGGTGTTGCGCTTAGCCCTGCGCGTACTGGGACAGGGGGTGCGACTACTTCACCTATCCGGGCGCATGGGACAGGCACTGGCGCCATGCGGTGGGGCGGCGGGGAGACACCACTTTGCGCGCGATGTAATGGGAAGGTATATTTTGCAGAACAGGTGAGTGGTTTGTTTTCGCTTGCTTGTAGAGAGGGCTAGTTTTGGGCTAGTCCACTTTTAACGTTCGTGGGACTGCCTTCAGCCCACGCGAATTTCATCTGAGCTGAGCTTGCCTATGACTTACGTCATATATCATAGGCGCTTATTTTCGCACCCTCAGTTATGCCGTATTCCAGTATTGCGCGCTAACGCACGATCTCTTCTGCAGGTTAAAGCTGTGAACAAGACATTTCATAAGGCGTGTCTGCGGTGTACAGATTGTGGCACATCGCTCGACTCGCGGAGTCTGCGGGACCACGAAGGCGCCGTCTTTTGTGCGCGCTGCTATAACAGGGTGCGTTTCTGTTTCATGACTTCAATATAATACCGGCCCCACGTCTGACTAATTTTGGGGTATAGACATATGGTCCCCAGGGCGGGGGGTACGCTTTGCTCGGAAAGGCGGGCGGCTAATCAACCGCAGTATCTTGCCTTCTGGCGGACCTGTAATCTATCGTTTGTATGTACATGTGCCACCCATGACCTGTCTTTGATTTTCCCTTTGTTATCGCCGTTGATCACTTTGTACGATGTAATCTTTTTTGACCTGATTTCTCTTTCGGGACCATCATATTCTAAATCTGTAGTAGATCCAGTGCTTAATCTTGTCAGTCCTCGTGCTCGTGTGTTATTCGATACTTTACTTAGCTCAACAATTATTTGGGTCTAACACTAGGTACCACACAAAGCTGTGTTTTCATGTTCGTCGGTTGTTGTGTGGATGAAAATATACTTGTGGGTCAAGTCAAGCCCGAAATTCCGAGTTTTCCCTGCGCATTTCACGGAGTCCCTCGTCTTCCCGTAGATACTGTCAATTGTTTGAAGGGTGAGCTGTCCAATTATGTCGGCTTTGCTCGGTGGATAGCAGTATGTTTTCAGTCTTTCTGTCATAGCGCCACGCGCTCTGTGTATATGGTCTACGACAGAGCGAAATACGATACGTAGGGAACGGATGTTTACTAGTGACTGTTCTTGAACTCCTCGGCCATGGCATACGAGTTATATCCAATGAAGAGGCTATAGAATTAAGATTATTCTATAGTAACTTAAGTATTGCCCCGCTTAGTGACCTTTTCCCTTTCTGCTTTGACATATAACTGACAGTTCGGACGCTTACTAACGCGGGACACTCGGTCTAAAAGACTACAACCAAGCTACTCAAGTTCGAGTGGCGTCGGGCATGAAATTTTCAGGATACACTGCTTCAAAGTTAATCCCCAGTGAGAATTAACCTCAATCGATTGATCCTTGGCGATGATTCCCGGCTTGACGTTTGAGCGTCAATGAAAGATAAAGTTGCCAACTTCAAGTCAACACTGCTCTTTAAAAAAGGCCGCTCTTGAATCCGTTCTGAGAGCAAAATGCTTCCTGTTCTTAGTAGGCTAGCATCGCCTATCACTTCTACTCTGCATTCAAAACTGCGTAAATCGCGGTATACCACTTCCGGTACCACGGATTCAGATGCCCCGGCGACTTCTCTTAGTAGTGACGGGACTCTGAATGAACCCATATGTATATTCAAGGCTCTAACTCACGTTTCCGTATTTCTAAGCTTGCCATGTTCTCTAGGCTTGAGCAACCAGTTTTCTACTCCCGGAGAGGTGAAAGTTTCGTATTCATACAAACGAGGGGGGAGAGCACAACAGAGGCAGGACATTCAAAAACTTGCCATTGCCTTTGTTCTCCTGGAAAATAGGGATTTTAAGGAGGCAGTCATGATGACCTGGAAGCTTAGCCATTTGAAATTCAAGGTTAGTAACACAGCGGCCTATGTTATACCTTCATTTGCATAGAAGTTTGACTGACGAACCGTGTCCAGAACGTGGGTATAACCTCAGTGGTGGCTAAACTAACGGAGATATTCGGATCACTTATTTTGGCCATCACCCAAGTTGACCAACCCATCATTGCGCCAGACACCCATGCTGCTATCAATGAGTACCTAAGGTATGTATTCTATGTAACCATTGGTCGGCTTTGACTAACATGGGCATGGTATTAGCTGTTTCAACGAACTTCAAACCCTTCTTGAGTCGACAAATCTCATCACCAGTAACGACGATTCTATCAATACACATCAACTGATTCAGATACGGACTCTTCTATTGCGATTGTGCAACATTGTTGAATCGGTGAAGGTGAATCTCTACTACTCTCTGTCCAAAAGCTCTTTTAAATTCCACGTAGGAGTGCTGCTCTTTTATTAAAGAAACAAATAATGCCAGTTACAAATGTCTTCTCAATCGCGAAAAGTTGGATTCTGTCATTGATGCCTCTTTTACCATCCTCGATATTGCTAAGGATGCAAGCAGTCTCGTTCCACCTTCTTGCGTCAGACCAATTATTGCTTCTGTTGCATTCATGATGGCCGCAGTACAGGTAAGGGTATTGAACTGCAGGCATGAACACGCGAGCGAATTATTGAATGTCCCGTTCCTTCACTCTAGCGAACTCGGAGCAACTACCAAGACTGGCATGAACTTTCGATAGCTGCTGCAGACTTTGTTTTATCGGTGACTGCCTTCATGAGCGAACACGACATAGTACCATCAGAATTCCATGCAAAGGCATTTACAGAATTTACTAAGTGTGGCTCATAGTTTAGCGTCTTGAATCGTGCACTGACAATTTGCAGTACACTCAAAGTCATTGTAAAAAGCTGCATACACTTGTCGGAGCGGTCCTTAGTTACTCGATTTTTACAGCACGGAAGAGATAGTGAGAATGTGGTTCAATTGAAGGTTGACCTCCAGAATGCTATTGAGCAGTTTCAGGTGATGTCTATCAGGCTCGTACCTGTTATGACTCTCATCCACGCTCTAGTTGAAGACACACATCCTCCAGTCGTCTGATATACGCGCGCTTTCGCGCAATGTGAACGACAAGCTTGGTAAGCAAGTGGGATTGTTCGTATATGCTATTCACACTTATGCTTTAGTAGACATGGATATCATCAGAAGTTTACCCGAACATGAATTCTTTCAGGGCAGTCGGGACGACTTCTTTGCAGATTTACATAGCGAAGCTCTTCAGCAGGTGGGAGCTTGGATGGAAGACCCATCTGTTCCTGTGTTATGCATATATGGAGCGGCAGGGCTCGGAAAATCGTCCATTGCTCACCAACTGGTATATCAACTTATGGACATGGGCTTGTTAGGAGCTCAAACGTTTTTCACTCGCGGATCTGCCGTTCAACATAATCCTGTCAGCATGATCTATACGATGGCACGCGAGCTTGCATCTTTGCACCCACGGACAGTTCCTTCCATTGCAGACGCCGTGCGCTGTGGTAGCACGAATCACCAGGAGCTCAGTTCTTATCTGACCAAATACATCATTGCTCCCATTCAGTCCCTTTCTCTTTCTCAACCGCTCATCATTGTCCTAGACGCCCTCGATGAATGCCATAACGTCGAGCTTATTCTGAAAGCCATATCTGGAATTTCCGATTTTTCTGGCATTAAAATATTACTGACGAGTCGGCCTGAACCATGCGTAGAGCGGTCGCTTGCTTTGTTGGGAAATAGGGTGGAAAGGAAATGCCTTCAGCGCGTATCTCAAGCCAACATGATCCAGTATTTCTCTTCTAGGTTCTCCAAGATTAACTGGGGGGAGTACAAACCATCTTTGGAAGATATCCGCAATTTGGCAAAGGTCGCCGACGGTCTCATGATTTGGGCAGCAACTGTGTGCAATTTTCTCGAAAATGAAATGCATGGTGAGGATTCCTACCAACTACTGTATCGGATAATCTCCACCGAGGAGTCAGACAATATCACCTCCGAGAATCAACTGGCATCTCTATATCATGCAACACTCTCCCGCCTGTTTGAAGGAAAGGGCATCTTGGGGTTCCAAACGGTTTTCCAGGCTATGTGTGTAGTCCAGGAAACCATGTCCGTGGAAACATTCGCGGAGACATTCCAGCTCAGCCCTCGTCAAACCTGGGCTGTACACTCCTCACTGGCATCGCTCGAGATATATAGCGCATCTAGCCCCGACGTCATACTTCCTGCATCACAGAGATTCCATTTGTCATTCATGGACTATATCAATCATCAAAACTTATCTGCTTTATCCAAACAATTTCATATCAATCTTACCTCTGCTCATTCTGCTGTGTCCTCGAAATGCCTGGCACGACTTGTGGAGCTGACATCTGCTCCAGATTATTCTCCGCCCTCTTCATACCATGATCTGGACAGATCGACACAATACGTGATATGCTATTGGCCGTTACACTTGGTGCACGCGTCCCTTCGCGACTCAACGCCGGTTCCAAACTACATGTCATTACTGGACCTCATGGGCAATGGAATATACTTGTGGGTGCCATTTTACCATCTTGCCTCTCATGCATTTGGCACACTGCTTGAAGAAACGTTTCCTGAAAAATCAATTGACATGGCGGTCAATTTCTACCTGCATTCAAGTCATCTTTTTGTGGCTACCGGATTGGAACAGAACCAGGCATTTGGTGATTTTGGACTCGCCTTGTGGCGGCGGTATGAGCAGTCGGGCTTCATGGATGATTTGAAGCAAGCCATTCATATGCAAACTGAACACCTGGAAAACAATGCTCTCTCCCATTTGGATCGCGCACGGGCTTTGTTTTTCTTAGGATCTGCTCTCCGTGCACGGCATATAACACCTACATCTTTCAGCAAAGACCTTGAAAATTCTATTAATATGCTTACAGAGGCCCTATCAATGTACTCTGCCCTAGGACGGGAACACCTCCCTACTCTGACTACGCTGGCAGAATCGCTTCGAATGCGATTTGAAAAGACTGGAGACATCGACGACTTGGACAAGGCGATCTCAATGAATAAGCACGCAGTTGAGTCATCAATTAATGACCTTCATTACCCTCTTGCTCTCGGCACTCTTGCAAATTGCCTCATTTCTCGGACTGAGTTATATGCAACACGAAACGATATTGATAAAGCGATCTACCTACTACAGACTATTCTGGATAATTATCCGGCGCGCAGGATATCGACTCTCAATAACTTGGCTTGTGCTCTACATATGCGATTCGACATAACCGACGTCCAAGACGATATTGACAAAGCCATCGATATGCATCGCGAAGTTCTTGCTTCACGTCCAGCACCGCATAATTATCGGTCTCAAAGTCTACTGAATCTGGGAAAATCTCTGCGCGCCCGATTTGAGCATCATGGATTAATAGCTGATATCGAAGAGGCTAAATGCATGCTTTTTCAGGCTGTAGGACTGCGACCGAGATCGTCTCCTTTCCACTCATATACTCTTCGTTATTCGGCACTCAATTTTTCTGCTCTATTTCAACGTACTCGGGCCAAACTAGATATTGACGAAGCCGTTCGTCTGAACAGGAGTGTAGTCGAAGCATATCCTGTCAGTGGGGGTGACTATGCCGAATTTCTGGAAGGATTAGCAGAAGTTCTTCTAGATCGTTTTGAGCACAGGGAGTCACAAGCGGATTTGGACGAGGCCATCGATTTGTACAACAAGGCGTTGTCAGCGAGCTCCTCCGGAACATCTATCCACTCTCACTCCGTCATCGGCCTGGGAAGCGCGCTGCTTTTGAAATATAGGCAATCTCAATCTGAAGAACTTTTTGAGATGATGGAACGAGTTATTCGGGGTCCTACGGAATTATGTCCAATGACTTTTCGTCATAGAGTTCGTTTCCTCAATAACCGTGCGCAGCTTATGATCTACAGAGTCCACAGGACGTCAACCGATCAATGGCTGCACGATGAGACGACGATATGTGACTCCTTCCGATTATTGTGCCGATCTCAGCGCAATATTTGGATGCCAGTAGCTCTCCAGAGCCTTTCCCGATCTGTTCATCTATACTTCCAACACACAATATGCACGAAGGGCTTGATAAGATGCACGCATTTTCTTCAACAATTGACTAAACTCCTCCCGGCTTCAAGTGATAGTTACATGGAAATTTCGGCGGTTATAGACATTCTTACCTCGAGGAATAGTGTACATGAAGTCTCTAGTATGGGTTGCGTGCATATCCCAAAACTGTAACATAGAATTCCTTTCAATAAACTCTTTCGAATGATCTGTCTACATATACGAAGACAGGTGTTTCTCCTTCGAGTTTCGACCTATGCTGGACCATTTGAGACGGGAATTCGTAGCTAAGTAGATGGAACAGGACGGACACAAACAATCAGAATATAGTTGTAGTTCAGCTGACCATACTGCGTCTGCCTAAGGCGATCTGAATGCCTCAATCGGGTGTCCCAATGTGAAGTTGAAAAGGCCTCATGGCTATACACACTGAAAGTACTTTTTAAATAAATGAATAGGGTGTATATTTAAAAAACTAAAGAACAACTTGCGATGGCCTGATTATCGAAACGTGTGCGGCGAAATTAGAAAACTTGGGAGGTATATAAAGACAGGAAGGGACAATCGATGAGTACTGGTCGGCCGCGAGTTCTACACTCTCAGGTTAGTGACAAAACTTGTTCACGATTAATGGTCCGTAGCACTGACACAAAACTTGCAGAGCAGTTGATTGTGTAACGTCGAATCTTCCATGAGCGCGGTAAACCTCAGTCAACCTCCCACTCAACTGGGCCGAGTTACCCGCCTAGGTTGTGGAGCTATCCTAGTGTGCAATAGCACACACTCAGAGGACAGCGATAACTGCGTGTGTCACAGATACGAAAACAAACCATCTGATGATAATCACGGAAACCCCAACGGCCAACGTCGTGCCTTCGCCACCAGTCATGGGACCTTGATTACTACGTTTGCCGAGCCTGTAACGATGGTCGCATTACGGTTTTTTGGGACCATAGCTGATAGTGAGTTAATGCCTGATGGTGGAGGTGGATGCCTTTGCGGTGTTGTACTGGGTTCTTCAACAGAATGACTTACCAAATAAAAGAATATGTATGTCTCTTGTATGTCTCGTATAATCAACTTTTCTGAAAAAATGCATCGAGCGTAGTAGCGACAACCTGCTGAAACGATGATGATATCCAAATGTGTGAGAATGGCGCTTACGGTGTCCTAATAAAGAGATTACCTTATCTAAGCCTTCTTCCTTCTTTATTACGGGATTGTCCGCCTTCAATTTTTTAGGCGATAGGTTTTTGACTTCCTTCGCTCTTTGACTCGTTTTGTTAGGGTTTTCAGTAAAAAAATTCTTAGTATCCTCCTAATTGATAATGTCGTGATATAAGAATGGTCACTTGGAGGACATATTAAGGTGCTTACTTCGTCGGGATCGCTGAGCTTTGGGCGCTTATTCTCATGGCTACGGCTTGATCCCACAATCATTGGATTATCATCTCCCTCATGTTCTATAGGTAGCGAAGGGGATTTTTCCAATTCACGCTTTCGGGAACTGGCTTGATATTGTGCAGATGGCGTTTGCTTCGAGAACATGGCTTTTATGCCATCTTCGCGAGTGGCGATGGGCTCAATGAAGGTCGGTGACTCCTTCCCCACCTTGCCAATTTCTTTTGGCACTGCATAGCTATGGGTAAGATTAATATTTGATGACTTCAATGCAACAAGAAGATCACCATATTAACGGAGCAGAAGGGTCGTTGTAAGGTTGAACCATTTTTGTCAATTCAGGTGTCCAGGTCTGCGAGGACGTATCAAGCCACCTCAAAAGAGCGTCCTTATTCGAAAGAAAAACAGGTTGACGATCGTGAAGCCAGGAAAATTCCTTGTTC
This sequence comes from Stropharia rugosoannulata, assembly GCA_028532985.1. Lineage (NCBI taxonomy): Eukaryota > Fungi > Basidiomycota > Agaricomycetes > Agaricales > Strophariaceae > Stropharia > Stropharia rugosoannulata. The sequence goes on along the minus strand of JANCIK010000010.1, from coordinate 1,647,207 downwards.
GCGTCGGTAGTGACGATAGTGCATGTCCAGAGGGGTTTGCCTATCCGAACAACATGAGAACCCTTCAAAATATTCCGGCCGGAGTCGTTTACCATCCAATACCACTGAGTCATATAAACCCGCAAGAAGCAACAGCTTTCCGTCTTTCCTCTTCGTGAAGTGTGGTAGTTTATCTTTTCCTTTTGCCAACCATTCGTAATAGCTACCCAACTTCAAATGAATCTCGGTAATATACAACCCGTTCATGAGGATTCCTACCCTTGACAGGGGATAGCACATCTATTCTTGCCTTTAATGCTAGCCCACATCCCGCCGCCGTCAACAAGATTCTCGGACCGAGCGTTGGTTGTGTTCAACGATTTGTCTTCGAACTTACTCCAATGTGGGACAAGTCCCCATTTCATAGTCTGCATGATTATGGATTCTGGATTTCGCCCAAAATCGGCAACAGAATTGGGATGACGAATGACAGGCACTTGAGTACGTGGAGCAATGTTGTATCGCGGTACAAAAGCGTCCTCATTCTCCCATTCTTCGATGTCGACATCGTAGCCATTTAACTGCTGAATTTCATCATGCTGCTAAATTTTGAGCCGCGATTCCTTCAGCAGAGAGTGATTGCGTACGTTGAGCCGAAGAGAAAAGCGTCCACACATGGTGGTTCAAACGTTCAAGACTGGTTATGACTTTATGTGAAACCGGTTTGTCATGTTTATGAGACTGTGGGAATATTCTAATTCAGCGGCGTCTGGCAGTGGGCACGCTTACTGCCGGCGACGACATCGACATTGCAGCCGCCCCCACCGTCGCCGACCATATGGACAGCGGCGCGTACAAACTACTTGAGTCGGCGACGCAACGCACTCTCCATGCCCATGCTTTCTCTCGCTCCTCATCCCAGGCATCTTCTGTCCTCACAGATCTGCTCTCGCGCTACCTCTCGCTGCTAACGTCGACGTGCGCAAAATATGCACAACATGCGGGACGGACAGGACTCACCGTGCATGATGCTATAGGCGCACTTAATGAACTTGGCGTAGACATCGAGGAGCTCAGCGACTACTGTGTCAGTGAAGGAAAAGAGCTCAACAGATATGCATTGTATTCAACCAGACGGGTAGAGGATCTCCATGAGTTTCAATGTATGTTGATCGTTGCGAATTTCTCCATTTGTCTCATATGTTTCAGCACAACTGTCGGAGGGACTTCGCCAGGACCACGATGATGCCATCGCGTTGCAGTATATGCGCGTACCCACTCCCTCCATTGAGGAGGAGGAAAGCGACGAGGAAGAGTCGGAAAACTCCGAAGTTGAGACTACGAAACAGGATACAGGGATACAGAACGGGCACGATGACATTGAAGAAGACCGGATGCATCTAACTGACGATGACGGGCAGGAGTCGTCTGCCCACGAAAGGCACAAAAGGCCACTACCGCGGCCGTCTACGCCACCTCTACCACTATCTCCCATTTCGAATCCATCATCACCGAGTCGAAAACGGGCGCGTGTCTCGAACTGGGAACCCCCAGAACATATACCAGGCTTTTTACCTCCTTTCCCCACTTTATCCGACGATATACCTGCCTCCACGTCAGACGTGCCACTCCCTCCGCAAATTGCACCGCATACGATGCCGACACCTCTACAGATCCCAGATACTGCACCAGAAAAACAACCTGTAACAACACTTTCTCAGTCTCTAACGTCCGCCGCAGCCTCTGATATATTAGTCCAAGTTCCTTACTCCCAGTCGACACTCTCATCTGTTCCTGAATGGCATCTCCCTGCAATGCCGCCCTCATTGTCTTCTCAGTCTCGGCAAACTTCTTTGCCTACTCCCCAGGTCGAGCCATCCCTCCTTGCGGCTTATCATTATATTCTCACTCACCCGCCTCCTACTGAACTTCCTCCTCTGAACCCCTCGCGGCATAAGGTCGCCATGGCGCTGATTCATCAGGCTCAAACAAACGTGAGGTGGACCCCTGCAGATACCGTTTTCGGGAGTGTAGGACCCTGTCCTCCTCGAGTTGCTACCATCCAACCTTCGTATCCTATCGCTATTAGTGATGCATCTGGCAGTAAGGATGGGGCAGACAAGGATATAAAATTACCTCCGACAGTATCACGGCCTGTCTCCGGGATTGAACGTATCGCGCCCTTCATTAGCCAGCAGACTTCACGAATACCGGATCTCGCTAGGCACATTCTTCCGGTGTGTATTTTCCTATTGAGCCATGCTATTTCGCCGGAGCTTCGCCAGTCTTACTTTTTGTATAGCCTACGATCCTTACGCGGACGAGTCGCTTATCGCATCCGCCTGTCCTCCATCGGGGAACCAAGCCCCTGCTCTATGGAAATGGCATCGCAGCTCCCTGGAATGCTAATCCTTTGGCTGGTCCCGACGGCGCCGTCCCATCGCAGATACCACCTAAGCCCAAAGAAACGCCTACAGCGAACGGGAAAGAGTCTCCTGTCAAGACTATCTTACCTGATGCACGATTGTATGCGACATGGGATTACGACGCTAAAGACTTCAGGGTCCCTGTAAACCCATCAACTGCGCGAAGTAGAAACCGCATGGGGAGCTTACAGGCTGGCGGGAGCGGAGTGATATCTTTGTCTTCCGTATCCAGAATTAAGGGCAACAAATGATGGTGCTTGTATCTCATTGATCTGATAGCCCTGTTGTTGTTCTGGTGCTCTGTTTCTTTCCTCTTATGTTCTTTGCTGTCGTGCTCTCATATTGATGTTAACTTTATTATATCCTTTTCTCTACTATGACAGAGGCTCCTCCAGATCTTGGTTGTTCCGTTCATTACTATGTGTAGTCAGGGCATAATAGATGATATTTGGACGTAGTAGACTTGTACAACCAATATTTCTTAGACTGCTGTACATACTCAGCGATCATGGTTTCAATTTACATGCGATCCAAATGAGGAAAAGTGACCAAATTATTTGGCGCCGCGAAATTTAGCGCGTTCCAACTGCTTGCATCCACACCACCACTACTACTACAGTTTCCATCGATGACCTCAACATCTATATCAAAAGCCGAGCGGTCATATATCCTAGCTGGGATTGTCGCGAATCCGCCGTCGCGTGCCGATGGCCGCTCGCTATACGATTTTCGCAACATCGCGCTGGAGACGGGAGTTGCCCCGCTCGCAAACGGCAGCGCCCGCCTAAGCATCGGGCGTAATCCACACGATGGTTCTGGTGGAACAGAGGTGCTCGCTGCCACAAAGCTGGAAGTAGAAACAATTGAGCCTGGTGGGAGCGGCGTCGATGGCGGACGCATCTCATGCACCGTAAGCTGGTATGTCCCTAGTCTCTCCCTCGGCCCTCCCCTCGCGCCGCTTCACTAACAAGAAGCATGTATACTGACCCCTGCCCCTGCAAGGTAGTTCTCCCGCGGCGTACCCCCACCTTGCGCCGGGCGCGCTCGATGACCTCTCGTACGACCTTACGACCGTCGTGCACGAGACGCTATCGCACCGCTCACTGCATCCCGCCAACCTCGCGATCCTCACAGGCAAGAAGGCGTGGCTCCTCCACATCGACCTCGTTGTACTTGCAGATGCGGGTAACGTGCACGATGCGTTGTTCATGGCTTCCCGCGCGGCTCTCTGTGACACGCGTGTCCCGCGGACGCGCAGCGTCGAGTACCAAGCTCCGAAGGCGGCGGCGTCTGGGATCGTGGGCGGGAAGTCACCTACCACAGCCGAGGTAGGCATCGGTGGAGATATGGACGTGGACGAGGAGGTCGTGAGCGGTTTCGACACGCGCCAAATCCACACGGCGACGGACTTTGAGCTGCCTGACTATTGGGACGAAGGTGAACCTCTTGAAGGCCGCGAAGCGTGGCCACTATGTGTCACACTCAACATCGTACGTTCATTCCTGCTGACTTTCCACCTTGCCAAAATTGACGAGACGAACAGGTGCAGCTTATGCATTTCTTGGACGCAACACTGGCAGAAGAGGCTGCCACACCTCTACGCCTTTTGATTATGTTTTCCTTTGATAAGCCTCAGACGCCTTTCGTTCAGGGGATGCGGACACTCGGGAATGGCGAGTTAACTACACCCCAACTAGCAGAATTGTTAAAGGTGTGTAGGATGGTCATTTATAATTTATATATGTACATACCTAACATTCACCAAATTTCATTGTAGGCTGGCGAAAAATATGCACGAGAGATGTACACAGCATTAAACACCAAACTTCAAGACGAGAGCGCAGGTAAACTAAAAGAGAAGTTAAAATTTTAATATTTAGGCGACATTCTATTACCATTGTCTTTGCTATTTGTGAACAATTTGTTATCTATCTCAACCAGGCAATTACGGCTTTAAAACGGGTCAGCGATTCTAGGAAAACGACCATCCTTGTAAATGTGGCAGTGCGAGTCTAATAAATCTGCAGTTGTTTTTCCAGTGATTCGAAATATCAGTATCATACAATCCCCTTGGACCTGCTGTAGCAGCATCATTCTTATTTTGTGTACAAAATTCAAGCGCTACTTGGGAAGGAACAAGCCATTCGGAGACTTCAACCACGTTTTGACCATCGCCTTGCCTTCAGGCCGTGATATGATCAAGTTAAGCAAGTCACGAATATTTTGCGCGTCCTCAGATTTGAAAGCATCGACTGTTTCTGCATAGAGAGGGGTCGAAGGGTTGGTGCTCTCGAGTATGGTCGTCAACAACGACATAGGTTCCAGGCCATGTTGGCTTAAAGTCTCCAAAACGGATGAAATATATTTCCTGTCGTGCTCGTCGCTATCGAGCGAACTTGTTACGTGGGACGTGTCAGACGCGAAAAAACGACCTTCGTCTTCAGCATCTTTCGCCATCACTATGTTCATTTTTTCGTGCTCCGTCAACAGAGAAGGATCTATCTTGATTTCCTCCTTTGGGTCTTTTTCTTGTCTTCCTGAAGTACGCATATATGCAGTGCATTTTGTGACGCGACTGGGAATTTCAGATGGCATACATCCGAGCAACGGCTCAGTTAAAACCTTGTTTATTTCACTGACTCCCGGGTATTCGAAGCCTGCCAGGGCTGCGGAATCAGAGCAGGTCGATCGTCTGCGTTCACTATTCCTCACCCTGCCATTTACGCAAGTCAGTCGAGTAAAGAAATGATGCAAGGAGCACGTACACGTTCTGTGAGGTAGCATATATTGACATTTCTGTCTCACTGTAGCCTTGAGGCAGAGATCCATGGTTGTCTGGAGTCCAAGCATGATGGCAGGCTGTTGGATGCAGCGGCCCAGCCATCGATGATGGGGGCATATGACATCCAAAAAAACTATCATGTTGCTTGTTAACTACTTCCTGATCAATTGAGAGGCATATATGCGCGTTTGGCGCGCTATCAGGCTGGACGGGATGGTGATAATGTGATAAGTGGAAGACGTTCATTCCGCTCTTCATTGATCTCGGTGGGTGGTATTCGACAGTTCCCTGGTAGGAGACCCTGAATATTGGGGAGTTGGCTGAGGTTTTGTAGGACAGCATGGTCTGTATTAATGGATGGATGGAGGCGAAGAGTAAGAGTCGCCTACGCTCTGCAAGAGCGCGTGTGTTAGATTGGTAAAAGTGTGTCTATTTTAGGAAGCCAGCGCCCATACACTGCCAAATATGTACAGTTTTACTCCAAATGACCGAAGTAATTAAACTATTAGCTTCTGCTTTTCAGTCAATCTGCCGGTTACTGAGGAGCGAGGCGAATTGGTGCGTCTGGACGCTTCGGTCCCTGGGGCGACCGACGTGTGATATTTGGAAACCTCACCAGACAGAGAAAATAGTGCACTTACCGCCATCTAAACTCCGTAGAGATAAAACAAAATATACGGAACGAGAGAGAATGAAAAACGATACTAAATATGATTGGACAGTGGATAGTAGATATGGTAGGTAGATAACAATGAGAAGCTCATGATAGGCATGCAGAGGATGTAGATATAGCAAGCAACCAGATAAAATCGTGTTCTATGAAGAACAGTATTTTTTGAAGGGGGCAGGCGGATAGGCAGGCAGGAAGTAAAAGAGGAGGGGGGAGGGGGTATGTCTAACGGGACGTGGGTGGGGAAGGTATAGTGTGCGGAAAAAATGAGGGTAAGGGAGAAAAAATACTTTTTAACACACCGGTAAAAGAACCCTGGCCGAACCGTTAAGCCTCCACCACCGGTGCGCTCTCAAAAGCAGCGGGGCGCTCGACTCCCTGAGCAATGAGTGCCTCCCGGCGAGTCTTCACAGCAGTGTCGAGGGCATCAAGCATTTGGACCGTCGATGCCCAGTCGACACACGCGTCCGTGATACTAATGCCATGCTTGAGTGCAGAAGGGCCTGCCGGAGGAACATCCTGCCTTCCCTCGTTGATATGACTTTCAATCATAACGCCCGTTATGTTGCGTTCACCGGCGGCGAGCTGCGCGCAGATGTCGGCGATGACAAGGGGTTGATTGCGATGGTTCTTCGACGAGTTACCATCTGTGAAGGGCATAAAGCATGGTTAATTGTCGATTTTATAAAGAGATAAATATGACACGTACGACTGCAATCAACCATGATGCTTCCGAACGGCTTCTCGCCCTTGCCCACTTTTGCCTTCTTCTCAATATCCTCGGCGGCCTTGCGCACATACTCCGAGCTGTAGTTGGGGCCCTTGGTTCCGCCACGCAGGATAACATGAACATCCTTGTTTCCGCGCGTCTTGACAATGGCAGCTAGCCCCTGCTCGGTGACACCCATGAAGGCGTGCGGGTTTGAAGCCGAGTGCATGGCGTCAATAGCAACAGTGACGCTGTTGTGGGTGTTCAACGCGCGTAGATAAGATGTATATCGGTAAACACGGGCCGGAGTTGGGAAAAAGTTGATGTAAAGATAAAAATAAACACGAGAGTTAGCGAACCATCCACAACGCGGAGAGGAGTAGAATACGAGAGGAAATTTCGATCGTGTCGGAAATGGTCAAAAAATGGGGCAGTCAAATGAGTTGCGCGAACAGAGGAGATCCGATGAAAAGGGAATTAAGCCTGAAATAACACTAACCTTCCGTCCGTGCCGTTCTTGAAGCCAATCGGGAAAGAGACACCAGACGCGAGCTCACGGTGAAGTTGCGATTCAGTTGTACGTGCACCGATTGCGCCCCATGAGATCACTGGGAAAGTAATTAGCTTGTGTTTATCAAGGAGTAATATGCGAAGCAAAATGAAATCATGCCAAGTCAATGATATATGATGACGGCATTCACATCTACATCATCCTCAAGATTCGGACGAAACTGAGCATATCGGACATATCCCAAAGGAACGACAAGACCAGGAAAAAGGGTGAGAAGAAATACAGAGAAAATGCTTACAATCAGCAATGTACTGGGGCGAGATCGTATCCAGCAGCTCTGACCCGACGGGAATACCTAGATCGGTTAGATCGCAAAGGAGTTGGCGAGCTTGACGCAGCCCCTTGTTGATCTTGAAGGAGCCGTCGATGTCCGGGTCGTTAATCAAGCCTTTCCAGCCGACAGTAGTGCGAGGTTTCTGCGGAGAGGTCAAAATTGTGTAGCCAACGTGCGATCTAAACATACCTCGCTGGATACCGGCAAAAACAAATGCGGGGAAGAGAGATCGTAAATGTAAAGCTAACTATATGCGTGCGGGCGACATACAAGTAGGCGCGCATGATAATTTGGAGGTGAGGCAGCTCCGCAGCCTTGGCTTTGAGCAGGTGCGCATATTCAAGGGCCTGTGACGGGGAGTGTATCGAGCAGGGCCCGACAACGACAAGTAGACGGTCGTCCTGGCCAGCGACGATGCGAGCAGCGTTGTAGCGCGCGAGTGCGATGGTCTTTTTGGCGTTGGTCGAGGACTTGATTTCGTGTCGGAGGAGTGCGGGCTGGACGAGGGGATCGTACTGTGAAAAATGGGTGAGTCATAATCCTGTCAGAACAGTAAAAACATACGCCAATGACACGCCTATCCTGCATGTACTGCTGGACTTTGCTTTCATCGTCGAAGTCGGGGATTGGGGAGACGTTGTACATGTCTGCGGGTACGGCTGGGGGATGGGGGGATCAGCAGGGGGGTGGGAAGTGGAAAAGAAAGGTGAAGTACGGAATCTAAAGGCAGTTTCGGCCGTCTTTATACTCGACATTTCTTGTCGTTACTCTTTCAAATCTGTCCCGCCCTTCAGTCTGACTCCAGATTATCGGGCACGTGAGGCCCCACACGTGCTCGGCCCAGCCAATCGGCTTGCTGCCATTCCGATCAGCGCGAATCAGGTAGCCCCGCCCACCGAACGCCTTGCCGCTCTGGGCTATCGACCTGCGGTACAGCCCAGGCTGGCGCCCGCGATCTCTCCTTCACACACCAGTCTACTCTGGTCCCGCACAGCCAATCAGGCCGCCCAAGTACAACAACACTGCAAGCGCAATCTTTAAACCAAAACTGTTGCGGGTAAAGGAAGCTGATGCTAAAGCAAATTGTGGATTGTGAAAGACACAATTCTGAAAATACACGGCGGTACTGACATCGTAATCTTGATTTTGAACAAAATGGGCGGGAAAACAGCCAGCAATAACGCCGCGGCGGTGTATTCGAGTGTCAACCGCAGTAGACGTGTACTTGTGGCACATGTGGCTCTCGTCCACCCGATGCCATGATAGGCCATGATGGCAAGATTCATACGAATGCAAGGAGACTGTAAATTATTTACGCCTTGTCCGGCGTCGGAGACGCGACCCGAGCGAAGGGTGCGTACCTTCCCCACAATGTCAACTTTCTCCGGCGGCACGCGGTGATCGACGATCCGTTTACAACCCCACAAAGTTTGTGGTTTAAACAAATAATCTCAAAGAAACTGCGGGTGACGCAGATGAAGTGATGGTGGGCGACTATCTTTACCGCGAGTACTTGATAGCCCAATTTCCGGTTCAAAGTAGCAGGTCCTGGATCGGCAAATTAAAGACCCTCCCCATGTATGTCGAAAACATTCTCCGGGTCTTCGGGATCTTGCAGGCTCTGAATGACCACAGGTACTTCGCCGTTATCACTCGCAATATTAGCTTTAACAAAACGGGCGTCTTCGGGTTAATGACGAGCTGATATTATCCCAAGTCGACCTCATATTAGCTCTCCATCAGGATGTGATCAAAACCGTTGGCACAAGCTGCCCTCAACAGTCAGCGCACAACGCCATACGCGAACGTGATGTAAGGTCAGGCTGTATGGGTGTTTGTTGTGACAAGCACAGAGAGAGGATGTGGCGACGGCGCAGTACCTAGTCATGGTACTTTCAACTGGTTGAACAGTGATGTAAGAGCTGTGTTGGCAACTGTGGTAAGTCCTGTCGGATTGGCAGTCGAGCGTTAGCATGCGGTAGATTTTCCAACTTTGACCAACTAAAGCTTGGGATGGTCTCGAAGGCATTGAGAGGATTTGCTGTGAAGCGAGACTTAAGAGCTGTAAATTATTCAACCAAGAAAGGTCGTAGTGCCATAGAGGGTAAACAACCTGGCACTATAGCGTAAGCGCCGGGATTTGTGGGTCCACATTCATAAACATCAAGGTTTTAAACCTTTCAACAGGTCTAAACATACAGCACCACCCAGCTGTCACCAACCTTCCACTCCGCCTCAGCGCCAGCGACATCAAAGTCTCTCTGCCGCTTCAGCGTTAGAGTGCGTTCCCCCGCCGCGCGCTTTTTCTCTTCCAAGGCCTCTTCACTATCATTCATATTGCTCTTCTCTCTCGCAGACCGCGCCTTCTTCGCCCGGAGCTGAACCTCCTCAAGTGCATCTGCATATATCCCCGACACGCGGGACACGATCTCCGCGTCCGAAAGCGACACGTCAATGTCGAGGGGTGGGCGGCCAGGGACGCGGAGTTCAATGCGCCGCGGACTGACATCAAGTTCTGAGGCGCCTATGAGTGATTTACTCTGCGGACTGGTTAGTATTATGCTAGGATAAAGAAGACAGTGATGGCGTCGAAATGCCATGCCACATTTGTTTCTATATGACGCAGGAATAAAGCACTCACCATTCCCGCCAATTGTATCTCGATTCTCAATCTGCCTTTGTCATCCTTCTTCCAGTCCCATTCCAATGGCGCCAGCGGGTCACCCTCTACATCAGCAGAAACACTAACTTCGGCCGAGGTGGTGTTGGATTTTTTCAGAATGCCTCTCAGACCGGGAAGTGATGTATCAGTGTCCTTCCCCGACTTTGATGCTACCAGTGTCTCGGCATGCAATGGGGCGTCAATCTCCTGGATTAGAGGTGCTGTCTTTTTTAAGCCAGTATCATTTCCCTTCGGTGAAATAGTCGCAAAGGACGACCCAGGCTCCGCGGTAGGCTTTACCTGGGTTGGCTGGAGCAGGGACGCGGGCAGCGTCACGGTGCGCGGCAGCAGTTTCCCCTTACTCGCGATGTTCGGCGTGCCGATCGCCCGCGAAAGAGTGAGTCCCGTCTGCGCTTCGATACGCTGCAAAGCAAGTTCTAATGCCAAATGGATTATTATACTTCAGACCTTGGTGAAAGGGCTCTTACCAACCAGAAATATCTTGAAGTCTGGATCACGTAGTGTGCGCGCCTTGACCCCAATATTGTAGACACAATCAAAAAGTAAAGACGGCTTTCCAGCTTCATGGGTGGTCAGTTCACCAAAAAAATGGCCCAGAGGATGGTACAACTCACCCTTGTCGAGGTCCTCTCGCGCATGCGACACGATCACAGGTACATACCACCCCTTCTCCTCTTCATTTTCTGCGCCCTCCATTGCCCGCCGCACATCCTCTTCCGTTCCTTCTGGTGGCGGGGGCACATTAGGGTCCCATGCGATGTTGATAAAGACTTTGCGCCCTTGGGGGACTATGATGGGGCTGGGTGGCGGTTCTAGCTGCTCGTTGGATGACGTTTTCGTTGCCGCGGGCGCCTGCGGTGGTGGTGGGAGAACTGCCGGTGTAAGAGTGGTAGACTTGACACAGAATCCGGCCTTCGGAGCCAATTGTACGCGAACATATTGTGACGACGAGGAAGACATTGAGGATGGCAGGCGATCAAGGTAGAAACACCATTCAAACAGAGCGTGTGAACAAAGACCGGCAATTGCCGCGTTCAGCGCCAATCCTAATTTCGGTTTCTTTGCAGGACCATTTGACATGGGGACTTGCAAGGGACTTAACGCCGCATCAATGCTAGTAGAGAACCAAGCAATGCTCTCAGGTCAGCCAAGCTGAAATTTGATTTACTAAGTCGACTCCCACTAATTAAATATTTAGTAGAGTGATCATGATTGCAATTCACGTTTTCAATTATTTGAGAAATTGTCTGTAATGTTGACACTAGTTCTTAGAACTCACTAAGTATTTGGCCAAGTGACCTATTCGAGATCTGTGTACTAAGTAGCCCATCCTCTTTTCAAACCAGTAAATATTCGGATTCATGACGGCCCTAAAGATAGCTCGCATTTCACAGTCGTTCTGTGACTTGGAGTCCCTTTCCATCTTCCCACCAGCATCTTCGAGTACTGCCGGCCACATAACCAATTTCCTACTTTCACTATGCTTCACAAAGTCCCTCTGTCAGCGGCCGAAATCCTCGCTTCCGCCACCTATCCTCCTGCCTGTGACATTCCGATGCCGGGAAACCATCCAACGTCTCCCAGTATTGGTGGCAGTCTAGGTCAATACCCCAGACAACCAATACCGCTGACCTTTGAGGAGACAATGCGTCTATTGGCAAACCCGGTAGCCTTTGAATCCAGATTTGTCGGTGCGAATGTACATGCAGCTGCCAGTTTGACAGCCAATGGTGGTGCGACTGGCCGTAGCGGCTTGCCGCCCAGTGAGGAGAGACAGAGCGTACCAAGCGCTCCAAAACGCCTGTTTGACACCGTGGAACAATCAGAGCCTCTATATCTTACAGAAATAACCAGCCCGAGCGCTTCTGTAGTAAATAAACGCTCAATTGCCAATCCTATCAAAACGGACGGCAACTTAAATGCCAAGTCGAAGCGGTGAGCTTATTTTCGTTCTTTAAGTTCTATTGTATATCACTCAATGATCGACCTCTTTTCCTATCGTTCCAGTGCTCGCCGGGCACCTACCAGCACCCCGACATCCATCACCCCTGCTCTTCGGCGGACACGGAAACCTAGAATAAAGAAGAGCATGCCTACGAACCCGGCATCGTCGAGTAATCTTGATTCCCCCAGCAATGCCTCTCTCGACAAAGAGCAGCAGTCGGAGACTACTATGCGATCAGTCTCGGTGATTCAGGGGGTACAGCATGCAACTTCTGCTGGGGAACATGATGTATCTTTTGTTATTAGTAGACATTCCGTTGTCAATCTGAGTGATGAAAATTTGGTGATTCATGATCTCATACGGTCAGTACTTCTCTTTTTACATGTAATCTCAGGTGCATTTCACATTCTAGCATCACCTTGATGCTAAACCGCAAAACTCTTACATCCTCTATCGCCTGTGATTTAAATCATGCTGACAATGTACTTTTCAGACGTACTTTATTACCTGCCACTAGCGAGAGATTAGCGGCACCGGGCTTTGGGGAACGGGCTCTGATTTCTAGTATCAACAACTTGCTTCCATCTGAGTTGAATATATTGACTGGCAATAGTGGCAACACTGCCAGTACTACCTTCGGAGGGCCCAGTGGGCAGCTTGTCCCTGAAAGTCAGTCAGTGCCAGTAGGACCAATGATCACTTCGCAGAAAGTCGGATTGTCGGGTCTGTTGACGTCTAGAGAATCTTCTGTAACTAGAATGGAACACTTAAGTAGCACTATAAATTCCGACGATGATCCAATAAAGTCAGTGTTTCTTATTTGCAGGCTTTGTGTACATCAATTGTCTTGTAACAAAGTTTGCATGATTCACATTCATAAGCATTTATGCTAACATAAAAAATGCCCAGGGGCTCACAGGCGTCCACTGATAATCCAAAATCGAGCACCAATACAGCTGTAGTCGATGAACCTGCGCCGTTAAGCAGTAATTTGAGTGCTGGAAGTGTTGTTGGTGGCACCGGAAGTCAGCAAATTAGGCCAACTTCTCCACCACCATTTCGACCGACCATTCAGCCAGTACCTTTTGTTGTACCCGAGTTAACCTCTGTTCTGAAGAAAGCTAATGGCGGAGTACCAAGTAGCGTCGGACATGAGAGCACTAATCTAATGTTAGCATTTTTCTTCTCAAATGTTAACGAGATGAGTAATTTTTTGTTAGAATGTCCACACAGGAGACCGATCATCATATCTCGGCCTCCAAGAATGCTACGTTGAAGAAAGCGCATCGACGCGGCCGGATAGTAGCCGATATACTCCCACAATCTGCCGCGAGAGCCGCTTGAGTCCTTTGGACATCGTTTTAGAGATCTTAGATGAGAGCCAACTACAGCATACTAGGGAATATAGGAAGGGGATGTACAGTCAGAGGGGATCGAAGCTACTTAAAGTACTTGATAACATTGCCGCAAATGAGAACGGCAGGATCAAATTGACGCCCTGGCTTTTCCGGTCTCAACATTTCGCGTCTTATCCCACCTGTAGAAGATAATGATACTATGGACATAGTAGATGAAAATGAGCTGTTCTAGTATACACCACTGGCCACATTAGTAGCTGAAATACAATATTTTAATCAGGTGTATACTAATACTATTTGATGCATACAAGCACTGGCAGCAGGTGACTGTCCCGTAGACTGCAGGCGTCCATTTGAAGTAATAATGGTGGTGCACTGTCCTTTGAAGGCGTAGATTCTCCACATACAGTTGGTCCCAGTCGCTCAATATGCTGGATCTTGGTCTACTTGTTCTGGACCTGTGATTACAAAAGGTATAAGCGATGCCTAATGGGGATGTATTCACACCGGTTGGCTAGTAGTTCAGACATGGCTTTGACATGGCTAAGCATTTTTATTGTAAATCCAACCATACACGTTAGCTCAGAAAATGCATTTAAAGAGAATATCTTATCAACACTTCTAGTGTGGATCTGATACGGATATACATTGATAATACTGTCCCTACGTATACTATTTATTATACATAAATTATCAAGTAATAGGTGCCTAGTGTCGAATACGACTTGCTTCTTAACTTCACTAGCATAACATCAGACTTGCATCAGACTAATCCGCGTCGACGTACTCGAGGGCTCCACCCTACTCATTGACCAAGCTTCGCTCCCAGTTTATCACGCGCACGCAGCCCACTGTGTTGTGGACTTCGCGCAGTTTGAATTTGCCCAATACCACTGTTACTCACACCGCCGTTATCCTCACCGGGACTGTCAAGCTCGATGTTGTCACCGAAGATGTCCCATTCGTCCTCTTCCAATCCCTGCTCTCCCCCATAGGACAATGTAAGAGTCTGCATTCCGTTGCGCGCATCCACGGTTATCTTATTTGGCGGTGCTCTTGCCCTTGGACGGTGAGCGGGGGGCATGGAAGACGTAGAAGGGGAAGTCGAGGTTCCAATGGGAGGAGTACATGCGCGGTCCTTGTCAGATCGTCGTCTCTCTGGGATGATCCCGTCAAGACTGGCACGCAAGCCGTTCGTGTCAGTGATGTCACCTGTATTGAGAGACTTTGCTGTTACTTCAGGCTTATGCACCCTAACTTGCGAATCCATAGCAGATAGCACCTCCTCGAACACCCGAGCCTGGCGTCCCGGGACAGCAAAAACAACTCTGTCGAACACATCCTTGAATGGCGAGCCATCCTCAACGAGAAGCTTCCCGAATAGGCTCGAAATGCGGGCGGGAGAGTTGTTAAACGCCCCTGCCCCGAAAGCCGGTAGAACAAGGACGGGGGTCTGATGTTTCGCAAATGTGGATAGCACACGAGATAGGCGAGTAGTCATAGTAATCTGAATGCGCGCAGTGACTTCGTCGTGCGTGAGCGGCGCGCCCCTTTTCACGGCGTCGTGTGCGTCCCCTGCGTGGACTGCAGTACATGACACTACATCAATGTCTAGTGGCGCCGTCCATGCACCGCGCTCATCCCGAAACACGGTCACCCCTGGGACATATACGAGCGCATGAGTATGATATGGGGGGTTGAGCGCGGCGGTTTGAGCGCCATTCTTCCCTCTACACGTCTGGTCATAGAATGGACGTGCAGCAGCGGATTCAAGGGCGACCGAGAGAGTGGAAGCACGCGCGACGGATAACTCCTGGCCAGCTTCGCCTCCTCGGAACCCTCCAGCGGGCGTATATGGCGAGGCCGAGGTGAGGACACCGATGCGCTTGCCTCCACGACTGTGGTTACGGCTGCCGTTCTGTCCAGTCAAAAAGCGTCCGTCGTACATCTCGTTATCGACACCAAAGTCCCACAAACCACCCTTTTTGTCTTTTCTGTCCAACTCATGCTCACTGTCCTTCTCAAGCCACCGCACAGCATCCAGCGTCGTCATGTCGACTACCTCAATGAGCGTCCTTGCTGCCTTCTTTTTGTGTTTGGGAGGCTGGACTGTTGTCTGTGGTGCGATGAATTCGACTGCAGCGCACATCGCACGTATGCGCGGGATCAAGGGATGGCGCACGCCTTGCGCTTTATATCCGCCCGAATTTATCGCTGCCAGCGTCTCATTTGCTATCTGCTTGCGCCCATCCTTGTCTGAACCTGGCTCCGGTGCTTTCTGGACAGCCTGTTTTGTTCGTGCTGGTGCGCTACTGGTAAATGGGGATGCGGAAACCGCGCGCCGCGGGATGAATGCATAGGCTGACTTCTGAATCGATGAAGTACGCTCTTGCTGTGGTGCTGCTGTAGATGAGGACGCTGCCTGTGTGATCGTAGCTGGCACTCGGAGTAACTGGCCACCCGTTACGTGCGGACGGGAGGGGTTGCCAATATCGGAGGTATTTCCCGGATTCTCTACCAGGGTTTGCTGGTAGAACACGGGCTCACTGTAAGGAGGAGGTGCGTCGTCCGAAGGTGATTGCGGCACTGGTTGTGCACTGGACATTATGAGTCGGAGTAGGTCAGTGCGTCGATCGATTAATTTGGGCGCTTAATGTTATAGCGCGACAGATAGTGGTCCCTGAGGTAACTTCGATTAAAGAAGCAGCAAAGACAATCGTTTAGCCTTCTGCAATATGGCTAGGAGTATGTGGTGGCACAGAAACTGAGTGGGAAGATGGGTGTAGTTGGCGGTGTCAACTGGTTGCCTGATAATACTGATATTAATATCTCTGCCTGCACATCAGTCAGTGGAACCGTCAATCCCGATCAGTGTTGACACAGAGCATCCGCCATATGTCCAGATGGAATAATTCTGTGCCTCTCTTATCGCGGATTATGGCAGTTCAACTTCATGCGAGCTCGGTAAGAATGGGGTTATGAAGTTGGAACACATGATATTCTGCAAGATGCGTCGGACATGCCGATATGTCAATAGACAACTACAAACATATAAATAGGTCTGTCCAAGAGTCAGCTGAGGTCACAATTTAAATTGAAGGGTTCCCAAGAGCTTCGGACAGATAGTTGATTCAAAAGAGTTTTGTGGAGAAATTGCAAATAACAAAAGAGGGCACTTCACAAAATGCTGTCGTCGTTCAAATATCCGGGGTCATTAGTATCACTACGCTCATGTTGTATTCCAAAGTCTCGAGCGAAGGAAAGGCCAGACGAGCAGTACCAGCAATCTAAGAGGTTCAAGCACGAGAAATTACAGAGGGACGTTTCTGACAATACATGAATCCTATACCTTTACTTAGATATCCGATGATAGAGGGAAAGCGATTACTATTGAGCGGGAGGCTTAAATGTTCCCACATCTTGAATCAGCATCACAAATAATATTGTTTGAACTCCTATAAAAGGCATCTGTTTGTAGAAGTCAGTGCAACTCTCATCTTGAACCAGACCCCCACCATGAAATTATCTGCAGCCCTCTCGCCCCTTGAGGGAGTATGGTTTGGGATAACTATTGCCCTTTTACCAACATTAAAGGCCCTTCTGAGGGCTCCGTGGCTTATACTGAGTCCACGCCGTATCTCTAAAATCTACATGGCCAACCAATGGCTTTTGTACGGCGACGGTGTTGATGGGAACGGTAAAGAGCAGAAAGAGAAGCTCATAACCCCTCATGCATATGGAAGAGTTCTTGACCTCGGGGCAGGTACGAAGTGACCATCTCTTCTCTCTAAAGACATGACTTTGCTTACCCTGGATAATTCTCTGCGTAGGCCACGGCCACACAGTACGTTACCTGGATCGTTCCAGAGTCACGCAATATATCGCATTGGAGCCCAACACCTTGATGCACTCGTTTATCAGGAAGCAAGCCAATGACTATGGGTACAGTGAGGCCGAAAACTCCCTCGAAATTCTCTCCTGTGGAGCGGAGGAGATCGATATCATCTTATCCAGGCTATCGGCCGCTTCAACTGGAAAATCAGCTAAGGGAGGTGAAACGAATACATCCCCGCACAATGTCGACACACTCATTTCGGTGATGACACTTTGCACCGTCCCCAACCCCCAGAAATCTATAACCAACCTCATACACCATGTTTTAAAGCCGGGTGGGCATTTCTTGATGTATGAGCACGTGTTGAGCCCACTTCCGGACGTGGCATGGTGGCAGCGGTTCTGGGCTTCGTTGTGGGCATTTCAGTTCGATGGCTGTCGAATGGATAGGAAAACAGATACTCTGGTCCGAGCATTGACTTTGCCCGGGGAGGAAGGCTATGAAAGTGCGTGGAAAAATGTTGTGATGTGGGACGAGCCAGAAAAGGATATCAGCTCTTGCTTCTTTTTTCGCACATTCGGGGTATTTCAAAGGCGTTAAACTAGTGTATTCGAAGAGAATTTGATGATGTATCTCGTTCCTTATAGTTTTCTAACCACTGCTCACTAAGAAGTCGATTTGACCTTGCGATTGATCACGGATCATTCAAAGTCCATAAATGGACATACATATGCTAAATTGGGATGGAAATGATGTGTACAACATTGTGTTATGTTGGGAGTCGACCGACGGCTCCTAATAGGTACAGGTATTACTATGACTACTAGTACAAGCATTTAGTACATAATCAAAGCAGCTCGAAAGCACGAAGAGAAAATAATAATACCCAGTTATAATCAAACTAATTTCCACGCATCTATGATCTCGTTCAGTGACCGAATACTCCAACCAGAGCCCAGCGAAGTAGTCATTTTATTTCCGGATGAGTAAAGAACTTCCTTGATCCCTGTATCCAGTGCTTTTGCATCCGAAGTGCCTGCCGGCGGGGGAACACCAATACACTGAGCATGGGCATCCTTTGCTAGCTGATGAAGCACTACGAGCACCGTAGATACCGGAACTCCGTTGCGCAAGAGATACCAAGCAAGATACCGTTCAATTAAGTTTTCGTCAACGACGTTGCCCTCTGCATCAGCACTATAAGATATTTCGGAGCTGTGCAATGAAGGGAGCACGTCCCCTATCGAATAGTGACCGATAACTTGTTGAAAAGCGGGGGTTGCGCGCATCTGGTCCAACTTCCTGTCAAGAGCGTGCAGAGTGCCTTGGACAGTCGTGTCTCGGATTAAACCCGGCCGTGCAGTGTTTTCTAGTTTGCCACTAAATCGACGTTCGTATACTTTAGCGTAAAAGTCGGTGGCAAAACGCAAGTCTTGTAGACGAAGTTGAAAGTACCGGGACTTAACAGACATAGTGCGGTATTTGTATAGGGTTAGGTGGGCTTGTAATGTCTGTGGCTTATCTTGTAAAATGCTGTCGAGAAGAGCGGCATGGCAGTATGTATGGAACAGGCGCTCGGCATCAGTCGTATCTTCGTCGTCTGATCTTGAAAAATGATCAGCGAAGGCGAGGAACAGCACGTCATTCGAGAACGAGGTGATAAATTCACTAAGATCACCTGCAGGGTGTGTTTTCGTGTCTGTCAACTGAGGGAAATCTAGAGTCGCGGCATCACCAGCTGAAGATCCAGAGCGAATAAAGAGACTCCGGCTCCCTCTAGGGTCTTCAGTATAGCTCAGGAATGCAGTACGACGCTTCACGAATAGAGTTTGATTATGAAGCAGGGTGTTCTTGTGACGGGATTGCGCAGCAGTATTCAAGTAGAATGGCCAGTAGCGTGGTGTATCCACTCGAATCGCCAGAAGTTTATCCATGTCCGGAATGAGGGTAGGGGAGATCAACTGTGTCTGCTCTATAGTTTCGCCCTCTTTCATCGTGATCTTGACGGGCAAAAACACGATCTCGTTGGTATCAACGTCGCGAGCAATCAAGCACCTGGGCTCTGTAGCAAGTACCCACATATGACGCAAAGCCTGCAGGTAGCTTCGGTTGTCTGACGAGACGTGATTGAACCGCGGGAAGAAGGCGGTCACCATGCATGCGATGGCGGCATCGGAAGTTCCAAGAGTAAAGCGGCCTCCACCAAGGAATAACAGACCGATTGACTGGTGAGTGACGACATGCACACCGTACTTGAAGCCATGATGATACATCAATTGTTGAGACATCCCATATGCATATCTGAGACGACGCAAGCAAGTTATTTCGCCTGTCCCTGCCATCACCATGCTGAGAGATATAGAGATTAAATTCAAACCATCTCGGACTGCAGAACGTTTAATCTTGTGGTCAAATGCGGGTCCTGCGATGAGCGTAGTCAATAAAGTTCGTGACATAATATTAAGCGAAACAAAGCATACCGCTTCCGTAAGCCATCCTCGAGAAGTTATCGAAATGTTTCACTATCATCTGGTATGCTTCCTGTCGTGCTGTCCCAGCATACTTAAGGCCAACCACAAAGCAGCCACCGGCGATGATGTTATAGTATGCTAGCTCCATAGCATCGTCGACAGGTCTACCTGTCTTCGTCCGAATCTCAATGGCATCCATGATAGATCTCGGTATTTGACGAATCAACCATTCGTTGTTCGGCTGTACCAAATCCCACAGGATGAGGGATCTAGCGATCGTGCGGATGAGGAGGAACGTAGGCTGGATAGCATTCAGCGAGATAACAGTATCCGGTATTGTCAAGATATCAGCGACGTCCTTCCGTCCCGTCCGCAGGTACATGAGCCCCAGAGCAATAGTAGCAGCAGGCGAAGTCAAGTTAATGTCGAAAGGCGTCTTGTTCTTCTGCCCAATTATCGCATCAGCGTCTCTGTGAATCAAAGTGCTCAGCCTTTTTAGGATGAGCAAGTCGGCCGGTATTGTTGTTCCTTTCCCAAGCATGATCAAGCCAAATGCAAGGGCACTAGCATAGGTATATGCTTCACGGTGTTCATTGCTTAGGTCGGGCTGAACGAGGTCGCGTCGGCTAATCTGACTTAGACAAACTTCCGCCATACGACGATTCCTTGTTCCAAGATAAACGAGTCCGACCCCAAATAGTCCAGCAGCTTGAGTTATTAGCGCTACATTCAAATCAACCTCGGGGGTGGGCAGAAGGGCAGGTGTATGTACAGCAAGTAGTTTGGTGACATGCTGATCTTCAGTCCCGACGTTGGCAGCTGCCATGCCAAGTAGAACAGCAATGGAGGTAAGATCGTGCTTTGGGGTGAGGTAGGAGAAGGTATGCCATGTTAGCATATGCTTTAGATGCCCAGTCAGTCCAAGCGCTAGGATAAACCCAGCATGCTCGGGCGAGAGCTCCGAAGGTTTGTTGAACGCTATCCAAGAGCTCTCCACCCCAGGAGCTGATGGAGATATACGCAACCCAGCGGCAACCCCATTATGGAACTCACCCCAAGCGATGGATTCAGCAGAAATTTTTCCTGGTTCTGGAGTGACGAGGATGTTCAGAGGTTGCACACGGATGTTGTATTCCATTTTGGGGACAGAATAAGCTTCTCGCGTGACGACGGGGACCGACCCGAACGTGAACATAGCGCGCCCATATGGTAGAGCAAGTGTACGTTCTGCGACTCGAACAACATGATTTTGGTGTTCCTTCGTTTGGTCATGTTCACTAGGAAAGTGAGCAATTAATAAGCATCTATTGAGGTTCGTCATACCTTAAATCAGGCCTCTCCACACCTTTCACGGAAGGCATCGTCGACGAGCATAGCATGCGGGCCGCTTCCTCCAAGCGCCGGTCCACTGCAAAGCGTATATCTGTGAATTCTTTTAGGTTAAGATCCACACCCGAACTTGATTCCGTTTCTCCAGCCATGGTTCGTGTTTCAGTTGTGATTTCCCCAATAGTCTGACGTGGCTTGGACGGATTCTAACAATCTAGATGATCAAGTATGCATTCAAACAAACAAATGGGAACGTACAATGAACTCCTTCCTCGATTTATAGCCTTCGCTGATGAAGGTGTCTGGGTTATGTGTAGCAGATGCAGCAAGATCATTGCGACCGATAAGACGGTAGGCTTCCAGTGGCCAATTCCCTGGAGGTGCTAGCTGACATGTCCGTGCTGCCTCTCGCAGTGGCGCGGCGATGCCCAGAGGAAACTTTGACCAGGAACCAATTCCTCCGGATATAGATACCATCTGACGTACAACATTCTCGGCTCGCCGTTGGCCGTCTGTGAGCTTTCCATCTGAGAGCGTGTTGTAAAGGAGACTAAGCTTATGGAGATCATGCAGAGGGTCATGTAGATTGTATTCAAAGGAAGGTGTAATCCCAAAACGCTTGACGACATGTTGTATATCGTGCCATGGTGCATTCCAATCTGCGGTATTGAGGCGGCCGTATAGAATTGCTGATAAATCCGGGGGCCATACAGGAATCCGATCGTCTAGGGATTCCAGCTCTGGTTAAACGTCAGCTTTTTGTATATATTCATATTTTGAGGACATACGCGCTGTGAGAGGAGCTGGCCAGCCGCTCATGGCATCAGGTACCAAACGTTTCCAGTAATCTGCCCACTCTGGGCGCACCACCAGAGCAATTCGACAAATGATTGGAGCCAGTCTGCGTAAGTCTCGATGGCGGGGTATAGAAAGTCGAAAGTTCTCTGCGAGAGTATGCAACCCATAAAGCAGAGGAGCAAGCCATTGGTGTGACACACTTCCCTCCTGAACATAAGGAAGCGGCCGTGGGGAAGATGGTGAAGCAGGAAGACGTAGTTTTTCCAAAGCGGGATCTTCTATAAAATATTCACTAGCATTCATGGTTGCAAGGCAGCTCCATGGGTCTGTCGATGGCTGATGTTCAGCAATAGACAAACCAAGCATTGTATAGAGTGCAGAACGGAAGCATTCGTATTGGATATTTTCCGTTGTAGACCAAGCTCGTGCAGACCAACTTTCAAGAAAGAGACGATGAATGGGGAAGGTAATTTCCGCCGGCAGAAGGAGGGCGAGGAGATGGAAGCAGTCAATAACCAAATTATCCAGAGGACATAAATCAAAGACGACCCGTGCTTGCCAGCCATCCTGGTATGTCACAGTCGTGATGCCCCATAAAGAGTCGGATGCAGATTGGATAGGTCCATGATGCATCTCTAGGGAGGACACAAACGGCTCCGAAATGGTGAAGTCAGAAGTGAGCTCCAATGAGTCGCATACTTGTACCGGAATTTCACAGAGTCCATGCGTCAGTAATGAGAGTTGCCCATGGGGTTTGACGACTAGTAGGTCCCATACAGTGGCCCTAGTGGCTCGGATGGAGGTTGTAGACAACGCAGGAAATTTGTCTAGGGGCGTTACAAGCATTGACCTGTCCGGGTTATTGGCTAGCGAAAATATCTCAGCCAAATGGCTGACTGGGAAGCATATGGACAATAGGCATCGAAGAGACTTTCCATCAAAGCGGCAATCGAATAGAGAGATATCGATACTGCGCCATGCACGAGCCCTACACAAAATCAGCTCTTTAATTTGTGTTGGATCATTTAATTGGCCTACTCTTCAGCTGAAATCTGGCGCACGAATATGGATTCCATCCAGTATGAAGCCTTCATCCGTCCGTGCTCTGGTGGGGGGAGCACAGAATCTGGATCTAATCTACCCCCCAAAGCCATTCTATCTAGAGTGTTGCTTAAATCGTTACGCGAGAGAGAGTTCCTTCTTGCTTTGATAGGTCCTGGTCTCTGCGACTGTGATTGGGGTTGATTTACACTACCCACTCCGCTGACAAGAGACGCCATGGCAGTGGTCGATGAGAGTGAAGGGGCCATGCCTGGCAGAGCGGAAAGAGGAGGCATATCTGCTAAGTTAAAATTCTCAGGTGGAAGGGCATGCTCTCTTGAGCGAGTACCAGGTGACATAGGATAGGCGCGGTCGCGCGCACCATCAAATAACGCGGAAGTCCGACGACCAGACATAGATTGACGCTTTGAACTGGATGGTGCAGTCGGCTTGACGTTAGTCGGTACTGGAGCGTCCTTAGGCCGTATGAAAACATATCTCCAGATGGAGAGCAGCTGTGTGTCTGGATTTACGGTCACAACATAATTTGCCCGCTGGAAAAAAGCGGTGGCTCTAGATACCCATACAATCATCTCGGTTGGCGGAATGGACTTCAATGGTTTTGTAGAAAGCTCGTCTTCGTCTTTGAGCGTGGCTGATAGTCCGTTCCCTTCCGTCAGAATACCCGAAGTTAGACCAACAGCTGCTGCTTCCGCGAATGGACTGGTGACAGTAAAGATGGTTGGCAATAGGTCATCTCCAGAGTCTTCGGCTTCAGCTAACTCTGACCGTTCCAAGACACGTTGGATCATGACTCCATGAGGGCTGAGCGGCCATGCCTTGCGGACAATAAAGGGTAAGGAAAATGTATATTCAACACCGTTCAAGAGGTATATTTTACCAATACTCCTCAAGAAGATAAACACTGCTTGAACAGGCTCCAAGGGTCCCCGATTGGTTTTTGGGATTTGCTGGAAGCGCGTAAATGGCCCAAATGTCGGCCGTGCAGCGTTGTCATCTTGTTCGGTGTCATCAGGAGTGGAGATTGGGAAGGTGCCGACTTGCTGTTCTAGCTCGCCAATGCATGCCCATTGTATAGACTCGGCTTCTTGAACAAAACTCCATCTTTTCACAATAACCCCAGCATAGCTTAGTACCGCCGCATGCGCGTTCCACGACAATTCAGGCTCCTTCGCCATGTCCCCCTTGAAGTTGAAATACGTCGTCTTGTGGACTGATTGTCCATTCTCTGTATCAGATCCTCGAAGAGCTGCCCTTATCGCTTGTAATAGTGACGTTTCATTAGTAGGGCAAGGCTGAGGCGGCGATTCTCGATTTAAGAATTTGGAAGCCGCTGATGACGGTGGTGCTTGGGCGGCGACGCGTATCAATGGCATTCAAGAATGGGTACCAGAGCGAATCTGTGTTTATTCGTACCGCGTGCGCCGTCTGCGATGTTTCGAACAAAAGAATGAAGGATTAAGTACAAGTCGCTTACCAAAGAGACTTGAATCTGTGCAGTGTGCATTCACGCGTTGTTTGTTCGAGCTTGTAAGGGGAACGGTACCCTCGTGACATGTTACTCTTTCACTCAGACCTGCAGTGTGCACACTACACAGTGCACGGTCACCATAGGCATATCCTCTTACATATATTATGTTGCTCCGCATGCGCTAACTTACCTGCAATTAGGCCAGCATGAGACCATGGCTGATCGATGCCTTGTTTAGTGAACAGGAAATTTTTGTTAAATCATTTTTGAAAGTACGATTTCCCCAGAGCTTCCGCGTCCAGCAAGCGTCCAGTCAATACTCAACTTCTCGACGTGTAGCTCATGGCGACAGACAGAGACGGGGGGCATGGCCATGATCGCGATACAAACGCCACTGCATCGTGTCGTACCGTACAATCCCTTTTCCCGTTCTACCATACAGTTGACACGCTTGAAACATGTGCACTATAGACGCTCATATGTCAGAGGCTGGACTCGATATGCAAACAAAGGTGCTTTTCAATTGCTAAAGATTTCCGGGAATACTAACAGACGTGGGAGCTTGCCCCGAGTTCGCCTTTCCTATCCCACCCAATTAATCTCGGAACCAACCATTGTCCATCTGTCATTGACTTCGCATGAAACTATATGTTTATATTCACCTTAGGTGGTGAGATCTTACCGGCATGAGCAAGACACGCCTAAACACATTACCCTATCGGCCATCTATGCTCAGATATGGTGCTAGATACCTGTGACGCTTCCAAGTTGTCTTCTCGGAAGCACTTTTTCTCTTTACAAAAAACTTATTCAACAGATTCACATCTCCTTGCTCACATAACTGAACTGCTCTTTTGGGACTTATTTAATCGATTGCGTTGAAGGCGCCGGTGAGGTCCCACTGGTGCCGACTTACGAAGCTCTGTCAACTGTAACCAGTAAACTCAATTGTCATCCCTTTATTTAAGACGCGCATTAGTCCAACGCTGTGTTCCAAATCCTCTGCCGCCGCCTAAAGCTGTTTGATCATGCCACGTAAGATAAAAAGGTTTGCAATTTCTGCTCCAGCATGTACCACTAATTAACAAATTGTAAAGATTGGTCAATAAAATTCTATGTTGGACTGGTTTGTCGGGAAAGGCCAATTCTGAAAGGTAAGTCACTAGCATTTAATCGATGTGTTAGTTTTTCAAAGGTCATTCTTCTGCAGACCTATGTTTGCCCTTCTCATAGGCATTAATAGCTATACGACCCAGGGAACTCTGGACAACGAAATCGGGTCTACCCGAGGTTTCCCTCCTTTAAAATGCGCTGTCTCGGACGCAGAGTGTTTCAAAAATTATCTCGTTGATACTCACAACATCCCTGATGAGAATATCATCTTCCTCCGCGATAATGAGGCCACCCGCGGCGAAATTTTAAAGGCTTTTGAAGATCTTGCTAATAATGAACGTATCACCAAAGAGAGTGCCATTCTGATCTTTTATGCCGGACACGGAGCTCAAGCGCTTCCACCTTCCCAATGGAAGTCAATCAGTGGATGCCCCAAATGGATAGAGCTCGTCATTCCGCACGACTACGGCAAGGTTCCAGTGCCAGGCGAGCCGAAAATCGAAGGTATACCCGACTACACATTGGCTATCCTGGTCAGAAATATAGCAAAAAAACGGAGTGATAACATCGTATGTTCTGTTATCCGGATTGAAATTTGCTTTGCTGCTGACAAGTGATTCTCTTACATTGTAGACCATTATCTTTGACTGCTGTCATGCTGCATCGGCTTTCAGAGGGGTCGAAAGTATCAGTAACGAAGAGCAGACTATGATTCGAACTGGCCCCCCATTGACGTATCATCTACGAGATGATCTAGATCGTGATATTTGGGGGTCGACGCGGGGAATATGCGCACCTCAATTTGCCGATCGGTTGAACAGCTATTGTTTCTTTTCTGCATGCGCCTCGCATCAGTTTGCAAGGGAGAGATTGGGCGACGGAGGCTGGTTTACACAGTCTTTGATAAAATTTCTGCGAGACGGTGGAGCTGATCGCTTAACTTGTTCCCAGATCGTCAAGTACTTGCCCCCAATTCCGGAGTTAGTCTATTTTTCTTTCTGCCTCTCCTTTAATCTTATGCTACTTTTCCAGACAAAACCCACAGTGCGAAGGGATGCATGGAGATAAACCTCTTTTTCAGGAGTATCTCAGTCCGAAAGCTACTCGGTACTTCGATGTTACAGAAGCTTCTTCGCGTGATAGTCGATATGATTTCATCGTACATGGAGGAAATGCCCTTGGGCTCAGAAAGGATGACGTTGTTACTATATACAAGGGCACGACAAAACAGGATCGAAAGAACCCTGCTGGGAAGGCTACTGTCGTCGACTTCTGCGATGGAGCTGCAATGCTACAAGCCTCTTCCCGTTTCAAACTTCCGCGCGTGCCAGCCCCCGCTCTTTTAACCCAATCGACAGAAATTCACCTTAGACTTTACACCGCAGACAAAAGCCTTATATCTCGAGTTAACAAATTGCACCTTCCCAACGTGCAGTTACTTCCGCATAACGCCTCTGCCCATATTGGTCTTTCCGTTGATGGAAATACGCCGACTATGCTTCGCTTCGATGTTTTGGACAACGACCTACTCGATCAGGATCTAAAAGTCAAACCCCGCTATGCGTCGAATGACGATAAGACGTTGTCGACGGTTTTGACGGAACTCGCGCACTACTACTGGCACTTAAAGCGGACCAGCGATATGCCACTGAGCCCTCAAGATGATGTTTCTGTCTCTTTTGTTCGCATCTACGATACCCAGAGCGACGATCCCCCGCGCTTTCAGGCAGCAGATAACGAACGCAACCTAGTATGCTCCGACAACCCTACCTGGATCAATATATCTGTGGGCAAGGAGGAAATTTTATATGGCTTCAAACTTACAGGAACGGATGAACAAGACCGGAAATTATTCCCTGTAATGTTATACTTTAATAACGTTACGTTCACTATCTGTACGTTCTTTCTGGTTCTAGCTGTCGAGGGCTGTGACTAAATCATGTAATCCTCTTTAGTGCCTGTCTTTATGCCACCAGTCGGACCCAGCCCTGAAGCTCCATGGAATGGTCCTTCATTTACCATCGGCTATGGACTTGGACCAGGATCAATAGTATCTCCTCTATCATTTGAAATGGAAGATGATTATGATACTGAGGTCGGCTTTTTCAAACTTTTCCTTTCAAATCAGGCGATCGACTTCTCCAGTATTATTCAAACTACATCGCCGTTTAGCCCAGTCATAAAGCGCGGATTGGTTATGAAGGCGCCTGAAGTCCGTAGAGGCAAAGTCGAGTGGACCGAACAGACACTCACCGTCGTTACGCGGAGAAAGTCATGAACCTGTGTGGTATCTCGTTTGATTGTCGTACTGCGGCCACCGATGTATGCAAATACTGTCTATTGCCGATCAACATACTGGTCTGCAATTGGCCTATATTCTTGTGGTTCCTTCTACTATTTTTTCATACACCAGTTTGGCCATAGCCTTCCATGATAATTGCTTTCCTTCTTCGACTTCTCCGACATGAAGAGGGCCCTTACCCTAGTCTGGGTTTGATGCAGTCTGACTTCCGCTTCTGTGCGTATGCTATTTTTGCATGATCAAGAGTCTCTGGACCTCCTTTCCCCAAAGTCGTTTGACGACCAATTATGACTTTGGCCA
Organism: Stropharia rugosoannulata; assembly: GCA_028532985.1. Classification (NCBI taxonomy): domain Eukaryota; kingdom Fungi; phylum Basidiomycota; class Agaricomycetes; order Agaricales; family Strophariaceae; genus Stropharia; species Stropharia rugosoannulata. Next base: position 1,619,129 of record JANCIK010000010.1, on the reverse strand, counting down.
AGTCGGAAGGTTCCTACATAACGAGTCATGTCTTGCCGTTCAGTCTTATTTTCTCCTTTTCTCACTAGCGTATAAATGTGCCGTCAATCCGCACTTTGCATTCATTCTCCCACTTCATCTTGTTCACATAACTTTCGACTATCAACCCATTGCCAAGTTCTATCATGAAGTTCTCAGTCGGAGTACTCGCCCTTTCCCTTGTCACTTACGCGACGGCGCAGGCCACCGTGTAAGACCATTGTCCTCTTTCATATTTTCCAAATTCTAAACGTCATCCTTCATTATTAGCACCGAGTCTACCACCGACACCTCTTCGCCATCGACGTCCTCCATGTCTGATACGTCTTCGGCCTCTTCATCCACATCGTCGTCCATGAGCTCGGGTTCGTCCTCGGCCATGTCCAGTCAAAGCTCCCAGATGAGCTCTTCATCCCAATCCGGGTCAGGAACGAGCACTGGCTCGAGCACTACCGGCGGAACCTCCCAGACAAGCACCGCTATCAGTCCCTCTGGCACTCAGAGCACAGGAGGTGCTCTCACTAATAATGGAGTTGGAAGCGGTGCAGCTTTGGCTCTTGTGGGCTTCGTGGCCGCTCTTGTCTAATAAGATGTTCAGTCTAAAGTGCTCAGAAGCTGATAACGGACTTCGAAAGGTACTTCGAGTATTGGAAGAGTTGTATCAACCGTATGTATACCTTAAGACATGTACAAACCTATATGCTACTACTATGATTTATGATTTATGGCAATCAGCCTTCCTGATTCGCTCCTTTTCTGTACTTTAAGTTTATATTTTACGAACCGAGGATATCCCTAAATCATATACTTGCAATGTGACCGATCGCTAAAGGAGCCGGAATCCTTAATAAATTCTCGAAACGGGCTCTCCATTGATATAGAGGTTAAGTGTACAGCCTGCAACGATGCTGATGCATGTGCATGATGTCGGGCACTCGGATATGTATCTGTTACGTCCAGGATAAATACCACGTCTCAGACTATGGTGCGTGTTCATCGATCCACCCATACTACTTCTGAAATTTCCTCCAACCAACCGCTTAATGCCAAAGTTTTTCAGCTTTGATAGGTTGTATGTGCCACTAGAACCTACTTGCCTATTGTTATATATAATTCCTTCGGGCATAGATCTGGTCATTTCGGCCACCGTAAAGCCAGTCATAATAATGAGCCTATGTGGGATTTCTCTACTTTTGTAACAATATATGGTTCTCAACGTCCCTTAATAGACCTCCGCTATTCGCACTTATCATAGGCATCAATACGTATGCTTCCGGCCTGTTCGTTCAGCTACATGGTCCTTCGACCGACGCGGCAGAGTTCGAAAAGTACTTCACGGAAAACATTAATGTTCCGAAGTCTCATATCCAAGTCTTATTGAACGAGAGGGCTACCCGGAAGGCGATTATAGAGGCTTTCGAACGTATCCGCGACGATGCCAGGATAAAGCAAGACGACGCGATTTTCATTTTCTACGCCGGCCATGGAGGGGAAGCAGCTGCGCCTGCTGACTGGGAGGCTGGCGGAAGAAACGCAAAGATACAGTTGCTCATGCCCCAAGACTTTTCCACTGAGGAAGGGAAAGAAGTGCCAGGAATTCCCGACTTCACCGTTGCTGCCCTGCTCAATCAGATTGCGAAAGTCAAAGGCGACAATATTGTGAGTCTTTCAATAGAACCGGAAGAACTCGTTGCTTAACCTCGTTGCGGCCTCGTTGAAGACTGTTGTTTTCGACTGCTGTCACTCTGCCTCCGCCAGCCGAGGTGGGAACTCTAATAATAATGACGTTATCTGCCGCGCTGCAAACTTGCCTGATGACTATATCATCCCTGCCTCTGTGGATCGAGATATATGGGACAACACTGTTGCTGCAACACGAGGGGGTGGGGTACATCGTGATTTCCAACACCTGGGATTGCAGTCTTATGTCTTGCTATCGGCTTGCCAATCTTTTGAATCCGCCCAAGAATCCGGCGGACGCGGATACTTCTCCAAAGCATTGCTTTCGTTGTTGCGGACAAACGGGCCTGACAAACTAAAATATTCAGACATCATACCGCGGTTGGATGTCATTCCAAAGTGAGTAGATGTGTTTCAGGCATTACGTGCTCGACCTGAGTAAATTGCATATGCGTACCGAAGTCAAAATCCACAGTGTGAAGGTCTGCGCAAAGATAGGCACATTTTCAATCGCAAAGTTATAGCTCCAGGCGAGAGGTTCTACGCAGTTCGTCGTTCACCGGTTGACCCATCGAAGTTTATTATGGATGGAGGTCTGGCCCATGGTCTCAGCATCGACTCAGAGTACAGCGTATATGCTCAGAAAGATCTGCAAAGTCAGCTCCTCGGTAATCTCCAGCTAATCCAGGTGCAAGCGGTCAATGCAATTATGACGCTCACAAAAGAGCAGCAACCTCTTACTCTAGGATTGGGCCAGATAGCGTTTGCGACACAGACGAAGCCAGGCGTCAAGGAGGCATTACGACTGTATCTTGATCCGACCAGTAGCAAAGCCCTGCGCGAGGGACTGTTTGGCGGTAACAAGAAGCTGGAGGATCCACTTTGGCAACATGTTCGCGTCATAGCTACAAAACCGGAGGATGCCCATATTATGTTATCTATAGAAAACGGCACCATAACAATTACTGACCCAGATATCGTGCGGTATGGCAAACATACTCGCATCGACAATATACCACTTAATCCGCGCGACGTTGCCGATATGCTTCGAGGCCTTGCACATTACTTTTGGCACCTACGAAGAGGGGAAGACGCTTCTCAGCTAGTGAATGGTATTGAACTCGAGTTCTTCAAACTCGAAAAATCGGAAACTAGTCCGGGGACTAGCTTCATTCCTGTTGGCCAGAACTTGTATCGGAACAACATGGTCGAACTTCTCTTAGGCGATGAGGACGAAGACGTCTACGGGATAAGACTGACAAACAAAACCAGTCGCGACATTTTCCCAAATTTGTTCTACTTCGATAACTCTGACTTCAGCATTGGTGAGTTTGCCTCGTTTCTTGAACAGCAGTTTCGTACAAACATGTTTTCTGCAGAGCCTTATTACGTATCACCACCCACATCGACCAAGTCGATTCAAGAGGCTCCACTGAAGAAAGACGGGACACTTACTTTTGGCTACGGATCAGGAGGATGTGCGCCTTGGTCGTACTACTTGCGAGAAGGGGAGGATATCGACGTCGGTTTCTTGAAACTGTTCGTCTTCAATGAACCAATCGATTTGTCGGATATTCCTCAACCATCGCCATTGGAACCTAGTCGTGGTGTGGCACAAAAACGCGTCGTACTTGAGCGGCTGTGGGGCACGCTCGTGATTCCAGTTATTCAGCGCCGTCTAGTTGTGTCGTAGTGGCTAGAGTATACATATATCGAGTCTTTGTATTTTGTTTCAGTGGTCTAGCTTTTCCTCTTCCAGCGATTCGAGTGAAATTTTAGCTCTGATGTTAGCTTCAAGCTCATCTCGCAGTCTTGGTGGATTTTGTTGTACATAATTTATCAGTAGTGACTTGCCAGGCTCTGCAGGCCTCGGAATAAGTGGCGGTCCGGAGATCCCGTTTCTGATCACCTGGGTACATAAGTACTTACGATCGAGTCTTACATTTTCCCTCGGAACACTTTGCACACCAATTGCACACCAACACTTTCCCCATTTCCTCTGGTTCAAGGCCCACGATCCTTTACGATGTATCAAAATTAGAATACTCACTGCTGCTCTCCCTTCGACTACATATTCAGCTTCGGTATCTTTCTGCTTGAGGCAATCCAGTTTTCCAGGCCCCGATATTCCGCGAAGTCTACCAATGTCACCACACCAAGGCCAGTTGCAGCTTTGAAGGCGTGAAACTTTTTTTGCTTAGGCAGGTTAAACCCATCGCGAGACTCGCGGCGTCTGGCCTCAGAAGAACGCGACATATAGAATACTCCGCCGATCCTGCGTCGGATGTTCGCATTCTACGCCTCATTGTGTAGCACTCGCAACGGAGACTTGGAGAGACTGACCATGTTTTCATATTAATAGAGTATAGCTCCATCTCTCGGGACAGCTTGCTGGTTCCCTTGACTTTCTTCGTGTCTCTCGTTTTGGCTCATTGAGTCAGACGTGAGCACTTTGTAATGTGCAATACGCTAGGACTTGGCTCATGCTAGGGCTCCCATGGGCTTATCATACGGATATCTCCATCTCTACATTACTCGCTTTGACGGGTCTTCGGAAAGTAGGGGATGTTTAAACACATTACCTGTTTGTAGTCTTTATCAAGGCGCAACATATTTTACCTTTCTTGAACCTATTTTCTAGAGCTACGATTTCACGATGTCATCGGCCTACTGTCATGGGGTCATTTGGAAGCGCCCATAACTGAATGGCGAATGGACAGCTCTTTATGCCTTTATTTGGACGTTTCTCATCCGTTATCAACTCATTAGGTATGCTCCGATGGAGTTCTTTATAATTCCGTGCTACACCCGACGTTTGAAACCATCTCCAAATCTATCTGGAATCAATCTCCACTTGACACACTACAACTTCAATCGGTTCTTGACCATCTCAAGCCACTTTCTCTTTCTGCCGTACTCCTCATCTCTGGCATCGTTGTAATGAAATGGACGCACCAGTCACCGATTCAAGCATTAACGGACTTCATGTTGCTAGAACGTATGTGAATGTTTTTCATGTCCATGTTGTTTATCGGTTTACGCATTTACACCCTCTCGCAGTTCACGTTTATTCGCTCTTCTCATAGGGATCAATACATACAATAGTAAAGCAAGCAACATGCCGATGATTAATCCTGGGTTTCGCGGCAGTATGGCCGCCAGACCAACCAATCCCAATAACGAACCTATCTTTGACAATCTTGGAGGCGCCGTGGCGGATGCGGAGGAGTTTCATAAGTACTTGGTTGATACTCTCAATGTTCCCGAACACCATATCACTCTGCTCCGTGATCAAGACGCCACTCGGCAACGGATAATCAAGGCTCTCCAAGACTTGTCCACTAATCAAAACATCAAGGAAGGCGATTCTGTTTTTATTTTCTACGCTGGTCATGGAGCCCAGGCTCTTCCTCCGAAGAGGTTGATGAATGACCGTGGATGTCCTGAACAAGTTGAACTTTTAATTCCCTATGATTACCATAGAGATCCTTCGAACTCACAAAATATGGGTATCCCTGACTACACGCTGGCAGCTCTACTTAACAATATCGCGAAGGAAAAAGGAAATAATATTGTAAGTTGATTGTACTTCCGTGTAGATATATAAGAGTTTATAGTTGATTGCTTATACAGACTGTCGTCTTCGACTGCTGTCATTCTGCTTCGGCCTTACGTGGAGTGAAGCAAACTACCATTGAAGAAGAGGTTCTAGTTCGGTCAGGCCCAGAACTAAATTATCATGTTCCCGACGACCTAGACGAGGATATCTGGGGACTGAAGAAAAGGGGTCTGACAGTTCCACCAGCTCTCAAGCATATGGGAACTCGCTCGTATGTCTTTTTCGCCGCTTGTACCTCGTCAGAGAAGGCCAAAGAAAAGGCGAATCGAGGCTATTTCACTACAGCTCTATTAGGATATCTAAAGGCTAATCCTCAGAGCGCATTGAAGTTATCCTGTTCTCGTGTTGCCAGTGAGCTGAACATTGAAGGGTTGGTGTCTGCCTCAACGAACTTCTATTTTATTTTACTCATTTTCCTGAATTAAAAATAGGCAAAATCCTCAATGTGAAGGTTTTTATAGCAAAACACGACCTATATTCCATAATTTCACCCCTCTGTATGGGAAGCTTTATTTTGACTTCTGTGAGGAGCCGAAGTCGAAGAACGCATCGAGACCCACTATCATCTTGAACGCCGGAGAGGCTCATGGGCTCACCGTAGGAGACGAATTGGTCGTATTTTCTAGCAAACTACCAAGCGATGAGAACCAACCTATTGCGACTATTGTGCTCAAGGAAGTCTCAATTAACAAGTCATCGTTCCAATTTATCACAGATACACACATCACTCTCTCTGATTATCCTCAAGCTGCCGCGGTTTTGTACAGGCCTGCCATCACGGGGGATGAATCACAATATCTAGCAGTATATGTCGATCCCCGAGATTTGGAACTCGCAAAACGGGTTCGAGATATCGGCGGTTCTGTACTGGTGAAAACCATGGACAGGGCTCATATTCATCTTTCTTCCACTACCGACAAACAATTATGTTTCCAGGTAGTCGACGCTGAACTTTTGGGTGTTCAACTCAAACCTCACTTCACGCCCGACACAGAGGCAGACCTTACGCACGCCCTGACTGGGCTATCGCATTATTATCGTCACCTGAAGCGAAACAGCACATCTCTTTCGACCGACAACATCTTTGTTTCACTGTTCCGGGTCAAAGATAACGGCCATGGTCACCCTCGTGTGGTCAAGGCACATGGTGCAGATAATCTTATCTCCAAAGACATTAAGACAGCCAACATTGTTGTCTCGGACGACGACGAAGCTATATACGGCCTGGAAATCACAAATGGTGGCGAGCAAGAGAAGCTTTACCCGGTCTTACTTTACTTTGATAACGTTGATTTCACAATCAGTACGTCGACCTTCAGCGGAAATTTTATGTAGTACTAACCTCAATGTCCATGCTCAGCACGTAGTTTTCCGCATGTAGCCACTCTCGGAGGACAGACAGATTCCTCATGGCCTTTGAAGGGAAAATCAATGACCATTGGCTATGGAGTTGGAGCAGGATCAGGTGTTCATCCTTTCAGCTTTTACTTGGCCAATGAAAACGATGTCGAGGCCGGGTTCTTCAAATTATTTATCTTCGAGACTCCAGTTGACCTCCAAAATGTGGAACGAGATACACCGCTTTTCGTCAAAACGCGCGGTTGTAAGCCCCATGTACTTCCCGATATTGGGTCATCTACGTCCCGTTGGGGTACGATAACATTTTCGGTAATTCAACGCCGAGGTGGCCTTGCTGTAAAGTAAGGTTCCCCACATCCGAAATTCATCTATATATGGTCAATCCTCTGCCCTCTCCTAACACGTACAAACACTGTCTACTACATACCGTCCCCTTTCCCATACTTCCCTCTTTCTCGCTCATTATATCTGTGCTCCTTTTTCAATTCTTTGTTTCTTTGTCCAGCAGTTACAATCCGATAATGATTCATCTCTTTTCTCTTCTGCTACCTTATTGTCAATTGATTTTGTAGACCCAACACCTTATTTAATGCGACATGTTTCTGGGTCATAACTTACTTTGTGCAATAAAGGCAAACTGAAAAAATATTCATAAATTATAAAACCAGCAAGGCTCTATCGCTGTAAGCGATTCTTTATTAGTATGTATATGTAACAGATATAATGAGCGAGAAAGAGGGAAGTATGGGAAAGGGGACGGTATGTAGTAGACAGTGTTTGTACGTGTTAGGAGAGGGCAGAGGATTGACCATATATAGATGAATTTCGGATGTGGGGAACCTTACTTTACAGCAAGGCCACCTCGGCGTTGAATTACCGAAAATGTTATCGAATGTATTCATGTAATTCATTTAGATGATTACCATTCCTTGGGAAGTGAAACTGCGTGGTCGCTCTTATGTTTTTATCAGTGGCGCAGTCTCGGCATCTGATAAAAAACAAAACACCTTTTCTTTCTCGCTTTCACAGTATATTTCAATGGCACATGCACCGACTGCCTTGCCACTCAGTATTTACTTTCCAAACTCGAAAAAATGGGATCATAAAAAGCCTACTCCGAATGCAGGAACCCATGTATCTCTCAGTGGTTTCATCGATCACTTTAACCGCAACAAGAACTCAGGTGAAGTTTCTCATGTCATGATTGAATTGGCATCACTCGCATTTCTGCCTCAACAATATGGCTCGAAGAATGTTGATAACGGTAGCCCAGATGGTAAGCACATTAATCGGACACCTCACAGAATGATCATTAACTTGCACAATAGGAAAGTCCCATGTTAGGAAGAAACGCCGTGTTTTTGATTTTGAGAATGATACATTCGATGCGGAACATCAATCCAGCCAAGACGAAAAGAAACCAGAAATACCAAATAACAAACCCATGATGGAGACGGAAGATGCTGGAAATGATAACAAAAAGAAAAATTCATCACCTTCGTCTAAAAACAAGAAGTAACGGTTTTGTATGATATTGTCGATTGTAATGAGTAACCTACCTACTATACTATAAATTAAATTTCTCATAAGCGTGATGGATATGATTTGATTTGCATTCAACGACATTGGTGTAGGCAAGCCTGCCGGGCGGAGCCCGGCTGGCGCGCTAGTCTCTTACATGGAGTGCCATGGATTTCCGAGGCCAAAGTCTCGGGCTCCGGCACAAGCAATAAAACCGAGTTGAACTGGAGTATTTTTTTTTCACGCGTTAAACTTAAAACATTCGCAGTCTAAACGCAACGATCGGCGGTTCCAACTTACTCCCGTTCTACGCGTGTGCAACGCAGTTTTCAAACTCATTCGAAACGGCGTTTGAAATTCTCACTTCTAAGTCATCTGACAATGGGGAACAATGTCAAGCACAAACACGCAGTAGACGTACGATTGAAGGGAGGAGCAGTGTTATCTATTGCCCAAAAAGGTAAGTGACAGGTAACAACCCAATGCAATGGGGTGTAAACCCACCGAAATGCACCAGACGTTGTGTGGATCGCTCGCCGGATTGGCCTGGATACCTTATTTGGACACCCACACGGCTGGCCTGCGAGACTAAGATCTTGCAAATCTATGCCAAACCCTCTAGTGGGGATTGTTTTAGATTCAGAGCAAGCTGCCGGCTGCTCCGGCGCGAGCGCAAGGGCAGCAGCACTGCCAGCACCTGGCTTCAACTTGTTTCAGAGTGCAACATAAAAATAGGCTTGCTCTTCACCGCCGCTCTCCTTCAGGCTAGGTAATGGTGATGACACAGGACGACACCGTCGCGCGAATCAAGTTCTCATGCACTTCACATAAAGTTGGACAACTCCAAGTCAACATGTATCATGTAACAAGAGGTATGTATCAAATTCTGCCCAAATTCTGCCATGTATCAAGGTCTGCTGGACAATCTCCATTGTCGATTGTGCTCTCCGCAGAAACTGGCCATGGAGTTGCAGCGTTACGTTTCTACAACTGAGACCTGTCTAGTGTAAGTGTTGGTCTAGTGCCTACTCATGACCACCGACAAGCCACCGATATGAGATTAATCACACCCCACCCCTGTCAAATGAAAAGTGATCACTGTGACGAACGGGTGGGCATGCTGTAGGCCATGCTTGTTTCATATAAAAGTAGTCCTATATGTCGATGGTGCAGCGCGTGGTTCTCCATGAGAACCACAATATGCCACTTCCTCCCTTCTTCAGGTCGATCTTGTCGCTGATTTTCCTTTTGTAGAAGCACTAATAGGCGCCCAAATGCGAGGTGCCAAGAGTTTATCTTGAGACGCCTGTGCTCAGTTGTGATAATATGGTCTAGGTCTATCATTACATATCAGCTACTTAAGGCGGGGCTTATTCCTTCTTGTCTCTCTACACCTACGAACCACTTATTTCGCCTGTTCGACATCTTAACAATACATCCTGCAATGGGCATGCTACAAGAGGCACTCTCCAGGTATTATACTCCAACTCTTGATGTGTGCTTGACTATTGTATTGATTGATGTATCCTAGCGTCGTTCGTTACTTGATGGTGCGACTTGGTTTTCGGAAAGATTATACAGTATCTTCGTTTGGGGAAGGTGGAGAAGAAACTTCCTCCTCAAATTCCTCTGCGTAAGTACTTATATCATTCTTGACTTGACAGTATTATCTAACATACACGGTTGCATCACAAGTCGTCTGTTTGCTTTGCTCATTGGCATAAACAACTACTCCTACCACGATTGCTCGAATTCGACGTTCAGTCCACAAGCCGCTACAAGTCAGCAAAAATCTAACTCATCTGAACGGGTAATTCTCGAAGATCTTCACGGCGCAGTGGCGGATGCAGAGCATTTCCGGGATTACTTGGTCGATGACCTTAAAGTCCCTACGAGTCATATAAAACTCCTTATTGATAAGGATGCGACCCGTAACAACATCATCACAGCCTTCCAAAATCTCGCTAGAGATACCAACATTCAAAACGGCGACTCTATCTTCATATTCTATGCTGGTCATGGAGCGCAGGCGTATGCTCCGAAGAGGTTGCTAAATGTTCCTGGATGTCCTAAGCATGTCGAAGTTTTAATTCCCTTTGATTATAATGAAAATCCTTCTAACTCGAAGAATATGGCCATACCCGACTACACACTAGAAGCCCTACTCAATAATATTGCAAAGAATAAAGGAGACAATATCGTTAGTTAAAATCACTTTCGGAGATATAAATTCTCACAGTTGATTGCATAGACTATCGTCTTCGATTGCTGTCATTCTGCTTCAGCCTTACGCGCAGTCAAAGGGCAAGCCACTCTTGAGAAGGAATTCACTCTTGACGAGGACAAGGTTCGAATTCGGTCAGGTCCAGAACTGCGTTACAACATCCCCGACAATTTAGATGTGAATATCTGGGGGCCAAGGAAGAGGGGCATGACGACACCGCCAGATGTCAAGCATTTCGGCACTAGCTCATACGTCTTTCTTGCCGCTTGTAACACGTCGGAGTGGGCCCAAGAAAAGGGGAACAGAGGCTGTTTCTCTGCGGCTCTATTGGACTATTTAAAGGAAGATCCTCAGAGCGCACTGAAAGCTACTTGTTCTGAAGTCATGTCTCATCTGAAAATTGAAGGGTTAGTATTAAGATTAACAACCCTGTTTTTCTTTGCTCAAATTCGTAAATACAGGCAAAACCCTCAATGCGAAGGTCAACAGAGCGATAAACGATCTATCTTTCACAACTACACCCCACCGTATCGAAAGCATTTTTTTGACTTCCGTGTGGAACCGAAGAATGGGTCAATTCCTTCATTCATCTTGAAAGGCGGAGAGGCTCATGGACTCTCTGCAAACGACGAGTTATTTGTATATGCAAACAAACTTCAGGCTGAGGACCAACCTATTGCAACTATTGTGCTCAAGGAAGTCTCAATCGACAAGTCATCCTTTGAGTTTACCACAGATACACACATCACCCTCTCTGATTATCCTCAAGCTGCCGCAGTTTTGTACAGGCCTGCTATCACGGTGGATGAATCACAATATCTAGCAGTATATGTCGATCCCCGAGGTTTGGAACTCGCAAAACGGGTTCGAGATATCGGCGGTTCTGTACTGGTGAAAACCATGGACAGGGCTCATATTCATCTTTCTTCCGCCCCGAACAGCCAATTATGTTTCCAGGTGGTTGACGCTGCACTGGTGAATGTTCAACTCAAACCTCACTTCACGCCCGACACAGAGGCAGACCTTACGCACGTCTTGAGTAGGCTATCGCACTACTATCATCATCTAAAGCGAAACAGCACATCCCTTTTGACCGACGATACATCTCTTCCGGCCGACGACACACGTCTTTCGACTAGCAACATTTCTATTTCAATGTTCCGGCTCAAAGATAACGGCCATGGTCACCCTCGTGTGGTTAGGACAGACGATTCGACAAACCTAGTTTCCAAAGTTACGCACGCAGCTGACATCGTTGTCCGTGACAATGATGAAACTATATACGGTCTGGAAATCAAGAATGATAGCAACCAACAAAACCAACAACACAAGCTTTACCCGGTCTTACTTTACTTCGATAACGTTGACTTCACAATCAGTACGTGTGCCCTCACAGGAAATGCTGTACAAAATACTAACTCGACGCCATTCTTCAGAGCGTAGCTTTCCGCATACAGTCAGCCTAGAAAGAGAGACTGACTCGCCATGGCCCGCGAATGGAGGGCTAGTAACCATTGGTTATGGAGTTGGGCCCGGGTCAAGCATTAATCCTTTCAGCTTCTACGTGGACAAGGGGCACGAGGTTGAGGCCGGGTTTTTTAAACTATTCCTCTTCGATACTCCAGTTGACCTCCAAAACGTGGAGCAAGACGCGTCACCTTTCGTCAAAATGCGCGGTATGAAGTCTGACCCACTTCCCAATGTTGAGCCGTCGAAGTCGCGTTGGGGTGCGATAACATTTTCGGTAATTCAACGCCGAGGTTAGTGGACGTATAAAGTGAGCACTCGTGTTCAGGAACCGGTACATACCAAACTGTCAGATATAGTAGAAAGTTGAAACGAATGAGATGGGGTTTGGGTATTACGGTCCTCGATTCAGTAGAGATGAACGACGTCTGCTATGAACAATGACCGCACTGTCAACATGCAGTCACCGGTCATTGAGTGCTGCATTTGGTTATTTCTGCATGAGCTAAAGGGAAAGCTGGACTCGCTACCACTGGTGCGGTTCGAACTTCACTATTCGTGCTTGTTACTACTACAGGGGTGTGCACTGAGTGGCCGAGAGCAGAACAAGTGCAAAGTGGTCAAAAAAAGGGTTTGGAGTGCGAATTGAAGGTGCTTCACAAAGGTTCACAAATCGGCAGGTACATACTTGGTTCTTTTCAAACGTCGCAGAACCCTTGATATGAGATTTCACTCTCTGCTTGTTGTTTGGGGGCGAGTCTAGCAAGTATGTACTACATACATTAACGGCTAAAGCAGATCCCACCTCCAGCAAGGGATCACGAGAGACGGCGAACTCAAAAACTTCCGGGCCGTTTATTCTCCTAGTACAATACTTCAAAAACTTACCACTCACCCTCTTTGTTCAGTTTCTGCATTCTTTCTGCTTCTGGCATATCTGGTCTTCAGCGAGTCTTCACGTAGACAAATGTAATGACAAATGTAATGCGGGTCACAAAGGCCGTCCTGACACATTAGTAAAGCATAGAGTACATGAAGCAGACTTGGTGATTTATGACGTACTTCGTCAATCCTGCCTCTGCACCCTACCGGTAACGCGCCATCGTCATCGGGGAATTTCAGACGCCGCACCTTTTCTTGTACCCATTGTGGCATCCCATCTTCAATATATACTTCTGGGTATTTCCGTCTACATAAACTCCCATTCGCAGGCATATGTGGCACCTTTCCCATGCACCGATTACTGCTTGCTTCTTCTATATATGTTGCTTTAGAGAGCTCCATATTTCACGATGACAACGGCTTTTGGATCATGGGGTCAGCGTGAAGCGCCCAAAAATGAATGGGACTACACACCTTTTTATCGCGGCTGGCTATTTCAGTATGTCTCTATCTGGTCCTTTCTCATCCTTCTGGCCGATTCGAGATATCTTGGGCCAAGTTCTTTACTTACCTGCCTCCTTGCCCCCAGCACCTTCTCGGAAGCCATCCATCGCAAGCCCTACGAGATTGACATCGCCAGTAAATTCCTTCAGAAAGCCGTTCAGCCCTGCCAAGTATACCATCTCGCAAGAATAGAAGTACAGGGTGCGCACTTACATTGCCTCCATGATAGTCACTTTCTTCTAAATCACTCGGCCACTTAACGCACCATAGAAATTGGTTCTTTCACTTCACCCGACGCCAACAGCATCAATCACTGCCGCACTCCGTCCTGGTGGTATTAATAGCGAAATGTGCGCATCAGTCACCGATGCAAATACTCATGGAGCCAATGTTGCTAAGTCCGAGTCGTACGTGAATACTTTTCATAGTTAGTACGTTGTGGTATACACATTTATGTAATCTCACAGTTCACGATTATTCGCTCTACTCATCGGCATCAACACCTACTGTGTAAATGCAACCAACGGGTCCACGAATGCCACTGGGCTTCGTGCAAGTGCGCCTGCCGGAACAAGCAATCCCCATGACATTGCTGTCTTTGATGATCTTCGGGGTGCCGTGGCGGATGCACAGGACTTCTACGATTATTTTGTCGAGATTCTCGGTGTTCCCAAGAACCAGATCACCTTTCTCCGCGATGAAGAGGCCACTCGAGACAGTATAATCAAGGCTTTCCAATCCTTGGCCATTAATGAAGACATCAAGAAAGGCGATTCTATCTTTATATTCTACGCCGGACATGGTGCGCAAGCTTACCCGCCTTTGAGATTGAAGAAGATAAGCGGATGTCCTCAATACATCGAAGTTCTTGTCCCTCACGATTTCAACAAAAATCCTGCAAATGCTCATAATATGGGAATTCCTGATTACACCTTAGCCGTCTTATTGAACAACATATCGAAAGAGAAAGGAGATAAAATTGTGAGTTCTAAGGTATATATGTCGAACTTATGGTAGCTGATGTTTCATGCCGTAGACAGTCGTGTTTGACTGCTGCCATGCTGCTTCGGCCTTACGGGGAACTAAGCCAGCGCCTGATCAAAGACATGTACTCACGCGTTCTGGTCCAGAGCTAAAATACCCTCTTCCAGACGATTTAGACAAGGATATCTGGGGATCTGAAATAAGAACTCGGGGCTTGACTGCGCCCCCGTCACTAAGGCACCTCGGAGCCAGCGCATATATTTTCTTTTCTGCTTGTACGTCGGCGCAGATGGCAAGGGAAGTGTTGAGTAGAGGGTGTTTCACTCAAGCTTTGCTTGAGTATCTCAAACGCGGTACTGAAGGTACCAGGGTTACGTGCTCTAACATTATACCTGCTCTGAAAAAAATAGATGGGTAAGCATTGATAATTTCAAAGAACAATTTGACCTCATCCTAGCCTTTCAGACAAGATCCTCAGTGTCAAGGGAAAAACAGCAATGAGAGGTCTATCTTCCATGGCTACACTCCAAGGAGTAAACGAGGCTGTTTTGATATTTACTACGGGGCTGGGCATTCAAAGTCTTCGGACCTGACTATAGAGGGGGGAACAAACCAAGGATTGAATCAAGGGGACGAGCTTACCGTGTATGCAAGTAAAGCGCCAGAAGACATGAGGAGTCCCATTGCAACTGTGGTTATCATCAAAGTATCTTCTGAGGCTTCATCTTTGCAATTTACATCAGGGTCGAGGACTTTTTCTTCATCTCAATATCCCCACCCGGTAGCGGTACTAGCAACGTCGACAACTAAGCAAGAACATTTTTTGGTGTATATCGAAAACGAAGACCGTTCGCTGTCTGAACGTGTTCGCATGACCCGTGCTTGTACCTTAGCAAGAAAGCTCCAAGATGCCCATATTTATATATCGTCGGTCAACGCGAACCAGGGTCGAGACAAGCAGCTATGTTTCGCCGTCGTGGACGCCGAGTTGGTGAAAAGAAAAATCAAGCTCAAGGCTCATTATACACCAGACACCGATAGGGATCTCATAGAAGCTTTAAATGGGCTTTCGCACTATTACTATCACCTCAAGCGTACGAGCTCATCTCTTCCTACCAACAAAATCACACTATCGTTGTTTCAAGTTGAAGATACGAATATTGGGTCCCCTAGGATCAACACAGTGGCGGGTTCATACAATCTATTATCTCAAGATGGGGCGGCCGTCATCAATCTCGTTCAAGATGTAGAGTCCCTGTATGGCTTGGAAATACGTAACAATGCGCTAGGCGGTGGACTCTTCCCAGTATTGCTTTACTTCGACAACTCTGATTTTACAATAAGTATGCAATTCTCATACATTAAAGTCTTGAAGAACTCTGACGTTTAATTGATTGTATTTACAGCACGTATTTTTCCCCACGCGGCCAAAGTAGATAATACTGAAGCGCCGTGGCCTGCAACAGGACAGTCCATGACCATCGGTTACGGTGTGGGACCTGGTTCAGACATCACACCTTTCGAGTTCTTCTTAGCAGAAGGCAACGACGTCGAGGCAGGCTTTTTCAAGCTATTTTTGTTCGACACTCCTGCGGACCTACGAAGTGTAGAACAAGATCAACCTGTGTTCACCAAATTGCGTGGATTGAAACGGCCTCAAACCCTGTCGCAGATCGTAAAGCCGCCAATTTCTCGCTGGGGATCTATTACCGTGACGGTAATCCTAAAACGGGGGAAAAACCTGAAAGCCGCGAATTAATTGTAAATTTATGTATTTGACTCGCTTATATCTTTTGTATAGGCGCTTACCTGTCGTGATCTCTCCTCTTTTGTTGTCCTGATTCAACCTGTTACTTGTACTTCTCTTATCGTTATTCGTAGCTGCTGTTAATTTGCTATGATTTTTTGAAACAAAATTCAACTTGATGTTTTTTCCACGTTCGTATGTACTCGGCATTTACTTCGATTTTTCTTCTGTACCTTATTGTAAGGACAGCGACGCGTCCTATAGCACGCGTCCCTTCTCTCTTTCTCCCGCGGCTCTTTCCTTGGTTCTCTCTTTCCATCCTGTCGTCCATTCCCTCAGTCTCTCTCAGCCTCTGTTTCCGTTTGTGTGATTCGCGTGTCCTCTTCTCTCCTCTCAGTGCTTGCCGCGCGGCGGCTTTCCACTTAAATATATGTATGTGAAGAAATAGTACTACAAAACTGTATCTATAGAAAAAAAAATCATTGTAAAACTTGCTCGAGTTCTCATTAAATATTAACGACCTGCCGGCGATACAACTCTTACATTTCTTCAACTCGTTGACTTCATCACATATGCCGAGTCATCGTGAATGCCGTTCGAAATCGGTAGGTACTTATGTCTACTTACAGTATGTACGAAATCGTCGGAAAGTAGATCGCGTGGGAATTTACTTTCAGCCGCCAGCAGTGTCTCAACCGACTCTATAATCTCGAAGATGCTCCTCCTCGGCTCCTTTGCAAATTTCTCCGTCCTTCTAGCTCATTTCTATGTATGTTAAACAGAAGACTAAAACCTCATGGGAAGCTCGTGTCAAGAAAGATGGTGTGAAACTTCCACGACCAGTAAGCGCCCATTACGGTCGGATCTCACAATGATGTAGGCTCAAGATTAGTACCTCATTCTGTAGCGATATCCTGTATTAGCCACTTAATAAAAGCTCTATAAAACGGGTCATTAAACTCAGTCGAACTTACACACTAGCACGCAGCAATCAGATCGTTACTTCCAGGGTTAGTACTTTTCATGTACACTACATATCACAAACATAGTATGTTAACTAAAGTGTTTAGACCTCATTTTTCAATGTCTGCTACCACACGTAGGACAGCGTTCAACTTTTGGCAGGAAAAAGAAAAGGAAGATTCAGTTTCGTCAGGGAAACCTGGCATTCCCATTGCCACTGCTAGGTAAAAATAAAATAAAAACATCTTATAATCAATCAGTTGTATTCCACTCTAAATTCGCTGTCAGGAAAAACAAAGAATCACACTCTTCAATACAGAATAAAGGGCCTTCACGGAAACTCCCCGACTCACAGGGGCGGAAGACCACAAGGTGCATATACCTATACCAACCCTCATTTTTTACTTTATATTTATCTAACATATATCGCTTATGATTGCCATTAGAGAAGAAGGGATTCAAACAGATACTTTGAACGAGACTACTGTTCCTTGTAGCTCAGAGAAAGCCATTGTGTGAGTACAATATATACTCAATCCAATTGATTGCTCATGTCATAAATGCCCAGAGTGCCTTTGCCGGCCATTACTCCCGTAGCGTACGAAGCACCTAATCCTGCAAAGTGAGCCATGTCATTTTGTTAATTATTCTTGGGACTGGAATTCAATACCATATAGACTTTTTGCTCTGCTTATAGGTATCAATGACTACAATGGATGCACTTCCGGGAGTGAGATTGAAGGGCAGCAATTACGCGCCTCTGGCACCCCCAGTACGATGCCAAAGTTTAGTAACCTTACTTGTGCTATTTCGGATGCTCAAAAGTTCGAAACATATTTACTGGAAGATTTGAAAGTCCCTGGAGATCGTATTACCTTCCTTCGGGACTCAGAGGCTACGCGGGATAAAATCATCGTCGCGTTCAAAAATCTTGCAAAAGATGAACGGATAGCCGAGGGCGATGCAATCTTCATATTCTACGCTGGCCATGGATTAAAGGCTTGCCCACCCTCGCATATGACAGGACCTGAATATCCTAAAACAATAGAACTTCTCGTTCCTTCTGATTTTAACCGCGATCCAGACAAATATCAATACATGGCTATTCCAGACTACACAATGGCAGCTTTGCTCAACAACATTTCATCTGCGAAGGGTGACAACATTGTACGTATTTTTACTCCTTGTTCACTGAAAGCAGTACTCATAACAAACTTATCCTTAGACAATCATTTTTGATTGTTGCCATTCCGCTTCCGCCTTACGAGGCCCGGCTTCCCATGATTCGCACATTATTGTAAGGACTCAGAATAACACGACTGCGATATACCAAGTACCAAACGATCTGGACAATAATATAATACCGAGTATGGCTACACGAGGACGAACCACGCCTACATCACTCAAATTCTTTGGGAATTCTTCATATGTGTACTTTTCTGCATGTGCATCTAACGAGTCAGCGGCGGAAGAGGTCAACAAGGGAGGCCGTTTTTCAAATGCTCTGCTCTCCATCTTGAAGAAACACGACCCTAATGCCTTGACCTGCTCAGAAATAATCCGCCTTCTGCCACCGATTGACGGGTGAGTATATGCGGCATAAAATTGTTACATGTCTGGATCATGATATACATTTATTACCACCTTTAGGCAGCATCCAGAGTGCGATGGGGTGCACAAAAATCGGCCTTTATTCCAAAGTTATGTCCCTTCAAACAGCAAAAAGTTCCTCGAAGTCAGGGAGGGTCCAAGAGGAGATCTCTCTTACGACTTTACCATCCAAGAAGGCGAAGTACATGGACTTACCCTTGGCGATGAATTGGTCATCTTTGAAAGCAAATCAAAGGAGCATCAGGAAGTGCCCATTGGCTCTGCAATCATTGTCGACTTTGACATTCTGTCTGGTACTACCAAGTTAAAAGCCATTTCGAACGGTTCCCGTCGTTTTCCCCTACCCCGTCAGCCTGCTCCTGCCCTACTACGCTGGTCAAATGAAACACATCTTACGCTTTATGTCGACTCTTCCGACGACGACCTGAATTCTCGTGTCCGACGCCTACTAACAAATGCTTTGAGTGACGTGGTAATAACATATAACCCTGGTGCTGCTCAGATTGGCTTGTGCATAGATAGTAATCGGCTGCGCTTTGACGTGCTTGACTCGGCTCTAAGGCGCAGAAATGTGAAGCTTCTCCCAAGGTTTGCCTTCAACGACGATGCAACACTGAAAAGCACCTTGCAGGGACTTTCACATTACTACTGGCATCTGAGGCGCACGTCCAAGAACCCGCTATCGCTGGATCAAATTTCCATCTCCTTTTTGGGCGTCAAGGACACGTTAAATTTGGAGGAAGAACGATTTACAGCACTTACCGATAGCCCCAACTGGATTGACGGATCTGGATGTATCGACTTGGTTGTAGATGACTCAAACCCGGACAGTTCCCTGGGCCCCTTCTACGGGTTTCAACTTAAACATACAGCTTCAGAAAACCCAAAACTGTACCCTGTCCTTCTTTATTTTGATAATGTCGAATTTACTATCAGTACGTCTTCTTTGTATGGTTTTAAACACTCTAACAGTTAAACGTTAACCGCTAGCATATGCTTTCAATCCGGCCATTGGCTCGAACCCCGAGGCACCTTGGTCTCATCCTGTTTTGAGAATTGGATACGGATCCGGTGTGGGATCGACAGTGCCGCCGTTTTCATTCGCGATGAATTCTGGTTATGATATCGAGGCGGGCTTTTTTAAACTTTTCCTCTCGAATAAGCCAGTTGACCTCGATAACATGCTACAAGAGGTTTCGCCATTCACCGCACTCCGGGGAATGAAGCAGGATCGTGTTCCCATTCAGCGCCATTTTGCGCACCAGTGGGCAGAGAAGACTTTTGCTGTCATCATGAGGCGAGCTTGATCTTGGTCATGATTCTTTGTTGGTTCAACTTCCGAGAACTCTTTTCATCAACAACTTATGGATCGGTTTTCTTTTCTTTTCTTTTTGATTGGTTCAATTCATACCGTTACAACTATGGGCTTGCCAAAAATTTCTTTACAATGTCCAGATACTG
Source organism: Stropharia rugosoannulata (assembly GCA_028532985.1). Lineage (NCBI taxonomy): Eukaryota > Fungi > Basidiomycota > Agaricomycetes > Agaricales > Strophariaceae > Stropharia > Stropharia rugosoannulata. The sequence continues at coordinate 1,599,089 of JANCIK010000010.1, read as the reverse complement.
TCAAATGACAGATATTTGACTAAGGTTCAATCTTGATTCGACCCACTTGTGGACTTTGAAAGGCTGCGGCTAAGTATATCCAGTGTACGGCGTTGTGTCTGCATGGGGTACAACAAATATCTCTCACTTGCTCAGTGGCGCCAGACGTCGTGCTGGCGCGATAACGTTTAATGAGATCATGGTTCTATCTTTGCCTCATCCGGTTGGAACACTTGCGTCACGTGGGACTCGGGAGTCCACCGACTACGCCTCCAGCAAGACAAGTCTCAATATTATTCAATGCTGAATGGCAGTAAGACGGCGTGAATACTGAACTCAACGTGAACTTCCCTATCATTGTCATGATCATTAGGCGCTTATTTCAGTCGGATCTCATAACGACTTCCTCATTTACTGTTTCGACCGTGGATTCCAAGATTCACCTACTTCGCTGCTTCCGAGCGCCGCCTCGAGACAGTACAACCTAATTTACGAACTTGGTCGTTTATCCTATCGTAATGGATCAGTTCTGGCGACGTGCTCCTTGTCGAGGTCAAGGGCAACTCCCAAGCGTGCTGCAGCCGATCAACCGATGCGTGCTTGGACCTACCTCGAGGATGCATGGAATGCTGATAATGCTTGTAAGCGCCCGCAGCTTTCATTGTTTGTAGACTGGCTGATGTTCTCCTAGGATAAAACTTTGCTTCATTGGTTCAACGTTCAACCTCCGGACTCTTCCATCAACATTTCTTGAATCGGTTGGATCTTTCCGCTTGTTTCAGAACTGTACCATGCAAGTACCATGTCATAATTATAGGCTTTACGGAAAATTTTTTGACATACTAAAAGCACCGTACGTTCCAGTAGTGGCCAAAATTCATGTTGGCGCGGTACAATCCAATGAAGCCATGTTTCTGTCTCGTCATCATCGACGACTCGTGTATGTTTCAACAAATTAAACCTTTGAATTACACAATGCATGCTGTTTTCGAAACACCACGCTGGTAGGCAATTCACCCACTTGGACCGTTTCTCATGGGGAAGATATTTCCCATGGTACAATGAACAAGAGTATACTGGATGTCCTCGCTGTTTTCAACCGTGAGTACTAGAGTCCTTCATCACCGTCGGAGCCGTTGTCTCAGGCTGACAGATCTTATTACTATCCCCGCTTGACATGTCACCCTCTTGCCATGCGGTGGACAAGATGCTGTCATTGGCATATTTAAGATTCGAGCGCAGATGCATTACTAGTACTCCCAACTTAAGAGGTATCGTCATATACACTGCCAATGCTTGGACGTGGCATTCTAAAGTTTGTAATCTCATTCATATCATAACTGCATGCTGGATGGATGAAGTTTAGTATGGGAACCAGATTTGTCAAAACCGTAATCAAAACCTTTTCTCGTATCAAACGGAAGCGTAAAATCACGTCAGGTAATGGGCCAGAAACCTCTGTCAGGTTATATCATGTCACTGCTAATGATGCGCTATATGCTGACTTGTGTAATATAACAGTGAAAACCAAAAATTGGCCCCTACACCAATATGTGTAGCCATCAATGAAACGGAAACTGAGAGGTACGTTACGCCTTCACCTACATTAAATATGACGTTCTGACCGTCTTGATCTGTATTCTCTCATAGAGAGATTGATTCCAAATCAAACAAATTGCACGATGTCGTTAATCATGAAAGCACTATGTCTACGTCAGTACACTTGTGTTTGCTCTGTTCTAGGCGCCCTGTTACTGACATCACGTAACTAGAGAGCTGCCATCGGAGCTTTTAACTGCTCCGTTAACATTAAATTCGGGTCGACGTGCACAGTGAGCGATATGACTGTAGTATATACCAAGCCTGGCATTAATTGGCGTGTAGGATCTTTGCACTTCTAATAGGTATCAATATATATAACGCTGAAAGCACTGCCGCAGACTCGATTGATGGATGGTCGACTCGGGCGTCTATGAATGATGGTGGTGCGATACCGAAGTTTGACAACCTTCGTTGCGCTGTTTTGGACGCTCAGAATTTCAAAAGCTACTTGCAAGATGATCTGAATGTACCGGAAGACCATATTACCTTCCTGCAGGATGGGCAAGCCACGCGGGATGACATTACTGCCGCGTTTGAACGCCTTGCGCAAGATAAACGAATATGCCAAGATGACGCTATCTTTATTTTCTACGCTGGTCATGGGATACGCGCTCTCCCGCCTTCCTGGAGGAGAGGTCCTGAGCATCCAGATATGATAGAACTTCTTGTTCCTTCTGACTTCAACCGGAATCCGGACAACTATCGACGCATGGGTATTCCAGATTATACAATGGCTGCTCTAGTTAACAAAATATCCATGGCGAAAGGCAACAACATCGTGCGTATTCTATGTCCGTGTTTTATTGAATTCATTGTCATGACATACATTTATAGACAATTGTTTTTGACTGCTGCCATTCCGCTTCCGCCTTACGAGGTTCTCAGGCCTTCAATGATTCGCAGGTCATGTTCCGGACTCAAAGCAACTTTACTTCCTTGTTTGAAGTACCTGATGACCTGGACAACGAACTGATCTGCACTACGGGCGTACGAGGAATGAAGACGGTCGACTCACTTAAATGCTATGGGAATGCTTCATACGTATATTTCTCCGCGTGTTCATCCACTGAGTCAGCGGCAGAAGAGAGCAACAAAGGAGGCCGTTTCTCACAGGCTCTGCTTGCCATCTTGAAGAAGCACGGCCCCACAGCCCTAACTTGTACGGAAATAATTCAACGTTTGCCACCGATTGCTGGGTGAGTGGCTTCATATGTTATTACCCTTGACCTTTGCCATTTACATATGGATTAATTTAGCCAGCATCCAGAATGTGACGGGGGCCATAAGAATCGGCATATCTTCCAAAGTTATGTCCCTTCAAACAGCACAATGTTCTTCGAAGTTTACAACGCTCCGATGGAAAACTCGACTGAATATGACTTCTCCATACGTGAAGGACAAGCCCACGGGCTCGCCCTCAATGATGAACTGGTGATCTTCAAAGGGAAATCAAAGGAAGACCAGAAGGAGCCCGTTGGCACTGTATATATTACCGCCTTCGACATCTATACAAACACTACCAAGCTAAAGACTATCCCGGATGTCCCTAGCTTTAACCTACCCTGCCAACCTGCTCCAGCCCTTTTACGCAAATCAAATGAGACACATCTTACACTTTACGTTGACCCATATAACGCACAGTTGAACTCTCGCGTTCGACAATTATTGACGAAATTCTTGAGTAACGTGGCGATCATGTATAGCCCTGGTGCGGCTCAAATTGGTTTGTCTGTGGACAAGACGACAAATCGGCTACGCTTTGATGTTCGAGACTCTGCATTGACGCGTAGAAACGTGAAGCTCCAGTCACGATTTACATCCAATGATGATCAGACTTTGAGGAACGTCTTGAAGGGACTCGCGCATTACTACTGGCATCTGAAGCGTACATCCCAGAGCCCGCTGCCACTGGACGGTGTTTCAATCTCCTTTGTGGGCGTTAGGGACACAAATATGGATGAAGATCGTTTTGTTACTTCCACAAACGACCATAATTTTGTTGACCAATCTGGGTGCATAGAAGTGACAGTGAATGACTCGGACTCAGGGGATTCCGGCCCGTACTACGGATTCAAACTCGAACATACAACATCTGAAAAGCCTAAGCTCTATCCGATCCTTTTCTACTTCGATAACATCGAATTCACCATTAGTACGTCACTTTATTCCTGGTCTGCTGAAATTTTTAACAATCAGCGGTCAGATTATGCCTTTAACCCAGCTATTGGTTCAAGCCCCGAAGCTCCCTGGTCCCAGTCTGCTATGAGCATTGGCTACGGTTCGGGTGTAGGAGCAACAGTACCACCAATCTCATTCACATTGAACCCTGGTTATGACGTGGAAGCAGGATTTTTCAAACTTTTTCTTTCCAACAAGCCACTCAACCTCGATAGTATGCTACAGGAGGAATCCCCGTTTGCTTCGCATCGTGGTCTGGTTCAAAAGGCTCCCCAATTTCAACACCGATTTGCTCACCAATGGGCCGAGAAGACCCTTCCTGTTATCATAAGGCGGAGCCGTGCTTATCATTGATCTTGGATATGGGGATGTGGTCTTCGAGCTGTTGTGTCGACAATTTTTGCACCAGATTTAAATTTAACTACGCCGTAGTTCGGAGTGTAACGTCTCAGTGTATTTAACCTTTACTCCCCATCCCCTGGTGCGTGCGCTCAGTGCCACCCGTTGCCGAGCTACTGTATTCGCGAGTATGAAATTTCAAGTAAAAGGCCATGGTTATATTTTGTCAGAGCCCCTGGATGTGACACGTGAGAGCGATACAGTGTGGCTGAGGAGGGCCCTGGAGGGCTTCGGGCAGAAGTTAGTGAAGATTTGGGGTTGATCTGGGGTGTTACCAATTGGAGGATATTCAAGCTTCAATATTTCAATATTCAATCATCACCTCCAATCACAACTTCTGTGCGGTCCGGTCTTTTGCCGACTTGGGCAAGACTTTGATGCAACTTCGATGCACATTGCATCAGGATGCACCTCACCGCTCAGCCCGTCAAACCGCTTCATTCCATTGTCATCGGTAACTCGTGTGTTTCTGGAACAAATTAAACTTTGAACGATTTGGGCATACTCTATTTTAAAAGCAGTAGCCCAGTGAATGAGGAGCGCATCGTGCACGATTCATTTCTTGGAACACTTCCAGTGCCACCCATCCCCACTCATTCATTGCATTGAATGACAATATGTCCCGCTGCTTCTATCAACGTCTTTGCTATTATATCAATCAATTCAGACTGCGCATCATCAAGCGCTCAAGAGAAGTCTATATAGCCTATCAGTGACGCCGCATTGTCTCTTCCGTGGCTTGACTAAGATATTGTTGTCTGGGTACTTAAAAGCCTCGCAGCTCATTTGGGGATGTAGCAGCCATGTACCCAACCCCTCAAGTGCATCGGATTGGTAGAATGCCTTTGGTTCAAAAAACAATTGGCGTTATAGAATGGTGTGTAACCTCATTTTTATCGTACACCATCGACCACATGCTCAATGGTAAACGTTTAGGATCAGAAGTGTACTTGAAAATCTCTTTAAATGCGACAATACAAAGCATAGATTGAAGTACGTATCAGCTCAAAATCCTGCTAGGTTACATCGCATAGATTTTAATTTTGCCCTCTACATTGACTTATACCTGTCTTCAGTGTAACAACGGAATCCGCTACATCGTTTACTCCGTCAGTACAGGATCCAGGTCGAAGTCCACAGTGAGCTATCTCATCATATACGTATAAGACCTGGTTTTTATTGTCATGTAGGATTTTCGCACTTCTAATAGGTATCAACGTGTACAACTTCGTCGAAAGTACCGTCGAAGGTTCAAGTAATATGGAGCGGACCAGGGTTCTCCCTGACGATGGTACGCAGCCGAAGTTTAACGACCTTCATTGCGCCGTTTCAGACGGTCAGAAATTCGAAGACTACTTGAAGAAGGATTTGAAAGTCGCGGAAGATCACATTACATTCCTTAAGGATACGGAAGCCACGCGGGACAAAATCATAAATGCTTTCGAACGCCTCGCAGACGACAAAAGGATATGCCAAGGTGATGCTATCTTCATATTCTACGCTGGCCATGGAACGCAGGCTTTCGCACCTCAGTGGATGGCAGGTAACGGGAATCCCAAGATAATAGAAGTCCTAGTCCCTTCTGATTTCAACCGCGATCCCAACAATTATGAACACAAGGGTATTCCAGACTTTACGATGGCAGCTTTGCTAAACAGAGTCTCTCATGCTAAAGGCGACAACATCGTGTGTATTTTATTGGCATTATAACTTGAATCTGTATTCATGGCATATACTTTATAGACAATTGTTTTCGACTGTTGCCATTCTGCCTCCGCCTTGCGAGGTTCTGCGTCCGATGATTCGCGCAGCATTTTACGGACTCGAGATAACCCAGCTTCTATATATAAAGTGCCAGAAGACCTGGACAAAGATCTACTCTGCAACATGAGGGTGCGAGGGATCACGACAGACGGCGAACTCAAAAATTACGGGACTTCTTCATACGTCTACTTTGCTGCATGTGCATCTTCTGAGTCAGCGCGAGAGGACATGGGATATGGAGGCCGTTTCTCACAGGCTCTGCTTTCCGTTCTACAAAACCCCAACTCTGATATCTTGACATGCTCGGATATAATCCAGCATTTGCCACCAATTGAAGGGTCAGTTATTTTTATATATCCTATTCTTCATCTTTTAGACGATGCTAATAACATCCTATCTCTTTAGCCAACATCCCATATGCGAAGGGATCCACAAGAATAAGCCTATATTTCAAAGTTATGACCCTTCGGACGCACAAAAGTTCTTCGACGTTTATGATGGTCCGGTGAAAGATCCATCTTATGATTTCTTCATATATGAAGGGCAAGCCCACGGACTCGCCCTTAATGACGAACTGGTTATCTTCAAAGGAAAATCAAATGAAGACCGAAAGAAGACCGTTGGTATTGCACACATCATCGCTTTCGACAGTGCCACCCAAATTACCAAGCTGAAGGCTTTTCCAGACGCCACCAGTTTTAACTTACCCTGCCATCCGGCTCCGGCTCTGCTGCGCAGGTCAAATGAGATCCATCTTATACTATATGTCGATTTAAGTGATGGTCAATTGAATGACCGCATTCGACACTTGTTGGCGAGCGATCATTTAGGTGACGTGGTAATAACATATAACCGCAGGGCTGCCCAAATCGGTTTGTCCGTGGACAAGGGGAAGAATGAGCTACGCTTCGACGTTCATGACTCCGCGCTGATCGATAAAAATGTCGAGCTCAAGCCGCGATTTGCACCCAACGATGATGCGGCTTTGCTGCATGTCTTGAAAGGACTCGTGCACTACTACTGGCACCTAAAGCGTACATCATCCAAGAACCCGCTCCCACTCGACAACATTTTGTTTTCTTTTGTGGATGTCAAAGATACGTTTTTGAAGGACACCCAACGTTTTGTCGCACATGAGAAGAACAGCAATTATATTGATGCAACTGGTTGCATAGAGATGATTGTGAATGACTTGGATTCAGGTGATTCCGGTCCCTATTACGGATTCCAACTCGAACATACAGCGTTAAAAAACCCAAAACTTTATCCTACTCTTTTCTATTTCGACAACGTTGACTTCACCATTGGTGCGTCCCATTTCTCCGCTAAGTACCTCATTGAAAGCGGTAACATTTAATGGCCAGCTTACGCTTTTAATCCGGCTCTTGGCTCCAGCCCCGAAGCTCCTTGGTCCCAATCTGTTATGGGAATTGGGTACGGATCGGGCGCAGGCGCAACAGTAGCGCCTTTCTCATTCAATATAAACCCTGGTAGTGATTTGGAGGCGGGCTTTTTTAAGCTCTTTCTTTCCAACAAGCCAATTGACCTTGACTGTATGTTGCAGGAGGTGTCACCTTTTACCTCGCTTCGTAGTGTGCTTCAAAAGACTCCTCCATTGCGACAGAAGTTCACTCACCAATGGACAGAGAAAACTTTCCCTGTTATCATCAGGCGAAACAACAACAGTCATTGATCCTGCAGAGGTTTTTGTTGGTACATTGTCTGTTTGTTTCTTTACAATGACATATGTACTAATATGTAGTAGCTAGTAAATGTATGTTAGGGTGTTCACGGTTAGGTAGTAGCAACATCTATTGTTGCAGCACAACGATTGTGGTAGTAGATAGTTAAGATTACTACGGAACAATTCTGTACATAAAACTGTCTACGCTACCTAATATAGTAAACCACGTCGAAAGGAGTAATATACTGATATGTATGGGCAGACTCGATCATAAGCGCCTGTCCGCTGCTCTACTCTCAACATCTATATCTCTAGTACAGTAATGTAGTCCAAACTTCAAAGGTGCATATGTATGCAGCTACGAAGCAGGTCCCTCCTCTGTAGCTACCTCTGGCTTTGCCTTCGGATCGTCTGTGACTAGCTCGTTGGGAAGGAGAACAGCGCGATCCACTGCTACGGGTAGTCCTCTATGCCTGCCCCTCACCCTAGGAACCGTCGTTAGGATCACCGTTGATGGTGCAGTGCCTTCTTAACTCACATTATAACAATAACCACCAATTTTGATAATGGGTGCAGGGCACCAGAAAAAGCAAAATTTTCCTGGAGAAGTAAGTTCCGGGCTCGTGGCATACTCAGTATAAAGTTACCGTTGGTATTCCAAGACTTAGTCCAATGCCACCAAATGCTGAGACCAGCTCGAACAGAATGCGGAAAATGTCGAACCACTTCTTTGATTCATCAAGGAGATTTCCCCTTTCAATGATAGCCACAAGAAAGACGGCCCACACAAGCCACCATATGTCTAGATATCATGTCGCTGTCAGAGATTTGTGAATCTTGCTCATCGTCAACTCACCTATTGATAACTGGCGGCGCAAATGCCAATCAATATATCGGCCTATGCGTTCCCTGCTCGATGGAATCTTGTCGAGGTCCTGAGGTTCCTCGTCTTCATCATCCGGAGGCGCTTCAAATACTCCTAATGAGCGCTCTTCATAGCTTTAATTTTACAATGGATTACTATGCACAATACCACGAGGTGAGGTTCACTTACACATTTGTCGAGCGAATGCTCAAAGCGATCTAAAATATAAGTGAGCAATCTATTTTTAGGTCAACGGCTACCGGGGGCTTTACAGGATAAACCTAAGAAGAAGGTAAGTAGCTCTCAAAGGCGAAATCAACGTGGCGGGCATACAGCGATATACATCATTACAACATACAGAAATCTGGATCCATGAACTGAAGGTCAATGAAGTATCATCAAAGTTGCTTACTGAAGAGCAGGGGCGAGGTTCGCTATAGGAGCGATTGCAAACCCCGAAGCCCGGGCAGCCAGACCTTGAAAGAAGCCAGAGATAATGCGGGACCCCACTGGTATTGAATCATAAGCAGGAAGACCAATATCTGGCATTAAGATTGTCAGAAGAGATCGATGGGAGGCGCACGCAAAGTGGCATACTGAGAACAAGAAAAGAAACCCATTCAACAATACTGAAAAGGATTAGTAATATTACAAGAAACCAGGTTTGGTGGCTCGGAAACCTGGAGAGAAATTAGATTTATAATATCTTCAATTGGGTATACATAGACGTACAGGTATAAGAAACATCTGCATATTTATTATTAGTTATGAGTGCTTTGGCGTCCACAAAATCAAACGCACCTTCGTGGGTGGTCCAGAAGAAAGGAAAGCCCCTGCTGCAGCTCCGAACTCTCTGGCAGTACTTTGGACATAGTCCAGCTTTGCTCAGCAGTAAGCTATTCTGCCACTCCAGGACTTCTTTGGATTGGTGCTTACATGATTAGACGTAAACTTCGTATCAAGTTTGTACAGCTGATTTAATAAGGGATACAGTGAGCAACTCACAATATAGGCTGATCAAAGAGTTAGATAGTCAGAAGTACTGTATGAATATGAACAGTCACGTACTAAGCAGTGGTTTCCTGCCAATATAACGAATATAAGCGCAGCTTATTTTTGGAAATTATTAACGATTCTTATTCATGAAAGATGGGAACCATACCAATCATGAGATATGCACCATCAAAGGGAACCATTCCTCTTAATGAAACTGTTAGTGACTAGGATTGGTGTATGTTACGGCTGGGTACCCACAGATCAACCAAAGACAAACCACCGCCTGTGTAGGCGCCCATAACTTGGAAGAAAGCAAACCTAGTGATGTTCATGAACAAAAACGTGAGTGCTCAGCACTCAAAATAGGCCCACCAAGGTTTCGAGACTAAACGGAATTGATTGGCGAAAACTTCGTCGTACTGATGTGTAGAAGAAAGCCACGGTAGGAATAAAATTACAGAAAAGAGTTGACATAGGACGAAGTACTGCAAATAAGTAAGTGCCATTTCTGCAAACTCAGAGACAGCGGAACTCACGGAAGGCACCAAAATGCTCAACAACTTTAACGCTCGGTACTCTGCGCCACCAACATCCTCCAGTTGTTCGTCTGTCAAAGTGTCGGTATGGAAATCTGAATTTCTGCCCACAACAAGGCCATCAAAGTTTAGCCAAGGAACCGAGCTAGATTGCAATGTTTGGTGAGTGTTCATTGACATAGTTCTCTCAAGCTTGCTATGGGCTAAAGGCGCAGTCTTTTTAATAAAACGATTGACAAGTTCAGTAGGTCCCGGAAATCCTCCAAAATTGCGGTATTTCGTATGTTCGTGACCAAGTATGGAATGAGTTCTGCTCCTGATCATAGTAGCCCCGCGAATAGGCAGCGACCGACCATCTAAGTCGGAAAGTCGAAACTCCGTTATACTGAGCGGATCGTTGGCAGTAAAAGGACAAGTACATACCCTGAGTTACCATCATGGAACGATAATATCTCGGAGAAATAGTCGTGGACAGTGCAAATCCTATCCGAGGGGACTGTATGGTCGGTTGTTCAGACAGAGGAGACCGTAGCATGTGAGACTCCGTAATAGGAGTTAATTCTATATTTGCGGATTTGGGTGATGATGAAAAAACATTGTTCCCAAGTATCATAGACGCCTCTTCTGTTTGCTCCTTATTGCTGATCAATGTCATACCAGGGGTCGGAGTAGTGAACTCGATAAAAGGAGTGCCATTTGGGTTATTCGGGCTGGCTTTTACTTGAGACTCTGGAATCGGTGTCTGCTGTTTAAAGGCTTTCCCAATGGGTCCCGAAATAGTTTGCATAAAAGACGCCCTCGAGCGAAGTGACATAGCCCGCCGCAGAGGATTCCTCCGCTTTGCAAGTTTCTCAGCAACGTATTTGCAATGAGTTGTAAAAAATCGTCTGCTGACTGTGTAAGTACCAGGCCCCTCCAACGAATTATTCACAAAAACATACTTGCGTATTAATACCATCATCCAAGAAACGATAGTTAGATCGCCCTATTTAAGTTAAAGGTTTAGACCGTCAATCTAAGTGATTATTTTCCTTCGGTATGGTTGACTTACAATCATCATTAGAAAGTATAGAATAAATTGCTGCCAAGTAGTGAGCGTAGATAAATTAATTGTAGAGAGGCCAGTAACAGTCATCGCAGAGTAACACAGAAACATAGAATCCAAGAAGCTGATATGATAAAGGCCATTTGACGCAAAGAATATGCCGGAGAAGATAAGAGGAATAAAAGTAAAGGCCGCGACGTGAAGACGGAAGAATGTTGAGTGTTCTGTGATAGCATCGACTAAAAGCTTGCGGATGCTCGAGGGATTTATGCCGCTTGTCCCGCCATCCTTGACATCGAGTTGTCCGCTTTCCATTTTTACCGCTGTCGTGTGTTCCGGTTCCATAGGCGGAAGGGGCCTAATGGCTACTAGGGAGTGTGGAAATTCAGGATGGGAGCGTATGCGTGCAAGGTGAAAGCGGGACGAAAATGAAGAAGCCCAGCTCAGCCAGAGGCTGGTGCGTGCCATGTACTAGACCGCACCGCGTGGCTCTGGGAATACTTTACCGAGAGTTGCCCGAGCGGCCAGTATGTAATAAGTTGTCAACTGATGGGCACGTTATCTGAACATCAGAACAACAAAAATCGCGAGGACTTCAAATCAGAGTCTCTTGAGGTCAGAATGAGAATGATTCACAAGTCTCCATTGAGTTATCCACCAAAATCGAATGAGGAGATATCACATTCATTATGAAATACTATAACGGAAATACTATGATGGCGGGTAACGGGAAACCAAGGTATATACGCCCCTTAGTTAGTCCAACCGCAGATGTTGGGGTACTTGTAATCTGTTGGGTCTTGCGGGATCCAACCGTTGGCAAGTCCAGCCTTGTATGACCACTCATCGGCGTTTTCCATCTTCCAGGTCCACATTACCCACCCTTCTCCGCCGCGCTCGTAAGACTGAGTCTGGGCTTCCCAGTACTGCCTCATGAACTCCTTGTACTCCGCAGTAAAAGTCGAAGCACTGCCAGTCATGCCCACGCAGCTGCCGACGCGGGTGGTGTTAGGCAGGGATCCATCGTAGCGTGATCCAACGAAGCGTCCGAGAAGATGGGGTCCACAGTCATTGTTGGTAGCCGTCCACTCGCCGATGATTGTCATCAAAGGAGATTGCGCCATAATCGTGGCGTTGGTGCACGCACGTTGGATGTGTTCAGCGTAGGTCATATGGGCATCCTGGCGGTACCCCATTTCAGTTATGTTAGGAGAGTTATTATGTCTTAAAGCTTACATGGTCGTTAAACATTTGGTATATGTGAGTATCCATCATGACGCCCTCGTATTGGGAGGTAGGCATGAATCCATCCCAGTAATGCAGGTTCTGGAAACCATCGTGGAGCATGATCATAAAGTTACTCTTTTTCTTGCCAGAGAGCGGATTGCTGCATAAATTGTTAGTAACATAGAAGAACTTCTCGCCGCTGTAAGCTACCGGATGAGGTTGTAGGCGCTGTAGTAGTACTAAATAAAGTCAGATCATAGCCTAGATAATACTCGTTAGGTTAAAATACGCACTTGTTTGAGTACAGCCAAAAGGCCAGGGTTCAAAATCGCCTTGCGGAAACCTGCTGCCCTTGATTAAAAGTGACCCATGAGCTTCGAAAGGACGTCATGAAATTGCAGAAGAGCATACTCGTTGATGATCTGGATGATCGAAACTACATTCGTCTTGTCTTCGAACATGGCTGTTAACTGCTTCATAAGGTTGTTGGTGCGGTCAACATAAGAAGTGTTGGTGTGCCAGTACCTAGGAGAAGTTATTTGATGAGCATAAGTATTATCCTGAGGAAAATAAAGGACCTACGCAGCATCGCGATAATGACCGGAGTTGATAAATCCATTCTGACTCCCGGGTGCTCCTGTCAGGGGAAAAGGCATCAGTTGCCAGTATGAGTACATCTTGAGATCATGCATACCGTATAATGCAATGATAATATGCAGCCCGTACTTCTCTGCCCATTCAACAGCCTTCAGGAGATAAGGAAGTTGACCAGTGACATAAGGCTCGTCTGGGGACACGTCGAGAATCCAGTGTCCAATGGGAATCCTGACATGGTTGAGCCTATTAGGAGTGCATTACAAGTCATTAGTAATGTTCATGCAATGAAGAAAAAAAATGAGTATACCCGGCAGCTGCAATTTCCTTAAAATCCTCTTCGGTGATGAAGGTCTCGTAGTGTTGCTGGAGAGCGGCGTATGCAACTTGCTTGTCTTGATATTGGCCAAAGGTATATTCGTCTACGCATCGGTTGTCACCGGTATTGTCGAACAAAGATGGCGTGGTGAAGGACTGAAAGGCAATGTCATTCAAGAACTCAAAAAAAGCGGAATCGGTTTTACCTCAATCACCAACCAGCCACCGAGGTTGACGCCACGAATTTTTTCTTTGCCATACGGGAAACCGTAATCCAAAGCAAGAAAGCCAGGAATGATAGCTGCCAAAGCGAAGAAAACGATGAGAGCGTTGAGATTGAAAGTCATTGCAGAGGAAAGCAAATGTGACTGCGCTGGGGATTTCCACAAATCACTAGTGAATTTATACTCACAGTTCCTTCGGAACAATATACAACTGGACCAGTGGATGACAACCGGGCTCAAACACCGCACAGTACTGACAGATTCCGAGGCTGACACAGTCCAGAACGTATTGACTTTCCGCAATATCCAGCTCAGGTTTCAATCAACCCATAGAAAGAAGCGAGAGTATGCCATGGCCATGTTCGTAGATACTTAGTAAATGTAGCAGAGGAATCTACTACTAAAACACAAGAAAGGCTACTCATCACATAAGAATAGTTCTGGGTCGAATTTTTTTAAAAAAAAGAATCTCTCACCCAAACATTAATCCGTTTCTCGTCCTCCTATTACCTTGATGATATTCTCATAGATCGTGAAAACAATACCCCCACTCAACTGTAAAGAAAACATTAGCATGTGATGTATAAGTTGAACATCACAAAAGCGTACCACCAACCGTGCAAGTCTAGGAGTCGTACCAGTCCAGAATCGAAGGATACCTTCTTCCGTAAATATCCTGTATGCACAATGGAACGAGTTTCGGTATTGAGTGCGAGCATCCAACGCTTGCATGCGAGTTTTGATGACACTAGAAATGTCCTAATTAGAAAGAGAACCGAAACAATAACCCTAAACCCTCACTCAAGTGGCATGGTCGAGTAGACGGTCACTAGTCCCGCAATTCCACCGATACCAAACGTGATAGCACTGGGAAGAGGTTGGCCGGGGCGTGCTGTGCCTTGGACGAATTGCTTGAGAGTTGTATAGGTCGTAAATCGAACAGCTGAATTAGCTCCTTGTCGCATCATCTAGGCAGCGTTAGATACTGTGCAAGAGAAAGCTAGAAACAGATGATACTCACCACAGGAAACAGACCTCTGTAAATCCCTGACAATCCTTCTTGCTTGATAATAGACATTGTTCCGTGAACAAGACCTCGGTACTGAGGTGTCGGTCGCTTAGCGTCATCGATCAGCTTCGTCCTTAAAGAAAGCCAGCATGAGAGGTGGAAAAGAGATTGATCAGTAATAACGGACTTAATTGTCTCAGAAGGTGTAACAGCAAAAATGGCTTCTGTCATTCCAGCCCCAAGACCGGCTATACGATCGTTAGCAAGGCGAGGCAAGAGTCAGAGTCGTATGATAAAATCTCATTACCTAGCAAGCTTCGGGGGGCGCTGACCTTTCCCTGGTGCAATGTTCATGGTGTTTGTATAAAAAGGATGTTATACGGGACGGACATACCTGCGAATCTGCTAGCTTATGCTTAAAGAAGTCATAGCTCACGAAGCGAACACCAGCTTTCAACGAGTTGCCGACAACCAGAGCTGAACATCCCGAGTACAAGCCCTTTATGCCCTTGGCCTGCAACGTATCCTTGATTATCTTGATTGGACCTTCTTTCTGCAGAATAATGAACATATTTCCTTGAAGATGAAAAGTGCGCGTACCTTGCCTCCAAATTGGGAACGCGTCTTCACGAACTCAGTTGGATATGTTACGAATCTAAGATTCTACAATCCTTAACGTGACCAAGACGACTATGTCCAATGTTATGCTTACGCTTCAACGGCGCCTGCTGTAGCTCCAGCAAATCTATTATGCCAAGTTCAGAACAAGCTATATGAACCAGCACGCAACGTACAGTGAATGTATCGGTTTCTCCCTCTTGGACGACATGATAAGCCAGTGAAGAGTAAGGACCACGACCGAGAAGGGGGAAGAGAAAGAAGTTGGAAAGAAGCAAGTGTAATTCAAGGTGAAGCGCCCTGCATTGCGCAATACGGATTTTAATTTTGATTCGGAGTTCGTCGGACCTCGACGTCCTGAGCATGGCACGGATACCCTGGACATCTTCGCACAAAACACTACTCATGCTGGGCTTCAACTTTCTCACCCATGTCGACCTCTACACCTATCGGAAAGATACTTCTTCTTAGAGAACCGCCCGATGATCCAGTCGACCGCTATGAAGCTGCGTTTAGAGCTTCAGGTTACGACTCTGTTTCGGTGCCCGTGCTGGAGACCCACTATACAAATATCGCGAACTTGAAAAACATGATCAGATTAGGACCTGGCCCTCAAAGCATCAGTGGCGTACTCATTACGAGCAAAAGATCATGCGACGCATGGCGACAGGCCCTGCAAGAATTGCAGGAGAGCGCTAGTTCGGATGTAGGTCCGTGAAAACCTACTTCCCGTCCATACATGCTTTTGAGACTGGCGTACAGCAAGCTGGGCCTCCGTTCCATTCTACGTCGTAGGAAACTCTTCCGCGATGGCACTGCAAAATGTTCTATCTACCTATAGCCATATCGGAATTGGCATGCCAGAAATAAGGGGACAGACAACTGGCTCTGCTGCTAACCTTGCACCATTGATTTTGAGCGAATTCCGCGGCAAACCACCAGTTAAGCTACTTTATCTGACGGGCGATAAAAATACGGATACGTTGTCCCGTTTGTTAGCGGAAGGAGGAATTTCGCTGCAGTCGTTACAAGTCTACGAAACCCATGGATCGACCTCCTTCCCAGACGCATTGTCTGCAGCAATATCTTCGCCTCCAAGTATGTTACCAATCTCTTTCATGTCCTGAATCAATGGTTGACTAGTTCACAGCAAACAATCTCTGGTGGATTGTTTTTTTCGCGCCTTCAGCAGCAGCATTCGTGATGCCGACTCTGCGTAACTTCTTTAATTTCGATGAAGCATTCAACGACATAACATCGTCTACATCACAGAAAGCTAAAGTAGCAGCCATTGGCCCGACTACGCACAATTTCCTGCACGACGAATTACGTCTACAAGTCCATGCTATGGCTAACAAGCCGACCCCAGATGATATCGTTTCCGCAATTAATTTATATGACAAAGCGCATTGACGCTGCAGGAGTTGATATACTTGCTCCTTATAGTCCAAGATGTACAACAGATGAATTTCAAGGGCAAGATAAAGTAGCCCATTGTATATAACACAGGATAATTTTTATATTCCATAATATCGAAATCGCAGACATCTTGTAACAGCCAAGATTATGATAATATGGGCCTACCTAACCAACGCATGCTCTTGACATTCTTTCCTAATCATTCAAATGAAGGAGCTCAATGGCGAGCCCGCGAGAAAATGCAGAGAAGTCCTGTTGATCCAAGACACCGTGAGGTAGAGTGTCAATCCATGAAGTTGCGTCTGCCATATTAACCTGTTTGTTACACGAGTTGGAAACGTACAATAAGAGAAAAAGACGGTACACACATAGGGATAGTCAATGGAATACATGATCCTGTCTAGCCCTATCTCTTCGATATGGAACTTTAGGAGGTTGGTCGCGAAGTTGCCAGAAGACGTCTCAAAGATGTTCTCCTGCCAATACTGTGTAACATTCTTTTTGATGGATAACCCAAACGGCAGTTGCTTGAGGAGCTCTATCATGTATCTGCTTAGAATCGGTGAGGTTTTAAGTGGCACTAATAGTCTTACGTTGCTCTATGCGGATGAGGTCCGAGGGAATTCGTTCCCCGAAGTGGCCCACAATTAGCTTTGCTTTAGGAAAACGGCTTCAAGTTCGATAAGTCTCCTTCCATTCAGGTAGCATTTCTGTGTGGGAGACTCACTCAAATACACCATTGACAACGATGCTAGAAAATGTTGACATTAGAAATTTGTGCATGAATGCGTGGAATACAACAAGGTCGTACCCTAGAATATGCCCGGACAGAGTAGCAGCAAATTGTTGTGCAGGGCCAATAAGAAAAGGTGCATGAGAGTATTGGAAAGTCTGGATAAATGGAACATCGTTGCGTGGATGGAGGTACAATGGAACGTCTAGTTCTGACAGCGTTTGCCAGAAGATATCATACTCAGGCTGGTCATAGTACAGAGGGGTCACTGGAAAATATGAATATCAGGTATACGAAAAGCTAGATATATGCGCCTTACGCCCATCCGATCCCGACTGCTGATAGTCGTTTAGAAGCACCCCTGTTATTCGAGATATGGAAAGCTAGTTACGAATAGATAGATGCAACATTACCTAGAAAGCCCAATTCTTTCACTGCCCGTGTTAGCTCGGCAGCTGCGACGGTCGCATTATGCATTGCCAACGATGCGAATCCACCGAATCTCTCTGTGTTATTGGCTATATCGGCAGCTAGTTTATTGTTCACCGTGACTGCCATTTCCGCTGCCGTTTGCGGATCAGCGATGCCCTGAATGCACGGCGCAGAGCACGAAAGCACCATCTATATTGAACGATTCATTGGATCTTATTTGCAAGTAAAAGCATCTGAAACTCGTACAAAGTCTACATTATTGTTGTCCATACCTTGAAGGCGTTGATTATGGATATCGAGCAAGTTGGCTTGGAGCTGGGAAAATGTAACTCCTATCCAACATGTTCCTCTGTAAATTTATTCGTAGTAGCCGCGTTGTTAGAATATAACCCACCGAGTGGAGGGGCAGTAGCATTTCTGCAGGTGTACAAGGATCAGCCGACACATTCTTGCGGGAGGCGATAGTATGTCTCTTACGGTAGTTGACCGAGGAGTTCAGGTGTCGTCCATGCTTCCTCCAATACAATGAAGCCCGTACCGGTATCCCGCCATTTCCGTGCCTGGGCACAAGTTGACAGAGACAAGAGAACGAAAGGGAGAACTCTTAAGAAGGGAGTAATCATCGGGAAGTCCTGAGACGCGTGAACATGGCGTTGCTCTCCCTTTTATGCACGCTTGAAAGACTAAAGTTTCCCGCCTCGATATGAACCTGTGCTTTGGGTCAGTTCCAAGTATATGTGCGATCGTTACCTCCTCTTGGGCATCGCTCTTACAGCCAAACGAGGATCAAATTGTCATAGATAGTCAGCTACCGCCGGACAGCGCCGTCCATCCGCGGATTCGAGTTGTAAAGTTTTGAGATGATTGGCGAGCTATAGTAACGTGTGTCAGACAATGCACGCCCACATTCCGAGCCTCTTGGCCTGTATAACACGCCTTTTACCATTCGTGTTGGCCCAAAATGGAATAGGTGAGCCTGCTGAAAAAGGGACTATTTTTACAGCTAATACCAGTCGTATGGATAAGTGAAAACGCTGTTTCGAAATAGCGCTATTCTTCTCATACTACACGGCTTCGTAGATCAGCTGTCACTATCATCCGAGAAAATTGATACATGTCGTGAAAGAGCGTTGACTCGTGAAATGATATCATAATGAGAATGTGTCGGAATAATGTAGACATGTCAATGGCGGGACAATATGGGTGAAATCAAGCGTGCCCAGCCAGGCTGAGGTGATAACAGCAACAGACAAGACGTTTGATTAGAATTTCCAATGGTATCGCAATTGAATGAGATGTTTTGTTGTCAGGATCCTGAGTAAGCAGTGGGATTCCAGGTTTGTCCCAAATCCTCGTGAATTCGACCCATGATGTATCGACTTCAAGGCGTGGTTCGGAAGCAGGTATTAGGTTCCAGAATAGAGAAGAATCGAGCAGACATTGATTTCGATGGAGTATGAAAACCCAGCGCCCAGCGTCCTCCAGTATCTCAAATGAATTTGGCATTAAAGGCATCATCTTCTGATTTAGTGCCACTTGTGGCAGTCAGCGAAAGCCACAACAGTGAGAGTACTTGATGCATTGAGCTTGAGGAATCCCTTTATTCATAGCCTTGACCCAATTTGTACCATACTTATCAACATGTGAAAAAAAAAAACGTTATTTCCTTCTTCCAAGACCGTTAGGTCGATCGCAGTCGACGGGCTTGACAGGTCGTTGAAACATCATAAAAATCGCTTAGACATACGCGAAGATATGTCATGATATGTCGTGCTTGAAGAAGTATATTCAGCCACGGCTTTGTGATGTTGTTTTTGGAACCAGCTGGTTGAACCACAGATAGCACAAATAGCTTTAAAGCCTCCCGTATTTCCCCAATAATATCGTGAGAGGCGTTGTGAAGATGCTTCAAAAGTCTCCGGCCGATATCCATAACTTTTGGCAGAGCTGAAGGAGAGGGCAACAGTGGAGAGTATAACGTAGTGAGAACTGGATCTATTCAATCTTCAGGATTTGTAATGGGCTTGAAGCTCGAGCTTGAGGGCCTCGGCTTCGGTAGATCGCAAATCTGCAAGGGTATGAACTGCCTGACAAAACTACGCAAGAATAGAGACATTTGGTCGGAAGGCTCTTAAATAAGCAGCTTTCGAAATAGACCGGTGACCGTTCCCTCTAAGAGGCAAGTCACGCCCGGAGGGCCCTCGTAGAGGGACCGGTACACTTCGTAAAAATTTGACGGGGTTGTTCCAACTGTCAAAAACGTAAGCAAGGCAATCACCGAATTCCCTTAAAAGGAGCTGCTTTAAAAATAGAAACGGTCCGGGAGAGGTCACTGGTGACCTTTCTGTGACCTATTGTGACCGAGCGTGCCCCGTACGGGACACGTCGCGCGACGCGTCTCTCATTAGTCGATATCTTACTTTGTACACCATAATGGACAGCTCAGACATCGAAATTTCGGATCAACGTCCTGCGAAAAGGAATTGGTAGAAAGGGTCATTTTGACGTCAATCAGAAAACTATCACAGAACATTGAGGGGTTTGAAGTCGGATTCTTGAGGCCATTGAAAGGTGTATACCTCTATGCAGACTCGTCTGGAGGTGACACCAAGGGCTGTAAACTTGATTCGGCATATGTAGTATCATCAGACCTACGCATATATTTGTTCAATATATACAGTATGTATAATATATCACTTATATAAACTCAAGTGGTGCATATGCCGAGGGTCCCAAGAATTTCTCTGGATAGCTGGGGGTAGGAGTATTGGAAGGGTAATATTGTACTAGATAAATATCTGGACTGATTAGGTTTTGAGGAGCCCATTGTGGCAGATGTAAGAATTCCTGAGCTGACAGCCATATATTCGAAGCGGCCGGATGAAGGGGCGCAGGCGCATGCTCATAATGAGATGGAGCGGCTGTAGGCGCACTATGTGACACAGCGCCAAAGCGCCCTATTCCGGTGTCCATAGTTGCGGGCGCCACATTTTCGTTAGCGCGTTGCTTTTGTACTTTGAATATGGCCTTATTAGATGACCTCTTGTAAGCTGACATGGTGTTTATAAGCTGTAAGCTAGGTACATGACGCCCGCGCGCGCTCTAGGTGACTACTGGGGTGACATCGCTTTCCCCGGACCGTCTCTATTTTCAAAACAGCTCCTTTTAAGGGAATTCGGTGATTGCCTTGCTTACGTTTTTGACAGTTGGAACAACCCCGTCAAATTTTTACGAAGTGTACCGGTCCCTCTACGAGGGCCCTCCGGGCGTGACTTGCCTCTTAGAGGGAACGGTCACCGGTCTACTTTCGAAAAGTCAAAGGTTGATGTGAGGCCTGCCACCTGCTATAAGAGGTGAGATGCAAGTAAGATGTCATGCTTAACCGCTTGCAGTGGCAGAATGCGATGGCTTTGCATTTTTTGAAGAGAAAGATGCTGGACATATCATGAGATACAGTCCGGTAGGTATGAAGAGCGGTAGTCCTAGGAAGTGTTGAGCGGTGGGTTGTGGTTGAGCGCGAGCATATGCGTGGTAAAGTCTCTGTGTTGATGGCCGACGTTGGACGCAGTGCCACTCAAGCTCGGTCCTTCAACACGGACCAGCGAAAACGGTACAGCCCTGCGCACACTCATCTCGGAGACAAGAATCAAGTTGAATAGGTAAGAAATACAATGATAACTATTTTCGAAGGCCTTACCACGCAGAATCTTTAGCTTATTGAAAAATGGCGTCCGAATCGTTATACTTGCGGGCTATTATGCCGACTCTCCCCTCTGAGATCGCGCAGAAAATTCGCAGCTTTTGTGCGACTCCAGCTAATGAGATAGTGCTGGAGAATCTCGTCCGATTTCTCTCGGGAGGTGAATATGCAGCCGACACTTCGAAAACGGTACAGGAACAGTGGCTTGAAAAACAGCGAGCCACACAAACTGCACTGTCTACATTGCTACCGAATGGAACTGAGAAGAAAAGGCCCAGAGAGGACGAAGCTGTTGACCTGTCCCAGAGCAAGAAACAGCGCATATCCCCGTCACCTGCCACCCCGAAGACTGACAGTGCTGAGTCTACCGATACCGGCAAACCTTTATATACCTTACATGCCCTGTCTGCTACATCTCCTGTCCGCAAAAAAGTCGATATCACCATTACGACGACTGTAATCACCCTGACTAACCCCTCATCGCGTGCAATTGAAGCTACCATTCCGCGATCATCCATCAAACGCGCATTTATCGTGCCGACGCGTGGAAAGTCGAAGCCTCACTGGACGGTCATTCTTCTCTCTTCTGATGTGCCCGACAAAGGGAAGGTCGTCCCTGGCGTGGCGTCCGAAAACCAACAAGTGATATTTGGCGTTGACGCCACACCCGCAGCACCCTTCACCACGACGTCGTACATTGCCGCGTCCGAGCCTGCCATATTCGTCTCTCCGAAAGCGACCGACACCCTGCCTTTCCTACATGATTTCCTCATGCACATCAATGTTCCCGTCATTGAGCCGTCTGTAACTGCATTTAAAAGCGCGTGCCCGGGTATCGGTCGGGGTGCCAACTCGGATGGAATCCCAGGCGTCGAGGCTTACCGGGCAGCAAAGGCCGGCAACTTATGGTTTTCAAAGGAAGGAGTTCTGTGGGGTGAGAGCAAGCCATGCGAGTTCTGGCCAGTAGAGGATTTGCTCGGCAGGACTGACGGGCTGCGCATCGTTGGAAGTGGACGCACCTGTACTGTTATCCTCACACGGCGTCCTGCTTCCCCTGGAGGAGACGAGAACAAGGAAGATGAAGATACGGGCGAGGAGACGGAATTCGGAATGGTTGACGGGAAAGAACGCGAGGGCATCAATGAGTGGGTGAGGAACCACAGACATCTGTTTGGACGTCCCCTGGGTGCGCCTCCATTGACAGAAGAGCAGGAAAAGACTAGCAGATCCAATATTGTTTCTGGTCCGCTAACCATTAGGACACTAATGGAAGGATCTGACTCGGAGGACGAAGACTTTGCAGCGAGTGTTTCTGATTTAGACGGTTCTGAAATTTCAACGGATGAGAGCTCAGATGAAGGGGAAGTCGGCGAAGGAGACGGCGAAGAAGAGGACGGCGAAGAAGTTGACGCAGAGGGTTCTGAAAACGACACGGAAGACGACAAGCTGAATCCCGAAAATCACCCACTTTTACAGCCTGGTGCCATGCCCAAGATGTCTAAAGCAGCGCTTGAAATGGCCGTCGGTATTATAGAGAATGATTTCGTCGGTGGACCCACAGAAGACTCTGATGTACCTGTGGACGACGAAGTGGACGAATTAGACGATTGATACTTATTATTTTTCTTCCCCTGTCCTGGTGGCAGGACGACTGTACTGGTATTTCAATTTGTAATTCAAAAATTGTAATTAAATTAGTATGCTGTTCAGCCTGCGTAACTCATTAGCTAAACTCAAGTTGAACTTGCCAGTGGTTGGATTGTACTTAGTGAGGCTGCATATTGACGTTTTTCTTGCGCTTCTCGAGAATAAAACAGCTGCAAATACCGACAATTTGCCCACAATTAAATTCCCAGCGTTCATTGCGCTTTAAGTTACCAAAATGACTTCTCCGTTCTTGCGCACTTCACAGCAAAACATCTATCGACGCCTTCGAGAATTGGGGTCATCATGGTCAAAATATCATGTTGTCTATGCGGACCACAAGACCATCGTACTAAATAAACCGCCTGGCCTGGTCTGCCAGCTCAATAATTCAACTTCGTTCAATTCGTCCAAAGTGCTTTTTGAAACCTGTGGCCGATCGAGCTATCTGACATCCAGCTCTCTTTAGTCAAAGCGAGATCATGCTTCTTTGAATCATGTTTTCGAAGGTATGGCTGCACTATTGGTCGTGAACTTACCTTTACCCTGAACATCTAATATGACTCGTTGCAATAGACATCTCCCGCTGGTACCCTCCACCCTTCGAGCTTCGACCCGTCCACCGTCTTGATAAAGTTCTGACGAGGCATTCACATCTCTGAGTAAAAATGCTGACAGGTCTGGTAGATGACAACGGGCTGCTTGATTGTACCCGCTTCTCATTCGTCGGCTCAATCCATGGCTGTCCAGTTTCAGCAAGGCACCGTGAAAAAAACCTATTTGGCTCTTGTTCGCGGAGGGGATAAAACCTTTCAGACCGCTGAGGGTGAAATCAATGACCCTATACTCTATTCGGACGGCCGCGCAGAGATCCACAGCACTGGGAAAACTGCTCGAACGAGCTGGAAGCTGCTTTCGTCTTCTGTGAGACTACAATTCTCACCATCTCTGCCAGTCCTTATTTTCTTTGTAGCCAAAAGCTCCTGTATCTCTTCTAGAGCTTGACCTAATAACAGGGAATAAACACCAGCTGCGGATACACCTGTCGAAGGTGCTACAAGGTTGGCAAGGTTGATCTTTAGTATTATACTTCAGAAAAATGACAATGCTATCAGCTCCTATTCTGGGTGATTCACTATACTGTCGAAAACCTCTGAAAGACACATTGCTTTCGATAACTGCGATACCTGAAGACCGGCTGTTCCTTCACAGCGCGCAGGTTTCTTTCTTCGCAAGTCAAAAATTCCGTAAACCTGTCATCATAATTAACCTAACGCTCAGGACTATCACTCAACGGGAAAGCGCCACCGACTCTCGATTTCAGCACCCCTGCCGCAGGATTTCAAGCACATCTGCAATGATCTGGACATCAAACTTCCGCCATCCTATTGTAAATCTAACGTGTCCGTCGAGGCCGCTCATGCATGCCACATCCCGCTATTGTGGACGGATTATGATACGTCTTCCTAACAATTCCCAGTTCTAACAAGACCTCGCATATACGCCAACCATCCGCAAATCTAATATATAGAATAATAATTCTACTCTATCAATGCATACGACGATTACAGTAGCCCCAAGGCAATAATAAAGTACACCTAGAATAATACACGAGGTTCGATTACAAAAACTTATCTTCCCCGACCGCTCCTAATGATGTCCACCGTGACCAGCACCAGGTGCTGCCCCCCCGTGACCCCCATCGCCATTCTTCTGTCCATTAACAACGCCTGCGCTTATGGCTTGGCCGACTCCGATGGCGATCGCACCTATGGCATGTGCTGCGCTGGAAGATAGAATTGCTCCTCCCGCACCTGCTGCAATGGCCGGCATAGAAGGGATGGATCCTGCAGTGATAAGGATTGCACTCAGAATGCTCATAGCCTTCGGGTGTTCGTTCGTGATGAATTCAAGAGCAGTGCATGCGTTCAGGAGCCATGCCGGTGCCTGCGTCGTCGCTATAACTGGAAATACGGCATGTTTAGCTATCGCGTGCTTAATCAAGGAGGAAGACACCTTACCTTCGCTGCTCTCAGAGGTATCTGACCGAATCGGAGGATGGCTGGGGACTACTTGCGTCTGCTGCTTTTTGGCAAGGGTGTTTTTGCGAGTGGCGACAGCGGTATCAGACTTGGCGGCGGGGTGACCCGGTCTCTGAGGCAGATCCTTCTCGTCTTTCGTGCTCTTTCGAGCCGGCCAAAAGTTGGCGATAGTGGCCGATCGAGTTGTTTGCGGACGGCTCATGTCCTTGGCTACCTCCTCCGACATGATCTCTTCGGGCTCTTCAACTTGCGGCTTCATCGTAAACCATAGTGAGTTCGATCGAGATGGCGCCCGAGGATTCGACGAAGACTCTGCGACATGAGAGTCCACTGAATCTGCGGAGCTGGTGCTAATACTTGGTGCGATCGTGTCTTTCTTGCGCCTGAACCAGAGCCCCGAGCTCTTGCCCTGCACCTTGATCGTCTCCTTCTTATCTGCATCGATGTCCCCTAAAGATACAGATCGCTTAAGTTAGCCAAGACCTTGATAATCAGGCCCAGATGGCTCGCAGACAACTCACAGCCCATGTTCGACACCGCAACCTTGAATTTTTTCCAGGTCCAGCGATACTTACCGCCATTGACCTTCAAGATGACTTGCTTCAGCTCCTCCAATCTGGTTTAAATGACCCAGTTAGCGGTTACTTCGAAATAAAACGAGATAGCTTACCTAGCGCGGGCCTTGGGTCCCATGAAGTGCTGAGCGACCTTGTACCAGTACTCCTCGGGTACACCGCGAGCTACACATCCCTCTTTGATTTTCTCGAGCCACTCTTCGACTGGTAGGTCTTTCTTCCCAGTCCCCATAAAGACGGGTCCGTCTTTCCATTCCGCAAAGATGGGCTCGAGGTTGTATTCCTTGAGTTTGAATGCTTTCAGCATTTGTGTTCGTGGTCGTGTTTTATGATACAGTAGCTGGAGGTTCGTAGCAAGGAGGCTTTGTTTAGGTGGGAGAGTAAGCCACTGGGTGGTATTTCTATTTGTTAAACAATGGTGTCCCATACGGAGACCCTGCGACGCCTCATTGTTCGTGTGCGGCAGGCTAAGTGTGTGGCTTCATGGGATTATCTGGTACCTTGGCTAAGACTATCTCGGTGCGTACTAATGAACGATGCCTCCTGCACCGTTGCAAGCGAAACTCTCCTTCCTGATGGCACGGGCATGTGTTCATGAAACGCGTGCTGCATCGATGCGGCTCACGCAGCGTTTTGGGGTATTAAGCACTTATCTCGAGCACGTTATAATTTTGGGGCAGAATGAGGCGGAATATCTTGCTAAAACATCTTGCGATAAACTATGTTTGGGCTGGTCTGGATGGTCGAGGTTCAGAGTGGTCGCTTGGCTCATTAATCATGGCTTCTCGTTGTCATCAATAACATCAAGGTCCGAAAACCGACCGAGACCTGTTCTAAGATGTTGTACCTTGCAGTGCTCTAGCGACGCAATCATGCTACGACAAGCTACAACTTGGTTTTATGTGGTCTTGATATAAAGTGGAGTATAACTTAATTAATGGTCAAGTTGTTCACCGGTAAGTGAAACGTATATTCGTGGAGTATTCCTGACTTTGAAAACATTGGAATACGTCATTGAACACTACAAGAAAGTTACCCTTGGTCACCACTGTGGACACTACGGTAGTGGGGACAGCGAACATAAGGTGCAAAATTACATGAGATCATAGCTGTAGCGCACGAAGACCTGCATGGACTACGGCACTGTCCAATAAAGTCCGCAGCGCAGTCCCCGATTAACATGAACATTGCTACAATTGGGCTTACTTTTCTTAATTACAGGCTTACTCTACGGCAGACCAAGTGGTCGCGCGGCATGGTTGCGTGACTGTCAGCGAGTCAATAAAGGCATCCTACATGGTAATGAACGCTCTGAAAAACACTTACCAGGGGTGTGGAAATCGAGGCGCCAGAGAATGGCCAGCCATTGTTCGCGTTTCATTCTGGCTGCCAGCTTCTTGTTCATCTTCCAGCGCACCTCGGAAATATTGAGATCGAGGAATTCTAATGTAGTGAATATGCAGAATGTTCCGGGGGGCGGTCTTGACTTCCCTTCAATAATGGAAGGAAGATCAGATAAGAGTGATTGAACAGTGATTGAAGATGTCCCTATCCCGCTCTCCGAGGGGTGATAGAGCAAAAGGCAAAATACGTTGTCGTTTCTGGGAAACGAAAGCATCGACATAAACTGCATGTTAACGATCGGCTTCGCTTTGAAGAGACCAATCTCATCGGTGTTCAAAGGTAATCCACTCGGTAAATGTACGGCGAAGGGCAGGCAGTACCAAGTCAACGCCAGGATCATCTCAAGTTCAGCATACCATGGATCGAAGCGTGCGTGGTATGGAGCGACTCTTTCGAATAGCTGCGAGACGGGCCGTGGAGTCTGCTCGCGATATACCGGCTGATCGACGAGCAGCGTGCGGTTGAGAACCGCATGTAAAAAGTCAGAAATCCAGTGGCTAGGGTAGCCTATAGCGTGGAGCTCATATAGGAGTTTGACGAAGGCCACAAGATTATCTGGTAGCTTGACTGTGTTAGGGCGAGGTTGGGCGGTACCTGAGTACAGAAGCGATATGAGCAAACGTCCAAGCCATGAATGTAGTTCTTCGCGCGAGATCAGAGAGGATAGGGATAAAGGGCGAGGGATATTAGCCAAAGTTAAGGAATCTTGGACTGCTTTTGAGTTTACGGTACGTATTCCGAGGTAGCGCTCCAGATCCCGAGGATGAAGAAGTGTATAACTAGGTATAGCGATCAATATATGATAAACATGTTAGGAACGCTGACTCACTTGTAACAATATTCTTCATCACTCGACCAGGTTGGAGAATTGAACTGACAATTAGCAGTAACGCCGGAGCCATCGATACCATCCTGCAAGACTGGTAATGCATATGCGATCGTGTTTAATGAGCCGTGCCGATAATCGCTATGATGTATTGTCAAGTAGGAGAGTACGTAAGAAAGTGCGGTTGTCTATGCGAATAGAAGCTTACGGAATGTTGCTAAGCCAGATTCTGGTAAACTTTCTTGGAAAACTTGCAGGTCTGCGGTCAACACCGAGAGACATTTTAGTAAAAACTGAGTAAATTTCGCCACCGATGAATTCAATTTGGAGACGGTCTTTCATAGCTTTGGCGGCCAACACTGCTGCATCCAAAAATGTGACGACGTAAGAGAAGGCTGGCGAAGCCATCTTGCGAGACCTGTTTGTTTCTTTGAGTGCATTCTTTTCGTTGAAGCGAGCTATCTCCTGTATACTGCCAAACGAATCGAGACTCATATCAACACAACGGCCGTCAGGCTCCGCTTAAATACATTTATTGTCAGTACAACCAACCCCTCGAGTTAAGCCCAATGCACTCAACGAATATTGTGATATTCGGCTTCCAGGTCTTCGCTGTAATAATTTTAATCTTCCCGAGAGTATGAATAACCCAGATTAACTTCAGTATTTGATCTAATCACCTTTTTGAATTTTGCATCGTCAGCCTTCCCTTTTTGTCCTATCGCTCCGATGCTTATGTGGTAGTACTCAAATCCGTTGTGTCTGTCCATCAGCTCCGCGGGCGGGAGAAACGCCAGTGTACGCCTAAACCACTCCGCTTCGGGCAGCAGGCCCAGATCGACGTTTTTGTCGAACTGCGCCATAAGCAGCATGTCGACGACGTCGTCCTTCTCCTGAATGAGCTTTCTGCGCAAATCAGACAGCGAGGTCTCGCGCCACCGCATGTTGACGCCGAGCGTGCGGAGGACATCGTCCGGCATGTGTTTCAGCGAGCGCTCAGCATCTGCGCGCTGCGACTGCATCGCTTCGCGCACGCCCATTATTCCGGCGTTCATCAGGGACTGGATGTGCTCCGCAGCCGAACCGTACTTAAGGTGGTCGAGGACGTCGGACGTCTTTTTAGATGTATCCGTACTCCAGAAGTTCAGGACCTCCAGGATGGGCTGAATCGAGCTTGTGTCAACATAGAGCCAAGACTATGGGAAGGTAACTGCACATTTATTCCCACGGCGCGCGACTTATTGATGGCACCGCCGCGCGCGACTCAACGGGTTCGGCAGAATATTATTTTGACTGCTCCCTCCCAGAGGAGTCTATATTTACTGCTCATCATGTACTCTGCATATTATATTGTGTCATAAAGTAGAGTTGATTGTAGTTTAATGTTGGTTTAATGACATTTTGTACATATGATGGAATTTGCCGAAATATTCCCACGACATGCCCGCCACGCGCGACTCTCTGAAGGACTGCCGCGCGCGACTCAAACCAAGTGGTCATTTTCAAATGCACCATTGTATGTCTCTTTATGAATAATAACAGTATATGTGTGGTACATACAGTATGAATACACAGATTCTACCGTAATATGGGGAACTACATTTATGTTTTAGAAGGAAACTACTACTGAAATTTGACAGGAATATGTGCCTAAGTCCCCATGGATTGAATTGAAAGTATTTGAGCGAAAAGGAGAAGATATATAGCTTCGTTGTGTACTCATATGCTGTCATTAATGAGTGATATTGGACGGCTTAGTGCAGTTGTAAGTACAAAAAAGCAGGAAAAACTCGCCTTGTATGCCTCTCAAGGGGATTGATAACCATAAACTCCAGTAATATTTACTATTAATACAATACAAATACCTACATATACTTTATTTCTACTCTAAACACCCAGGATATAGTGAAACAAGCACTGTCCCGTCACTTTGAGTCGCGCGCGGCGGTGCCATCAATAAGTCGCGCGCCGTGGGAATAAATGTGCAGTTACCTTCCCATACAAGACGGCAGGAACACCGGGTCCGCGGTCAACAGTGTCTCCGCCTTTTGGCAAAGCTTCACGAATCTACAGAATTGTTAGCTGCCTCAAAACAAGTATATATGTGAGCCCTTAATCTCACCTGTTATGTACGTATGTTGGGACGATCCAGCCAGCGTACATATAAAAGAACGTCGCTTGAATCTCAATACGTGTCATAGGGTCGAGATCATCTGCCATTAACTCATCGAGAATGAGGTAGAACATCAGATTCCGCGCGACAATGCCAAAATGAATATCATTTATTGCGATATGTGCTTTGAAAGATTTCTGGCGGGTCGCATTCAGATTTTTGTACTGCTCTGCTAAGCCAATGATTGTTCCAAATCCATGGCGGCCTAGACATTGACATAAGTTAGGTTTAATACCTCCGAGTCGTACAAAATTTGAACGAGAAGACACACCATCACCGATTCCTGCGAGCATGAATGAAAGTTCAGGCAGAATGTCTTTAGGGAGAGTACGTAAATTGAGTGCATCGTCGTTATCTGGACCAAAGCCATTTGGCAGAGACACGACGGGCTCAATACCAAACTAGTGGCATATATCATCATTAGTCAATGGTATGAGATGGCTGGACTCTTACATACCACGAAGTACAACGATTCCGGTTCACTGCATGGTTAAGTAAAATGAGACACACGGTGCTCAAGCTCAAGCATGGAGCTTACTGCATGGATTTATAAATAGGCAATTTTGCAAGCGCAACTTTCGCTTCCCGAACGAGCTCGGTCCGGTAAACCATCTCTTTCCTGATGTTTCTCCAGGCATTCCATGCCTGAGCCGCATCCACATTCTCAGTTGACGATCGGCTTTGCAGTTCTTTGATGGCATCTTCATTTTGTTCGATAAAAGAAGGGTTTATGGTCCCGTTCTGAAACCCTTGGACGAGACATTTGGCAAGCCTAGTCGACAGCCTCGATATCAAGTTCTCCGTGGGCCCCAGGCTCCACGAACGTAAAACTGATTCCGCAGAGCTTTTGTAGTCACCCAGCTCATAGAGTGCCGCACTGGAGTTAGATGGATACACTGGGCTTTGCGGATCGAGTTTTTCGGCCTACGTTCGAGCTTGTCATCATTCTAAACACAAGAATATGTGCATGTAAGCGCCATACATCTTTGTAGAACTTGAGGGCCCTTTGGGGAGAAGAATTATTTAATCAGAAAGAGTCAAGTTTATCGACAGGAAGAAACACACTCTACGAGTTTCCTCTCCTTGAAGAGCCTGTTGCCTTTGTCTTTTGCTTGATTTGCCGCAAACATTGCGCTAAGTCTCTCGACTGTTGAGCAACTGTAGCGGATGGATTAGAGAGGTTAATTGTCTTGTCCACTACTCTGTCAGCTCCAGACGCGTCGGTCTTGGGCAACATAAAAATCTCTGAAGGTAGGCACAAATGCCTTTCGCAAACTGCGATCTCAGACAGAAGTTGGAACCGCGCGATTCAGAACACAATTATGTTGGTCGCCGCGCAGCTTCAAGGTCATTGTAAACTCATTTGAAGGACGTACTTATGTGACGAGGAAATTTAACGATAGATGCCAGGGAAATGTTACAAAACACTGGATTCAGAAGCAGTGGATTGAAATCATGCTGCCGTTATAAGCCCTTTCATGGCTCGATTATAAGGCGTGGCAAATGCCGTCTCGGTAGTTTATCCTAGTTTATCCTAGTTTATCCCACGTTTAATGCCGGCTACTGATGTCGGTTTCAAATTAGGAAATGACTACATATAAGGCGGCCCCGAGACTTGCCTCTTTTTCGTCGACCACCATCTGAACATCGCAGCCAGCACGTCCTGTCTGCGCCCATTTTACCGTTCTCTATAAACCCAGTTTTATGCTAAATAGACCCATCGAATTATCCCAGAAAGACGTCCAAACTCAACCGCATTTAAAAGTTGCACCCAGTTCCCAAAGCCAGTATGGAATCAGTCAGAATGGTTATCCAATCCTCCTCAATGTTCCCATCGAGACACTCACCGGAATCACCTCCTACCTCGACCCGCCGAGTCTCTTTGCACTCGCCCAGGTCGATAAACACCTCCTTCGCCACGTCCAGGACGATAACACATGGCGGCGGGCATTCGTCCGCCAGTTCTTTGGGGTTGGACCCGAAGGCAGCCTCGACGATGATAAAATCATTCTTCTGCGACGCACTGAGCATTCATGGCGACAAGAGTTCATCACGCGCCACGTACTGATCAGGTTAGTCAGGCAGGCCATGTCTTACTTCCTTATCACTGAACATGCTTGCAGACGCTGGCATCGCTCGAGAAATGTCACAACTGCCCACATGCCGGTGCATTCCTACATCTCCGGCATGCGGTTGATGACGTCTCATGCTCTACTGACGTCTTCCATTACTTATGGAATTGTTGCTCGGTCGCTCCCGCTCACGGGCAAAGTGCTTTCAGGATTTCTGGATGCGTCTGGTTCACGCGGCGGCTTGGGCATAGGCAATCCAAATGCCGAATTCACGCCGGATGTTTCGTCCTGTTCCATGACGTCCGATGGCGGCACAGCCAAGGTTGCGTGGGGTTCCAGAGCAGGCCACCTCACATTCACTTTTGCTCCTCGAGCAATGGAGACGAGTAGGCGCAGTGCAGCCGATATCAAGAGATGCTCTGTTGCAGACCAGCACTTTGGGGCTGTCTTCGATGTCCAATGGGTTGACGCACAGGCGAACTGGGTTGTCTCCGGTGCCGCAGATAGTTGCGTAAAACTTTGGGACGCAAAAGCCGCTACCTGTGTTTGGGTATCAGAAGCAACGGTTACTGCATTCATTCCAGATCCATGCCTGAAAGTCAGTGCTTGTTACCAACTCGGATTTATAGCTAGCGTCCACGAAAGTGGAGATATCCACATCTGGACTGGCTTCAACTTCAATGAACCAGCGCATATAGCTGATGGCGTAAAAACATTCGTTATCAAAAGTGCCATTCGCAGGACCACCGAAGGGTATGACCCCGAGCTTACACACGACGTTCGTACCCTCAGCATCGATCCCACGAATGCATCTCCCACCGTCCTTGTCTCATACCGGAACGATTGTTACTTCTACCGTGTGCGTATCGATCTTGCTGGACAGGCAGAAATTATCACTTTTGGCGATCCATTCTTCGGTTTGATATCCATTGTAGTACCCTACTTCCGCGCAGAACAGGCCCCAGAACAATCAAGTTTTATCCTCGCCGGCGATTACATGGGCTGTGTAAGCTTGTACGCATGGGATGCAGACGCGACTAAAGCCAACCAGAGCACACAAGCCATCCAGCCTTTGCGCAAGTTTGAGGCACACCCCGACGGCGCCAGCGTTACCGCAGTTGCGTGGGACGGGGTCACGCTCGTAACGGGGTCCACCGGAGGCGGAACGTACGTTTTTGACGCACTGACGTTTGCCCCGCTGCGCTCGTTCGAGACCCCTCTTCCCCGCCTGCACAGACGCTTTGCGCACCCGGGCATGGATCCTACTGAGCGCGAGCAAGTCAGACATATTCTTCTCAGTCCTGAGAAAGACGGGGTATTCGCGGCGGTTGGGGATCGCGTTTTGGCGTGGCATGCGGGACCAGTGCCCAAGCAATCCCAGGGTGGTGTTAGGGGCCGCCATTCAGGTGGCGCACTGGGCAAGAGAAAAGGCTTAAATCCAAAGTATATTGGTATGTTTTTGATTGCATGTATTCACGATAATCTTCGCCTCTTATACTTTTCTTTTCAGAGCAAATGGAGCTTAAGCAAACTATCCAGGAGTCCAAGAGTATACTGAAAGAGGAGTCGAGGTACTCAAAGAAACATCATGCACGCGAGGAAGAACATCGCAGGGGATACAACCAACTTGGACTGAGCGAGGCTGAAGCAGTTGAATATGTACTCATGCTCAGTCGTGACGAGGCGTCTTCGCATGCTGCTTTGCAAGCTTCCTCGTCCGCTGCAATGCTGGAAGAGGAAGGTGTATTCCTAGGCGACTTTGACGACGATAACCCTGGCAGTGATCTTGAATCTTACTTGCAACCAGAACAGGATTCAGCAAGCACATGGAGCAGTCGGAGGCCAAGCAGTAGCAGCAGTCCTTCGTGCTTCTCCACTCCATCCAACTCGTCTTCGCAGTCAGCTTCATCTAACATTGGCTCAATATCTTCGCATCGGTCGGGTATGACGACCACGAAGGACGGGCGACTCATCCCGCGCGTGGCTCCTGCTGACCCTGAGTCGAACGACAAGATCAGAGTCTCCCCGTCCTACCGCGAGGAGCCGATGGAGGCTGGGCCTGAATATCTCGCGGAGGAAGGGCCCAACACGGGCACCCGTCTGCACATCCAAGACCACTATTTCCCGCCCATTAGTGCAGCCGTGAGCGCAAGCAACAGCCCGGTTGGCGCCTCCGGCGCATATAGTCTTGCTTCAGGAAGGACTACCAGCCCCTCAAATACGGCGTCCCCGTCAACCGTCAGGCGCACTGGGTCTGGTGGAAGTCCCGAATCGTCTGCTCGTGTGGTGGCGTCTGCGTGGAGTGTGCCATTGCGAGCTCGAGTGCCCGGTTTATCGAGAGCTTCGCATTCTGTGCCAGCATCTGGACAGCACGCGCAAATAAGTGCCAGCACTTTCGATGATATGGATGATGATCTCAGATTCGCACTAGAGCTAAGCTTGGTCGAGGCCAGAAGTCGTGGCGAAGGTGTTTAATGCAAACAAGCAACATTTCAAAGCAATGTTGAAATGAGATCTTTTCCTCCTATGAACTGTCTTTCCTTATACTACACTTTAAACTCGAATTCGATATGTTCTTTATCTGTTTTCAATGTCTGGGTTATGAACAGTACATTTTCGCCCAGTGTTGTTCAGTTGACATTAGATATAAAACTGATTGATGACGGTAGAGTAGAGTCGGATGATACCCCTTAACTATTTTGTTCGTCCCTTAGCTACAAAGATGCTAAGTACCTGTGTGCCGTTTACGGAGATACATAGGCCATAGGCCTAGTACTCGGTGCATGTAGATTTGATTATCCATAGTATTCCTCAGGTATTGCGCAAACTTTACACTGTTCTCCGGTCTGTCATTGTGCGAACGATACAGCCTACACCAGCTACTTCGGTTAACTGTTTGTAGCCACAAAAGGTCGAGGATAAGGCATTGTCCATAGAAAGAGCGAAATAGTTGTTGACAGACCTTTTCGTGCCATCCAAGCAGAACACCCCCGCTGACATCGCCCCAGCCAGGCATCGCCATGCCCTTGTAAAGATACTTCATCAGCGTGTCCTGCGTATCCAACGAGAGGCCCTTTATCACTCCGTTGATCTCTGTCGCCTTCGTAGTGTTGAGAATGGTGAGCAGTGTCTGGAGGGTGATGATCTGAAGGCACATGTACGGGGAGGATCACAGAGGCGTAGCAAGCAGGTGAAATGAGCGACTGTCGCTGGGACAATGCGCATAGTCTACGCGATGACACTTACCTTCGCGTCCTCCACGTTGGGCCCATACGGTGCGTTTTCGAGGATCACGGTAATCGCGCCGGGGATGTCGTTCCTGCACACCGAAACAGCATTAGCAAAGGTTTCCACGGGGCATCGGTGGGACACACTTTGCCAGTAGCCCGCGCACAGCTGTCTGCCGCTGTTTCGCTTCGTCGAGGACAACTGCAGGGTCGCGCGTCTCGGCCTCGTACAGCTCGGTGTCCTGCAGGACATCCTCATCATATATGTCAATATCGACTTTGCGGAAGGCGCCTTCCATTGTGTAGATGTGTGTTGGTGGTAGAGTGAGGGAGAGATGAGGGGTGGACTGGGAATGACTGGGGTTAGTGATCTCAGGGGCGTCGTTTCGGCGTTGACTTGTTGACAGTCGCAGTAGAGAATCCAGATCCTGATCAGCGTCATGCAACTCCTATTTGCAGTTGTTTTGTCGTGCAGGCCCCAGTGGTAGTAATCCGCTGACCTGTTTTCGTTGGGAAAAGGATGCCAAATTCATGGCATATTTTTACAGTTTGTTTCAACCTGATTTGTGAAACATTTAGTACAGTGTATGCTTGGAAATAACGCTTCGCAGTGCCGGGCCCGGAAACTGGCCTGAGCTCGATACTTAAGTACTTAAGTATTACTATATCATGTAGTACTACACAGAACAATCACGGTAGTGAAAGCTAAAGCCCTACTTGGCCTCGATTCCTCATCTCAGTCTCACAGCTATACTACTACTTGAAGCGAGCGTTATATTTCAAGGGGAATAAGTAGGCCTGCCACAATTCACTGCACAATATCAAATTATGTTACGCAATAATTATAATACTACATTGAACGCTAGTACTAGAATATCTAATCACTGATGATGACTAGGGTCGTGGATGTGTGCAGCGACTCCAAGACGGTTTTTGCTCTTAACAGCGCCTTTGTAGAATGATACAGTAGCGTGCTTAGGCCCGGATGTGTCTTCTCCGGTAGTGTGGTGGAAGTCCTTGAAGACAACGGCTTGTGATGCACCCTTGTGCTCATGTCCCTCAGGAAGCGCTGCGTGGTGCGCATGAACAAGCTGCGTAATATGCGCCTTATGCTCTTCGGTTGCCTCCGCGAATTGGCCCGTGAATTTCACATGGTCAAGCTACATATGATGGGTCAATTCTTCCGTAGCACATCATATCACAAAGACGATACTTACATCGCGTGCATAAAGGTAATCATCCTGTAGCTGAACAGACAAAAAAGAGGGAAACGTTAATGGTTAGACAAACCGAGATTTTGGTTCAATGACCAACCTCTCGACGCGTTTGCTCTTGAGCGGCGTGGCGAGCATTCTGTCCAAGTTCGTGCCTATGTTCGAAGGCATCTTTGGAGTGTGACGGGAAAGGGACTCCGTGGGACTCGTGTAGCCCTAGATTGTGTGACGACGGGCTTCTGTAAGGAGCTAGCGGACTTCAGAAGTGTGTCGGCACACGGTATTGATGAGTGTGTGGTTGCGTGTGAGGTTGTAGTGTCGAGGGAGTTGTGTTGTTCACACAGGAGAGAACGGGTGTAAAGTGTATTCTGATTGACTACTACGCTAACTACAAACTATTTATACTAACTTACTACTTCGGGGACACGTTGTACTACGTAGAGGACACATAACATGGAAGCATATGAGAGGAACAGCACATAAGTACACATAGGCAAGAGGAGTCAGGAGACGTGGAGAAATGTAAGTAAATGACTGTGGAATATGGGTAATGCAATATGCTACGTAGAATAACTCGAGCGAACACGACTTACATTGCCTGGAGGAACGGTGCCGTCTGACTCGGCGCGGAAATGACTCGGGCCGTGGGTGTGGCTATGCCAGATGCTACATACGCCCTCCTGGCGTGTCGAAGAAACGCCACATGGATTAGGTGGAGTGATCAGCGCGGGCTTCGATCACAAGGCGTCGTGTATGTCCTACACGAGGGTCGTACCGAGCCTTCTTGCGAGGTGGTGCGCGAATTGGTCCTGCGGAACTTCCTTGCTCCGTGAGTAAGGTGCTCGGATGCGGGCTCGGATAGATGAGGTAAGAAGGGATGCCGAATTGATTGAGTCGAGGTGAGAGTCCATTAGCCAAGACCTGTCCGGTAGAGTAGTCCACGAGAGCAAATATAACGCCTTGCCGTTGGTAATGGGCCGCTGCATTAAAGAAGGCTGCGAAGGTTACATAACC
The DNA here is from genome assembly GCA_028532985.1 of Stropharia rugosoannulata. NCBI lineage: Eukaryota > Fungi > Basidiomycota > Agaricomycetes > Agaricales > Strophariaceae > Stropharia > Stropharia rugosoannulata. The sequence continues at coordinate 1,561,576 of JANCIK010000010.1, read as the reverse complement.
GACCGGAATGGTATCTGTGTCCTTGATGCCTCGACGGATAGTAGCGTCGGCTGCAATGAAAAGAGCAATCTGTCCGACGTGCACAGACAGTCGTCCCTCGCTAGCAGGATCCTTAAGATCGATGGAGACAAGTGATGATCGAGAGAGGTAAGGATGAGTGTCCAACAAGGTGAACTGCAAGTTGGGCGGTGGAATACCATCGATGTTAGCTCGTATGACGGCCATAGACTCGGGGTCCAACGAATTTTCGGGCTGGATAAATGCCATTTCTGGGAGATCGACTGTTGTAGAGGTCGAATAGAGCGTCGGTTGAGTAAAGAAAGGATTTTGCTCAGCGTTTAATCCTTCGGGAGTGGCACCGGTTGACGGATGAGGCGTAGAGCAATGAGGACGAGTAACATGATCGATGTCCATGGAAGTTTGAAGCGACGGGGTGTTTGGAGGCGTAAGAGGATTATGGGGTGCATTCATTGAGATGTCGTCTGTGTTTTGGGTTTTGGATCGCAGCAGATAATTTGGTTAACTGGTGACATGTTTTATAGGTTGACTGACGCATTGATATTGCCTAGTTCAATTTGTGGATCGTGTCGTGGCATAGCAGCGGTGCCAAGTGGTAATTGTGCGATGTTTTCGACACTAAGGAGTTGTAAGTACTCCATTAAGGCATTAAGATGTTGAATCTTTGCGTATGGTAGCCAAGTGACGTCTCCTGCCTTCCATTGAATCTGGAAGTAGGAGTCATATCCTTTACCTGCATGCCCAATAATTTTTTCTACAGCCCATTCAGGCTCTGCTTCGTCTCCATGCCCCAGTTGCTCCACTGTTCGTCCAGGGAAGAGCCTATCATCATTTGGGACGTGTATTCGCAGTAATGAAGCATGGAACACATTGTGAACTCCACGTCTACTCAAGTGTTGTGGTAATTTAATTTTATATGAGTAATTACCGAAGTCCTGTATGATTTCATAGGGTCCAATGTACTTGGGGATTAGTTTTCGTGCTAGTCCTGTTGGAAAAGAAATGTTTTTTGTTGAGATATAAACAAGGTCTCCTTGTTTAAATGGAACCATTCTTCGATGTTTGTTTGCGTCCTTGGTTTGCTTGACCCGAGCTGCGAGAATGGCATCATGAGCAGCCATGATAGCCACTTTCCTTTGAAGTGCAAAGTTTCGTATACTCGGGAACTCAGTCCTTGGAGCAGATGTCCAAATCATAGGTTGTGGCATGTATCCCGTGCTCAGGAAGAATGGTGCATAGCCAGTGCTCGATGATCTAGCCGAGTTAAGTGCAAATTCCAAACTAGGTAACTTCGCTACCCAATTGGTTTGTTTGTCATTCACACACTGACGCAGCATTTGTGTAATTGTCCTGTTGGCTCGCTCAGTTGACCCATCGCTTTCTGGGTGATAGGCACTCGAAAGATTGAGCTTGGTTCCCATTAGATTATGTAAAGTAGTCCAAAATGTACTTGTAAACAGTACATCTCGGTCACTAATAATGTGCTTTGGGAGCCCGTGTAATTTGTACACATGCTCGAACATGAGTTCTGCCATATCAGCGGCCGTGTACGTGATTTTGCTTGGGACTAAGTGGATCATGGCGCTGAATAAATCAATTATTACAGCTATTTGGTTGAAAGTGCCATCTCTGTTGGATGATTCTGGCAGCGGCCCCACGAAATCCACTCCTATTGACTCCCAGGGTCGAGATGGAATTTTCAAAGGATTTAATAATCCATAGGGTCGCTGATTGCTGGGTTTGCTTCGTTTGCATGTTGTACATGTCATACAAAACACTGTTACATCAGAGGCCATTTCTTTCCACCATACTTGAGCTCGCAAATAGATTAAAGTTTTTACCGCACCCAGATGTGCTAGGAGAGAATGAGCTTCTGAAATAATTATCTCTCTCAGATTTCGTCCCTGCACAATAATTTTTGGTATGCATAAAACCCTTTCTCCCTTCTCCTTCAAATATATTAACTCGTGTTCTAGCTGGAAGTTTTTGAAGTGTCTTGGCGACTCTAGAATCTTCTGAAAGAAAGAGTCCTCCGAGTAACGGTTTTTAATTTCTTTTTCAAGATTTATCCCGCCCTCCGCTTGGGATAATACCTTTATTAACGTCTTTTGGTAAGTCTCAGGCTCCACAAACGATTCGTTAACTTGGGGAGTTACTGAGTCTGATTCTTCGTCTCTTTCTTTGTTTACTGATTGCTCTACTCTCTTTTCTAGTTGCACATTATTTGTTGTATTTTTACTGCTACCACTCCCGCCCTCCTTTCGTTCTCGAGGTCCCTTGAGAACGAAACGAGATTGCATGCGTGCTGCAAATTCACGGCTTGTCTCAGGGCGTCCAGTGTCAGCAGGTACAGGTTGCTTCCTCGGCTTGCGTGTGAGTGCAGATTCTTTACCTTGACGCGCAGTTATGGCATATACTGCTTGTGTCAGGTCAGGTGAATCAGGGCGATCCGCCATTGTGGCGTATTCAATATCGGCCCGAGAAGTTGTATGCGTGTCATTAGAATACATGCGCGACAGGGCATCCGCCACGACATTCTCTGAACCAGGTATGTAGAGGATGTCGAAGTCAAATATTCCAATTTTTTCGCACCAGCGTGCTTGCCGTCCAGACAGATTCTGTTGACGCAGTAAGTGAATCAGTCCTTTGTGATCTGTTACCCACTTAAATTTTGCGCCTTGTAAAATGTCTCTATGACGTAACATTGTTTCAATGCCTGCCAACATTTCAATTTCGTGCACTGGGTAATTCTGCTGGGCAGCAGATAATTTTGCTGAGTAGAAAGCCGCTACCTTCGCAGTTTTCCATTCAGGTCCCTGGCTGATGACGCCAGAGACTCCAGTTGCACACCCATCGGTAATCATCCAGATAGGCGGTGCGTCGGATCCATATTGCAGTGGCACACGTCGATGTTCCCGTGCTTGTTGCGTAAGACGCTTGATTTCGTCAAATGCACGTTGATGTGTTGGTTCCCATCGAAAGGAAACTGTATCTCCAGTGAGAGTACTTAGTAGTCCCATGGGTATGCGTACAGTAGGGATATCATCTGCAAGGTATCCCACGGAACCAAGAAATCCTCGCAATAGGTCGCGATTGGTTGGTGTCTTCCAATTTATTACTGAATCAACTTTATTAGGATCCATTTGGATGCCATTATCATCCACAATACGTCCGAGTATTTTGAGTACCGGCTCCAAGAAGTGGAGCTTGCTCTGACTCAGGTAAAGCTGTTCTTTTGTTAGAACATCTATTATTAGCTTCACGTGTTCAATGTGTTCTTGCAACGTATTAGAGTAAATGATTATGTCGTCCAAATATATGTCCATGAATCGGCCAATGTACGGAGAGAATATGTGGTTCATGAGAGATTGGTATGTTGCTGGAGCATTACAGTCTCCAATTTGTATGACTAAACTTTCTATATTTCCATCTGGTGTAGTGACGGCTGTACGATCAACATGTTCTGGCTGAATACGTATTTGTTCGTAAGCATCTTTACCATCCATAGATGACCGAAAAGGATGGGCAGCCGCTCGTCGTAATATTCCTTCTGGGTCGGGTAAAGGTGACGTCATTTTATGGGTGTTATTATTACGCTCACGCAAGTCAACCACAGTGCGTAGTGCGGGCGGTTCTCCCTTGCCTCGTGGCTTGGGTATCATCATCATTGGCACTGTGTTGCGTGAATTAGTAATGCGCCAGCGGCCTGTCTTGAGGTACGCATTCCGTTTTTCTGTCCATTCTTTACGGAATGCGTCAGGACATCGAGACGGTCGCCATTTGTAAATGCGATGTTCGTCAATTAGTGGGATTGTATGGTTGATGTCGCGTAAGGGTGGTAACCCCGTTTGTAGGGCAGTTTTGCACAATGGTTCTGCATAATTCATGAGTTCTGCGCGTGCACGTGTGATGTCATCTTGAGGTACCATTAGGGCACGTGCGGCTATAGCTGCTGTTGCTTCTCCAGTCATAGGTGCAGCATGTGTGCTTCCAATAGTTACGGAAATAGGATTCATAGTAAGGCTAATGTTATGTTGATATAGCCACGGCGTTCCTAAAATAACATCATATTGTGATATGTTAATCACATCGAAAGTGCGTTCTTCTGAGATGGATTCATATTCAAGGTGTGCTGTGGTTCGATAATTAATTTTAGAGCGAGAGCCTTGAACTGCTAATTGCACGGTTAGCGGCTTTTCGAGCTCTAGCTTTTTGAGGTGTAATTGATCTGCTGTTGTAGAAGACACAAAGTCTCCCAGAGAACCGGAATCAAGTAGTGCGCGTACAGGTTGTTGATTTAATGTAATGGTTATAATAACAGGTTTAGGCACGATTCGAGCTGCTTTAACTTGTGCAGCGTTTCTTTGAATTGCTGGATACATACCATTGGGGATTTGTGCGCCTGCCAGTGGCAGAGCACTTAGTAATTGCTGGCCACAATGTTGGTCTGGTTTGATCGAAAAACCGGAACTGTTACTCCTTCCCCTTCTTCGTTAGATATTTCCATGCGTGTTTCCACGTGTATGTCCATTTCGTCGTCTGTGATGGGATTATATCTTACAAAGAAATTGTCTTCTGGCCCTGATACAGACATATGGAATAATCTAGACTGATACCACCCTTCTAGATTGAGATTGATATGGGTAAGGTAATTTCTAGGTAAGTACCAAACACGTCTACATATTTGATCTTCAAATAGTATTTGTTGCACATTCTCCGGGTCCCATCGTACCCTACACCGGCGTCTACGGATAGCTCCATATGGTTGATCACGAAGGTATGGCCGTCCACGCTCAATAAGCTGTTCTAGTTTGCGCTCGAGCAACGGACCTATTGATTCATGATGTTCGGTCCTCCATGATGTGGGTAAGGAATGCCCTGAATATACTGCACAACGATAGGCATATTCCAGTGCCGGTTGAAAGCTAGGATATGTAAGATGTTCGTTGTCGAAGAATGTAGTAACATTACGCTTCTTATCTTTGACCAAGTGTCCTTGCGGCGTGTAGGCTTCGATTACAAAGCGGTCTTCATTTGTCCAGTGCGGACGATCCCCAGGATAATGTCCGCCGGTTTCCAGTATTTTGATAAGCAATGGAGATAGTATATCTCCAATTATAGAATCCGGGCGCAATGACCGTCCTTCAACGCTTAAGTGCCATTGATAAGCTTCTTCCGTGGGAAAGTCTCCTCGGTCTGGAAATGGTAACTCCAGAAGGTCGGACAGAGTTAGTTCTTGCTGTGGCGGTGTGTGTACATGTTCAACTGCCTGTCGAGGAACACGGATGACAAATGATTCATCTGTATGGGGTGACAGTGATTGTTGTGGCCTGGCGTCATCCGGACTATGTGGTGTATCTTCTCCATGTATATGTCCGTTGACCATTATTGAATGACATATAATTTGATGAGGTGTGTTTCTGAGCTCAGGATGAGCTGAGAAAATAGTTGCCTCGTCTGCTTCAATATCTGATTCCAGTATATCATATTCCATGTCACTTGCCTCGCTTTCGGTTACTGACTGTAAATCAGGCATGTCAATATCTGTCTGATTGTCTGAATCAGTGCTACTTAGCGAGAGAATAGAATTGATGTCCCAGTTGTCTGATGTGTGTTTTCGTTTTTGTACATACCAGATGCATAAGTCGAGATCAGGATTGGCTAGTTCTTGAATAGAAATATTGATGGGGTCATCATAGTCTTCATCCAGTATTGTCCATCGCATATATGCACTTGGTATCACATTAAATCGTGTGTCGTCATCAATGTTTGCGTGTTGTGTGGGATATAATTCTGTAATACCACTGCGTAGGACTAATGTGGCATTATAGGCGTAGGCATCTCCCAGGGTAAGTGAATATTTACGGCGGTTATTGTCTGATCCGGTAAATGTTTCACACAGGTTGGCATACCATTCCCCAATGCGAAAGAATGAGTGTCGTAATGCTTCCCCTGATAATGCGTCATAGCGACGGTATTCAATGTCAAAGACGTAGAATGTGTCATGTTGATAGGGACTGCGGATCACGCGAAAGCGTTCATGCTCAGAGTCACCGTATTTTAATGAAAAGGGTGCATCTCCTGGATAGGGAACTTCGATCTCTAGAGCATTTTGGGCGCCTAATAAGATTGCATCTCCAAGTCTACGTTGGCGTGGTGAATGTGGGTTATATTGATGCTTCCAGTATGTGTGTGGGTGTTTATTGATTAACTCCCATGCTTCGTCATTTGGTTCCATAGCAATCATTCCTAGTGGTATGTCGTCTGTTTCTTCTAGAAGAATAAACTCGCCATCTTCTTCTCCTTCGATTTCAATATTAAATGCTGGAATTCCGGGTGGTTTGGAGCTGGATGCACGAACATTACTTCGCTTTGGACAATTGCGTGACATGTGTCCTTCTTCTTTGCAATTAAAACATTTGCCTGCTGCCAGCAGCTGAGTGCGTTCTTCGGGAGATATGCGTGGGAATGATTGTGGTGTAGGGCGAGGTCGAGGTGTGGTATTTCGTTCAGAGGGATTGCCTGGTCGAGGTGTGTATCCCCTTCCCCAATTTGGATTGTGTGGTCTAACCGAATTTTCTCGGCTATTAAATCGTCTAGTTGGAGTGGAGTATCGTCCATTGTTCCTGAAGGGTCCTCGTTCTTGATTGTTTAGTCTAGTATCCCGCGGGCGTGGCTGTACGTGTGGCTGGCGGGAACTAACTTCACTGGGTTTTGAGGTTCGGTTAGGTCGATTGGAGGTAATGTTTTCCGCGATTTCGATTGTCTCTGCTTGGCTGACTACTTCTTCCCAGGTAGATATTTCTGGGTTGTAATGATCACGCCAGAGACTTTGTTGTATAGATGTACGTAGTCCATCCCATAATTTAATAACTTGTTCACGCTCACTTACCATACCTATTAAGTTGAATAGTTCTTCCAACTCATGTACATAGGCAGATACTGAACGATGATCTTGGAAACAACGTTTAAGTCGCTTCCGTTGCTCCATTCTGAAATTAATTGGGAAACAGAAATTAAATAGCTCAGTAAAGAAATCACCCAAACTCCACTGATGGAAGTCCGAGGATACTTTCTGAGTGTAGAAATCATAAGCTGTCCCCGTCATGTAAAAAGATAATACAAAGGCTTGTCGTGATGTAGGTACTCGTCCGTCCGTAACATACGCCGTCCCTTCAATTACAAAACGGTTGTATTGTCTTGAGTCCGGGGTTCCATCGTATTCTTTGGGCGGAATTGGTTTCAAAGTGGATCGTTTATGTCCTCGTCGTTTTAGTGGGTTTGATTTTGACTGTTTGGGGAATCGAGGTCCTCGCGATCGTCTTCCAGGTCCATCACTATCTGATCCTTCTGATTCAGAGCTTGATGGGTCGCTGTCCGGGTTGTGCGACATGCGTAGTCGTTCCATATTCGCGAGAGTCTTCCCAAGATAGCTATTTTTGGCTATCTGATTGATAGGTCGATTGTCGGGATATCGTGGTGTTTGCTCACGCATGGGTTCGGCGGTGTCTGGTCGCGGATTGTGGGGCCTCTGCGGTTGTGGGTTAGTATTTACCTTAGTGTAGCTGTTTAATAATTGCTCCTGTAATTGAGGGTTATATTCTTCATCAGTAAAATTAATACCTCCCCAGTTACGGGGATCTGGACCTTTGCCTTTGTTTTTGGACGGTCCCTCTCCTCTGGATTCATCAGAAGAGCTGTCATGTTGTATATTACCTTTGGCGCGTGTCTTCTGGTGTCGATTACGAAGGTGCGCACGTTGTTCTTCGGTTAAGCGGTTTTCTGCTTGCTGCAAGATTTCTTCAGTATTATAATCGAGATTTAAACGCTCACCTTGCTCCCCTGATTCAACAGGTGGTCCTCCTACAGTATTCCTTCGTGGACTTTGTGGTCTAATCTCCACTGGAGGTAATAGTGGTCTTCTGTCATTACTTTCTTGACTTTGACTACGGCGTGGGAACGGCGCTGCAGGCCTTGGCTGCGCCGGTTGTGGCGGTTCGAGGGATTCTTCGTCCCGTTGTTCGTTCTGGGTCCATGGGTCACCGGTGTACTGGAGTTTGTTTATGAAAACTCCAGAACTTCCCATGGAAGTGTCAGTGGCACGTAATTCTTGAGCAAGACTCACCTGAGTCTCTTCCTTTGTTTCGGCATCGATGCTTGATGGCGCAGCAACCGTGGGAACTACCCCGGATCTGCCTCTTCGTACTCCGGCTGCGCTTTGTGGGCGCATGTTATCGTCATCGGTATTCGTGGTGCGTGTTGAACGGGTTTTGCGGGCTGCCGCCAATGCGCTAGGTCGTTGTGACATCATTTTCGGTTGTGAAATAATTGTTGGTCGACTGTTGACGGACTGTATGGGTGATCAAACCTTTACAAGTCTTGTTCGTAGTCGGTATTGGTGAATTATTTGTAGTTAGTCGAGTTTTGTAGTTTCGGTAGTAGACAGTTGGTATTATCTACGTTCAAAATATGTGACGACGGGCTTCTGTAAGGAGCTAGCGGACTTCAGAAGTGTGTCGGCACACGGTATTGATGAGTGTGTGGTTGCGTGTGAGGTTGTAGTGTCGAGGGAGTTGTGTTGTTCACACAGGAGAGAACGGGTGTAAAGTGTATTCTGATTGACTACTACGCTAACTACAAACTATTTATACTAACTTACTACTTCGGGGACACGTTGTACTACGTAGAGGACACATAACATGGAAGCATATGAGAGGAACAGCACATAAGTACACATAGGCAAGAGGAGTCAGGAGACGTGGAGAAATGTAAGTAAATGACTGTGGAATATGGGTAATGCAATATGCTACGTAGAATAACTCGAGCGAACACGACTTACATTGCCTGGAGGAACGGTGCCGTCTGACTCGGCGCGGAAATGACTCGGGCCGTGGGTGTGGCTATGCCAGATGCTACAGATTGCCTCTGCCGGGACTGTGGTGGTGATCCTGCTGCTGCCGTTGTTAGAAAGACTCTAGACAATCAGTGATTGTACGTACATTTTTCGAGCCCGTCGGTAAGCCAAGGACCGTTAGGGCAGTAAGCATGAGCACAGCGGGGACAAAGCGGAAGGAGAACATTTTCAGAAAAAGTTGGGAGGGGAATAAAGAGATTTGTTGTGGTTACTCGACGCGACCTGCACGAAGAGATGATATGGAGAAACCTGCTGAAGATTTAAAGCTAAGAGCCTCTGCTTTTATACGTTTCTCAGTAGATTTGATCCTGCTAAATTCGCAATCCTTTCCAACCCATAGTGTATTATTAGCACTGTAATGAAGTTCTGTATCTGTCCTTATTGCATTTCAAACTCTAGTATGTATGTATGTATGTATGTTAGAATACTTGTGGAGTACATTTGTATGTATGGAGTACCTTTAAGACGCAAATAGCGATTTTCAATACATAGCTTGAGTCAATATCAAAAAAAGACTGTACTCACCGCCCTTTGAGAACGGATCTTATTCGTGTTTCCATTTCAAGTCTATTAGCATATGCTCTCCGTATGGTAAAAGTGTTGGACACATCAGTATGACGGGAAAAGGCGAGTAATACCTGGACTGTTATTACATACTGGTAAGGTCAACATGTTTGAAGTCCTGGTGGTGAGGTGACTCTTAGTACTAACCATTACCGGCATGTACTAATCAGCAACTTGACCCATTTAGTACCCGGATTTTGCCAGTTTTGTTCCGTTTTTCAGTTTCAGGAAACCGTACTTACATTTCAGGTTAAGATTAAGCTTCAGAAGCACGGCAACTTGAATTGAAATGGTCATTATCAGGCTTGATTCCTTCTTAGGTTTCCAGAAGAACATACATACGTTTCCAGATATATCAGTTTGCTGGTTTTTTGCAGTTTAATTACTGTTTCCGGGGTGAGAAACCACAAAAAACTAAATGGTAAGAATGCTGATTAGTACTGCATCAGAGGATGATTGAAAAGCGTGTAATCCGTCTACTAATCAACTATCCGCTAATAACCTGAGTCTCTTAGTGCGTGCGTGGTGGCCCCACTGTTGAAGAAATTGTTGTACTAGAAGTAATCGTGTATTATTACTTACTTTCTAGATTAAATTACTAGTAAAAGGATGCCACGATCCCCACCGTCCACGGTACATAGTAGAGTAAGCCACTCCACATTTCATATACCAGATTACTAAAAGAGACAAATTATGCCACAACCTCCATGGTACATATTGCTGTACAACATAAATTTTGAAGAGTGAGCACTGAGGGTGCGTTCCTTGAGAGCGAAGCGAGCACAAGCGAGCACTGTCGAATCACGATCGCCTTAGGTAGGCTCGCTACCATCCGGTACTAAAGGAGTAGTAGTAGAAGCGGCCGGTGGCAGTGGGACTGGGCAGTTCTACTTCCACTGCTTTCCGGGTCACGACTCGGCCTTCTCTGTCTGAATCGTGACTAGTTACGCCACTATACGCGGCGCGTTTGCAAGCAAACTCCATCCGGCATTAAGCTGTGGCGTCACATCAGGAGATGGTCTTCATCCGGAACTTTGACAGGCACGGAGCCTGAGTCGTGGCCGCGGCCTGGCTGAGATTTCAAGAGGCCTCTTGTCTTGTGGCACCTCGTCAGTCAGGATGCTGATTACGGACTTACCTGCAGAGACTCTCGACTACATCGCTTCTGCTCTTGATTCTCCAGTAGACCTTGGAAACCTATCAGCCACCTGTTTTCGACTACACCTGATTGTATCTCCGAACCACATCGACTTGCGCATTATCCGTACACCACTCGTCTCGCCCCTCTGGCAGGAGCTATCCAACAATCGTCACCTCTCACAAAACGTTCGTGTGCTAGAAATACAGTCAGCCGAGCCATATGGGCGCCAAATAGATGTTCCAAGAATTCCTGGAATATACAGGGACGTGCAGTCTCGTGAAGAGATCGCTGCACCACACGGCGCCGAGCTACACGAGGACGAGGACGAGGATGACGAGGACGATATTCAAAAGCTGCGAGAACTAGAGATGGAAAAAAATAAAGCGGACCTTGCTGCAGAGCGGGCCCTTGTATGTGCGCTTAGAGGAATGTCCGGTCTCAAATCATTTCAATGGAACCGTACCCCACCCCTTATAAAGCCCAGTAAGGAGGATGATGATATATGGACGACCTTGTCAAAATACTGTCCTGCTTTGACTTCTGTTAGCGTTTTGGACAGAGAAAAGCCTTTCGACTTTGATCTAGAGACCAATGACCATTCGGCCTACTACCGACCTACTCTCAATTCAGCGGTACGTCTGAATTAACAAATAGCGGAAAATTCTCTCACTACATCCTACAGTTCTATCTATTCGAAGATCTGAGGGTATTTTCTCTCAAGACAGAGGCTTTTAACGTTGGAAATTATCCCGTTTCAGACTTTGACCGAGGAATGAAAATGCTCGTCGAAAAGTGTCCTAATCTCGAGGTACTGTATCCCTTTTTCACAGGCTGGTTATCTATCTATTGATGTTGCCTATTCCTCTAGGTCTTAAATCTTCAATTTGTGCTCTATGCTAATCCCCACTCCAAAGCAATACCTGCGACGCGTCTTCTCTCAGGCCAAGTCTGGAAATTCCTTCGTGAAGTTACATTGCAATCCTTTAGTTTTACTTCTGATGAACTTGGCTCGTTTCTTGCCGTCCATCCGACTATCGAAGCTCTTTCCATACATGGCTGTACTGTACAGGGACAGTTACTTCCAGAGTCGGGCACGCTACCTTCTTTAAAGCGCCTTTCATCACATACGGATGTGATTCATGCGGTGCTGGACTCTAAAACACCGGTGCCTCGTCCTTTAGAATCAATTGATGGAGCCTTGTTGAACGAAGAATTTCTGATCAAGCTCGAACAGACCGGAAGTGGCTCAACATTAACGAAGCTATCCACTCGATGCAGTAACAGAGATAATCTAGGTACTCTTGTCAGCCGTCTGTCTGAGGTGTCCTCCAATATACAGTTTCTACATATTAGATGTAGCCCCCAAACACCTATTGTAAGCCCAATATCGCTCGAATAGACGGAATGAGTGTGCTAATCATATTTTAGGACCACTCCCTATACCGCTATTTTGGCCAGCTGCCTCATCTGCACACTCTTCTGGGTGTCAGAGTATTAGATTCGCAATGTAGGGAACCTTCGGCCAATACGGAGGCTATTAAAGCTCTTGTCACCGTATGCCCAAACTTACGGAGATTAGATTGGTTCATGGGTGAGCATTATAGTGATGATTTAGGAATCGTGATAGAAAAATGTGGTTCTCATATATCCTGGTCGGTTCGCTATATACTGCGGAAAGTGACGGTCGGTGATATATGTACTTCATGGGGCGAAAGAGGATGTGGTAGCTTTGAGCTATGACATAATTAGACATATTTCTCTTCATTTCAATCCTCCCAGCGCGGAGGTTCCTCAGCTTTGGTTCAGCGCATCCCAACTGTAGAATTATTGCAGAATGCTGCGATCGTACGGTCCGACAAAGATGATTGATCTGGTTCTTTGATGCTCCCACCAAGCTTCCACCAATGTTTCTTGTACAGATAGCAATATTACCGCCTTGCACGCTCAAGAGGAACCCATGACCAGTGTACCATATAGTGGTATATGAGTTCCTGAGAAAGTTGTTGATATCTTAGAGGGATCATAATATTGCGGCCTTCCAGTCTTTCGGGAACGGGAGACTGAGCAGTTAAAAATAACCTCGCTTCTTGTAAGTTAGATAGCACAGTAGGAGCGCCGTGAAACAATGAAGGCTATCAAACAGACCTTCGCATCATAGTTATGGACTGTAATATAGGTACCTGAATGCGAGCATTGTTACATATCCCCTTTGCGAGAGGAGGAGTACATAGCTACCCGGGTTAATGATAGCTACTTAAGTTATTATGGAGCAAGTCTTGAGCAAGTCGAAAGTACATATGCCGTTTCGGCTGATGCAAAATTAGTCTCCGCCTTTGCCCGATGCCGAATGGATTCTACGCCGTATCAAGCCGTGTTTGTTCAGAACTACAACTTCACCGTCGCCACCAACTCGCCACTAAGTCCTTCTAAACACCACCCGAATAACCTGCATCTCTTATGTTCAATGACACTGGAAGCCACAAAAATAAATTCAGGCGTGGTCTTGTCGACTACTAGATCTCTCGATTGACTTCTGTTTGGGCCCAGACCCCAACTTGTTTGACTGCCTCGCAGCTTTTCTATCTCGGAATCTGAATGTTGAAGCTATTTCGAAAACGTATTTCCATGTTTACATCTAAAAGTTTTCAGGCCGTTTTGCCGTTCCCCATTCCTCGTGGCCGCAACTTCGCTGTAGTGTGTCTTGCTATTGCGCTGAGAAATTCAACCTTCGTAGAGTCAGGTCTTATGGTCAGGAACAGCCTTTCAGGACCCCACCTATACCACAACCCACAAGTTACCTTCTGAGTTACGTTAGTCGACTCTCAAGGGCTTTATCTTGACACAGGAACTCAAAGTCATTGGCGGGACGGATTAACTCGAAAACAATCTTACAAAGACATAGACATATATGCTGTGTGTGCTACCCTATAAAGGTAGTCTGGGTTGGTGGATTTCTTTCAGCGTTTACCATGTTCTGGCAAACATTCTTCATCGTCCTTTTGCCTCTGTCCTCCTGCGTCGATGCCAAAAAATGGAGAGACACTGGAACTGGCTTCATTGCTTTAGAGGAGGCTTGGACTATTCCTGAGCTTCTTGGGCAACCCGCGTAAGAGTTACGGTGTTCATATCTTGAAACCTTATACTGATCCTTCAATGAAATAAACGGACAGCAACTCAACAATAAACATCAACTTATTAGACATTCATAACCAACGTTTGCAGGGAATGAATGAAAACAACGTCGACTTTGTAAGTACATTTCATTTTTAAGCACTTTGCAAGGATTCATTGTACACTAGATGGTCCTTTCATGCGCATCACCTTGTATCCAAGGCATTTCTGACCCGCAAACTGCGGCGGAAATGGCGGTTACAGTGAACAACAGATTAGCCGCAGACATCGCCAACAATACGGAGCGCTTTGGCGGATTTGCTTCCTTGGCAATGCACAACGCCTCGGTCGCCGCCGCGGAGTTGACACGGGCTGTCAAAGAACTGGGCTTCCTAGGTCAGTTCCTGTGAATATGTCGATGCAGCTACATACGTCATACTGACTTCCTGCAAAAATTACAGGTGTACTTCTAAACGACTATCAGCAGTCCGGAGCGGATGGCCGTAAGTCAAGGATGTTTTTGCTGTTTATTTCCGGTACACTCACACAGTTGCTTTTTTAGTTACTCCCTTGTATTACGATCAGCCTGAATACGACATATTTTGGAAGACATTGTCAGACCTAGACGTGCCACTGTATCTCCACCCCCGCACCGACGTCTCTCTCATCGAAAACTTCCAATACTCTCATGCGCCAGTCTTAATTGGAGCCGTGCAACAATTTGCAGCAACTCTGTCTGGTCATGTTCTTGGGTAGGCCATTATGTGGTTATGTCTTTTGTTATTTATTCAAAAATCATTCACCTGTTAGCATCATCGTCAATGGAGTATTTGAGTAAGTACAATCAGGATTAACGTTACAGTTACAAGAAGCTAATACGATACAGCCGATTCCCTAAAGCAAAACTTATTGTGGGGCATCTGGGAGAGAGAATACCCTCTGATCTCGTACGGATAGAAACACGTAAGGCTTATCCCCGACGCGCAATCGCCACGTTCACCATATTAACAAATAACTTGTATTGCAGGACTTCTGGTTCAAAACCCTACAGGTTTGATCATGAAGAAATCTGTAACGGACTACTGGCGCGAGAACGTATTCGAGACGTCGTCTGGTAACTTTGCAACTGACCTTTTAAAGTTCCACATTGGGCAGATTGGGCTTGACAGAATAATGTACTCCATTGACTATCCCTTTGTATGTCTAATTTCTTTACCTGCCTCTGTATACGAGTATTTATTATTTATCATGTCCTCAACGCAGGTAAACATATCAGATGGGACCGTATGGATTGATACATTGCCCCACGGGGTACTGAACGCAACTGAATTCACTTCTTTCTCTCGTGGTCTTGCCATTGAACTCCTTCACTTGAATGACTGAAAGTTTGGGAGTTTTTGTGGAACTATCAACTGCCACGGTTGGTTGTTCTGTACTTTACAAAATAGTTTGCGATATATATAAAGTGCAGCCCGCCGTTGGCCCGCCGCTAATGAGAGGTAGCGAATCCCAGGTGAGGGTGATCGATAACGGTTATACTTGAAGCAATGCTGCCGTGTTTGTGGCGTCCTTACATGCCGATAGCATTTACTGGTCCACTGGCGCTGATTCATTGCTATGTCAATACTATGTCAACACAGTTCGTTGCTTGTGTCGGGCCAACATATCCCGAACTTTTACTAAACGAGTTTACGTATTTATCTTGCTTTGATTCTCCTCTAATGTATTTAAAATATTGGTTTCCGGGTAACTGAGCTGCTCTCAACCGTGCGTGCAGATTGGGACATTGCGCTCATTCTTACATAAATACGTTACTTTTTCGTGATCAAGAATGAATGAGTTGAGATAGGCTGGTAAACAGTTTGTTGACAGTTTGCCGCGTTTTACCAGTGCCGGGCAAGTGCCGGGGGTTACTAAATTCCTCTAAATTCACACCCAACCGTTCGGCAGGCCGGCTCAATGGACGGTTGTTTGATTCGTGTCTGCATTCTACATACTTGCTACATACTTACGCTCTGTGAAAGAAGCTTGATTTTGCTTCACTCAACGCCAGATGAGGTCGGTGATTGGTCGATGAACGTTTATTATGACTTAGTTAATCACAGAATCACTATTTCGATGCACTCCGGGGGTATGACTTTGAAGTTCGGGTTAATGAAGACACTCTTCTATGGAATAAGAAGTATGCTGGCAAATATTACCGCTTGCTATTCTTTGCTCAAGGCGAACCTGGAATTATGCAATAATAAACGGCCGGGACATTGTATCAAAGTAGGAACTGAATGGAAAATAGGAAACATATACTTCCCTATATATCTGCAAACACTCCGAAGCTACTTGAGCGTGATTCTATAAAACCAACGGATGCGGTCGTTGGAATGCATTAGGTACTTCAATGATTTTGAACCTTTCTAGGACACTCTCCGCTCTTCTGTTGCTGTTTCCCTCCTCCACCCAAGCCAGGAAATGGAGAGACACAGGATCTGGCTTCATTGTATTGGAAGAGGCCTGGTCTATCCCAGAGCTTGTAAACCAACTACCGTAAGTATTAGGCATATTAGACGGTGTAATTCTGACGGTGGGCTCATAGAAATTCTACTACTCCACCACTCGGTGCATACAGAAATGACATACCAATTATCTCCAGCTAACCACACCGTCACGACAGGTGTTACCTTTTCCCAGCTTCAAGAAAATCTCCTCGACATTCATAACCAGCGCCTTCAAGGAATGGACCAAAACAATGTCGACTTCGTAAGTGAAATAAATAAATTAGGCGCATATACTTGATTATATGGTGTCGACAGATGGTCCTGTCCTGTGCCACGCCTTGCGTTCAGGCCATCGCGGACCCACAGACTGCAGCGGACATGGCAGTCACGGTGAATAACAGGTTAGCAGCAGACATCGCGAATAACACAGAGCGTTTCGGCGCGTTTGCGACTTTAGCAATGCACAATGCTACGGTCGCTGCAGCAGAGTTGACTCGCGCAGTTAAGGAATTAGGATTCTTAGGTAAAACCGGCGATTACCTAGACCGTTCTATACAATTTATCCCTCTACTCATTTGCAGGTGTACTCCTCAATGACTATCAGCAATCGGGCTCTGACGGCCGTGAGTCTTACCATGTATCTCCATATCGTTATTCATCTTATAACAACTGTTTTATACTAGTTACCCCCCTTTATTATGACCAACCTGAATATGACATCTTTTGGCAGACTCTCTCGGATATGGACGTCCCGCTGTACCTCCACCCCCGTGCTGATATACCCTTGATTGGAAACTTTCAATATACACATGCTCCCTTTCTCATCGGTGCCGCACAACAATATGCAGCGACCCTATCTGGGCATGTCCTTGGGTATGTGAAATATTTTATTTCTTTGCATGAATAGCCATCATGATAAATCTGCTTTCATACTCCAGAATAATTACCAATGGAGTCTTTGAGTAAGTACCTAGTACAATTATTATGGACAACAGTTCTTGATACTGAACATTATTCTAAAAGTCGATTCCCGAATGCGAAACTTATTGTGGGGCACCTTGGGGAAAGGATACCCTCAGACCTTGTGCGGATAGAAGCACGTAAGGCACAGGTTCAATATAGCGTACGAATCAACTGACGTACATACATGGCTAGAACTGCTGAAGCATGTCGTACCCATGAAGAAAAATGTAACAGACTATTGGCGACAGAACGTCTTCGAGACTGCTTCCGGTAACTTTGCGACCGAGTTGCTCAAATTTCACATAGGTCAGATCGGTCTCGATAGGATTATGTATTCGATCGACTATCCCTTTGTCAGTTGGACTGGACTTTATATTCTCACCTTGTTACGCTCATAATAACGGACATACAGGTTAACATGAAAGATGGAACCGTGTGGATTGACACCCTACCTGACCATGTTCTCAACGCGAAAGATTTTGCATTGTTTTCTCGCGACCTTGCAATAGGCCTTCTTCACTTGAATGATTAAGGTGATCATCCACTATTCCACTGCTTGACTATAAACAACCAGTCGTTGACATTGCTATTTTCACTAGCTCTTCAATATAAATATAAAGTAGTTGCTACATGTGTACCTTCAAGCTTACTATGGGTCTCAACCACAACGGATGCATTTAGGTCCCTGTGATGCGATCAATATCCGAGCTCAGGGTACGATAAGCGCCCATCATATGTACATGCCATGACGTATTACCAAGACCTTAAAGGAAAAAGGAGGAAACCCATCTGTATGTAGAGCAAAGTAAATATACGCTTCTCTCTGTCCGAGCTAGACCTGCCTTAACGAAAAGTGCTACAGTAAACTCCCAGATCATTACGGCCTTGCCACCGCGACATCCAATGAGAATTTATGAAGTTGCGGTGACCACTGACAATGGACCTATTACAGGATCGAATAATTAAAATGTCTCCGTTAAGCAGAGCCGTCATATTCACTCAACAGTGCTGGACTACTAGTACAATAAAGAACAAGACTAGCCAGAAGTTATAGTCCACTTTTGTAACCTCAAGGTGCCGGTGTTCATCCGATCTAGTGCCCATAAATTGTCATCCACCGCAAAAGATAAATAAATACACGGAATGTAAGCGAAGGCTCTGTGACATACATGTGATAAGTACAACTTTCAGTCATTTCGGCTGCTCCTTATTTGCAACATATGAAAAGTTTGCTAATTTTAAAGACACGAAAAACAGTACAGTAAAGCCACAAAGTCAATTGTAAAAGAATGAAAGAGATGAGAAAAGTCTATCACAATCGTTGTAGTGCATAGAGTAAAACAACCGAGAAAAGTCCGCATCACAGAAGAAGAGAGAACATAGTCGAGGAAATAAAAGAAGATATATCGATAACTTAATATTAAACCTCTACATGACCACGCAAGACTTTGCAGGCGGATCGGTTTGGTTCGGCGCTGTCAGCCTTTCTATTTCTTGCAGGCAGAGTTCAAAGACCTTGCCTATACGATAGGTGGAATTAAATTCAAAACCTTAAATGACAGGCCGTATGTACTCACCGACATTGACGTTATTCTTCGCACTCGTCTCTATCCAGGCACAGTCCATCTCCTTCGCCAGCTTCTCCCCGTCCTTCGAGTCCACCTGACGTCTGCATCAAGATCAGCCTTCCGCCTGATTGTCCGCGCACCATGAACAAAAGGTACTTACGACATCGCGAGATCACTCTTAGAGCCGACAATGACGCAAGGGATTTTGCTGACCCCGCAGAAGTCCACGATTTTGTCGTACACGATCTGGATCATGTTGAACGAATTTTTTGACGCTATAGAGTACACGAGTACGTAGCCGTGTATCCCGATAGCGTACTGAGAATTTATCGGCGAGTATTCGTCCTTTCAAGGGTTCAGTCAGCAGAGGGGCGGAGACAGGGGATGCAAGGCCTGCTCACCTGTCCAGCAGTGTCAATTATTTGGCAATCATATTCAACACCCTTGTACACCACGCTCTTCGCAAACGTCGACTCGATAGTGGGGTAGTAAGAGTCCACAAAATGGTTCTGAAAGCAAGCCAGTTAGTCCGCGCCAGCCAGTCGACCTCACTATACACTGACCTCAATGAACTGTTTCACCAGCGACGATTTCCCTGTGGCGGATAAAAATAAGCATATGTGTTTCTCGTTGGGCATTTACACGGTCAGATGCAAACTCGACGTTCTGGCCACTGAGGAACCGCTGCAAAACGTGGGACATGGTCTGGTAATAGTACTCACCGACGGAGCGAGAGCCCAAAACCGCAATTTTTCGTCTCTTAAGAGCGTTGGACGACTTGGAGGACATTGTGGTATTAGAGTGGAATATTAAACAGAGGGATAGCGTGCAAATAAAAGAGGAACAAGGCCCGCAGGGACAGATGAGTATGAGAAATGCTGGAGAATGTCAGGAGAATGCGGTAGGAATGTGGAGATAGCCCGTCACTCCATCGCTGTCACGTCGTGATCTCATTCCTATTATATTCTCCACCAATTATCCACCTTCAATTATCTGTTAGTCTCACTGCAACGAGTTATTAGTATTGCAAATACTTTAATGGAGAGTTTAGTGGATGATCGATGAAGAGCGAGAGTGAAAGAAGGAATCGCATTTTTATAGGACGACGGTCACTGTCAAAAATATTGATTGTAATATTAATTCACCCAAAAGGGTCTCTATGGTACATCCTCGAGTATTTACTAGGGTATATAGCAATTCTGCTCAACCGAAACCACATATAAAGAAATGTAAAAGCATAGAGTAGAAGAGTATAAATCTACCCCATTACTGGTGGAATTGCAGACAATTACTGCACATTCCCTTCTGCTTGAAGGGATTTTGCCTGAAGTTCTGGCAGACATCGCCTGCGCCTTTAACGTCGTTCAACTCGACGGCACTGTCAAACGGCGACCTGTCATATGCAGCCCCGATACCGCTCATATTTCCGGGGTTCGACAGCGACGTGGTCGAATTATGGCTAGAGCGCGAGATGATGGATGACGTCGACTGATGACCGGGCAGCCTGCGCTCAGGGATCGGCGGCGTCGGCATCGGTGTGGCGCTAGCGAACCGTCTGGGGGGCGGGGGTGGCGGCATCTTCTTCACCGGAGTTGAATTGTTGTTCACAGTTGCAGAAGATGCAGGTGCGTTGTACGTCTCGTCACTGTGAGAACGGTTGATGAGCGGCTGCTCTGCGGGATCCAGATACCCGCTCTTCTTCGATGGGGTCACTGTAGCCGACTTCGTGCCCCAGTTGTCGTCAAAATCAAAGTCTGGGAGAGGCCGGCGGGCAGGCACAGGCGGAGGCGGGTGGGAGGCGTTGAATTCTTCGTCATCCTCTTCAGCTGTGCTCTCCGCTGCACTGTCAGTGATGCTTGCCTGGTCGTTGAAGGCTCCGTAAAATATAGGGCTTTTGTTTGCAGCCATCGGAGTAGCGCCAATAATATGCTCTTCGTCGAGGTCGCTCGTCAGATAGTGGTCGTGGTCGTTGTCATATGCATGTAATGCCTCGGGCTGCAAATGCAATGGGTTCATCCTAGGCGTGCGGTTGGCTGAAGAGTTGCTTGATCCAAGAGGTTGTGTGTACGATGCAGGGAACAGACCCTGTTGGCCGTTGAGCTCGCCCATCCACCAGTCATCTAGTACCTCATTAACCACGACGATCTCATTCCCGGTCTTGAAACTTAATTCATCCGAGGACCCCGAGAAATCGTACAATGCTCGCACCACCTTGCCCTGCAGAGAAGGTGGGGCCAAAATCTTCGGGGTTCCTTGGGATGTGGAGAGATTTTCCTTGGATTTGTTCTTTGACGAACGAGCAATTCCCCGGAAACTGGATGACTTTCTGACCTTGTGACCGTTTGAGTCGTCGCTGGGTACCCCAGTGGAAGGATCGTCCAATGCCGTGAACGAGTCAGTGTCCTTGCTCTTCTTGCCCGTGCCACGTCCGGCACCGGTAACAGACTCGACAGCACTCGTTGCCCAACCGCTAACGCTCATCTTCCTCGTCTTTTCAGTCCCATCTTTTGCCTTTTCCTTTTCATCAGGGGAAGCGGAAACACTATCTTTGCGCTTCCTAGAAAGCCGAGACGATGGACGTGAGGGTGGCCGACTGGAAGTGGACCCACGACGAGAACGTATACTGGATATAGACAATCTCCTCGTCTTAGTATCTTCGTCCTCCGACGACTCGGCTGTAGGTGTTGCAGAATCTACGCGGTCCTTCCCATTCTTATGCTTGAAGCTGGTCCTCGAGGCGGGGCGAATACTGGATACGCCATTAACGCCATTCGTTCGCGTATTTCGTTTAGAATCAGAACTTATAACGGAAGTATGAGATTTTTTCGATACACAAATGTAAGAAAAGAAACTCACGACATATCAGCCTTCACATCCTTCAAAATGTCTAGATAGGATTGGACGAAGTTGACCTCAAGATCCAAGAAATCGGAAAGTTCTTTAAGTTGATTGTGTTCGTTTTCTTGAATGGCTCGTGTATGTGCCCGCATATCTTCAGCAGTTTCGTCACTAGAAGATATATCATAAGAACAACAGCAACAAGTTTAATCGAGAAACATACTAGCGTTGCCTGGCTCTCTCTAATTCATCCTCTGCTTCGCGCCTGTCTTTCTCCTTCTTGCTGCTATTTTGAACCTTTTCAAACTTTGTTGCAGCAGAGTCATAAATAGTTCTAAGTACATATTTCAATCGGCAATTAGTTCATATAAGCGGAACGTGAGCATACCGTCTATTTTCTAGCTTTTTCTTGAGAGATTCATATTCCTTAAATTGCTCTTTAAAGCGGTCCATAGACGCGAGGAAAGTGTCCTTGAAAGTCAATGCATACGCTTCCTGAAGTGTTGCAACTTTACAATGTGCCCGGCCTAGTTTCACTAGTGCCTTTCCTGGACAACACGCATACGACATCAGCAAAGAGCGGCGGGAATGATATGTTGATTGATTGATAAACTGACCGAACACCGACTCGTCTCTAAATTCCTCCCCGTGGCCGATCATGACGAGGCCAAGGGAGTCAATAGGTAGCATCTTCTCCTCGTCCGTCAGAGCATCACTTGACTTCGTCTTGGACAGGGCATGATGATAAGCCTCGGACGCAGTCGTCAACCTATACGCCAATGCAAAAGTCAATACAAAAGCGTAACAGTGTCTGCATTAATGACGTATATGCTTACTTTTGCACGCCCTCTCTTCTAAGCTGTACATCTTTCTCGAGTTCCAGAAACTCGTCATCCACTGGAGCTTTCTCGCGCGTAGAAATCACCTCGCCTGCCCACTGTGAATGGAAAAGAAACCAAGTGGCATGATTAGCTGTGGCCCGAGTATAATTTAAGAACAGGAGCTGACCTGGCGGAGTCGTCCCAACTGCAGACCATTTGTTAGCGCATATGCGAGTAGTTAGTCAAAGAACGCGCCTGTCTACTGGCCATCCTGTGGTCGTTGTGTGCTAAAGTCTAAGGAAACCCGAGTGGCTCAAGTTTTGTTCAAAGTGGGTCTATAACTGAATTATAACGGGGGATGCCGAGTCATAGCCGAGCCATCTCCGTGTCGATCAGATGAGGTGGCACTGCTTCTTCCCGCCATTTCCGTACACTCTGCCCTTCTTATCCTATGCTTAGCACTTGGTACTATGCCCACAAAAGGCAGGCTGGACTAGGGTACAGATTATACTTTGCAGATAAAATACAACTACAGCAGTTAAAATCGCACTCGGGGCTGCGCATTTGATTTCTACGTCCTGATTTGATGTTGATTAAATTCCGATGTCTGCGAGATGGTTGCAAGCAGCAACGTTATAGGACGTCATTCACGACCAGCATTGTTGGCCATTTTGTTGTCTGCGCGTGCGTCTGAAGGATAATGAGTCTTATTCTGCCTGTGCAATGGCCTACAACGCATATTGCGAATGGTTACCAACAGACTTGTTGTTAACAACAATAACGCATTGGTCATCTCGGGCGATACTACCCACTACTACCCAACACTTCTTGACATAACCCGAGTCGCGAATCCACCAGGGCTTGCTTGTCCTGCGTATTTTATATAAAGAGCACTACGAAAGAACATAGACAACGATGGCTGAATGGAGAATCTACAGTCGAGAGCCAGGTCACAGATGATGGATGTCGTCGATATTAAATGGTGTGCTGCGGAGGTGTCAAAAATAGGGACAAGGAGGAACATGCACCAGTGTCAAGTGCACACAAAGAAATGGAACTTGTACAATGACTTGATACTTGCCCAATCAGCACCGCGATAATAGGTCAGCGATTAAGATAATTCCCCCAAAATAGATACGAAGAGAGTGAGTCCTGCCAAAAACCAAACGTAAAGTGACGAGGAAGAAAAGACACGCAGGGGTAATAAAAAGCGCGTGGTGACAAATGTCTCTCAAAGGATAGGGGAAGCGACGTATAGCACAGAAGTTCGACATAAAGGTATCATATAGAATACAATAATTAACAGGGCGCGTACAAGATTCAAACATACTCGACGATAAATAACAAAAGATTTACGCCATGCCTTTCCCAGCGAGACGGGCGCCTTCTGAGATAGCTACAGCCTATAAACAGTCGTTCAGCAACGATCGCAGAATCATATAAGTGAACTACATACCTCTTCGACCCATGGCAACTGGAAAAACTCGCTGCGTTTTAATTCTTCTTGCCGCACAGTCGCTCCCTCTGACGGCCCACTGCCCATGATATTTTCGAGATCTCTTGATTGCGATTCCAGCCACGTTTGGATAAACTGAGCAGGATCACTTGCGAATGACTCAAGGAAAGTACGTTTCATGTGCGAATTGTGGAGAGATTGCGCAAGGAGTGCAATCTAGACAAAAGCAAGGTCAAAATAGAGGGTTATGATATACAAAGAGCCAATAGCCACCTCTTCGTCGAGTTTAAGCAGGGTCTGCGCCGACTCTTTGCTAGCATTGACTGTAACGGCCATTCGGTTTTTGAGCGCCGTGTCCTCCGTCTTAATTTCCACGTCCCACGCTGACGGCCTCTCGGGCGGAGGGACAGTTGGATTGAGATTATAATATAGCATGATGGGATCAGGAGCTGCAAGAAAGCGGTTGACAAGCTCGGGGAGCTTTTGGAAATGAAGACAGTCACCCCCAAATATCTACGAAGCACTGTTCACCACCGAAAAGAAAAGAAAAAAACGCGCAACTCACTAGTCTAAGCTTGTCGTCAGCGCGTATCATACGTCTGTCGACTTTGTCCTGCAAGCCTTGTAGTTTGATATAGTTCCACAACGCCTGTATCACCCCCATCCGACTCTCCTCTTTGATACCAAGAATACTACCTATACAAACATTTAGGCGGAAATCAAGCGTTAGAGAAAGTTGCGTACCAAGCTCTGGAAGAACTTTATACTGTTCTGGGAAGTGGTCTAGGTACATTAGGACGCGTATTTTTGTAGGCACATCGCCTGTCCTTCTGACTGTGAACCCGTCTAGTGCTGGGTTGTGGTGACCAGGGGCCCGTGGCCACTGAACAGAACTTGTCAAGATTCATTATCCTCAAATGCATGAGGACGAGCGCTTACCTCGACAATATTGCCATCCGGATATAGGGAAGGGTCACGGTCTAGTTCGATAACCATACGTTTAATCATCGTAGAGAATTTTCTTGGGGGATTCTTGTCCTTATGCCGTTGATTAGGAACCTGGGAATAATACGGTCAGCCCTGTATTCGCTATATGAATGGATGGCAGCAAAGTCGGCGCACCTCAAGGAGCCGCCCCTCAATCTTGAACGCCCAAGCAGGTATTCCTTCCCCGGTCTCGAAGTTCGTTACTGCAGGCATATCAGACGTGTTTTGCCAAGTCTGTCCTGAGACAGTATGGCTCATGAAGATCCGCAATGTTCGCGTAGTCTACAAGTCAATGCACCGAATGAGTCCATGGTCGACTTTGATTGATCTACAGTACTTACAGTTGGTGTCCTGCCCAAGGCATCCTGCACTTCAACCCGTTTCCTTGTCATGGTCCAGTCCAATTTCCGTTCCATGTCAAGTAGGTCCTGATACATGCGCGAGTCTTGGGCAAACTCGGGATTTTGGAGGATAACATTGGGAATGGACTTGTCCAAAAGTTTTCTTTTTCTATTACCTGACTGTAAGGAGTGCCCAACTAAGCTTTTGTGTATAGGGAACGTACTTGGTAGCTTTGGGACCGTCCATGTTGTTGGAGTGCAAGTTAGCGCGCGTGTGACCGTCACGTCATCCGTAATTGACAAACAGCCCTAACCCCAACCGAGAACATAACAAGCCTTCGATATAAGCATCAAGTTGGAGAAAACATATGTTGATCGTAGACGCATTTTGTTTCTTTTAGATTAATTCCAAAAGCCGAGGGAATCTGTTAACGAATATTTGAATTAAGATGCATGTTATGTAGAAACAACGAAAATGAACGAAACCTTTGCGAAACCGAGTCCGGGCCAATTCCGCACCGAACCCGCGGAGTTTGGTCGGAGTGTACATTATATGTACATAGCTGACCCTGCAGGGTAAAGGCTATGTACCTGACGACTCTCATCGACTCCAATCCTTCATGCATCATGCATTGCCCTTCTACGTTGAACATACAAGCTTCAGGCTGAAATTTAAGGCTTTCTACGTATGTATACTCTTCGTTCCTGAGAGACCATTCGTTGTTGGATTCAGAAATGCAGTAATCTGCGCTTAGTCGAAATCCGAAATTCCTTGGAGAAATTCCCATTGAATAGCAATTGAATAGCCTTCCAATCAACTTCAAACAATCTATTTCTATTTTCATTAGTACATTGTGGAAATGGTACTGCTCCGCTTTGGCACAGGTGGGTCAAAAGCGTCATGGATCCGAGCATAAAAGTAGACCTAGACATGATTGACTTCATATTAACCTCAACTCCTATTCAAGGCTCCTGAACAGTACCATCTCCCAATCGTCTGTTCTCGCTTCTGACGCTCAAACACCACCACGACGATCAGTTAGAGACCGTCCCTGTAGTGAAAATGGCTGAACTCACACTGTCTCAGACTCACTCGCGAAGTCCCGAAGCTGTCGCCTTCACCACAGTGGACTCGGAGGAGAGGCAGTCTACCGCGCTCAGAAGACAAGACAATCAAAACAACTGGATTCTGCGTTGGCAGGGCTGGAGACGGAAGAGCAGAGACAACCAGAAAAACCAGATCAAAGACAAACAGCGCGAACGCACTGATACACAACTTCTCGAGAATGAACGACAGACGGCCGAGCCGGAAAATATCCCTATTTCATCTACGCCGCGGTCTCGTGAACAGCCACAGCCGTTAATGTCGCCAAAGAGGAAGGAATACATGGAACGACTGCATCGCGAGAATTCGGAGGACTGTGAATGTCGCGCCCGTATCCCTATTCTTTGAGGCAAAACCTCCGAGTTTCTTTCGCCTTCATCTTCTAGGTGGGTGCTATTCGAACATCTTTGACTTCGGGCGCTTAGTGCATACCTACCCCAGGAACTGATCCTATCAAATGAACAATAAACCAAATGCCACCTCAAACCCCTTGCTTTTACGTACTTATATGTACATGCTGATTTATGCACGAACTTGACGCCTGCCCAACTTATAGTCGCGACGGGACAGCACCCAAACCATTACACCTCTTGGTTGCACTCAATATTCACTGCGACTGCGCTTGTAGTTGGCTTGTAGCCTATTTAATTATTTGCACTGCGGTCTCGGCGGCTCCAGCTCAGTTGACGGAAATGTACAAATAAGGCAGGCCATCAGAAGAGTAAACACGAGTCGTGTTGAAGTCGCGTCCTTTCAAATTTGAACTTGGTTTGAACCACACTACAGAGTAGACGAGCGGTATTACACAAGTTAACCTACGGGTTATAATGGCAGAACTCGCAAGTCAACAGGGAAGCGCATTCTATAAAGATGGCAAACTTGACAAGTACGTGTTCAATAGACCCGGCACTCTTTGGTGGTATCATCGTTCATTATCCCTATTTGAAGAGCACAAGAACTTTTTCAAGCCGTAACTTTTGCTTTGACCGATTTTCATAGCTTCAAACAGGACTGACTATTGTGTCAGGCTGTAGACCTTGCTCAGAACATACCAAAATACTCTTCTAATCTTAGCGCCGCTCAGTATGAAGCTGGAAAGTACTCTGATTCTATTAGTTCCATTGCGAAGAGCTGGGCACTCCTTCGAACAAAGTCGACTGAAAGAGGTGACGAAATACTCCTAGAAGATGAACCCCTTGCGATTAAGCTTGCGACACGTTTTGCTAAAGCCTGCATTCACATCTACCACACAAATGAAGAGATCACGAACTGCGAAGCCGTCGATATATCTGCTACCAATCAAAAGGGGATTGCACGCGACATCGAACGATTTGGATGTAAAAATGGGGCTGATCCAAAGATACAAGAAATGAAGTGCGCTTGGGAACAGTGGCGAGCAATCCGGGATAGTGATTGTGGCGATCGAACGGATGCAAAGGCGCGTCTCATGACCATACCTATCTTCAAGTCCAGAGCGTGCGTGTGGTTTGTTCTTCTACGCGACGCGTCTAATGCATGACATATAGTGACCCTACGTTGGAATATTACACGGTAACAACTTTTGCCGCTCAATTATGATATAAACCTACATACTAACGTCGACATACTAAGTTCGGCCACGACGAAGTCCAATCATACATGGGTGGTATTAACAACACAGATGAGTACTCCCTCGACTCTCCTCAGTACGAGGGCCGCGAAGACTGGTCGTTTCTTTTTGGAGGCTCTGGTGATGGTGCATATATTTGTCTTTTGAAATTACATATATGACTAACACTTTCGGCTCTTCAGCCCGCCATGTTTTCGGTACTATCATACACCTTGCGGACATGGCTGACGAGCCGGGAACATTGGAACCCATCGACGGGTGCCAAATGCATATGACGTTGATCGACATACATCCTGCCAGTCTGGCACGCGTGATCATGGTCATGTCCTTGGTGCGCCGAATTCTGGCGACTAGACTTAACAATGATAACTCTAAACGGATCGAGTTATACGCTACTCTCTTCTACATGTACGGCACACTGCTGATGCCAGACTACTGCCATAGAATGTGAGTAATAATGGCAAATATTTTTTGTCTTATCATCGGACGACTTATTCTATCAATCCTCAGTGTTATGGACACAGCCCGTGCTTTAGTGGACGAGCTTTCACAAGACAGAAACAGCCTTTCAAAGTGTCTTCATATCAACAAAAACAGTATACCAGCTATTTTGGAGGTCCTCGAATACTGGTCTAAACCTCTGCCCAAGTCAACCTCAGTATTCCTTCAGAATCGCAAGGGTTCTAACCCTCAATCCGAGATGATGGACAATTTCATGACTTCGTTTATGGGAGTCAATCCCAATAATCCGGAGGCAAAACTGGCCACTATATCGAAGAAAAATCGAGAGAAGGGAGGTGACATATACAACGACCCAGTTGCGGAACGGAAAATGTTCAACGAAACTATGGTTCTTGTACCCCCGAAGCCGCTCCTTTCCCGACACCCTGTACTGGAGAAGCTAGTCAACTCTTATACGTCCGCCTCAGGAAACATGTACGAGGCTGTCAGGAAAGAAGTTGAGACGACTTGGAAACCCAACCCCACTATTTTTGTACGTATAAGTTGTGAACTGGTTGCTCGAATATTCTTACGAACGCATTGAATATTGATGTAGGATTGCCGTTCAACAGAACATCCGCTCTTTGGCGCGATGCCGGGTTATCCGTTATTCAACAGTGACGCCTATCACTGTATTACTCCGTTCTTCAACTTCATCAAAGAATTTCAGAGGGGGAAGCCACCTTCATTCTGCAAGGGCAATACGGCTTTTGCTATAACGACACAATTCTTCGAGCTAGTTGCCAATTCAATGTGGGTGCTACAGAACACTCTAAAAGTAGAAGTCATTGTCTCGGACGTCCTCACGGGTACTACCAAATTATTTGCTGGAGAGCTTGGTGAGAGGCCCAAGGATTTCCCTAACCGCTTCACTCGCATGTGGTTGAGCAACGTGCCGTAAGTCACTCTCCATACTGTCTCTTCAAGCTGAATACAATGTTTATGAACTACAGTGATTATACACACGGCATACTTAATACCGCAGTTCATCTCACCCCTTATCTTGAACCAGAAGGGCTTGTGATGGCAAATTGCTTATTGAATACTGGATCGTGGTCGACTTTGGCAGACTTCTGTTACAAGTGAGTGCGAAATGTATCAGAAAAGATAGAAATTTATATTCTCCTATCGTAGTTACACACTTCTCCTTCCGCATGATATACCGCGCTTCCTGGGATGCAAGGTAATAAAACCCGATGGTACTTGCTGGGATGATAATATTCTTCAAAAAATGGAGTTGCCTCGTTCTCTTAGCGAATTGGCATCGAAAAATGAACTACATGCTTGGCTATCCCACCTCTTGGTTTGCACGCTATGTAGTGGGACACCTGAAGCTCCTCCACGCAAGATTGAGATGCCTAATAACCTAGGTGCATTCCTCCATGTTCTCATCCGTCTTTGCCATGTCGGGTTTCCTAGCCATTGGATTGGCGACTTTCTGCAAAGCGTTATCGACGATAAGTTGATTACTTCGGCTGTCCCATATACTGGAATACTTCCCATACCAACTTCGCATGCGTACAATAGGAAGGCCGCGCGAAAAATCAACCTCGCCCCATGGAAAGCTGATTTGGAGGTGATTTTAGCGCTGACGAAGGACGCACTGCCGTTCGCGGTTAATATCCCAAAGTCTCTGGTCGAAGATATTAAAACATATTCTGCAAAGGTGGACCCCGTGCGCTTAGAATTCAGTCTTCGTGGTCGTCAGTGGGGACCCTTGATATCACCATTCTGCCCCATGATGGGGATCATATTCTTCAACGGCATGGGCATCGGGGATATTCCCGAGTTTCTACCACAAATTTTAGAAGGACAAAGCCTACAAGTCCCATCTTCTGATTTGCAGGTTATGTTAAGCACGGAGGTCGACTTATCGAAGCGCGTGGTAACTTGGAAGATGAGCAAGTCCTGGTATGAGAAAATGCGCCAGCAGAAGTGGAGAATGGCGGCATACCGTACAGACTTGAAGGTCCTTGGTAAGTTGGTTGCAAGCTTCCATTCCCAGTGACTCTCTATAACCAATTAAATTTTAGCTACCGCGCCAGTGGACTCGGAACGCTGGTCTCTCATTGCCTGATTATTCATATTCGAGATTTTGCATGATATACATACCGTCGCATAAATTGTGCATAATTTCTCCTTTATGACTATAGCTTTTTAGCAACCTTTCAGTCAAAATGTATTTTCTTGAGCATGATTTTAGCATTTCCTACCCTCAACAATAGGAAGGGGAAAGTATGCCTTGTGTGGCCTTTGTGTCTGTGCCCATTGTACTTGTACAGGGTAGCACGGAGAGCGTCACGGTCAAATGTAGTCGATGTTAAAAAAAGTTCGGCGCCCAAGAAATACATACCAATCTCCTTGTCAGACAATCAGAATATCTCCGGCGTGCGCGTATAATTGTGATAGCTCGTGATTTACCAGTTCAGTGTCATATTACTTACATAAATCACTGTAGATATACCTATGTAATTACGTTTGGCGCAGCGCAGAGATGCATACACTGAGAGTTATTTAGAGGCTTGAGTCCGCCGCCCACTGTGACTATGTTTCGTCCAATTCGGAGTATAGAAAATTCGGAAACTAAGCAAAGCGCTGTGTCAACGCTGTGTATAATATAAATGCAGGGCTCCCGCATTTCTGCCCCAATGAATTTCGTACATAACAGCGATTGCACAGTTAAACTCTCCATTCTTGCTCCGTCTTTCTGAGAAATGGACTGTAATTATGGCGTACTGGCATCGGGCCCGTTTCCAATGGAATCGTGGCGTAAGAAAGAACAGTCGGAAGTCCGACATGGACCGGATGCGGCATTTCACACGAGTTTCCGTCCAGGGAAGCGATGATGACGGTAATCGGGGTGAAGTTATTTCTATGCACCTATTTGTAAATCAATGTAGCTCTCCACGGGCGGCAAAGAAAAGTTAAGCAATTATGCAATGCAAAGGATCACTCTGGTATGTAGTATAGATCATTATCGGATTGTCGTTGCTTATAAAAAGGCAACTTCAGTAAGCTTGAAAGTCAGTACACTTCATTCAGCGCATACTTCAAGCATCCTCATACCTAACTTACAATGTCGTCCGCCATCGTCTTGCCTACTCTCACCAAATGGGTCGAGAACGGCATTACCGCCATTATCCAGGCCAAGTCTGCCGAGGACCAGCAGAACGCCATCGACGCGTTCCTTTCGCAGAATGCCAACATCGTTATAAACGGCGTCCAGACCTCTCGCGCCGACTTCGTGTCCCAAATAGCAGGGCAGAATTTTGACGAGCAAGGCTCTTCAATCAACTTTGTAGGCGCCGTTGCAGTGCCCGCCACCCCGGGCGATAACTTCACTGTCAGTTGCATTGCTGAAATATTATTGAATGGTTCCGATTCTAATATCACTTAACATGGCATCAGGCCGGGAGCGTTGGTGTCTTCTACACGGCATCCGTCTTTGAAGCCATAAGGGTCCTGGGAGGTCCGGTTACGAAGCAGATCACTGCGTCCTTGAACGTTGTGTAGGTTTCTTTTATTATATAATACACCACATCGACTGACTTGTATCTTCCAAATTCCAAAGCGTTGAACAAGATCCGTCCATTCCTCCTCCCCCACCATCCCCAATCCACGGATTCTTCGACGGCAGAAGGGTTAGTGCACTCAATGAAATCCGTCTGCAGGTGACACCACCTCCAACGCTGCCAACCGTACCGGCCAACGCTGGTACCTCTTGAAGGACGATGATAGGAGGATAAATTCGCGATGCATCCAGACGTAATAACGAGTAGTGAATGTAGCCTTGACGGATAAATCGCACGTGTACCTAGTTCCATGATTTCACCATGGAAGCAATGATGATCTTTATGACGATTTTGATGAATTGGCCCCGCATGATTAGTTCCAGCACTCTTCTAACAGTCTCCCTTCGTTTTCCATAGTGCGAACGTAATATTTTGCATCCTCAGCCGAAAGATGGCCATATTTCTGAACGGCGTGTGCTATTGCTTCTTTCACCGCTGCGGGCATCTTATTTGAAGAACTACGAGAGTACACAAAAATTGAGAAATTCACACAGTTGAATAAAATAAACATGTCACGTACCCAGATATGAGAACCCAAGCTTTTTGTTCTCCTATTAACTTCCATATTTTCTCTGCGTCTCCTTTAATGATATCTTGCACGTACGTTCTTTTCTCATTTTCTGGGCCGTCGCGGGAGAACGCAGGTCGATAGTCCAGGCTCCTGCTTTCCACGTATGTGCGCCATTCAGAGGCATAGTGCTGATCCTTGGCTGCAGAACGACACCCGAAGTACAGTACGTTGGCTATGAGCATGCTTATTAGCGTGTGTTCGACACGCGTTAGGATAAGCTCATACCTAGCGCCCCACTTTGTATTCTCTCTTCGATCACTGCACGCATTGGCGCGATCCCCGTCCCAGGCCCAACACATATCACCGGTGTCTCTTTCTTCAGCGGAAGGCGGATCAACCCTTTCTTCAAGCCAATTTGGAGCGTATCCCCAGGTACTAGTGCTGCAAGATACGACGTGCATACACCTTTCCTGGGGAGCTTCAGTTTGGTACGGTATTTGACCATAGCAACGCATAAGTCAATTTGGTGAGGATGTTTCTAGAGACACCAGCAAATTATTCCTTTTAATTATAAAGTAATTATCAAGCAAAACCCACTTTTATTGAGCTTGCAATAGAAAACTCCCGTGGGCGTAGAGGGGGGAAAACATCGAAGATATAATCTATGGGTATTTTGACGTTTCGAAATTCACTCAGTATTTCATGAGCAGTCCGTTTAACTTTGTAACAGTAATCGTATAGTTCGTCCTGTGGTTGCTGATCAACAAAGAAAAAAGATCCCGAGAAGGTGTACTCACAGCTCCAGCGGGTGATAAAAACTCGTCCAGTTTTTCTTTCTCCAGATCACTTGAAGTAAAATATCCAAGATATCTGAAGAATGACCGCCGTGGAACGGCATTGAAGTCGAGAAAGGAGGTAAACAACTTTCGCAATGTTACGACATGGGGTAGGTGATCCGGTAATGATTGGTCAAATGCCATTTGCTCTAGTTCGAAAAAAACATCTGCTTGATCAACCCAGCCCATGGTTGATAAGAACATCTCCACATCGCTGTTAGAAGCAAAAGGATGTATGATAGCTACGTCGCCCGGTTCATATCTGTAACTATTAATCAAAGTTTCGCGACGTGATATGATTAGTACTCACTGTATGTTATCCTCGAATTCGAGTTCAAAATGTCTCACGTCTTGGTACCAATCTGCGGCAGTTATCCTTTCGTTCCTTTTGACAGTAGCTTTATGATACTGTAAATCATTTTTCAGAGGATCCTGCTCATTGTCGACAACGGCTAGAGGTGATGCCTTGAGAGAAACACGGGGAGGAGGAACATTAGTGTTAGATTGCACCTCCATCCCTTCGGGCAAAGGAAACATTTCCAAGAGTGTGTTTATAACACCTTCAGTCCAAGGTTGCAACGAACCGTCTATACTAAGGCGTGTTTAGTGGGTGCCTGGTCTGTAAAGAGCATGACAGTACTCACCCAAATGGATGTTGTTCGTCCCCTTCCCCGCGCTCATGGAATTCACATGCACCTAGCGATTCCATGCGCCTTGACAACTTCTTCGCTGCCCAGCAGAATTTTTCGTATGCGCTGTCTCCCAGTCCGAACACTGAATAGTACAGGTAGTCAAATGTGTCGGGTGGGATGTTAGAACGAAGAAGGTTCGTCCAAAATGGCGTCATTGACCGAGGCTCAACTCCCGATCCTGTTGTAGAGACAATGAACAGGACAATACTCTCTGAAAGAAGGTCTGGCTTTGGAGAAGTTACTACCCTGTCGGAGGCTGGAGCACATATCGTAAGGTCGTACCAGTGTGAAAGTGTCTATGCTGGCAACGCGACAATGGAAGGCAATTCTCCTACACTGACGGGCGACATAGTCGGCAGCATCCTGAGCGTTCCCGGTCTCGGTGGCATAAACGATGAGCAAGCTGCGATCTTCCGTGGCCAACTCCATGGTTGCGGTTGAATATTTGCATGTTGGAAGTTATCAGATAAGCAGTCACCAATGAGCACATCACACGTGATCTGGGAACTATCTGGATTTACCGCTTGCTTCACGCTTAACCAGACAACGTGAACCCGGCCCACATTCTCCTATACAATTTCCTCTGTTCAGGCGAATATATTGGAGTATAAGTCTAATCCGAGATGTCTGGCCGACCTCTATACCCATGGACAAGGAAGGAAAATGATACAACTCGGTCAAGCGACTCTTTATCCACTCAACTACGCGTGCGCTTGCAAGAGATGTCCCCTACAATGACGGCCTTAACGACTTTCTTATTGGGAGCAGCTACTGCGACAACTGGGAGGCTGATTTACAAGAGATACGGACGAAGAATAAGAAACAGTGAATGGGTAACACCCCAACATTTGACTAGGAAGAGATGGCTGAAGGGCATTGTTACCAGGTGTGTGCTTTCCCCCGTACATACATGATGGATATCTCCTAACATGTATTAGTGTAGGGGATGGGGACAACTTCCGCTTTTTCCATACGCCTCCTTTCGGAGGAATATTGTGGCCATTTAAATATAGGTCTGACATGCCAAACTTAACGAAAGGTGTGCTATTTCAAATGTTACCATCGAAAGTCAGGCTTACGCTGAGAATGAGACTTGAAGGATGAAACCATACACGTTCGAATAGCAGGCGTCGATGCCCCAGAAGTATTCGATTTTTCTTCCTCTTCTCGCCTCTCTATTGACGTTTACTAACCAAGGCAGCGCATTTCGGAAGGCCAGCTCAACCATACTCTGCTGAGAGTCTAGCCTGGCTACGGAACACTATCCTAGGCAAGAAAGTATACATTCAACCTCTGCGAAAGGATCAGTACGCCCGCATTGTGAGTGATGGGTGAGGAAGTTTCTGGGGAGGAAGTAATTTGCTTTCTACGCAAGGTGGCTCAAGTCTATCTCGCGCCTCGGATATTCCCCGGCTTTCTTTTCTACGGCAAGAACATCCCGGCTGAAATGTTGAAAGCTGGATGGGCGGTTACTTACGAGCAGGTAAAGTATTACTCTAACACAGAGCACTGTAGTACAAGTATTACATTGCTTAATCAAATAAGTAGGCAGGGGCTGAGTACGGGAGATTAGGCAAGGAGGGTTACCTGCGTCTAGAAGCCCAAGCAAAGTTGGTCCACTCTGAACTTATATTTATCTCCTTTACTCAACTCATGAATATACAGAGCTGCTCACAGAGGGATGTGGAAAGACGGCGCTCCGGCGGAGACTCCTGCGGAGTATAAACGTAGACATGCATCAGCTGCATCTCTTCAAGAGGCGGAATCTGCTAGACCGGTGGCAACTCGCAAAAAGAAACAGAAAAGTTGGCTAGGTCGGCTTTTCCCTTGGTGATCTCCCAACATGTTCGTGAGAGCTTATAGTGCTCGGCCAGAGGCTGCATTCTATATGTTCCATATCTAAATCGACTTATACGGTTAACGAAAGGGCACGCTACTGTATACCAAGCTTATATATGCTGACCATGATCAGTGTCATTTTAGTTGCATATAGTTAGCTTTGCCTCAGTTCCGACTTCCCTCAGTCAGAAGGAATGAGACATCATAAATAACTTGCACCAGTCTACTATAGGTATACAAAATCTTTAGACCAAACAAGGATCTATAAGTGAAGCGTATGCACAGTCTTTACGTTGCTGGGAGAAACTTGTCCTTCTAGAATTGGCAAGTATTTCCTATTGCGGAGATTCAAAGTCATGAAGGATCATCGGAGCATCAGCTTACAGCAGCTTTTACGTACGCATCACAATCGACACCGACATCCTCAGTTCTCTTGCTCACTGGAGTCAAGGAATGTACAAACAGGTCATACGCTTGAATCGACATATTTAAAGGAATGCCTTCGGAATTCACGACCCACTTTACTCGACAGCTCGCATCGCCTAATTCGCGACCAGCGTCTCCGACTTCGCCGTTTTCCACCGAGGACCAAAAAGTACCATTCAGGAATGATAGTAGCCATGGACACAGTGATGCTATTGTACACAGGAAAACAGAACTGCATACCTTGCTGAGTTCAATAAGCCAGCAATCACTAAGCGCTGCCGACGTACAATCCTATGCTAGGCGTCTGCAGGAAGCAACAACTCGACGGGACGCATATACCTTGGAAGCAACACGCGACGATGAAGTTAGTGCGCTAGAGGAGGCTATCGTTGGGAAGTTGGCCGTCGCGCTTTATTCTAATGCACTGGACGTCTATCTGAGCCAAGCAACGGATATAGAGGCGGAGGCAGAATGGTGGCTTGAAGTTGAGCGCTCGAGGGTTAATGTGGCGTTATACTTTCTTCAAAGTACGTGTATGTGCTGTTTCAGTCATGTCAACTACTAAACATCTGCAGCACTCCCGGGGAGACTCGTCCGCGTCGCACAAACAATCATTCAAGCCCTGCAAACCAATCACCTCCCGTTGAACTTTTCAAACCTTTCACCTTCATCAATACAGTCGCTGTTCCCCTCCCCCTCCCGACTAACCCTCCGTCCTGGCTTACTCGCCACCTCGTTTTTCCCATTTTTGAAGCATCAAAAGTCTCTCACTGTTGCTGTGCTTCTATCGTCTACTAATGTACCTTATACGGAAAGCGGTGGAGCGCGAACACTGCGAAATTATGCGCACTCTGTGTACAGGTATATCACCCTGCCCCTCGAATTGACTAGGCAAGAGTGCATATATACGCGCAAACTGCTTGAACAGACTCGGGATCGACGAGCCGAGTCTCTGGGGGAACTTGCGAAGCTCCGAACCACCCTGAGCAGTCTCATACACACCAGATCAACCTCAGTACCATTTCACCAATACACATCTTTTATCACTCTTTTAACGCGTATCGCCTCGTCCGGTGCACCTACAGCCGAAGCCTCGTCTCCATTTATTTCACTCACTGACCTGGCACAGACATTGCCTGCAGTTTCGCTAGCGCACACCGAATTTCTGCGTCAAAACAACCTCCTACGACCATCTGCCCTGACGCGCATGTGGCCGTCCTTTCTGATCGTACCGCCAATGCTTGTATACGCGTATACGAATCGTGTTTCATGGGTAAAAGCAGTTACGGACATGACCAGCGACGCAAAGGAGACAATAATAGGATTTGTGCGGGGCTGGCTCATAGAGCCCTTGATCGGTGTCCTGAATACAGTGCGCGCAGGGGGCAAGGGCGAGGTGCTTGTCCGCGAGGGGGGAGTCGTTGCTGATCTGGAGGTATGTCCGCCTGGTTATCACTTCGCGACATCATGTTTACAATATTCTCTCCTGATTCAAGAGCCTTGAGCGCATGGCTATCTCGCTTGCCCGTGATTCGCTGCAATATACTCAAGAACAACTGGATATGTTGGCCACACGGGTCAGGATGGGCGATCTCACCCCGGTGATGCAGATATACGAGGAAGATATTAAGACGCCCTTCCGCTCGGCTGTAACGGGAACTCTCCTCCGCAACCTCTTCATTCAGGTCCAGAAAGCGAAAGTACGTGCTTCCGGTATATGATCCACAAATTGTTGCCTGACTTTATATCAAGGTGGATATCGACCAAGCTCTTTCCGGTATCGACCATCTGCTGAAATCACAAGAGCTCACTTTCGCATTCGTTGGAGTCGCTCCAGCGCTAGCCGTCGTATATGCTATTCTAGGGGCGTCAGAGCGATTATGGAACGTTGTCTGTGGCAGAGGAAACCTTGGCGGCAAACAGCGCAGAAGGGCGGTATGGCAGGGCATGCGGTAAGTCCACAGTCGATTCTCTTTGGTCGAATGCTTAACGAGTATTATCCCCACTCTTTGGATTTAGGCGAATCGAGAGAATACTCATATTTCATCCAACGACGGACGTCGGCGAGCCGATTGCGTCATTGCCAACAGGCCTGCTCCTCTTATCCCTAACACGTCTCCGGTCGTACGCGCTGGACCATCTTCCAATGCGGCTGCGCACCCCATTCCTAGAAGACCTGGGCGACTTGGAAGACACCAACCTAGACCGCCAGGCTAAGTTACGAATCGTTGACCGGATGTGGAGATCCTGGGGCAAGGTCGGGGAAGGAGTCATAGTATCATCATGAATAACTTCCTTTTGGTTGCAGGTACATACTGAGGGAAAAAAATAAACATGAGGGCTCAGGAGCACGGCAACAACATTTATCCAAGGAGTTGAACCAGAAAATCACAATTATCCCTAGTCAAATGCCATCAAGTTGGAATTCAATTTAATCCATCTCCCTTTTGGTTACTTAGTAATAAGATAATACATGTCAAACACTCAATTCTACGCGCTTACTGCCGCTGATCGCCTTCTGCAACTCATCGGTTTTCAATGCGGGCGCGACCCACTTGGCAAGGAAGCTGTCGACTTGCTCAGGCGCGCGGCCGATGAAGCTGGCGGGGTCAAGTAACGAGTCAAGCTCGCTTTTGATAGGGTCGAAGTAGGGGTCTGCCCGAATGCGCTCAATAAGGTCGTTCTCAAGTCCGAGTTGCTTGACCTGATGCGCAGCTTGGTGTGAAAGAACCTTTAAAAAAGCCTCAATCAGGTGAACGTTGCTCTCTAGAAAATGTACGGACCCTGATCTTCTCGTGTGCCTCTTGCCTGTCACCGCCCTTCTTCACAATAGCCATGATGACGTTTTCGGTGGCCATGAATGGTAGCTCTTGCGCAATGCGGCGTGCGATGACCTTCGGGTAGACGACAAGTCCTTCGGAGATATTCTGGAGTGTCGAAAGCACGATGTCAGCGGTCAAAAATGCCTCTGGCAGGGTGATACGGCGATTTGCACTAAAAGAGCAAACGGAATATATGCATTAGCATAAGCGTGATCAAGCCTCAAAAATAAAACATGCCTATCGTCAAGGGTGCGCTCAAACCATTGCACGCTGGTCGTCATGAGCGCGTTCTGATGCAACACCATCAAGTGCCTTGAAAGACTGCATACGCGCTCGGAACGCATAGGATTGCGCTTGTACGCCATCGCGGATGAGCCGATTTGCGTCGACTCAAAAGGTTCTTCAATTTCCTAGTGACATGGTGATGACGTCGGTCGCGTCTCAACTAAAAATATGGAGCTCAAGACAAACCTTGAGATTGGCGAGGAGACGTATGTCGGTCGCAATCTTGTGTGCAGTAGCGCCAAGAGAGGCTAAGGGTGCGAGAACGTCGGCGTCGATCTTGCGCGAGTATGTCTGGGAGGTAACGGGATAGGCGTACTCGAACCCAGACAATTTGGTTACCAACTCGTCGAGCCTCTCAACCTAATCAAACATCCTTATTTCGCGCACTTTGAAAAAAAAAATTGAACAGCGTACCTTGTCGTGGTCACCATCGAATAGCGTCAGAAAGCTCGCTTGAGTGCCTGTCGTGCCCTTCACTCCACGGAAACCAATATCATCGCGAACGCGCTGAAGGTTGCGCAGATCCCAGAGCAATTCTTGGATCCAGAGTGTTGCACGCTTGCCAACAGTTGTCAGCTGCGCGGGCTGGAAATGCGTAAAGCCTAGCGTTGGGAGCGCACGGTACTCAGCAGCGAATGCAGAGAGACGGGAAATGAGCACTCCAAGGGAGCGGATGAGATAGCCAAGCCCTTCGCGCAGGAAGATGAGATCCGCGTTGCTATATACACAAGGTCACTTGGAGTTTCAAATGACGCACTTGAAGATAGGTACTCACTCTGTGACATAGCAGGAAGTCGCCCCAAGATGGATGATACCTGCAGCAGCGGGAGCGACGGTGCCAAACGTGTGAACGTGGGCCATAACATCGTGCCTACGCTTCTTCTCTTCGACTGCGGCGATATCGAATTGTTCTGGAGTGAGGTTCTGGATTTGTCGCGAGCAAGAATTTTATTCCACGTCGAACGCGTTCACAGGTACAGTGAAGTAAGGTGGGCGTCAAAAATCAAGATGTGAGTAACTAATAGTCTTATGCAGGATAAATACTCATATCTCACCAAATTAGCCTCCATCTGCGCAAGTGCCTCGTCCGAGATGGGAAGGCCGAGTTCCTTCTCTGCCTTCGCCAGGTTCAACCACAGCTTGCGCCATGTGGAGAAGCGGTTCTGATCATGAGATTTGAACGAACACTCAGCACTTATCGTTGGATAGCAATATTCGAAGGGACTTACGGCAGGCGAGAACAGATGTGCCATCTCCTTGCTTGCATATCGGCTGTAGTTTCATAGTGTGCAGTCAGATATTACTAGTTCAATGAAGCTAACAGTGGACACCTGCAACTGGGTGCAGAGGAGAGTGCACTGGCGAGGACTTGAAAGCGCACCTGGAGAGAGGCGTCTGGTACGTTTCGAAGGCTTCCATGTCTGCTGAATACTACAAGAGCTGGTAGTGGTTTGACGAGGAATCCAGAATTTTCGATGGCGACACTTTAACACGATCTAATCGCGCTTAGACCTGAATCGGTCAGGTGATATTCATGCTGTTAGCCCCTTTCTTAATCTTCGGTGACCGCGTTGTGACCGCGTCCAATTTTTTCAACAACTGCACCAACAAAAATGTCCGTCCAGGGCTGGGATAATTCTTTTGGGCTCCGGGCGGATTATTTGGGCTTCAGGAACTGTTACTTCCAATCAGGATTCCGAAGGCGGCGAAATTGGCAATCATAGCCAAATCTTACATAGTAGCAAAATTTTGGCAAAAATCAACAGAAGAAATGCGACATGTGTAGTGAATAAACCACGCGTGGTTTATTCAACGAAGCACCAGTAAGGGTATTACACCCCGTAAGCCCTCGGGAAGCCCCTTCTCGCTGAACAGCATATACCAACAAAATTTATACTGAACTAAACATGTTACAACCGTCCAGAACACACAAAGGTGAGTACAATAGTAAAGAATATACAAACACTCTGACTACGAAAATTAGGTAGAAACAGAATAAAAGGTACTAACACGATAAACTACAACATATGGTAAGTAGATGTACAATCCACAAAATAGCTGATAGATCTTCTCACAAGCAACCAGTGCTCTACGCGTCACCAAACACTCACAGATACTTACCTGGATTTCAATGAGGACGAAAAATACCTTACGCAAGCCTTGCGGATCAGGAGAACGAGCCATGGATAAGGGCGTCCCATGCACGCTTCGATTGTAACGTCTCGAGAAACTTGGCGCGCGGGGTAGAGGCCCCACTTGCATGGGCGCTCATCGCTCCGGCGCTCGCTCCCTGGCTGTCTGAAGCACTTCTAGCCCGTCCACCATCTGCCGTAGCCCCAAAGCCTGTTGTTGCGGCATTACTTGCCCCAGTATTCGGCTGCAGCGGCGTAATCGGCGGGCGATTAAGCTTCTCTGCTACCTTTTCGGAGGTTGCTGGTGCAGGTTCTGCGGCAGGCAGCACCGCCGGTGGAAGTGGATCGAGGGCTGGGACAGTGGGCAAGGCGGATGCGGTAGCTGGTGACCCTCCCACGCGCGGTGATGGGTGAGCGGAAGCCTGAGCGCTGGAGGCCGGTGAAGGCGTCGATGACGATGTCTACGGAAGAACGATATCAGCTATTGACCTATGAAAATCCATTGATATCAAGGCAGATGGCGCCAGAATCTGCCCGACGCTTCTGGTCCTATACCAACGAAAATTTGAGAAGGACAACTCACCGAGCGGCTGGGGCCTAATCGAGACGGCGCGGCGTGATACCCACCATGTCCGTGGGACGCAGTGTGGTGCGGATGAAGATAGTGTTCGGCAGGCGTATGCGTTCCCGACGCGCTTACCGAGTGCGCGCTAAATGGAAGCGCTGGGCTGGCGGTGCCCGACGCGGACCGCGAGTGCTGGTGATGCGCAGACGCGGAGGCGGGCCGTTTCTCGAGAAGAAGAAAGCCGGGTGTCAGCTGCCATCCCCCTATCGGGGAACGGAACGCCGCCCGAGCAGGACAAAGGGACTTACGGGAGTAAGGATGCTGCCAAGCGCGAGGCGCAGGGCCTCGCGGTGGGCAAGCTGCTGTTGATGGTGGTGCTGTTTCGCCGCGGCGGCGTCGTGTGCCTCCGAGGGGCGGCGTTCGACTTGAATCGGCTGAAGAAGACTGTTAGCACCACTGCCTAGCCGTCCTGTCCCAGTACCCTCTATACATCCGCCCCTAGTGGCCACCCCTATTGAGCAGCGAACGTCATGGATCGCGTCGTTCGTCAGGGTCCAGAGAGGGCCGGATGCTCGCAACAGGGTCTAGAGGCGCGCTCGGCTAACGAGACTGGGACTGGGACGAGGGATAGAAACACTTGCCATATCTATAAAGGTCAACACCTTCTCGATGCGTGATATGTAGTTGGATTTTGCCAGAGCAGCAGGCCAGGCCGTCTGATCGTGTGAAACGTGTGCAGGTGAGTAAAACCTGCTGTGTCTGTAGTGCGTTGACTGAGGAGTGGTAGGTGTGCTGGAAGCGCTAGGAGATGTAGGTGCAGTGAGACGCCAGCGGGTGTGTCCAAGGTGGATGGTTGATAAACGAAATTTGCACTGATGGCCAACGCAACGATGTTGTCAGCCTGTGCCATGCCGTACCCACTGAGACCCACCGTGACTTGCACTTGACTCGAACCTGCCAGCTGCCTTTACAGGGGCATATTCTCAGGGACCGGAAATATGACAAATACCCCACATTTTCCCCCTAATAGGTAGCCGATAAGATCGATTAGATACCCCGCGTCCACTCTTACCGCTTGGCGGTCGATGACGAATCACAGCGCGCACATTGCAGGCGCACGATGGCGAGGGTGCATGTGTCTCTGGGGAATCCTCGACGAAAATAATGCTTTCTAGCTGCAAATACTCAGTCTTATCGACCCTGGCGCTCAAGCATTGGGTGCTCTGTGGGATGATCGATATCTCTGTGAGATACATGCGCGGGATTTGGAGGTAATTTTGGGTCCTCTGCGACTGTCGCGGACCGAGGCCGATGTAGAGTAGTAAGTTGAATCATATGCGTCATCGCTATTTTTTTCTAACATATCTTTATCCAAGGATATGGCTTCAAGGGGCTTCGGAAAATGTCAGGCGTGTAGTCGCATCATCCGTCAAGCAAGAGATCCTGCTTAACCTTAACTGCCGGGAGTTGGGCAAAGTGATAAGCTTTAAGGACCGGGAAAGCTTTTGAATCACCGCCTCACACCTTTAAGAGTTTCAACAAGCTGATGCTCAATGAATTTATCGACACCTCGCTCTCACAAATTCTACGAAATTTATGTAGCTTGAGTGCGTTATCGATTCACTGAAATTCTACAGTGCTCGCACTTGTACAAAAAGTCTTTACCCAAAGGAACAATTCATCTATGCAGAGAACTCTCTTGGGCGAGCGTAGCAACCGCGTCGCTTTTCTTCGTGCGTCCGAGTGGCTCGTCGACAACGCTGTCTCCCTGCGCCTCCACACGGATCGCTTCATCAGAAATGATGTCTGCCTGAGAAGGTCCAGGAACGTAGTATTCCTTTCCTCTGTTGAGCGAGTGCGACTCCGAGTGATTCTAGGATGAAGTCCATAAATTATCACTGTTCAGCGACAAGCGCACGAGAATGTGAATGCACAAGACACACACCTGGGGCGGATCGCGCATGTACTGGTCGTTGATGTTATCCCTGGTGACCTGTGGCCTGCCCACGACCTGCTCGGTTTTCTTAAAGACTTCGTCAGACATATTTACACGAGGCATTGCAAAGAATTAATGGCTTGAATGTGCCAGTGGGGTGTGCAGCTACGCTGGAAAGGTCGTGGTGGGTTATCCAACAGATATGGCAGGCTATCGGAAGACGTACTAGTAATTTCTTTCGGTTGCTGGCTTGTCTGAGACTTGAACCTTTTTAGAGCCCCTGCCGTGGATATCAGTCTCGTAGGTGATGTCAGTGTTCGGCATACATGTGACGCACCAGCGGCGCTGCTGGATTTTTCCTGTCTTCGAGTTAGAGAATTTGTATACTTTTTGAGGAGTGCAATGGCTCCTTATCGTTATTGCACTATCTTGCAAGAAAAAGGAACCCAATGATTTTTAGAAAAGCAAATGTTAGAATCGATTGAATTGATTTCTAATAGAACGAACATCTACGCGAGATAACAAAGTACATTAGCGCCAGACAACAGGATAAGAACCAATCCATAAATATGAAATAAATTATAAAACGAAGATGAACTCCGTGTATCTAAGAGCCCCTGGCCATGCGAGCCCGCGTCCAGTGTGGTTGACTAGCACCCACGTCCAGCAGTGGTTCAGCCTTCTCTGCGACCTTCTGAGAAATCTTCGTCTTTTTAGGAGGCGTCCGGGGTTCTTCCTCGTCACCCTCGTCCTCCTCGACACGTTTTCGCTTCTTCGACTCTGACTCATCCTCAGAAAACTCACTGCCTTCGCCGCTGTCGCTGTCGTGCATTCCAGGAAAGGGTGTAGAGGCGCGCCGCCCCCGAATACCGCTAACTGTCCTCGTTGGCGCGGGAGTGGT
This sequence comes from Stropharia rugosoannulata, assembly GCA_028532985.1. Taxonomy (NCBI): domain Eukaryota; kingdom Fungi; phylum Basidiomycota; class Agaricomycetes; order Agaricales; family Strophariaceae; genus Stropharia; species Stropharia rugosoannulata. The sequence goes on along the minus strand of JANCIK010000010.1, from coordinate 1,516,630 downwards.
AAAGCGCGTCGGAGATGGAGGAGATGGCACGCGCGTGCGTTCGTAACTTGATCGGCTGTAGTCAGCCTCTTGCGGGGGTGCCACCGCGTACGCGGTACCGCGGATCCCAGCGGATTCGGACGTCCTGGATCTTTTAGGCGACGGCGCAGGCCCGTAGAGATAGTCATCCTCCACGAACATCCGTTTCTTCCCCGCTCTAACTTCGCTTGTCCTGTGCGCCTCCTCTGCCTGCTGCTCAGCGTATTGCCTTTGGAGTCGCATGTGCTCCTCGTAAGCCCGGTTATCCCAGTATGCACCGCCCGTTGACACGGAGGTCGCCCGACTGGGTGAACGAGTCCGGGGCCTCTTCGTCCTATGTGTCTCGCAGGAGTCCGAAGACGAGGCATCGTCGAACTCGACCGCCTTCCGCTTGGTGTTGGAAGGACTTGCGTCGAGTCGAGACTTAGCCGCTGTCTGATCCGCGATCACTGACTGGCCCTTCCACGCCGGCTGGGACTGCTGCTCCAGCGTCTTCGCCTCGGCGGATTTCCTGGCGCGCTTCCTCGGGTCGCGAGTCAGAGACGCCCTAGTAGTCAGAGTAGACGCCGCCAGTACCAGTGCTTCGGCAGCATGTTTTGGTGCCCAGTAGGCCTTCAGAGCTGCAACCATTTCTCTTGCTTCTTCTTCTTCCCGCGCCTTCTGCTCCCGCCTGCGCGCCTCCTCCGCAGCAGCGTGGCGGCTCTGATCCTTTTTGTCAAGGTGGCTTATCCCTTCCGCAAGCGCCTTCACCATCTCGCCCGGCGTGATTTTCTGCTCGCCGCGGCCAAACATCAGTTGTCGTATATTTAGCAGACATGGTCTCAGATCATAAAAGTAATCCGAGAGTGCGGGCAAGAGCTCATTGCGGAATCTGCTCTCGTCGCGCATTTGATCGGCCTTGAACTCGCAGGCCTGCTCGAGGTTCCGGTCTGCGTTGTTGAACCACTTGCAGATGGGGTCATCTTCTGGCTTACTCGAAAGGTACTCGTTGTTGGGCCGGATCCTGTCGGGCCCACTGTAATGATAACAGACCCAGATGAGCACGTAGAACAGCGACTCGAGGTCGTATCGTATGAGCCGCCGTCCTTCTGGGCCATTAAGTATCAACTCAGTGGAGTTGAACGGCGTGGTACCCTGGCGTGTGTGCATCGCAAGTGAGTGGCAAGAAATGAAAATGTTGGGCGAGGAGAACTTACAGGATTGGCATACTCCTGAGGCCGGGAACAAATGTTCCAATTCTCATCAAACTGGAGCGCGTTGTCCAGGTCGATCAAGATCCCCCGGCGCCGCTGCGCGAGCGTCCTATCATGCACACTCCCGCTCAACGTGGATTTGGTTGGCGTTAGATTTGGATCATAGATCCTAACGTTCCCAATGCTGATATCGCTGTGCATAATTCGCCGTTTCCCAAGGCGCTCAATAGCTGGAAACAAAGCACATTAAGGTCCTGAAAGTAAAGTGAAGAAGTTGAAAGGTGCTCACTTTGTACGACGTCAATGAAGATATACAGGAGTTCCTGTTTCGTCCTGAAATGACGCAGATCCGCGGCAAATGGGGTGATGACGAGCCTCCGGTGGGTATACAGCGATATTGAGGCTATGAGGCGGTGGAAATGTTTGTGGCCCTCCTTGACCGCCCGCCGGATATGCGCAGTCGTATCGTTGCGCCCGTGGAAAGCGACGCCCTCGCTGCCGATGAGCTGAGCGACGCCCTCAACATCCTGTACGAGCAGCATCATCTCCGCTTCGTTCAGGAACGATGCCTCTGAGTCTTCCCAGATATCCTTGATAACAACAGTCTCGCCGGTCGACTGTCTGACTGCGCGCCAAACCAGCGTCCGTGGTCCGATATAGCCTGGAGTGACATACAGGCGGTCCTGCAGGAGATATGTCTCCCCAGCAATCTGCACGCGCATGTCGGAGGTGATACTGGTGTCCGAGCCCATGTGCGCGTCGTTGACGAGGGCCATTCCAGCAAGTAGGCGCACAAAGCGCGCAGGCTCTTGGTGGATGTCGATGGGCTCCGAGCTTACGATGCCCGCACAGTCCAAGACGTGGACGCGCACACCATCACTGTGAAAGGAGACGCTGATGGAAAAGCGCCTGGTTGGCTGGGCAGTAAACTGCCAGTATGCGCCGCATTCGAGGTTCTCGACCATGCGCGCCGGCGAAAATTCTACGAGGTCGAGTCCACAAGAAATAACCTGTTTCCAGGTATAACCGTCGTCGGACGGACCCTTGCCCTTGGGGTCTATCCATTGCGTAGGAAAACGCTGCTCAACAAGGCACATATCTGGCGCGCGACCCCTTGACACATTTTGCGCGCTAAATTTCGACGTCCACTTGCGCGGATGTGGCATGGGGTTACATCGGTTGGCGTGGCACGCCTCGTATATCCGCTGCGTTATGCGGTTGAGGAACGCGGGCATCGCGTCGCGCTGGTCTGGCAGCACATGGTCAAATCTGTTAAGTAGAGGACAGCCCCTCCAAATTCGGTGCGCGCTGTCCCACAGTTCGCTTTCCGGCAGCATCAGCGCTTTGACTAGGCTGTCCATGTTAACCTGAGGCGGGAAGATGTGGTCCGGGAAGATGTACTCGACCAGGTCTGGTACATCCAAGAAGCTGTTGTATGCCTCTTCTTCGTCGATTTCGGGCGCGAGGAAGAGACCAGAGTTTGAAAGAGCGGGGGGGAAACCGTCCGCCGCGATAGTAGTTGCGTTTGGAATATGAGGCGCAGTTCTCGAACTTGATGCCACAGGTTGCCTCGAACGACCTGAAGCTGGTGAATCATCGTACGGCCAGCCCGAGCCACTCATTTCTTGATGTATGTATGGCGGGCTTGAAGGGATTTTTCGAGCCACATTGCTCGCCATGGAAGATGAAGATTGCGAAGGGTGGGTAACAACGCCAGGCATAGTGAGGAGGTGATGATGGTGGTGGGGTGGTGATGGTGGTGGCAGTAAGATGAAGAGATAGCGAGGCCCTCAATCTCTTGAAGATATAGTGCCACTGGAATGTCAGTGGCCCTTTCAGAAACTTAGCCGAAGCGCGTTACGCTCGCAGAGATGATGAACAATAGACATCTCGTCAAGCGCATCTTGGGGACAATGGAAATGCTAGCCTCGACGCAAGTACTTCCTCCTGCAGCTAGAGCTCAAGGAAGAGGGGAAGTGGGTTTAGGATACTGGAGGATGGCTGGAGGACGGAGGAGGAAGAGGGATATCTACATGGCCGCGCCGGGCGGCGGAACAGTGAACTTCAACGCGTGCTTGACGCATGCCACTCGGCATGAACGGCACCATCGATTGAACTCCGGTGGTTTTGTGTCCCCCCCTCTACGCTATAGACCCCTGCGTAATCGCGGGGCTTCTCTCTCCCGCCCTTGTTTGCGCCCCTCATTGTGTTACTCGAGACGTTGTTCCTCAAATGGGCTGGACTCTATCGTGACGACATTCAATCAAATGGTTCTGTTGATTTGCTTTATCCAACTCTTTTCAGAAACTTTCAGCCTGCACTCGGGCAATGTTGGTATCAAGTTAGTTTTACAATATTGAAAGACTGGGACCTGGACTAAATACACGACTGCAAAGCAACTGCAAAATCACCCAAATAACCATACGCGTACGGCCATGTTTTGTTTATTTCTTTCGCACTGGTTTGTTTAAAGCTTAGAGACAATGAAGCCCGCCGCTGCGGGTGCGTCCTAAGAAATTTCTTCATTATTACAATTAGTATATGCTGAAACCATCCAGTGCTTACAGCTCCATAGCTCAAGTGCGCTGGGAGAACAAGATCGCCACCCGCACAGATGTCGTCACCCACAGCACAGAACGTCTTCTCAACTGCGTTGAGGTTGCCGGGGAATGGCTGGCCATCATCCGGGTCACCAAAGATGACAATGGCTTTTATCTGGTTCTGAACAGCGGAAGACAGCTTTGGTACTGCTAGGTGGACTAGCTGCCCGCCTTGGCTAAATGAAATCCATGTTCAGCAACTATTTAACTACCTTCAACGCAACAACCGGAAAGGTGCTAACCTGTAACCAGACATCACCATCTGGGTGTCGGGGCAGGAGCTTGAAGCTGAAGTAACATCGTTCGCCATGGTAGTTGCCCCCTGTGGATCGCCGCCCTCAAGGAAGCCGGCGATGCTCGCGGGGTAGTTGACGCCGACAAAGTTGAGCGTCTTCGATCCAAGTGCGGCGGTGAGCGCTTCTTGCAACGGCGGACCGACGATAGTGCCAATCGGCTCTGGTTCAGTTGTCCCGCGAGCGAAGATCACCGTGACGTCCGCGCATGATGCCCGAGGAGATGGTGCCGCCAGTGCAGCTGCGGCGAAGGTAAGCAGGAAAAGTCTTCCAAGCATAGTACTGGCTAAGATTTTTGAAGTGTCAGGATACTGGCCCTCCGAGGGATAGCGAATCGCCCCTTTATACATCCTTCAACCAGTGCAGCTCTGAGAACATCATGGCACGGATACTATCTCTCGTGGCCCCGCCAGTAGTGTGAAGAGTCATACTCGCTTTGGGAGGACCACGAGCATCGAGACTATTGTAGCCGTTAAGTGCTCAAAATACCTTGTGATCAGCCGCACTTGCGACTCTTGAAGTCCCTTAACTCTGAGCAGTGAGCATGTGCATGCAGCGCATGCAGACAATCACCATGGGGTGTCGGCGGTCGCAGCTGTCTCTTCTACGCGAACCCTGGTGTTTTACAGCCAAATATCAAGTCAGTCCAAAGTGAAATTAGATGAAGCAAGTTCACCCACGCTTCATTGCAGGTTGGTTGCAGTATGAGAAAAATATGACATTGGAAATCATATGGGCTCCTCTGAAGTATATAATTACCTCACCCAAGGCTTTTCTCGCGGTACTCACCATGGACACACAGCAAAAAGGGAGATTCTTGTCACATGTAAACCTCCCTGTGATCAAGGCGGATGCAAATCCAGCTGATTGTCAACTCTCCGGGAGGTGTTTCCTGTGCCAGATGGAGACTGTCCAGCCGTTGCACACGCAATAATCTGTTGTACTCAGCCGGCGTAGGACCGGTGTCGTTACATATCAAAAGAAGAAATCACGACCGCGTGTTGCCTCCGGTAGCAAACTCTCACCAGTTCAGTCCCTGACCTGTTAATGAGTCCATACTTTGCAGACGTCGTAGCCTATACGATGTGTTCGAGATGAAGCCAAAGTAAACCGAGCGATGTGGAAACAAGAGTGCATATCATTAGCCGCGTAGGTCCAACTTCAGAGATCCAAAGCAATGTCTGACTGCACACAGGGGTGCTGAATGTCCACAGATGTCGACAGTAGTAGAATATGATAATCAGGAAAGGTACCCCGAAACGATATGCAGGAATTGTCCTCAGTGGAGGCTGACTAGGGACAGCTAGGAACTCCATACGAGGAAGCGGCCTTCTATCATTTGCGTTACTTTCTTGCAGATATAAGGGCCCCAACAACCGCAGCCAGGTGATACCGCAGCCAGGTGATATTAAACGACATATTGACGAATATGTTCTTGAAGGATGCGAAAGCGTTTGTCCTGCCAGTATACAGCTGCAAGTGAAGATGCAACATTGGAGTTCTTCGTGACATACACGTACGAGGAGTGTTGGATGTAAGTAGCAAGCTGTAGTAAGGGGACTCCGAGTCGGACGTTGACCTAGGTTGACTTTTGGAAAGTTTAGTCAAGGTCTGGACGTGGTGCCAAGCAAAACCCGAATCCTACCGAACGGCGTTGATCATTATGTCATAAGTAAAAGCAGAAATGTCATCGCATGCAGCATTGCTGCTCAAGCGCTCAGCGCTCAGTTCCTCGAACATTTCCAAGACATTTGGTTCAGCAAGAGTTTCGAGTCGTAAGGCAAGTCGCAAAGATGCCAGCCTGAAGTTTGAACAACTTGGTCGTTTCCTGTAGGCTGTACGTCGCGCGGAATGCTCGTCCGCAACATTCTCGACTTCAAATTTGCCGAAACTCTTGGCTAGTCCCTATCTGAGTATCCATACAGATCAGCAAGTTGACAGCGGAGACCCTGAGCTGTATATCCATTTCCGCGGTTCTGCGATCCTTGCTTGGTCTACAGTCTTTTATGAAGGGTGCGATGCAATGTGGATCGACACGTATAAAGTCCAATCCCACCACACTCAAGTATCTCAAACCAGGAAAAATTTGTCCCCCTCAGTAGAACCAACTTGAAGCCGGATAAAGTTGAACACAACGCGAACTATTTATAGCGCTTAGCCTCGCGGACGTACTAAAGTAATCTATATTCTGGAAAACCCCTATGTTCAGTTTGCCACAGTGACGGTGGAATAGAGGTAACGCTGCGTCCACCACTCATTTTTACCGTCTACCATTACCTCACACTTTCTTTCTCTGTCTTTTCTGCCTTTTCAACGGCGTCGTTTCGGCATCCTTATTGCTGCAAGTCGGCCAGGGACAACTTCCACTCTTTAATTAGTCCACTCCCTTTGTGACATTTCCAGGCATTCTGAGCGACACCCCGACCGACCGACTGGATACACCATGGATCCCTTCGCTGACAGAAACGCATCCAGGCAGTCATATCGTTCAATAGCTGAGGTGGGTAAACTGTTGTTCGCATGACACTGCGCGCTTACTTTTTTTAATATCCCGCGCAGAGTTCTATCTCAGTCCAGGTTCGTGGCTTCTCCAGAGTGCTGAAAGTCAAGATATGTTAATATGATACGCTACAAATAGTACTCCTTGGCTCCTGCGCCTCAATCATGGGGTCTTCCGTTGGACTTCAACACGAAGGAACCCGATGACGACTTGCACATGCCGGACTCTCGAAAGGACGGGCGACTCGACAGACGGGGAACGATCTTTACATCTCGTGGTCTGGCTAATCTAGGTTGTCTGTTCATACTAGTTGCTGGATTGACGACGTTGTTGTAAGTATAGTCGACTTCATTTCTGTCACTGCCGCGCTCACATGCCACATATTCGTCGTTACCGTAGTGCCGGTGAGTGAACTCATTTCATAAATATCCCGTCTGCATGGAACCCACGTGTCTTCAGGATACCCTATCATCAGCCATTTTCAGAAAAAAGATCAAACAACACAAGGTGGATTCAATCTCGGAGGAACCAACGCAACCGGCCAAACGCCGTCATTTGCAACCAATTTTCAACCGATTGATCTAGACACCCCGAAATCCGCCTATACAAGGACTTCTTGGACCGGCGACGAAGAATACGTCTTGGTGTTTTCCGATGAATTCAACGTCGATGGACGAACATTTTATCCTGGCGATGACCCGTTCTGGGAAGCCGTAGACCTGCACTATTGGGGAACGGTGCGCTCAGCCCCTTGCCATAAACCCTAGTTCTTCTCACTAGTTTCAATCATCCAGAATGATCTCGAGTGGTATGATGCAAGTCAGCGTATGTATACCTATTTTTCAGGATGCTCTGTATTTTAACACTGCTTTTAGCAACGACCAAAGGCGGGGCACTTCGCCTGACAATCGAAGAAGTGCTACCTGAAAATAATCACAACCTGACTTATAGATCCGGTATGGTAAGTTGGTTTATATCTGTATAGCAAGCCGTTTAGTTTCTGATGCTGTTCAAAGGTCCAAACATGGTGAGCACCTCTGTCGAATTCAAACGCGTGCAATAAACGAACCTCTTTCGAACTCAGGAATAAGTTCTGCTTCACCGGTGGCATGCTTGAAGGTAGGTCGTCATTATATCTTTAAGTATTACTGCACTCGTTTACCCAGCTTCTAGCGTCTGTAACTCTTCCGGGATCGAACACCGTCAGGTAAGCTTTTGCGAGGTTATTTATAACTCTCACTTCTGACGCTATTATTACACTAGTGGCTTATGGCCTGCAGTGTAAGTTGAGCGTTCATTTAATAACTGGATTACTGAATAAGCGGAAAAAGTTGGGCGATGGGTAACTTAGGTCTGTTTACTTGAAGTATTCTTCAAAAGAGCATATTCTCATTATCACATTGTCCAGGTCGTGCTGGCTTCGGAGGCTCGCTAGATGGAATGGTAAGCATCTACTTTGTTCCAATTATAGATCGCTTGTCTGATGCTAAATATAGTGGCCCTACACATATGATTCTTGTGATGTTGGCACGCTGCCAAATCAAACTTATCCTGGCACGGCTACGCCATTGGCTGCGGTCGTAAATGGTGACCCTTCTGTCGGCGGTGTTCTTGTCCGTTATTCAATTTTCAGTAAATACATGGGATACTGATTTTCTTCGTTTAGTCCTACCTCTCGGGACAGCGGTTGTGTAAGACAACAATGATCGTTTTGCTATTCTTATCCTGACTTGACTTTACCTCCCATCGCGCAGCCGCCTGTACCTGCCCTGGGGAGTCACATCCAGGGCCCATGAGGAAAGACGGCAGCTACGTGGGCAGGGCAGCGCCTGAAATTGATGTCTTTGAAGCTCTCGTTGATGCTTCAGGCGGACAGGTGAGTAAATCACTAAATTGATGTAGAAGTGGAAGTTCTGACGGTACCTACGTTAAGGTTTCGCTGTCGGCACAATGGGCCCCCTACAATGTATGCAGTGACGAATGTCTAGCTTTATTGATATTCACTCCAAATTGATTGTAGGCAGCGTACAAGTGGAAAACCACGGACGACAACCTTCACATATATAACTCTTCGCGCACGACGCTAAATGAATATATAGGAGGTAGGCTACTTTTAGAACGGACTTCAAATGTATGCATTGACATTTCCAAACCAGGTGCCTTCCAACAGACCACCAGTGGACTGAGTGCGACCAATCCTAACTGCTATGAACTTACGCAAGGGTGTTATACGGTTTACGGGTTTGAATATAAGCCTGGGTAAGTATATTATCTCTGTGACAGAGTTGTGCGCTGTGCTCAACCTTGTAGGTTTGACGATGGATATATCACATGGATTAATGATGGTGAACCTTCATGGACTCTCCATGGAAGCGGTATGGGTGCAGATCCTGCCACAGAAATCGGGCCTCGTCCAGTTCCCCAAGAACCGATGGTGAGTACCACATTGCATATAATGGTACAGTGTAAAGCTCACCAGGTTTTATACTAGTACATCATTGCCAACCTTGGATTCTCGCATAACTTTGCGCAAATCGACTTGTCGAAACTTACCTTCCCATATACGTTGAGCATTGACTACATCAGAGTATATCAACCCAAGAACGCCATCAACATCGGTTGTGATCCCACCAACTTCCCCACTTCTGCATATATAAACGCGTTAGTTTCTCATTAGCACCTTCAGAAAATGAGCTAACACTCCTTATAGGTATAAAGAGGTTTACACGAACGCCAATATAACGACATGGCAGCAGGCAAACCAGGCATGGCCAAAGAATCGTCTAAAGAATGGCGGCAAATGCTAAAGCCACACTTAATGAAACGTACAGCACTTACTTCTTAAGTTCGAGTAGATCGATGCCACAGCCCGCAGTGCGGCGAACTGACTGTCAGGCGTGATGGATCCGAGCTACCCACCTTCTTATACTTATTTTACACCCTCTAGAATAGCACACTTCGCTTCATTCTATGCCTGCATCATCTTATCATCTAATTGTTAATAATAGTTTTTACCCATGTCAACAAGAATTAAAATAACATCAAGAAGGCTGTCCTGCGAGAGGTATAAAGTCCCCCTTTTTTTTACTGTCAAACAACATTCGTGACCCACCTCTCGAAATTCGACGTTCACTACTCTTACCATGCGTGTTACTTTCCAGTCCCTCTTTGTCCTCTCCCTGACGGCCGTCGCCCTCGCCCAGAGCTCTAGCTCCTCCAGCTCTTCCTCCAGCGCCTCTGGTACCAGCAGCTCTTCTGCCGTAGCCAACTCGACCTCGTCGTCTTCCTCAAAGTGGGTAGTATACCAACGTCCGTAGTCCAACAACACCTGACATTTGTAATTTTGTAGATCGGCTTCCAGCACTGACAAGAGCTCGACTACTGACAAGGGCAAGTCTGGATCAGCTACCCCCACGGGTACTGGCACCCCTTCAGGCACTGGCGCCGCTGGTAATTCCACAGCGGCTGCCACTGGCACTGGCAACAGTACCGCCTCCAGCCCAAGCTCGACCTCGACCTCCCCTGGATCAACAACCTCGAAGTCCGCTGGAGTTTCTGCAGGCGTCACTCTCGGAGGAGTCATCGGACTGGTTTCGCTTCCCCTGCTCCTTCAATTGTAAGGAATACGAAGTATCTCCTTTTATGGGATTTTAGGCGCCGGAAACAAATGTCTGTCTTTACGTGAGAAAACCTTCATGCAGCGGATGATGTACAATGCTTAATTCATTTCTGTCGCAGTGTTTATACCCGCATTGACCTTCTATAAGTAATATATGGTGGCCGTAGACGTTGGTTTGTAATGGTGTATGTAGATAACAATCTCCCGGCGCGAGGAGCTTCATCGTCTGGGCGCCTGTTATTGTACATGATGTTTAATGCAACGTATCAGTGGCGTTTTCCTGTCTTTCATGAGTGACAACTTAGTATGTACACAGCGCGTCGCAGAATGGGGAAAATTAGAACGACGGTAAGGTCGAATTGGAGAAGGAATCATTGGAATCGGAGCATTATCGCCGCAGGTCACAGATGGCAGAGAAGCCCGTCGTTTCTGGCGGAATGCCACTACGTACGCGTGGGTTCGGACTCAAGCGTGTTTCAAGCCTTCGAGAATCGAGAACATCATTGCGCCTATGCAACGGGCTAGAATTTCTTGCTCTATAAGCGGTTGCCAAAATCATAGACAGTCACCAATAATGTTTGAGCCACCAATAGAAACGGATCTATACATGACGCGAACAATGTGAAAGATGGCGACGTGACGGAATTCAATTCATAGTTCACGCCCAACACTCAGCGCCCGGTTAGTCGGCGGGGTTTCTGTTCGGCCGTACTTGCGTTTTGGCCGACCAGGGAGACCAGAATGATTGATGGAAGGCGATGAATTGGAAGAAAAGGTGTACATGATTTGGTTGACTGCATTGTTGGTGGGAACGTAGATGATACAAGATGCGCTGGTAGGTAGGCTAAGTAGATGCATAGCCCACATTCTAACGTACCTTCATTTTCACTTAACATCATCGCTGGATGGTTGAATGATTCATCACTCCTTCACATGCCTTACTTATAAGTAAGTGACTTTCCTGCTTTATAATTCGGGCGACGCGACCTGGAAGCTGGTCCAGATTGAGCTAGTTAAAAGTGGGTCAGCGTCTGGTAAATTTAGAGCACAATTGCAAGCGAAAAGGTCAGGAATTGACATAAGATTTCATCAATCGACGATTAAAAAAACCGACGTGAGAGTCTAATTAAAATAGAACATCATGTCAATGAACGGAAGTAACGACTCACATATCTCCTGAAGGCCACCGTCTTTTGCAAAGAAACCGAGAGTGCCGACAAAAAATTATCCATGGTCGGTGTAGAAGGGGTTTGGGTCAGACGGAGCGAGACGGAGAACAGTTGAAAATTGCTCTTAAAGGAAGTCATTATTTTTAAACTCCGATTAAGGTGGGTTTATGTAACGAAGTGACATGCGCGTGCATGTGACGGCGCGTGGTCGTGACTCGACACACCTTTCATTAACAGTCGCTGCTGTGCAGGTCCAGTAACAGCGAACTCTCCCTAGTCATCCCCAAAATATGGGATTCCACGCGCCGAAGGGCGGTCTTAGTCTTTTAGATGCCCTAGATCAGTCATTTGCGCCCCAGGATGAGCCAAGTTCATCGCCTGAGCCGAGTCAAGAATCATCGAGTCACACTAATTCCCGGGACATAAGAGATCACTACCCGGTAAAGCCACGGAAGTCCAAAGGGAATGATGCGTTGCGAGCATCACAATGGCCGCAAGATCAAATACGCGCAGCTGCAGGTACGCCATTTTCTCCGAGCAACAGGAATTCCAGTTGACTGAGGTCGGACTGGGCTCAGCCGACGCGGTGGGATTTCTCGAAAGCTCTGCAGCAGGCTCCAGCTCGAAGCCTGCTTTCAGTTTGAATTACGATGAAGATGCACCTGTACGCCCGATAGATATCGGAGGGCCTGACCAGGAACAACGGTGCAGTATAACATTGATCTCTCGTAAACCTCAACTAATAATCGACCATTCGCACTAAAAGACTGGCCAACTTTGTTACGAAATCAATTGAAAACACCGCTAGCAACTTGACAGTCAAAGATGCAATGCATAAGCTGGGCTTGACGAGGTTTGTGCATCTTGTCATACCGTATATTAGCTCCGGCATTTATCCCGACGTTAGCCCCCGCGACTTGCTGCCAGGCATGGAAGTCCGGCTACTCAATCATCAAGCGATAGGCGTAGCATGGATGCTTGAAAAAGAGAGAGGACCCGATAGAGGGGGTATTCTTGCGTGAGTTTTTCTCGAAAGGACGTTATTATATTCATTCTGACGTATCCCAAGGGATGACATGGGATTAGGTATAAATTATGTATACATTTTTACACTATATCTCAACGTTTTGGTCAGGAAAAACTGTTCAGATGATCGCTACCATGTCTTGTAACATGCCCGGGCAAGACGATGAACACAGAACGACTCTTATAGTCGTCCCTGCTGCCCTCCTTCAGCAGGTTAGTGGCCTTCACTCACTACACATCTGGATGAGTATTTACGTGCATTTTAGTGGAAAGATGAAATAGACACGAAGACGAACGACTTATTTTCAGTACATATACACCATGGTAAAGACAAGTTGAAGGTCAGTCAGACCTGTATCTTAGCACATTGTGATATATAATACTAAGCTACACATACAGAAACTCTCGCAACTCAGGGATAAGGAAGTACGTTCTATCATGTCTGGCTGTATCACTCCATGTTTAACGGTACCGTAGGTCGTACTTGTTTCATATCAGACTCTATGTCAGGACTTCAATGTCCCCAAAGGAACACCTCCCGAGGAAGAAATTGATTGGATCGAAGAGCACGGGTGAGTCGGCTCGTGTTCGGTGCGCAAAAGCTACAAATTTGCTAACGCTACCAATAGAGGTCTCCTTTCGAAGGCGAAATTTTTCCGCGTCATTGCAGATGAGGCGCAGTTCATTCGAAATCGGTATTTTCATTATACTCGTTTTCCTGGACCTATTTAATCTTGGTTTAATAGCTCGACTCGCGCAAGTGTCAGTTTGGCTCTTATTAAAGCAAAGTACAGGTGGATGTTAACCGGTACACCGGTTACGAACACGCTGTTGGTTTGATTTCCCTGTACAATACTAACTTATGCTGATTTATATTCATTAGAGCCGACATATACGGCCTGCTTCGGTTTGGCCGCTTCAGACCGTGGAATGACTGGGATGATTTCAATCAACACATTGTTAGTAGTCTTTCGAAGAACTTTACTTTAGCTCATAACTCTACCCTCCCATCATAGGCCAAATTGCAATATGAAGATGCGCCCTTAGCAGGAGCGCGTGCGCAGGCAATCCTGAAGCCTATTTTGCTACGACGCACCAAAGATGCTAAATTGGAAGGGAAGCCCCTCCTCGAACTCCCACCGAAGCACATAGAAATTGTACGCCTCAAGTTTTCTGATGAAGAACGTCAGGTATGATCAGCACTTGAACCTTGCGGGTTGACTACCTTAACCTAGCTCAGGTGTACGACGTTTTCGAAAAACGCACGAAGATTCAGCTCAACCGATTTATGAGGAATGGAACACTTGTCAAGAAGTACGCCGAATGCAGACCTCGAGACTTGTAACAAATGCTCATATTATCTTCTAGTCATACATTTGTTTTGGTAGGTAAAATGCGGTAACGCAGGTCCCCCCGCTGCATCTAATTACCTGCATAGGTTATGATTCTGCGCTTGCGCCAAGTATGCTGTCATCCGTACCTCATTTTGGTGCGATTAATTGCTCGATGAATTGGTCTCCAAAGGCTGACTACGAATATCGTTCTAGTCTCAAGCAGAAGGTTTTGAAGACCCGACGATGGTCATGGGCACTAATTCAGATAAAGAGCTGAGCCGTGCAAAGAAGGTCATGGGCGTACCATGGGTACTCGAGGTGCGTTGGTATGCCTTTGCAGATTATATAGGAGCTAATAAGCGCACTTTTCTCTCTCTTTAGATGAGGAATAAGTATGTTTTATGCAAATCCTATTTTCTCTCGAGTTGAATCAATCTAGGTTCTTGGTCCGAAAAGCAACTACGGAGATGATAGAATTTGATGATGAAGATGACGAAGGAGAGGCGACTTGCCCAAGCTGTAATGACTGTAAGCTACTTAACACACTTACACCTCTAAGTGACTGTGTGACATACTGATTTTTCTCACGCAAGTGTTTAATGCTGAAAGTGGTCGCGTCCTGCCTTGCGGACACGAGCTATGTTTCGGTTAGTCACTCGATTTTTATCACGGACCCATATCTCAGATTCACGGCCATCGTAGATTGTACCCTGGATATCAGTAACGCTCCAATCGCTCATGACGGAATTTTGTTTGTAACTTTACCAATTTGGGTTGTCCTTGGCTGATTGGTACCCCGCAGCGGCTATGGGTCGGAGAAAGAGAACTTGGCAGCCGAAAAAGAGTACGAAACCGCTAGTGCAAAAGGATACAGGCCGTGTAAGCGAATCCCTCATGACGAACAACTTATAACACTCACTGTCACCGTCTTCCAGGCCCAACGTGCAAAAAGATGACTGACCTCAAAGACAAGGCGTTCAAATCTTCCGCGTTTGAGCCTACTGAAGATGAAGTCGAAGATTATATGCGCAAGAAGCGACGCGAAAAGAACAAGCGTAATCGTACGCCATCTCCTGTAACATCGCTGCCTAGCTCTCTGGATTCCGACTCGGATTCCGACCTGCCTGATGTCGCGGATATGTTTGAGCCAGTTAATAAGGGAAAGCAGAAACGGAAGGTCAAGGATGAAGAAAGCGATGTATACCTTTTATCTACCACATACGTTCTTACCTAACTGATAGTCTATGCAGATCGAGATGTCTGATGTACCCCGGCCAACCAAGAAGTCGTCAAAGCGCAAAATCATTGATGATGATGATTCGGATGAAGACGTAAAGCCAGTCATAGCCGCCCGCGGAAAACGTATGCGGGGAAGCTCGCCTAGCTCCGACGACTTTTCTACTGCTAAAGGCAAAGGACGGGCAGATGATGGCCCGTCGGAAGCCACTCTGTCTACATGGAAGAAGGGTGACGACGATTTAGAGCCGAGCTCCAAGATGCTGGCGTTACTTCGTTACTTGAAAGAATGGAGTGAGACTGGTGATAAGACGATCTGCTTTTCTCAATGTACGTATGCGCAGGAATCATTGTCTTTGAATTGAACTGACACTGGTTATCAGGGACATCAATGCTCGACCTCGTTGAAAGGTTGCTTTCTCGGCATGGCATTCGATCTCTTAGGTTTGACGGCAAGATGGACCGTAAGAGTAGAGATGAAACCCTTACACAATTTAAGCAAAACGGGGGTCCTAGGATCATACTGATAAGGTACTACTTTTCTTTTTCCCCTTATGAGCTCAGACGGCTAACTACACCTTGCAGTACGAAGTGCGGAAGCGTCGGGTATGCTGTTCTATATGATCATTTTGTGTCGTTTGCTGACCTTAGTTGTCTAGTTTGAACCTAGTGTCCGCCAATCGTATTGTAAAGTAAGCTACTGCCAGTCCATTTCCTCCGCGGTTGACGAACACAACAATTAGTATGGACCTGTCTTGGAATTATGCAGCGGAGGCGCAAGCCTACGATAGGTCTGTCTAACAATATTCTTAAGGGGCGTGATGGTAAACTTATGCTTGCCTTAGATGTCATCGTATCGGACAGGAAAAGGAAGTTTACGTCAAACGTCTTGTCGTGGAAGATACTATTGAAGATCGGTACGTTCAGCTAGCACGATCTTTCAGTCCCGTGCTGAATTCTGCTTCAATAATAGTATGCTTAAGCTTCAAGAAGTGAAGACTGGTACGCATATTTGAGCCTTACTTGCTAATGACTTCTATTGATAATTGGGTATGAATTACAGGGCTGGCCGAAGCTGCCCTTGGGGAAGGTACCGGCGCCAAACTCCATAAGTTGAGCGTCAAAGATATCAAATACGTAGGTGCTATCTTACTCGCTACGTGATTGACTGAGTCTGACCCTTCTCTGTTTAAAAGTTATTCGGAATGAACAAAGATCCTAATGCTGCGCCACCAGACAGGGATTAAATAAAGTAACACAAATTCGGTTTCTCAAAGACCAGGCTTTCGGCTGATATTATTCTATGACCATGCTATTCTACTTACCACAACATTCTACTACTAGCCAGTCATTGTATAACGTTTCTTTTTTGTTCGTTGGCCTTCCTGTTGTACACATACATATCTCACAATCTCATTTTATGTCAAATGACTCCAATTCTACATAACATCAGTTTAGTTACTCCAACTAATATCTAGCGATCTTGTCTAATACATTATTACTTGTCGCGTACCAACTCATTGGCTCAGAAAAATACCACTTTCGGTGTTTCCATCCTGGGGCGAACTTGTATGAACAAGAAACGAGATATAAATAACAAAACATTTCATTTAAGCTCCAGTCGTACATGTTTTGTATTGACACATTGTCCAGTAAGGCACCTCGTATATATTTTTAAGCTGTGATAAAACAGGATTGGAGACCCACGAAGCGATGAGGACAGCGCCGCGGCGCCGCAAACCTCAGACTACTTTTACATGATGAAAAAAAGAAAAGAAAATTCAATGAAGCGCGTGGAGGTTGGAAAAGACGAGAAGGGTGTGGGCACTCAGCGACGGCCGTGAGAGTCACCGTGGCGGCGGGCCTCGAGCTCACGTCGACCATGAGAGTCCCCGTGGCGGCGACGGCCGTGCGAGGCACCTCGTTCACCAGAGTTGTGGCGACGACGCTCGTGGGTGTTGCCTCGCTGGCCAGAGTCACCGTGGCGGCGACGCTCGTGGGTGTTCCCGCGCTGGCCTGAGTCACCTCCGTGACGGCGCGCCTCGAGATCGCGACGGCCCTGGGAACGACCGCGCGAGTCTCCGTGGCGGCGCCTCTCGTGGGTGGTGCCTCGTTCGCCAGAGTTGTGGCGGCGACGCTCGTGTGTGTTGCCTCGCTGTCCAGAATCTCCATGGCGGCGACGCTCATGGGTGTTGCCTCGCTGGCCAGAGTCGCCGTGGCGGCGCGCGTCGAGGTCCCGACGGCCATGGGAGTCACCGTGACGGCGCCTCTCGTGGGTGTTGCCTCGCTGGCCAGAGTCGCCGTGGCGGCGACGCTCGTGTGTGTTGCCTCGTTGTCCAGAGTCACCGTGGCGGCGAGCGTCGAGGTCCCGACGGCCATGGGAGTCACCGTGGCGGCGGCGCTCGTGTGTGTTGCCTCGCTGGCCAGAGTCGCCGTGGCGGCGCGCGTCAAGGTCCCGACGGCCATGGGAGTCACCGTGACGGCGCCTCTCATGGGTGTTGCCTCGCTGGCCAGAGTCACCATGGCGGCGGCGCTCGTGAGTGTTGCCTCGCTGTCCAGAATCTCCGTGGCGGCGACGCTCATGGGTATTGCCTCGCTGGCCAGAGTCGCCGTGGCGGCGACGCTCGTGTGTGTTGCCTCGCTGTCCAGAGTCACCGTGGCGGCGAGCGTCGAGGTCCCGACGGCCATGGGAGTCGCCGTGACGGCGCCTCTCATGGGTGTTGCCTCGCTGTCCAGAGTCACCGTGGCGGCGAGCGTCGAGGTCCCGACGACCATGGGAGTCACCGTGGCGGCGGCGCTCGTGAGTGTTGCCTCGCTGGCCAGAGTCACCGTGACGGCGCCTCTCGTGGGTGTTGCCTCGCTGGCCAGAGTCACCGTGGCGGCGACGCTCATGGGTATTGCCTCGCTGTCCAGAGTCACCGTGGCGGCGGCGCTCATGGGTGTTGCCTCGCTGTCCAGAGTCACCATGGCGGCGCGCCTCGAGATCGCGACGGCCCTGGGAGCGACCGCGCGAGTCTCCGTGGCGGCGACGTTCGTGAGTGTTTCCTCGCTGCCCAGAGTCTCCGTGGCGGCGCCTCTCGTGGGTATCGCCACGGTTGCCAGAGTCTCCGTGGCGGCGAGCCTCGAGGTCACGGCGCCCTTGAGAGCGGCCGCGCGAGTCACCGTGGCGGCGAGCAGCCACTTCGACGACCTCCTTAGCCACAGGGACGGGGGCACGAGCTACCAATGCGGCGGCATCCGTAGGAATAACCTAATTGATTGGTAAGAAATGGGCGCCTAACAAAAAAAAAAAAGCATGAAAGACAAACTTACAGGGATGGCATTGGAAGCTGAAAGAACAGCTGCGAGAATAAAGGCGACGAAAGTCTTGCTGAAGTGCATTTTGGCAGAGACTATTGATGTGGTGTGTTAGACCAGTTGCGATGAGCGAGTAAGCAAAGGGATTTCTGAGTAAGAAATACAGACGAGTCGTGAAACTGAAGACCTGGGGGTGAATACACGACTTGCTTTATACCTCCCCGGGGCCAGCTTCAGTATTATTAGATACATAGCATGTAGCACTCTCCAAAGACTGGTGTTGTCGAACAAATGGGAGTATCTTGGCATCAGGATATACAACTCGTATGTTGCGCCCATCCGTGAGTAGAGAGGATAGAAATAGCGTGCCAAGGAATGGATATTCCACTCATTGAAGTCTCCACCGTTGGGGTAGTGAGAACACGACGCAAGTCATAGCCAATCGGCCGCAGCCTGCATAGGAGTGCATGGGGAGCTGTAAAGTCGGAGCCGCATAATTGAATAAAGACGCTGAACGGTTGTGTAGAAATTGCCTGCAATTTCCTTCGGGCATCGACAGATCGAGGGATTTGGGCGTCGAACACGGCTATGGCACACCAGTTCGCCGTCCGGCTCTGAAGTCGCAACCATCTCCTCACGGAGGTCATTATGGAGGATGGCGACATTTTTTGGTGGTTTTTCGTGTGTCATTACTGACAATGCACTGATGCTAAGAGGACCAAGCGGACTGCGCAGCTGCGGATTGGGAATTTTCGTCTTTTGGAGGATATAAGGCCAAGTGCTTCCCAGGAAAGGTTTATTGGCAGGTTGCGAACATTTATGGGTCAAGCGGGGTCAAAGTATTATTAGTATAATTCCCTAGAAAAACAATACAACAATTCAATTACCGACAGTTTGAAAACAGAGTCTTTGCTCTAGTGTTGGCAATCCAAGGCGTTTTTAAAGCCAATCGGTAGCGCTAAGTCCTTATCTCCAACGCGAAGCAGTAGAAACTTTGCTGGCGAGCCCAATAACTCGAGCGTTGGTGACGTCGGCACACTAAGTTATAACCGTGTTCACACCAGAGCGCAGCAGCGTCAGGTAGACGCCTTTCCCGCCACACGTGGATCTTTATTTACAGATAGAAAGCCAAGACATAACGAAACGTCGTCCCCAGAAGCCTTCTCGGTCAGATTAGCTACATCTGACCAAAACTGTCGCAAAAAGCTTGAGACGACCACGATTGTGGACCTGAGCGTGTGTGCCTGCGCTGTATGCCGATGTATTGACTATAAAAGGACTATTTATCCCTTGGTGGCAGTAGCGCCCGCAGCTCGAGGGAATCCCAGCCTATACAGGCCCATTGTGAGCCGTCCGGAAAGTGGTAAATCCGATGACCGGGTAACTGGGTTAGTAACTGCTGGCTCGTTCGAACCCGTGTCGACAGAATGCAGGCAAACATAGCATTGAACAGCCGCCCAAGAGTCGGGATCAGCCGCCCACAGTTTGTGATAGAGATTGAAGCGTCCTGAAGGAGTATTCGAGGAAGTGGAAGTGTGGAAAAGAAAGGATCGTTGACCAGGAAATAAGCTCCGCCTGATCCGAGTCCCACGCCTTCGATCAAAAGTCAACAACAGTACTCACTGCAACTTGCATGTGACAAGCACAAGAAAAAGTGGGGTCCGAGGGGAGTACGTGAATAAATACATACCTAGTCAGACGAATGACTGGACATCAAAGGAAGAATTGAAGCCAAGAAAGACTGCGTACGCTCTACTATAGTCGTGCTCAGCTAAGTTGGCTCGGCTTATTCTCAAGACTGGTCAGTTGATCTGTCAATAGAAACTTATATGCTGATTGGTGCGGCTTTAATATCGCAATATGAGCAGGTCTGTTACTGACTAAAGCCGAAGCAACTCACGTCAGTTTAAATATACAATCTGAGAACAAGTTACGGCAAAGAACTACTAGGATTTGGAAAAGCGACGCAACCTGTAGCCTTACGGCTCCATAGTGGCAGGCTTCATAAGAAAGAACCAGAGTTGGCCGTTTAACAATGTTTAGGGGACTGCTGCAAAATACGTGGTCTTTCGACTAGAGGGCCGTGACAGGTGGTCGTGTGAGCAGTCTTGTCACTAAAAGGAGGAACGGATTGCCGTTAGTAACTGCACATTCTGCTTAAAGCGTGGCCCATAGCCTAGGACAAATAGCTTAACTCTTTCCGTGTACAAATGGCGTCAAGTCCCATTTATGCTCGAAGGTAAAACGATAGCTCATTCTTATCCACACGGAAGTCACAAAGTATGGTAAATTTCTCGTAGTACATACATAACATGTCCCAGTCATTCAACACGCGAATCATCGGCGAGAACTTAGAACCTTGTCTTGCTTCAAACTTTCATGTTTTGTCATTAAGTCAGCGTATCTCTTCTGCTACAAACAGTTGACTCTTCTACCACAGACAGGAGACCTAGAACCCAGGCACGGGAGGAAATTGATTAGGGTATACTTAGCTTGTTGCAGAGCAAAGGCGGTCCGGGATAAACAAATTCAGAGTAAACAGAACAGCCATCCACGTCTGCCTTTTTAATTGTATATAACTTTAAGCAGCAAAATACGTTGCGCGCTCCTGTCTGTAAGGGCTTTGTATACGCGCGCGTGCGTTCTCAGTTATATCTTGTGCGTGTGCGTGCCATATACTTGTTATGCCCCTTGAAAACTTGAGTAAAAGGCTTTTGAAGTTCTATTTTGTCGGACGTACGTGTGGCGTGTGCGAGATATGGCCACACGCACCTGCACGTACATCTTTCTCAGGTAATATCTGCGATCAGGCGCTTGCGCCTTATCTGCGCTTCTTGTCCTCCTCCTTCACCCTTTTGACCCACCTATACACTCATCTTTCTTTTCTTTAGTGAGTGGTGCATCCAGATGGTCTCGCACGCGTCCCCCCTGGTCTCCATGCTCTCATACACCGCCGTTCCTTTGCGCGCCATCGGTTTAATGTCGCCGAAGACTAATTCCCATGCCTCCCACAACGGTACATCGTGACATAGCTCGCCAGCACCCCCCACTCGGGAGTTTCGTGTTCTACCCTTTTCTCTGAGATCCTAGGAGTATGCCTAGCACCAACTCTATCAATATTTCTCTCCTGATTTTGGCCTATACAACCGGAGCACCCTAGTCTTATCAAATAAAAGGGGAGTGTAGCTAATTTGATGCCTTGTATATCAGCAGAGGACGCTGAAAGTTGTAGTCGACACGTAGTGGCCGCTAAAAATTCTGTTACGGGTCAGCTGCACCACGGTTCATGATCAGGAACAAGTCTACAGCTCCTCAGACCTCAAGGCTCAATGGCTGTGCTACGGTGGCTACTAGGATAGCGCCCTTCCGTATGTTACAACCGCGCTAAGCATATTCTACTACTACTTGAATACTAGTACTAGTAGCATCAGAATTGGAGCTGATATTTGTGAGTGCTGGCATCTCAGTTCTGACTGTTGGTAACCCAGGCGGCCAAATTTGTGAGTAAACTTCGGCTCAGTTTGGATGCGTAACGCGACTGATTTATCAATGATGGTCGATGGAGCTCGGTGCTGCGGCTTGAGACAAAAATAGTCATTTACAGCAAAACCGCGCGACGTGTGTAGGAACCTATACAAGTAGATCACATAGTCTAGAGAAACATAGTCTAGAGAAACATTATATTACATCGCCACTCGATTTCAACACAGCAATGACCCTCGGTCTTCGTGACCCCCTTTGTAACACATGCACGCAGACTATTCTATTTCAGTCACAACAAATTCTAATTTTAGAATTACGCCGAATGATAGTCGGATGATCATATCACAGGCGTTGAATGACTTGACTATGTCAACTTCACTACTCCCAAGTCTTCAAAGAGTACATAGATTCACTTTTCACTGAGTCATTAGAGGTTTGCGTCATTAAAGTGCCTAACTGTCCAATCTTTGGGTCATAAAACAATTATTTGACAACATTTTACCTGTCCATATGGAGAACAAGGCAAAAGAATAACGGCGATACAACAATAGATGTTATGTTGATGAACTGACATTATGTCACAGTTTCCCATATGGAGCCCTCACAACCAGACCGTGAATGCGGGAGGGCAGCTGCCATTTGCGTACCCACGCCTCCCTGACTGTTGTTTCTTCCCTGCTCATCGCTCCTCCTTGTGTGTACTCCGCCGTTTCTCGGCGAGATTGTCTACTGTAACTGCTGAGACACCATTACTTTCCTTGTTAATCTCGTTCCTTTCAAAATTCCGACGAAATGTCGCGATATTCATATTCAAATCGACGGTTTACGGGTTCCTCGAGCGGCTCGCATTCGAGCATGCTGCTGTCCGAACATGGGTCCGCCGGTATCTCTGGAAGGTCAATAGCGGGCTCGTCTTCGGAGAGCATATCAAGGTCGCCAAGCATCCAGACGGTGACAAGAACGGCAAGTATCCAAGTGAGTGTAGTCTTGAGTCGCTTGGCAGTTGGTTTACAGAGCCCAAAACCAATTAGCATTCGATCGCAGAAAAGGTACGGTGCTCTTTTTATAATTAAAACCAATTATTTGGATCTAATTTCATTCTGTGCTTAAGTATTCCTTGGGGCCGGAGCCTGCAGCGTGGGGTATGCCATTGAATGTTCGGGAGGATGACGATGCCCTGCATGACCCAAGGGTGGAGACAGGCAGCGGCCATTTTTTCAGCATGCGAGGATTGTCAAACCTTGGGTGCCTGCTAGTACTAGTTACAGCAATCCTTGGACTTTTGTACGCATCAAAATTATTTTTTAAGCAATTTCTTGATCACTGATGCTTCCTTACTATTTGTATTGTCTAGCGCTGGTGAGAAAGCACAAGTAATGTTACTTTTCACTGTCCTCTGACACACAAAATATTTTCAAAAGGGTATCCCATCCTCTCTCATTTTCTGGCAAAGAGCAAGTTGTCGAACCAAGGAGGATTCAACCTTGGTGGAATTAATGCTACTGGGCAAGTCCCCACCTTCTCCAACTTCGGTCTGATCGACCCGGACACTCCGAAGGAGGCGTACACACGCTCTGGGTTCTACCAGACCGACCAGGATTATGTACTAGTGTTCTCGGACGAGTTCGAAACCGATGGACGAACGTTTTATCCGGGTGATGATCCGTTTTGGGAAGCGGTAGACCTGCACTACTGGGGTACTGTGAGTGGCATATGTACGTAGATTCTGATAATAATGGCTAACCAGCTGCACTGGATAGGTGGACTTGGAGTGGTATGACCCGCAGCAGGGTATGGACTGTCTTCCATGAGAATATACCTATCTAATCGTTGCGTGTCATTTAGCCACGACTGCGAATGGCTCTTTACAATTAACGATATCGCACGTTGACGACCCGATCAACAACCATGACTTATCTTACATGTCGGGCATGGTAAAGCTTAATC
Organism: Stropharia rugosoannulata; assembly: GCA_028532985.1. NCBI lineage: Eukaryota > Fungi > Basidiomycota > Agaricomycetes > Agaricales > Strophariaceae > Stropharia > Stropharia rugosoannulata. The sequence goes on along the minus strand of JANCIK010000010.1, from coordinate 1,492,915 downwards.
ATCTCACTCACTGTTGCCTGCTCATCTAACCTCCCCTTGGTAGATCCAATCATGGTGTGTATAACGCCTCTATTGTCTACTAAAATTTCTGAAACCTTGAAAAAGGAACAAATTTTGCTTCACCGGTGGTATCCTAGAAGGTAATTTTATATGCATTGCTAGGACGGAAACCAGAAACTAAATCTAGCATCATTTTCAGCGAGCGTCAGACTACCCGGATCGCCTTCAGTGAGGTATGTCTATTTATAGAACCATCTGTCACTTTCAAATTGACCGACTCCACAACAGCGGCCTGTGGCCTTCCGTGTAAGAGAGAAAACTTTGTCTCTGTAAGAAGTACTAACGAGCATTTTGGCGCGTAGATGGACAATGGGTAACCTCGGTACGTTCGTGGCGGTGTGTTATTGCTCCTATCGGCTTTAATGACATGAAACTTGCTACTACTAGGCCGTGCTGGTTATGGTGCAAGTTTAGATGGAATGGTACGTCTGCGCCTTATATCCGATACACTACCTCTAACTTCACTCTAGTGGCCTTACACCTACGATAGCTGTGACGTCGGAACATTCCCCAACCAAACGTTCCCCGGGACCGCTACCCCGCTCGCTGCGACAATCAACGGGGATGGCAAATACGGCGGGGAGCTGGTGAGTTTCGACTTGGCTTTTCAGTCATATATTACTTCGCGAGGAGCTAAGTGGTACCTTGCAGTCGTTCTTGCCAGGACAACGACTTTGTATGTGTCAGACTAGTTGATACCAACGGCGTTAAACTGACATTTGCATCGTATAGCCGCCTGTACTTGCCAAGGTGAATCGCATCCTGGACCAGTCGCAAGCGATGGGACGTATGTAGGCAGATCCGCACCGGAAATTGATGTCTTTGAGGCTATTGTCGACGGTACAACGGGCCAGGTATGCGTCATCGATGCCGCCACAGAAGTGTTCTGATATAATTTCTTCTAGGTTTCCATGTCTGCTCAATGGGGACCGTATAATGTGTGTATTGAGTTATTTCCTCTGCAATGCACTAAATTATATCCATGCTTCAAAAGGCCGCCTACAAACCCAACAATGCAACTGGAAACATCTTGTATCAGGACGGTGGAAACACTATTTCGAACCCTTTCCGGGGAGGTAAAAAATATCGCTTTTTAAAAATGACATTCTGGGGCTTATTATATCGCAGGTGCTTTCCAGCAGTCGACTAGTGGTCTAGCAAATACAAACCAGGAATGTTACGAGTTGACATCTGGCTGCTTTACAGTATATGCCTTCGAATACCAGACTGGGTTTGTTATATTATTCCCTCTCTATTTGGACTATTTGATTTATTACGTCCATTGGCTGTATTCTGTGCATAGGTTTGACAATGGCTATATCTCCTGGGTCCAGAATAATCAGTTAGCATGGACGCTTACCGCTGCTGCTATGGGCCCAGATACTGCTACGGAGATTAGCACCCGTCCCATCCCACAAGAACCCATGGTGCGCAAGTTTTTTTCCCTTTACAGGCGATTATCTCATCGTCTTCCTTGAACTTAGTACATCATTGCAAACCTTGGGCTCTCGCTTGGCTTCGGAGTTGTTGACTTCCAGGACCTGATATTCCCATCCACAATGAGTGTAGATTATATCCGCGTGTACCAGCCTGCAAACGCCATCAACATTGGGTGTGATCCAAAGGACTTCCCGACCGAAGCGTACATTTCCACGTAAGTTTCGCCTTGCCTCCTCATGTGATATATGACTGAAAGAGCGTCACTACTCCAGTTACCAGGAAGCGTACACCAACCCCAACCTGACGACATGGACGGGCCCCGCTGACCAAGGCGGCTTCAACCAACCGGAACCCAAGAATAAGCTGCTAGTGCAATGTTGAGCATTGCTATATTCCATCTAGGACACTTGTATACCCAGAGCTTGTTTCAGATCATTGGAGGATGCAACCCAATACCGTTCGTTTTTATGTACACTACCTTCGCGAATCCGACATACTTTCGGCGAATCGTATATTATCACTGTTGTTCTGTTTTACATAAATAATTTATGGAGAATTGAATTGTTATGTTTGGGATAAGCCTACGGTGTAATAGAGCTGGCCTAGAGATGACGAAGAACGGATTCTATAATGATAAATCAAAATATGTATAACGAAACCATTCTGAGCCTCGATGTAAGTACGCTATCAAGTACACCATTTTCATGACGTCACGATATAGAGTTAAAATAGATCAATCCTTGTCGTTGGAACTTGGACTACACCAACTTTCGTGACGCCTCCATCTCTGAGCGGAGTAGGCTCCCAGCCCCCTCCCGCAATGATGCAAAACTGCGTCATGTTTCCTCTGACGAACAGGAACACGAAACATATATAAACCAGCCCGTTCGCTCATTCAAATCACTTCACCAAGCAATCTAACAACAAAACCATTTCAACTTAATTACATCCTCCTTAGTTATAATGCCTCTCTTCGGATCAAAAAACAAAGACGATGTAAGCCTTTATCACTCAGAATGCACACATTTCAAGGTCTGATTATCTTCGTGTTAACTTATAGACCACTTCCACGAACGACACAGTTGGCGGAGGCCGTCATCACATGCAACCTAATTCCGGTGCCCAGGGCTTCCCAGGAAGCAGCCTTGGTCCGGGCGACTACCAGACTGGTGGCCCCGTCGATGATGGATATGGAGGTAGCACTGGCCCAACTAATGTGAGTGTTCATCACCAGTCACAACACCGGAGCTAACTGAAAAAAAATTCGTGTCTTCTGTAGACCTTTGCGCCGGACTCGTACACCCAACATCCCACCGGTGGTCATTTTAACAACGACACCACTTTTAATTCCAGGCCCGGAGGCCCAGTGCACCAGGGTGGTGGCCGCGGCATACCACCCGCAGGCTTTGTCAACCATGATGTGGGTGCAAGCACAGGCATGGGCACAGGTCCCACAGGTGCCTCCGGCGCTACTGGCGGTGCAGGCAATGGCGGTGCCGGCCAGCGGCTGACGGGAAAAGTCGAGAGAACTATCGGCAACCTTGTTGGGAGCACGGCGCTGCAAGCCAAGGGTGCGCAGAAGGAGCGCGAGGCGGCCGCAACAAAGCTGCAAGGACGCGAGCTTGCCGAAGCTGAGCGCCTCGAGCAGGAAGCTCTGATGCGTCGCGAGCGCGCTGTCGGACATGGTATGTTGCCTTTGGCGAGTCACAAACTGCCCTCTTACTTACATATATCCTGCATTAGGCGCCCACCCTGCAAACTCATCTCTCGGGGCTGGAAATATTGGCGCTGGTACAGACACCGGCGGCGTTGGGAACTTCCATTAAGCTTCCATTCAAAGCTAACAGCATAATAAGAACTGTACATTAGTTTGATATCACTTTTTGTATTGTAATTGTATTGTAATACGGCTTATAATTAAAGTTGTCATCACCCACTCATGATCATGAGCACTGCGTCATGTGCAATTTTTATAAGGAGCAGATGAAGCGTGGTAGAGAAAAGTACACTCTGCAAGTCTGCCAGATAATTTGCAGAACACTGGTGACTGCAAACTGTGACTGTCAACCATTGTCGACTTCAGATCTCAGACTCCGATGTCAGAGTCCTAACTAACAAGTACGAGCATTCAACTTCTTCAACCAATCTTTGACTTTCTTCCCCTTTCGCTGCCTCACTAAAAGAGCGTGTTGGTTGTTAATTGCTGCAACCAAACGTTCCACTGCACGCCAAATATGCTCATATTTAAGGGCTGTGATTCAGTTCCCAAGTTGTGCCTATCCACCTACGAATAGGAGTGCAAGACTGCAAAAGCCGAGCATAATATCCCCCGAAGCAGGACTAATGATATTATCATTTAGCGACAACCAATTATATTTTGACGGAAACGGGCAGCGATACATAAGTACATATATGTGTCAAACATAAACGAGCGTACACCAACTTACACCAGCTCGGATGGCGACCCGGACAGCGACCTGGTGCGTGGAGGACTACGGCAGACTACGTGGCCTTGCTGAAGTCTTCATCTCAATGTCACTAGCATGTTTCGGTGTCAAAGCGCCTTTTCGCACTCCGAACCCTTTTTTGGACAACTTTGCACTTGCTTGCTCTCGGCCACCCGGCATCTCCTGTGCACGCCCCGGTACTTAGTAAAAAGCACGAATAGCGAACCGCATAGGGCACTGGTACATACTACATAGCGAGTCTACCAAAAGCCCGGCAAAATGCACAAGCCTAACACTAAGTTGCGAGAGGTTGTGAGCTCGTCTTGAAGACGATATCAAGCAAGACCAAGCGAGTCCCAAGCGAAACCTATCCTTAGACGCCCGAAATCGCCGCCGTTTAATAGTGTTTTACAAGTGTTTTAATGCATATGTTTCTCTACTGATCATTCTCTCTGGCCTGCCACTTGTTCTTTCTTGTTTGAAGTTTACTGTTCAGGCGACATCTGCAACCATGTCTTACATCGTTGACAGCGCCAGTCAACTCTTCAGAGATTACTCGATCATTCAAGGCCTTCTGCTCGCTCTTTGTGCTGTTTTTTTCACTTCGAAGGCATTGACGTATCGTAATGGGTTAAAGGTTCATTTTCATTTCTCTTTACTCTTATTTTCGGCTTAATATAACATATTTTCAAGGCTGTTGACCATCTTCCAGGTTTCCGTGTCCCATTCCATCCTTTCAGTCTTCCAGGTGTCTTGATACCTACGAGTTGGTGGAACCCGGGATTTAATTTCATGTGGGACTGGCGCGATACCTGTAAGTAACTTTACCATTCGCTCCCTCCGATGTACACTGATCGGTCACTCGAAGTATACAAACGTTTTGGGATTGACACTTTCTCTGTAGTTCCTTTTTTTGCCGGCCCCACGTCTTTTTACACCTCCAATATCGATGTCCTGCGACAAGTCGCGTCAAGTAGCGGGGGTCGCAGTTTCATTAAACCGGAGAGCGGGAGTACGTCGCTTTTGTAAGTTTATTTCATCAACAATTACTTTACCCTTTTGCAGCTCACATATGACTGGAAAGAACATGGGGAATGAACCTTCTTGCTGCTGACGGAGAGATGTGGAGAAAACACAGGCGTATCATGGGGCCTGCATTTACCAACCAACTGTGCGTATTGAACTCGTTTATACATTTCAATTATGCTCATACCACTGGTAGCTATGAAGCTGTATGGAAGGAAACAGTGGGAACGTATCATGAGATGATATCGGAGGAAGGGTGGGCGTCAAAAGACCGAATCACTATCCCGGCTGTTCAGGGCTTGACTTTCAAGGTAAATAAAATTCCCTTTTATGTAAGTAACAACTGCTTACTTTCAAGTAGTTGGCGTTGTTAATTATTGGAAAATGCGCGTTTGGATTCTCATTCAACTGGAGTGACCCCGAGCGAATGGAAAATGGAAGGCTATCGGCGCAAGAGGCTTTACGGATCGTTGCAGATAGTTTTCTGATCAGCTCATTTATGCCTGATTGGATGCAGAGGCTACCTCTCAAAAGGTGAGGTTCACTCGTCTCGTATCAATTTCTCCGAACTAACCTATATGGCCTGTGTCTAGCTTGAAACCATCATGGGAAGCAAAACAAGAACTTAGCGGATTCATGCGTGAGCAAGTCGCTGAAAGGAAAGCTGATGTTCATGCAGCGGGCTCTGAGCGGGGTGCAAGTGATACCAATGTGTTTTCGATGCTTGTAAGGGCAAACGAAGACGAAGAGGCAAAGTTTAAATTGGACGACTCTGAAGTTGTAAGTATTGATCGTGTCTGTACAATTGTTGCCTGTGCGCTTATCAGGCGTAGATCAGCAATATTTACATTGTTCTCCTGGCCGGCCATGGTGAGATTTCTTTAGCTGTTATGACTGGATCGAGGAATGCTTATACTAACCCACCTGTTCTTAGAGACCACGGCTCATACTCTTGCAGCAACTCTTGGCTTTCTTGCAGTAAACGATGAGATCCAAGAAGAAATTTACCAACAGATCATATCTGTCGTGGGGAACAAGCGTGATCCAGTGCGCGACTTCGTGTTGAGAGTCCCCTCTATATAATATTTACATTATTTTTCTTACAGGACTTCGAGGACTACAATAAATTGAACAAAGTCCTTGCTGCCTTTTTCGAAGCATTGCGGATGTTCCGTGAGTACATTTCAAATATCTATATCATCGATGCTCTAAAGCTGGCATTTAGCATCGGCGTATATCATGATTCGAGAAGCATTCGAAGATACGATATTGCATATCCCAAACCCTCAGGGCGAAGAAGGGAGCAGGGCGGTCGCGGTCCCTAAAGGAACACAGGTATGCCGCCGATGGTACTGTCATGACGTTATGGCTGAAGCGCTGATCTTCCGATAGGTGTTGGTTGACATGGTTGGAGTCCGTGAGTTATTGTTTTATCCTGTAAATATTTTCGCGGCACTCAACTTAGCTGAACATTGCAGAGTACAATCCACGGTATTTTGAAGATCCATTTGAGTATAGGCCGTCTCGATGGTATGAGGTGTCCAATGAATCAGAAGCTGTCTCTGCGTTCAGCTTAGGTGAGCGAGAACTCATTGGATTCTTGCATTGCGCTAATGGTATATCACCTCCTAGGTCCTCGGGCATGCATAGGCCGCAAATTTGCAACCACAGAGGCTGTAGCTTTCCTGACAATGCTTCTTAGGGATTACAAGGTAGAACCGAATCTTAATGGACAAGAAACGATTGAAGAGTGGAAGAAGAGAGTTCTTGACGCCAAGTTGAGACTCACTCTAGGGCTCAAGGACATACCCATCGCATTCGTCAGCCGGGCTAAGCAGAAGTAAAACCAATGAACTTCCAACGTATATTTAGTGTGCCATATGCAGCCTAATTAACATTATTTGGATCTCTATCACCTTCACGGTGTCCTATCTATGATACAGGCCAATCGGGAGATTTGCTGCCAAATAAATGCAGGACCTCCAGGGAACACACTTTTATTTCACATCTTTGAATATGTGAATTAAAGTCTATGACACCTTCTGTTATGCGCCGCGTCATGCACCAACTGAATACGCTGGAGTGAGACACACTGGAAAGTATTCTGTACATGAAAAAGAAAGAGTGTTCAGGTAATCAAAAATACTTAGGAGCAAAAGGCTATGTAATACTATGCATCCGTGCCTCTTTTTTCTTTTGCGAAAGATGACTGGCATGTTACTACATCATACTACGATCCTTCACATTACTTGCCTTCCCCTCAACTTGCCTCAGATAAACAATAGCAACAGTCGTGATAGACCATGCAGATCGCACACCGTTGTATCTGCTACTATGGTCTGAGCTGAAGAACGAGCACTGCAAGAATGATCCCCGGAGCCATATCTCAGATTTGGAGAGAAGTGAGCGAAGCAGTCCTATTCAAGGCATTTCGTAATGTTGCAAGCCTCACGCTTTCGACAAATCATTCCTGAAGGCTCCGTTTTCGTAATATGACCGTTTTCCAGAATCCTGACAAAGCCCTGTAGATAGTGGGGACTCAGGAGTCGGCCGTACGCCTCGACACGAATATCTGGCACACAAAGATCAGCTGCCACGAGACGGCACGAGCGGTGCGTGGGCAGCGCGGACACTAGGCCCTGCGGAAGACGCACGACTCGACGCGCTGCCGGCCGGCCCTGCGCCATATGCTTCCGTGCAGGATAGGCGAGTGACACCGAGTGTTATTTGCGTTAACTATGCAAAGGTACGCGCGTGCTGGTCATGGACACAACATTTCTTTGTATCTGACGTCATATTTACGGTATGCGCTGGTGCGAGAGCTGCAGCGCCCTAGGGCACCCCGGCCACACGTAGCGGATCAGGGCCGGACGGCCACAGCTGGGGCGCGCAAGACGGGCCGAAGGGTTTGCATTGGCTGAGCACCTCGAGGATCAAGCCCAATGTGACTTGAAGAACTGGTAATTGAATGGGGACTTGCGGGGTAAGTTGTGTGGAGGAAAGGAGGGGGTACGGGATCACGTAAGCTTTTGGTAGGCCACTGAATGGGTGCCAGCATTGCATCGTGAGTGGAAATGAACAGAGAAGCCTTTTTTAATCCTAATCGAATCAGTGTCCGTGAGGGAGAAAATATCGTTCACCGATGCGCCCTGTCACCTAAGTCGCCAGCGAAATTACTGTCCCAAAGAGGTTTAGCTAAAGTCATTGACCTAGTGGAGTTGCAGAAGCGGAGATGGAGAAGGTTGAAGAATCTGGGGAAGCGAGGTACCGTAAGCGAGTCCATTGCATACGTGTTGAATGAATCGAGTCAGTCCCATTCAGAGCCACCACACATTGCTGTGATGAGTATCTTGAACACAACGAGGGAAACTGGATGCATGCAAGATGGACGGCTATCAAAGACAAGGAATTCGCCCGTGAACATCGTAGGTACTCTTGAGGTACTCCGTAGATCCTGAGTGGTCGCCTGAAGTGCAAGTGTCGATCAAGCATTAATGTTGCACATACAAGAGCGCAAGAAATCAATAAACATCCAAGGATATACAGTCCGCCCTTGTCCCGTTAATCGCCACAGAAGCCTACAAGAGGATTTGATAAAGATTTGTCGCTGAAGGGACCAGGATAGATCTCGAATCCTTCGCTACAGAATTGAGTTCTTGCCAGCATGGTCAAGGCTGAAGAGAGAGGACATGTGGCCTCTGAAACGACATACGGGGCATCCGTAGGCTAGTGGGAAATGGAAGACTAGTATTAAATCCGTGACAAGACCGAAATAGAACCACACTACTTAAAACTCGCCTTGTCCCTGCTTCATGCCTCTTCGATTCTGTTGACCGTCATGCGCTCTTCCAAGCTTGCCTTTTGGCAATGGGCTCTCCTCGTCCCCTTCGTCTATGGTCAAAGTGACGCTACAAGTACAGCAGTGCACACGTCGCTCTCTCCAACATCTATTTCTTCGACCTTCGTCAGCAAAACATCGAGTTCTGCGACAGTTTCCCAGTCGGGGACGTCATTATCTTCCTTGCCTCTTTCTACACCTACAGCCAGCGTCACCGCCTCAAGTATCGCAACATCTAGCAGCGCAGCGAGTTCCCAGCCAAGTTCCGTCGCAAGCAGTACCAATGCCTCAACTTCCACGGTCTTTACTCCTTTCCCTGTTCCAAGCGATGTTCCAGAGCCTCCAGTTTACCCAGCTGTAGATCCTAGCAACCCACCAGCAGTGAGACTCACTTTTCGTCACTATTTTAACGTGAACTGATTGGCGCGCCGTTTGTCATTGTCGTATTCTTTTTTTGGCCATCATGAGTAGGTTGGAGCGAATGTGGTGCCAGACTTCGGTCCTGCCTGGGCTGCGGCCCATGCAAAGGCGAAGGCAAAGGTAAGCATCTGGCCTCGTTGGTGTCGGCGATGCCTCGGCGAAGATGCAGGTTGTGCGAAGCAAATCGCGGACTAAGGACGCCGTCAACGTGAATTAGGCGTGGTTGGATTTGTCATCAACGCGTCGAGCTCGCCTCATTAATGACGCGAGGCGACGCGTGTTGAACGCGACTTTACTCCTTATGGGCTTCGGGGGCAGTAATGGATGCTTACGATTCCGTTCGATTAGGTGGCAGGATTCAGTCTTGACCAAAAAGTCGCCGTGGTCACTGGTGTCGGCTGGGAAGGGGGACGCTGCGTCGTAAGTGGTCTGGCCCTTGGGTGTATGCCATAATTTGACGAAGAACTACAGGGCAACATCGCTGAAATCTCTGGGAACGGAACCAGTTGGCCAGGGCTATGTCTCGAAGATTCTCCCCTGGGCGTACGCGACGCCGACTTCGTCACCGCCTTCCCTGCAGGCATAAACGCCGCAGCGAGCTGGAACCGCGGTCTGATGCGTCAGCGCGGCATGGGAATGGGTCAAGAACACAGAGGCAAAGGAGTGAATGTGCAGCTCGGTCCTATGATGAACATGGGCCGCATAGCTCAAGGTGGCCGCAACTGGGAGGGTTTCGGTGCCGATCCGTTCCTGACAGGCGAAACCGCCTTTGAGACTGTCATGGGCATACAGCAAGCAGGTGTTATTGCCTGTGCCAAACATCTTGTCGGAAAGTGAGTATATGCGGCCAGACTAAGCTTGCGAGCGTGCTAACGACATTTTCAGTGAACAAGAACATGACCGGACAATGGAAAGCTCAAACATTGACGACCGCACTATGCATGAAATATATGCGCATCCTTTCCTTAAGAGCGTTATGGGTGGTGTAGGCAGCATGATGTGCAGCTATAGTAAGTTGCTCATATGCCCAATGTTTGATTTCGTCCTTATATGCGCAGATCTTATCAACGGCACCTATGCTTGCGAGAACGACAAAGTCATGAACGATATAATCAAGCGCGAATACGGCTTCCAAGGATGTTAGTGGCTCAAATTATTATTCCTTATGGCGTTCTGAATTTATTGGATTCTTGCAGTTATCATGACAGACTGGTCTGCGTAAGTGATTTTTCCTTCTCGTGAATATTCATATGCACGGCATCTAAATTAGAGTGTATGTAACGTAGGCAACACTCTACTATTTCTGCCAATACCGGGTTGGATGTAAGTATCTCAGCTTCTCATCCCCGGGTAGATCTCACCATGAAATCTAGATGTCCATGCCCGGTGACATTACTTTTAATTCCGGTACCTCATACTGGGGCGCCAATCTTACCCTGTTTGTTAATGAAGGGATTATTGCCGAGTCTCGTGTAGATGACATGGGTGAGCGCCTCAATAAGTCAACTACCTCTGGCCTGCAGTATGTTAACAATACCGCTTTCAAACCAGCTTCTCGTATTCTCGCTGCATGGTACCTTATGGGACAGGACAGCCCTTCGTACCCTGCAGTCAACTTCGATGCGTTCAACCCGGACAGCGACCAAACGAACTTACACATCGACGTGCAAGACGACCACTACCAGATTGTCCGTACCCTGGGCGCAGCTAGCACCGTTCTGCTTAAGAACGAGCGGGGCGCGTTGCCTTTGGGGAAGAAAGACCGAAGCATTGTATTGATCGGCAGCGGGGCGGGACCAGGAATGGCTGGACCAAATGAATTCTCTGACCAGGTACGCTATCCTGTTATTTGTTTGAGGTGCAGTATGGTTTTTCTAACTCAATGCAGGGTGGCTCTGATGGTGTACTCGCAATGGGATGGGGATCTGGAACGGCCAACTTTACATACATCGTCACTGTAGGTGCTAAGGTTCCAATCATAACAATATATTTCTTACACCATTTCCTATCTAGCCCATTGATGGAATCCAGCGCGCCGCCCGCAAGTTCCGCACCAGCGTCTCATGGATGTTCAATGACTTCAATCTTCCACTTGCCGGAAATGTCGCACGGAAGAAAACCGCAGCCCTTGTCTTCTTAACGGCTGACAGCGGGGAAGATTACATCACTGTCGATGGAAATGAAGGTGACCGTAAAAATCTGACTGCATGGCACAACGGGGACAACCTCGTACTTGCGGTCGCGGCCCAAAACAACAACACCATTGTCATCGTCAACAGCGTCGGCCCTCTCATTCTTGAGCCGTGGATTGAGCATCCCAACGTCACTGCTGTGAGTTTGTGTCTTTACTACTATGGCACGGTTGAAGCTTAACGCGCCACAGGTCCTCTGGGCAGGCCTTCCGGGACAGGAAATCGGAAACTCTCTCGCAGATGTATTGTATGGATCCTGGAACCCCTCCGGCCGTCTCCCGTATACCATCGCGAAAAATGCATCGGACTATGGCGCACAGCTGGTTCTTCCCGGGCCCAACCAGAATCCAACCGGCACAAATCCACTGGAAGTCAACTACACCGAAGGGCTGAATATCGACTACCGGCACTTTGATGCTGTACGTATTTCAATTGCTTCTGTTGAGCAGGGGTGCTGACTATGTTTCACAGAACAACATTACCCCCCGCTTTGAATTTGGGTTCGGGATGAGCTACACCACGTTCGCTTATAGTGGCCTGCACCTGTCCAAAATACAAACACAGGAACCACCAGCGGAGGCGCCCTTGGTGCAAGCCTGGGAGCGAGGCAACGCTACTGCGATTGCGGAAGGCTCCTCGAGGGCCTTCTGGCTGCACAAGCCAGCGTATCAGGCCACTTTCACCGTTAAAAATACAGGATCCGTGTTTGGAGGGGAGGTAAGTAAATGCATTCACATACATTGGATGAGTGCTAATTTTTCATACACTTAGATTCCGCAATTATACCTTCACTTCCCTGCGTCTGCTGGGGAGCCTCCGTCCGTTCTCAGAGGGTTCACCAACATCGAACTTTCTCCTGGGCAGAGTACCTCCGTAACCATTACGCTCTCCCGCTACGATTTGTCCATCTGGGACGTGGTGCAGCAGGGGTGGAGGAAACCCGACGGCACCTTCAGCGTCACGGTCGGCGCAAGCAGTCGCGATGGTAGACTGAACGGCACGCTCACCATCTGATGAATATACCCAATAAATACCATCGGAGGAGATTTGCTCTGCACAACTTGTATATATTTTTATGTCGTTTCAAAACACTTGCAAATCGCATTCATAGGTCTTTTATATATTGACTTGGAGACATGTTTTATCAAGCTTGCACTGGCACGGTCTGCGCAGGGGAATCGAACACCGCGGTCTGTTTCTTCTCGAAATCTGAAATCAGCTCGAGATTCCGCACTCTGCCATAGTTGTCTACGGAGGTCTGGAATATATTCAATGCGATTCCCTCTCGTCGGAAGGCGATGAAGGACATAAGGTCATGGCTCAAAGGAGTTCGATATTTATTGACGATGAATATATTAAGAGAGCGCAGGGGACGGAACTTGACACGATCTTTGTCTGACACAGAGGATGAGTGCTGGAGGTTGAGTATAGAGCCGACAGATTGCCAAGAACTCGGCGCAGGGCCTTTCACAGTGAGTGATTTGAGGTTGGGCAGGAGCGACTGCTTATCCACACCTTCTACCTCAATACGTTTACTCTCGAACAGTGTCTGGAACAAGTCTCCTACTGTGTCAAGCAGGTTTCCGTTTCCGTATGTCTGGGAAATCGTTAGGGTGAGATCAGTAACTGAGGGAGTCTCTTTCAAGATATGAAGCGCGCGCTTGTCGCATGAGTAGTCGACCGCCAATGAGAGCTTCCGAACCCCGACGCACGAGCTACGGATGGTAGATATGATGCTCTGCACAGGGAGTTGTAACATTTGCGCGTCGTAATCCAGCTCCTCGAGCGCCGGGAGGATGATGGCCCACAGAAACGCATCCACGAGGTACATTGGAAAATTGGCGCGGAACTGCAGCGCACGGAGTGCGTCGTGCTGAAGGTGTCGCGGGATCTCCCCGAAGTGATCTGCGTTGTGCCCGTTCAGAGAAAACCCGAAGTACTCGAGCTTCGGGATGCGGTGCAGGATTTCAAGACAAAGAGAGAGAGGCAGCTCCTCGTCCACGCGCAGGTATGTCAAGTTCTTCCACTTGATGTCGAGGTGTCTGAACGCGAGCTCGCGCAGGGCCACGGCGCGGGGACTGTGCTGCGCATTCAACCGAAGTGTAGGGCACTGGTCTGGTGGAGCCAGATCGCTTCGGAAGATGTAAAGGCTCTGCAAATCGTCAGGCGGAGCGATGTTGGGATTATCGCAAAGCTGAAGGATATAGTTATGCGGCATTTCGAGCGCTAGATGTTGCCACCGCCGCGAGCGTTGTTTGATGCCGTTCAGGAAATACATGGTGTGGCTGGATGCGCGCTTCAAATAATCTTGTTCGTGGAATGTAGAATATAGGTTGATCGTCAAAGGGAGAGTCCCGGATCGGTCAAGCCAGTCCTCCGTCAAAGACACTAGAGTTACGAGGTCCTCCCGGCATATGTTTACTGATATGGACGACCACAGCTTCGGGGTCGACCATGCAATCATGCGCCAGGCGTAGCATACCGCACCTAGGCTGAGCGGCGCAGGGCCCATTGTTCGATACGGCTCTGAGTGACATGCGTCAGCCATAGTTGGTGTGCAAAACGTGAAGACCTGGGCGACCACTTCCACCGGGAGCCGCGAGAGAAGCGTGTCCTGGACCTCATTTATCTCAGTCTTAATTGGGATACGCTGTAACCGTAGACGAGACAGTTCGCGCTCCGCCTCAGTAATGCGTGCGTCTAGCGCCACCAACTTGCTAAAAGGAGAGCCTTCTCTGCCATCGCACATCTTTGTTCTTGGGTACGACACTGAAGACAGATGATCCCGACATAAGGACATCGTCAGTGGCGTTCTGTAGAAGATACATTGAGACGAAATCAGACAATCTTTCAGTACACACGTACCTAGAAGATTATATCTGACTCGAGGAAGCGAGCCGATATGAAGTTCATATGAAGTTCAGGATTAAGGCTGCAGGCAGTTTCACTTTGAACCAAAGACATGCATCTCCGAATATTGTCGCATTTAAGGTTGGCCCGAGCTCCACGACAGGAATCGGGCAGCACTTGCGTTCGTTTCGTGCCCCTCGGCAAACCCACATCCCGCAGACCGCAACCATTCAAAACTCTTACCCGCCAATATCAAACGTGGTAAGCATGTCTTACTGGATTCCAGGAGAGACTCACGACAACCCTTCCGCAGGCCAAGACATCCGGTGGGCTACTCCGACTATCAGCTCACTCAGTCCATGTGCTGGATAAGAAGCACTCCTTCTATTACTATTAGTGAGTACAATCAAGCAGTGAATTAAATGATAAAAGGCGTTGAAGCCGTAAGTGTACAGTGCAATACACTGACAATGGGATGGTCTACATAGTATCAACTGGTGAAGTTCCGGGCATACATGACGAGGGCGTAAGGGTCGTGCGGTCGTGAGGAGTAGGGTGGTGAGTAGACCATGACGTGAGGGCTAACGAGCTCATTGTCCTTTCGCAGCCTTGGCTTCGGCGCGCTTGCTGTAGATCATGTCGGTGAAAGGACTAGAAGAAAGTTAGCATGGAAAACGGCATAGCTTCAGGACATACCCTTCAAATTTGAGCGCAATAAGGTAGACAATGTAAACGTAGACCGTGACAAGCAGTCCCGCAGGCCGCTCCAGCCTGGCAGTCATCAAAAAGGGTCAGCAGAAGCGAAAAACACGTGTCAGCGCCACTCACCAGAGGGCAGTCGCGGCGAAGCACATCGTGCTACCGACGTACATGGGGTCGCGAAGGACATTGAAAGGGAACCTGTACGACTTGAGCCTTCCGCAACAAGCAAACGAAACTCTGGTACACGCACCCTTCGACGCGGTGGTCCATAAGAATCCCAAAGTAATCTCCTAGGAATGTACCGGTGATTCCGAGGGACCAAGTCGAGGTGACGACGAAGAGCTGGCCAAGCGCGAACATGACAGCAGGCACTATCGTTGCATACTGTTCAGGTAAAATAGCTTTCTGCGGTTGCTCCAACAGCGCCCTGTGGTACCTAATGCATCCATATCGTCAAGAGGGGGTTGGTAAAGAGTACTGTATGTCGACGCACAAGTTGTCCCGTAGGATTCCGAAGGAGAAGATGAGTATGGCAAGGAAGTACGTCCCATAGCGCGTATTGCCCCCAAATAGCTTCGTAATTGTCTTGTTCCTGTATTCTATGATGATATCGTCAGTCAACCCGGAGTGTGACCTGCAAAAATAGATACAGGACGAGACATACCGTTGCGGGCGACAATGTTCCATGCGGTCGGGTTGAATGCTATCGATAGGAGAGATAGCTGGAACGAGGGTTTGGTGTAGTCTACCAGCGAGAAAAACTCTCGAACAAGGGCATCTATTGTTTTAGAGTCCATTTTTTTGGTTTGTTGTGTTGACAGCGAATCAAGTTCAATCCAGGAAGTTGATGACGCCTTTTATTTCCCGCTAACTCCATCTAGACGAATCTCCCATCTGCGCAATCAGTGGCAATCGCACACCAGTACGCAGACAGAGCTAGATCCTCATGTTTAAGTACATACAGTACATGGAAGGTGATAGGGATGTGGTAAGAGATAATGTCCACCGAAAGTCCATGTAAGTAACTCGAAAGCGATGAATATAAATATGCAAGCAAAACGACAGAAACATAAGATATGGAGGATAAACGACAGACAAACATAGCAAATGCACTACACTACGATAACAACGCATCAGCCTATAACCTCTTCAGCGCCTTCTTCCTTTTCTCCGCCCCGGAGACAGCGGTCCCTGTGGCCGCCCGTTTGACAGCTTTCGTGCCCAACATGCCCCCTATCGCAGCAGTGGAGGCCATGCCGAGCCCGACCCCCGTACCAGGCTTCCCATTACCCCCGCCCACATTTGCATCCGCTGTGCCAAGCGGAGATGGTGAAGGGTAGCGCTCCTTTTGTCCATCCTTATCCGTTTTGTCAGAAGAAAGCGACGCCTTGAGCGACATCGGAGGCGCGGGCGGTGAGGCTTTGCGCATGAGGATTGGCATCGTATAGGGTGACACGATCGCGGCGGGAGTTATGGAAGAGGTCAACGGTGCAATGGCAGGTGCTACCACCACGGTCGATGCAGCTAGCTTGGAGGTTGAAGCCAGTTTTTGCGGGGTTTCAGTTATGGCATTTATTCCGTTCTTGGGCAGTGTCTCTTTAGTTAGCGGGGCGGTGTCTTTGTCTGTAGTTGACTCCTTGTTTGATTCTTTGTTCGAATCTTTCTCTGAACCCGGGGGCGCTGATTCGGCCTCACTTGCAGACGGCCTGTTGAACTCGACAGGTTTGACGCGGGGAGTGGCATGGACACTTGTTATGAGTTTGGCGCGATCGCAGTAGCTCTGGTAATCTTCCAGCAACAGTTTACCTGCTTCTTCATCTAGCGCCGATTCAGGGTTGGGATAGATGAGCAGACACTTGACGGTAACGAGGATGTGTCCGATGCCATAAGTCGACTTCCAGTCCTTCTTTAACGTGTTCACACATATCTCGCCTGTCGGTCCGACGTTTGGATGAAATATTTTAGTGGCAAACCAACCTGTCCGGTCTGTCAGACACGCAAGACGCGCAGATCTTGACTGGGAGTACGTACATTTCGGCGGTGCTGCTGGGAACTCCTCAGTAAACTTGAATTTCACCCGAAAGTAACCTCCCGCGTATGGTGTCCCCTCTGAAAGAGTCGCATAAAATGGTTAATGAGCCACTGAGCCAGCCGAGTCCGGACACCGGTCAAACGCAAACAAGTCGCATACCTGGTCCAGCAATTATCCCCGTTACATCTAGCATGTCCTCATCGTTCATTTGCATGCGAATACCTTCCGGCGGATTCTTCTCCAGTTCATTAAGTTCGCGCATGACGCGACGCATCACAGCAGGTGGCACAGACTAAAAATTACGATAAGTATTATGCATTTGTTGTGCGCATTGATACGTGAGCTCACCATTTCCGCGATATACAAGATAACAAGAAAGGAGGTCGCAGTTTGGTAGCAGCAGCTGGAATTTCAAGTTCAACCAAGGCAGCACCGCCGCTGCGCGCAAAGTGGAACAGCTGACAAAGACTCCCAGAGCACGCAAAGCCAAACTTGTATGCGGCACGGCACGTGCTCGGCAGCAGCCTTATTTCAATGATGGTTCAACAAATTGAACTCAAACTGCCAACTGGTACATACTTTGTTCGAACTTTGTTGGTACTTAACGTCGCCATCAGGAATGCTATCAGGATGGTGACGTTGGGCATATGCAAATAGTAGGGGGTACCTTTAAATTCTACTTCAACATATTTCTTCCTCCAGAATACCCTATTATGCCTCATTGAAGATTCTTGTTGGTCCCGTTTGGCCCACGGGGTAAGTCTACATTTTTACGTTGTTTGTGCCCCGCAATCTTAGTATATTTTATAGGGAATGGGAAATAAAGCAAACTTCCTTGATTTAGTCGACCGAGTACTCACAACATATCCTGCAATTGAGACTGATACTACTATGGCTTCTGTTTACAATTTATAATGCATGTCACAGGCTGTTTGATACTTGGTGTCCTACCTGCGGAACATGTTCAAAGCAGCTGGTACTTTACAGTTAATCGTTTTGAAGAGTGGGTAACATCATCTCATAAGAGCGGTTCAAGATTACCGATTCAATATGCTGGTCGTGAATTTGCCTATCGCCCCAATCTGGAAATTGTCTAGATATTACCACCATATGTACTAGAGCTCAACAGAATACACGCCCTTTCTTTTTCGACCCTCGACTTCGAGTAGAATTGCTGCTTGGAAACGTTCCCTGTCTGTACCATAGCAGTATTCGACAGGTAGATGCGTTATCTGTTCGATGCCCTTTATGTCAATTTCATGTTCAAGGACACCTTATGCGAATTACTAGTGAGAGGGTAATAGTTCAAGACTCCTCAAGTA
Source organism: Stropharia rugosoannulata (assembly GCA_028532985.1). Taxonomy (NCBI): domain Eukaryota; kingdom Fungi; phylum Basidiomycota; class Agaricomycetes; order Agaricales; family Strophariaceae; genus Stropharia; species Stropharia rugosoannulata. The sequence goes on along the minus strand of JANCIK010000010.1, from coordinate 1,474,586 downwards.
TGTAAACAGTAGTATTTCTTTCGTGCCATTTACCACCCCCATTCTTATTTTTATCACATTCGTCTTCTCAAGATAGCAGGGAAACAGCCGTGCGGCGCGGTCTTCTTGTTTTCCACGCCCGGTGATAAGTATAACGCCAAACGTCAGTTGATTTGATTGTTCGACCGCCAAGCCATGTACATGCTACTTCACCGCTCACAGTGTCCCAGTCCAAGGTATCTCAGACAGCGCAAACTGTGTGATAGGCGGATGCGCAGCAGATTCTGGATCGTCTCCAATTGGTTTCCTCACGCCGCCGCCTGCATATTCCCACCGGGCGTGCACCGGGCGGTATCATGGGTCGCGCCCAAATTCCCTCGATGATGTGTGCGGGCTTTTGATGTGCTTCTCTGGCCTGTTAAGCTTTCTTTTAAAGCGTCTGCGCGGGTTTCGTGAGCCTGTTCTCAGCATAACCACCTCATTTATCTGAAGATGCCTCAACGTCCCCCAACGCCTGTCGGGCTCGATCTTGGACTTGAAGGTGTTCATGTGCTGATTACAGGTACGTGTTATCTCGTAGGATACCATGAGCTGAGATGAAATGAGGGTTTGTACACAGGAGCCAGTGGTGGTATTGGGTATGAGACGGCATTGCTTTTCCATGGTAAGTACAACAGACTATATTGTACTTTGGGATGCTAATGGGAATCTACAGAACAAGGCGCGATCGTAACGGCGCACTATAACACGAATTTCGACACCCTATCGGATTTTGCGGACTCACGGAGTCAGGTCATCCAAGCGGATCTATCGAAAGAAGATCAGGTCGTTACACTGTTCGACAAGGCAACCTATACCTTTGGACCTGTGCAGATCCTCATCATCAACCATGCCATCAGCATCGTCAAGGACGAATACCTCTGGGAGATGTCTCTCGACCGCTGGAAGAAGACGATGGACGCAAATCTGACGTCCACGTTCCTCGTAGCGCGAGAGTACCTGCGCAGGCTCAAGGACGTGTCGTCGAATCTCAAGGAGGAGGCATCCGTGATACTGATAGGGAGCACTGCGGGAAAATACGGTGCGTCTGTTTGCATAATATGCGTCATAGATGGAATTAATTTTGTTACTAGGGGAGGCGGGACATGCTGATTATGCTGCTTCGAAGAGCGGTGAGCGACTGTTGATGATGGACTCAGCGCGCATTCATTCATCTGATCTTCTTTTCTTAGCAATGATGTACGGTCTGACTATGTCTCTCAAAAACGAAATCGTCAAGTTGGCACCCATGGGCAGGGTAAATTGCATTGGACCAGGATGGGTTAAAACTGTCAGTAATTTATTAATCTTGGTCGTTTTCCTGTCTTGTTCATATATGTTTGCTGAATTCTTCTCCCTTCCAGCCCATGGCGACCGAATCCCTAAAAAATCCGCGAACGCTGTACGCTGCTCTAGCAACGTGGGTCTCCATACTGGTTATCTGAGGAACGGACATCCGCTAATTTCATTATAGTACCCCGCTCAAGAAAATCGCCAGGCCTACTGATATCGCGAAGCAGATTTTGGTTCTGTCATCTAATTCTGTCTCGGGCCACGTAACCGGGCAAGTGTTGATGATTGAGGGTGGCATGGAAGGTTCGTCGATATCAACTAAAGGAAAGTTTATGATATCTGACATATATACTGATGTTCATTATTCTCAGGCCGTCTTTTGAATGAACCGGAAGATGTCGGAGTCGAGTTGCCTTCCAGGAGTCTCCATCTGGACTGAGCTGATGAAGACTTTTCGGTTCCTGTTACCAGAACACATTTATCCTGTTTACAAGAATTGTTCTACTGATTACTGAAGACCTCAATGTCAATTATTTAATCATACCAAGTGGTGCAACCATTTCAATTTGCTTGCTCTCTTCTATTCAGTGCCTTTTTGCTTGGGTTACTGTTATAATATGACAAGCCGTTGCAAGTTAAAAACAGCTCTGAATCAAGGCACACTGCTGTGCTTTCTTTGATGTCGACTTTTATACTCTTATGGTGACCGCCGACCAAGGGTAGATGGTCGACTAACTGATGGTGTGCCGCCGTCGCGCCCACGATGAACCCTAATGATACACCAGTAATAACAAACCTTAGATATGTTGCCCGGCGAAGACAAGGGCCTGGTTAGTGACTCAATGAGTTAACTTTATCATAGCATCGAAGAATATATCTATGGCAACTTGTTCCTTGATCCTGTTGGGTAAGATAATACAAGGAACACTACTTAAGACTCGTTTTCGTATTTACTATTTTCATTTCGACGCAATATTCCTACTATCATTCGAAATGGACTTCACAGACCAGTTTGCTCAGACTGTCCTCTCCCATGACCTAAATTCCTCTGTGCTTTTTGTGTACATTATTGGTAAGTTTCGGTTATACTTTTCTCTGGGAGTTGAAGTTTCATTCTAGCTATGACTTAGGCATATATACAATGCTGTTCGTTGGAACAATGTTTGTGCACAGTAAGTCGTCTTCTGTTTTCGGCATGCTGTCCTAAATGACCCCTTAACAGACATGCAGAAAACATCAAGTCGAACTATTATGGCGACCATAACAGCTTTATTTGGATTAACACTCATGCAGCTCGCCATACAGTGGCGGGAACTGCAAGTGACATTCATAGATAACGGAATATCGATATCGTCAATGGTTCTCGCTCTTTCCGGCTCTTCCAACGAGTATTTGATAGAGCAGGGAGTCATGATCTTTTGTTCATTCCGAAGTGGGTATCTCCTCGCGGACTGGATTCTGGTGGGTAATCGTTGTACTCTGCTCAAATATTTGACTCTCATTATCTCCCTTGTAGCTGTGGAGGTGCTATAATATCTACGGCCGGTCTTGGCGTAAGATCCCCTTGCTCTGCTTGCTCTTCACCGCCGAGACAAGTAAGTCTTTCACCGGCGGTTGAGTCAGACTCTAACGTTTCCTCGTATTGATCCAACCACTCAAATAGCTACTTCTGTCCTTTTCATCGTAGTTAACCTGCAGCTAACACTAGAAACAGTCCATGGGGATCCTGGTGTGGGAAACATTCCTATGGTAGTGGGGGGGATCGCAATGGGTCTTGCAGGTTTAACAAGTACTTTGGCATCGCTCACCATTTGCTGTCATATAATATCTTCGACAAAGGAGCAGACGTGGTTAAGAACTAGGTCCAAGCGCATCATGTGGGCCTTAATTGAATCAGCAGCAATATACTCTCTGGCTACTATGTTTTCCTCAGCTACCACAATTGTGTTCAGTTTCAACAATAGCCAGTCACCTGCTTTGTTTGGACTGGCACGATACTCCAGTATTCTGTCAGCAGCTGCCACGGTATGGGTTAATATTTTATCCTTTTGACGATTGCTCAAAAGGCTCTTGCTTAGGGAATAGCTCCAACTTTAACGGTAGCACAAGCTAGTCTTGGAACATTATTGGAGCTGCGCCGAGACACTCTGCATACAAAGTTATCAACACTAGAGTTCAAAGAATCGTCAACGGAAGGGGATGATATTTACTATGACGGCAGGTCCGACAATGTGTAATTAAAGCCGAACAGAAATAACACGAAGGAGCTAGTGTAGGGTAGAATATTGGATTTCTTGTTACGTAAATAATAATATAGTGCGTATTGGCTGGATAGCATGTAATTTGCATTTCACTACTCCTTTTAATATATTATGTACTACAGGTACATTCCAACAATAAATAATGCTCTCACCCCGATAATATTGATAAAGGCTCTACCAAGCTGCACATAGCGTGATGCAGGAGAATGACTCAGGTGACAATCGATAAGGCCTTGGGCACTATACCCAAAGCAGTAAATTGATTACCTCTTTCGGATAAACCCGGAAGACAGCCTGTAAACTTGGTTTTTGAAGATATTCTTCCTTTTCTGTGCCTGTTCGTGCCACAACATTTACACTGTCTTACACCGAGTTTATTGACGGAATTGGAAGAAGACTTCGAGTCTTAGATGTAAGAGTTAGATTCAAGGCGCTTTCCAAACGCTTAAGCCACATGTGGCACAGGCTGGTTGTATTGCAACAGAACAAAGGCTACCTTTACCACTGTGATCTATAGCCACAGAAAGGCCACAATGTACATATCAATATAAAATCAATGTAGGGCCGTCGTCAGTATCAGTACACCCCTTAGAGACTTCCGTCCGGGAAGCAAAACAAACGTTGTGGCACACAAGTTACACGCGGCCATAGGATGACTCCTTTCGCTGAGATACGATTGACCGGACCCGCCTGTACGCTTTATTTCTAGCTATTTTATCGTGTTACTGTATCATTGACTCGTGAATCATCAGCCGAACTGGTACCCCTGCTAATGTTGGCTGACGCAGCCGAGTGGCATGGCAAAGTTCATAGAAGCGTCACTCACGAAAATACACACGCTGTTATTAGCACTACGGAGGATATTCGGACCGCGGCCACACTTCACGCATTCCTAGAAAAGCCACATGCTACTCCGAAGAAGAGCGACGGCAGAGAGACTGCTCCGAGACAGCCACCGCGACGACACGACCCGGAGACCATTTTGCGCGTTTTGCAAGACGTCGTGGGTTCTATGCCGGACACACTTTCTCCTTCCCAGACCCACGGAAAGGCAAATGAAAAAAGACAGAAGATGAAGACGCGCTACCAGATTAAGCCCAGCCAAAGGGTCCTTCGCTCCCAGAGTGCAAAAGGGCCTACAGCAGGCCCAGGCGCTGTTAGGAAGGTTACTGCAACGAAAACAAGGAGAAGAAATGTAAGACGCGGTCGGCGAGCACGCACGTAGGAGATACAGCACAACGGCCTTGATCTAAGTTATCTTTATTCTACCTTCTTCATTATGCATGTCCCACCAATTATCTTCCTAATGCACATACTAAGCCCTAAGCCGGGATACTTGCATATTACACCTAAACCGCTCTTACTCCACGTAGCTGCCATGACTTTGAAATATGTATATGTATCCAATGCTATCTCTGAGAGATTAAAGTGGAGATATATTTGATAGAATGATACACAGTTATGCAGCTAGAAAGCGCTCACCCTGCTGGCACTTATAAACTATATAAGTCACGTCATCAAAACTGTATTGAGCCTCTCAATGCCCGAGTATCATTCTACGCTCACTGCATACGCGCGGCGCATGAAATTCATTCTCATGAAGGGCATGGTGTGAACTCCGAATCACACTCTCCCATGGATCCATGTTGTGGCGGATGCAGTAACGTTATTAACCAGGTTACATACTCCCCGGAAAGCTGTCCACCGGCGCATTCGTTTGCGGACATGAGTCATTGATTCTTCCAAGTTTAGAAAAGGATTGCCCAGCTGCTTTTGACGCTTGTGGGAAAGTAACTCTGCACCTCATTGGTCTGGGCGGGGTTATTTATATTCTGCACTGCTATCTACGACCATTCGGCTGGAGCACAATCAATTTATACTTCATAGCATCAGCGCTGATAGAAGGCTGAATCATGAAGGCCAGTGGTAATCCAGTTCAAACACAAGGAGGTGCTCCATGCTATTGAAGTTCATATTGATTCATCTCATTTTACCAGAGGCGACTTGACTCATGTCCTCTTTGGTCTCTTTCGAGCTTCAGATATCATAACCATCCTCACTCTGACAGATTGTGAGAAGGGAAAGGTACATCAGTTATATTGTCTCTGAATCCGGAGATGTAACGACTAACAAACTGACACTGACAGCTAGCATGGTTCCGCGTCAAGACAGGTTAAGACTCGGTTTCCTGATCAGCGGAAATGATCAGACTTTTGTTGCCTTCACGACTTTGTAAATAGCCCATTGAAGAAACTCCGGAACAGATAGGATTATAAATACAAAGCTGTGCATAGCCGCTAGCGTGTCGTCAGCCTCATACACTTGCCCCTGATAAGAACAGGTTGTCGTGATTGTCTCCGACAGCCTCCACTGGTCTACAAAGGTATATATACTACAGGGTCTAATACCCCAAGGACACCAGCCTCGTACCGGATACTTGCTCACCAAAACAGTAAAACAGCTTGTGACCAATCAGTTATCAGCACTTCAGCAATGTCTTCCTCTCCCACTTCAAATAGCCACGCATACTACCGCCCACCAGTAGGGAGCGCTAGCCGCTCACCCTGTCCAGCGCTAAACGCTCTTGCCAACCATGGCTATATGTGCGTATTACGCTGCTATTCAACTGCGTGTTAAAGTTAGCTGACGCTGTACTCACCGTTAGCCATCGCTCGGGAACCGATTTAAAGTTCGGAGAGGTCGTGCACGCTGTGCGCGCTGTTTACCACCTCTCATTCCCGCTTGCATTCCTCCTCGCTTTTGGCGGCTTCGTAACATGTGGAACCCTCTCATGGAGTCATCCATGGCAATGTAGCCCGACGTCGACGCGCACCTCTGGCCTATCTCCCTCTGAACCGGCCAGGCGGCGAAACCCCGTCGTTTTGGAAACACGTCCAGCGAACGCCCTATTGCAGGGCCTTGCATGGCTCAGTCAATGCATCCTGTCTATCATCCCCGTGCCGACGCTCACGCTTAATCTCGACGCACTATCCGCGCGTGGGGCAGCGCATATTGCGCACGACGCATCACTCGTACATCCGAACGGGGTGCCATCGACGGCTCCCTGCGCCGTTCTGCTCGATAGGTTTATGGCATTTGTGAAGAAGGTACATGATCACGACGTCGCGTTGATCAACAAAGCGGCCGATGCGACGCACAACAACGTACATGCCGTACTCGGTATTGACTGTCATGTCGATACGCCGATGCTGGGCATGGGACTGGGGCTTGAGGAGCTGGCAGCGTACCATGCGCAACGGGTGAAGCTATCCCCGGCCATGAATAGTTTGCACACGGAGATTGCAGGTGCAGAGTGCGCTCTTGTGTGGGAGGTTTTCAGTACGACCGCGCCGGGTGCCAGCGCCGAGGGAGATACTGCGGGACAGAAGGTTCAGCGCATCGTCCCTGCTGCCTGGCTAAAGCAGTGGCTTGGAGAGGAGCGCCTTCCAGATGGGTGGACTACTCCTGCAGGAGAGGTCGAATTGTTTCGCACAAAGAAGTTGGCAGGTCAGATTGAAAGATGTAAAGCAGAGTAGGAAGTTCAAGGTGATTGAAAATAGTACCTGGCCACTCGCCGTATTTATCAAATATTTATCTTGTATTTATCTTGTATTTATTGTGAGACAGTTCTTGTTTGTTTTTTTATACACATAAATAGAGAATAATTTTAATAAATGTATTCACAATGTTGACAAGTGACTAGTGACTGAGTAACTGAATGTACTTGCCGCATAACAATTTGCAGAAGGAACTTGGTAGGAACCGACTTTAGGCGAGCGCTTAAGCGCCGCGGCCAAGACGGGCCGAGCTTTTGATTGAGCGTCTCGTGGTTTGACGATCACGTGTGCCAGCAGTCTGTCGAAAACTTTTTGGAAAATTATACACATTCCCCCACACCACCACTACCTCCTCCCAAAAAACAAAATGCTCTCCGCCGTCCTCCGCACACAGGCTCGCGCCGGCCTCGTCCGCACTGCACGCACTTCTGCACCAGTCGCCACCCGCGCCTTGAGTGCACTTGTCTCGCGGGCTACTGTTGTGCCAGCAACGACGGGAGCTGGGTTCGCCATTCGGGCGTTCTCGAGCTCAAGGATGGTTTCGTTTGACAGGCCCGAGCGTCCTATCAACCCACCGAGCGATACTCTCTTCGTCGGAAACGTGCCCTGGAGCGTGACCAAGGAGGAGATTCACGAAATTTTCTCTGACTTCGGCGAGATCAAGGATGAAATCAGAATGCGTGAGTCTTCTTTTTCAACATGGCTATGGGGCGGTGCCTTTTCGCGCAGTGTTCTGTTGTTTTGCCCCAGCTTTCCCGTTGTCATATAAGAGAAACAGGTCATTGACATGGTTCAAATTCTTAGCTCTGAGCTTTGACGGCCGCTCCCGCGGGTTTGCCCACGTTACATACGTTGACCAGGCATCGGCTGTCGCTGCCATGGAGTCTGCACGTCAGGAGCCTCTGCACCTCAATGGCCGTGACCTCGTCCTGGACTACGCCCAGCATAGGACTAGCAGTGCACCTCCCAACCCGCCTTCCAACAAGGTCTACTTCACCAACTTTGAAGGTGGCGAAACTCCCCTCCGTGACCTCCTCAGTGACTTCGAGTCTGATATCCTCTCTGTCTTCCTTCGTACGTCTCTTTCATCTTCAATCGATTTCAAACTATTTGCTAACCTGTATACGTGTGCAGTCCGTGATGGCAACACCGGTGCTATTCAGAACAACGGCTTCGTCGAGTTCAGCACTACTGCCGTTGCCCAGAGTGCCATTGACCGTTTCAACGGTATGGAGCTCAACACCGGCGCTAAGTTGGTCATGAACTTCGCCCGCCCTAGAAAAGAGCGCACGGAGCGTACGGAGAACAGCAGGTTCGGCGACCGCCGGTCTGGTGGCGGCGACAGGCGTAGCGGAGGCCACTATTCTGGCCGTGGATACGAGTCCCGGGGAGGTGGAAACCGGGGATACTAGATTCTGAACCTACCTTGGTTATTCTAGATGCTTTCTTTATCCTTCCAAGAGGTCCTGGTGGTTGTATTTCCTTCTTTGTTCTACGGTGTCCGAAATTTTGACTTACGACCCATTGCACCGTACCACATCTCCTGCACCCGCCCATAATTCACGTACGCTTACGCTCTGCACCTCTTTACTTGGTTATATATACTCTTTGTATACATATGCATTACATACTTACCCCCTCGCTGCTCATATGATAATTAGTTAGTTTTGCACATTACTGAATGTGGATTATTACGACTGCTTTTGCCCGTCGCTCATGAATTTCAACTAGGATCATAATATGGTCTTACCGCGGTCGGAGGTATGATTAGTTTTTTTCTGTTTTTTATAGGGTTTCCACTGATGCATGCACATAAATCATATTCGGGATCAACCATTACGGTTTTAATGAGGATTTATTGCCGCCCAGCTCGTGTCGGGATTCAGTAGGCATGGACCCACCACTTTCTACAGCCGATAAATCGGCAATGGCAGTCCGGTCCACAAAGCGCAATGGGAGGCTGCGCTCGAATCCCGAGTCCCGCCACGCGGTTGTATTTGAGCTGACGCTCGAGCTCAACCGGCTATTCAGCATGGTCATTAGAGCTGAGGTGTAGAGACCGGTCGAAGCAGCGGTTGGGCATATAAAATACGGCGGTGCGATGTCCATAACTAAAGAGATCACCGCTGCGCAGGCTGTTAAACGTACCCCGTGTTAGGACTTTTAGTATACCACAAAATCTGGTGGAGTGTTTATTCACCGGTGATGCTGCCCGTCTCAATGGACAAACGAATAATCCGGTTAGCGACCTCTGTTGTCTTCTTATGCTGGTAGCCCTCTGTAATGTGGCGCCTCAGCTTGAGTGACTCGGTAAGCGAGATTCTGTCGGTACATCCGATGATATACTCTCACATAGTAGACCATGTAGCAGGCTATGATTACATCGCAAACAGCTGCACTGCCTTGCCATATCTGAAGTTATGGGGGTATGGGGATACGCTAGTTGAATAACTTGGTTGACTTGGTAAATATTGAATGCCACTCACCCCAGTTTCAGCAGTGACCACCACCGACAGGGCCGTCAATTTACTGTAGCTTCCCAAACTCCGAATATCTATCGCCGATATTATTGAAAATACAAAAGATATCGTTGAGATCTGCACCAATCACATTAAGACACAGTATAATAGGAACAAATTTGGCCCTACCACTAGGGTGACAATAGTAGGTCCCCTTTTCCCTGATATCTTATGTATTCGCCAGGCGTAAAATGCTTGAATAGGGAAAGCCACTAGGAATTGTGTTTGGCTACCTTTTCATGAAAGTCAATAAGCGTAACCTCGCCCACCTAGTCCTTCGAGTAAACATCCGGATAGCCAGTCTGTTCCAACCTGATCGGCAACAGCCATATTACCGTACTCCCTTCCGAAGTGCGAGAACTGGTTTTGCGACATGATCACCACTTGGACACATTGCAGAAGGTAGGTGCAGTACACCAAAGCCTTAATAGGCGTTCTATCGTTCGAGAAAGCTTGGTGGTACGTGTCTGAGGTTACAGTACATTTAGAATCCGAGCGGTGCCAACTAGAGAAGAGGAATAAAGCTGGTGACTTACACACTTGGACGGTAACTACCCCGAACAGCGCCCACACAAAATATCCGGAGAGCAACTATAAAAACCTTCAGCCTTTCTACAAGTACGAAGAACGGATTTGCGCCTCGTACTATTGCTCCAGCACTACGTGGTATTGAGTACATATCAGTGACATGATATTCGTCTTAGAAAGATGGAGGGAATTAGTACAGTTTGACAATATTGTCGGGCGCGCTAATGCTGGTATCCGACTCTGACATGGGGTTGACAGGTAGAAAATCTGGCGTAGCATAAATGACTTGCTTTCTACTTTTATATGTCACCAGCGCCACCAACATCTTAGGCTAATAATACTACTACTTAAACCAGCATCACTGCTTCATAGTATCATCTTCTGATGCGAAGGCCCTGGGGTGGCATTTTGTTTGACTCTGCGTTGTAGAACATTTGTATAAGAATTACCCATATGATTTTTGTTCTGGCATTTATTCTTACCTAGGATTTCTGACTACAATAAATTGGTATAAGATAACATTGAGATTTGCTATTCAAACTCACATTACTTATTTGAAAGACATAAGTACATGCCAGGTGCTTTGTTTGTAACGCTCATAGGATCATATTAATAAGATATACATTCATACTGCTCTCAAAATACACACCTCTGAAAGCATCAATCATCTTTATTCCAAATACCGTGATTTCCGTGAGCTTTGTATTCGTATTATCTGTGTCATACCTCTTTTTATGATCTGGAATAACTTCACCTAACTTGAGCGGTGAACCAAAGCCCCATCAGCAATGTTCATTTCCATCATGGGACTCAATGAAACAGATTCTTTACTTTTACCGACTATGGCTGTAGTGGATCTACATCCGTATATTCTTCATACATATTGGCTGACAGATGCCACCCAGCATCTTCTCTTTTCACCACTGTGGCGTGCAGGTAGAAGATATTCTTGATGAGCGGCTCCGATTGAATGGACGGCCATTCCCGTGTGACCTTTAGCATATGTGCAGAAGAGCACAAATATACTCATACTTCACACAGCGGCCGCCGTGATACCTGTACTATACACTGCTTTGATTTGTACAATTACTCTGGTACGGCGCAGCGAGCCAGGGCCCGGGATACGATACACGATGTGGGAGAAGGTCTCAGACAGATTTGAGAAAAATAGCAGTGACATGCTTACGAAGGGTCCGTCGATATGCGACACCTATCCAGACATAGATGGAGTAGAAGTGAGAGCTATAGTGGTACGGGCACCAATTACCAGTCGAACGGTCGTGGGACACCTTCCTAAATTAGACCTGCCATGCATGAATTGGGTTTACGGTGACGTACACGTTATCATCCACCAGCTTTCACCATATCCGCTATCCCATCAACAGGGTATTAGTACTTCAGCTCAGACCTTGTCTTCAATGTCTTCAAGCCACTTTGTACATTTAGGTATGTAGCAGCACGGCTAGCAGAGAATCAATGTTGACTTGAATACTGACGTGGCTCATTTTAACCATTAACACTTGAATCAGGATCCAGGGAACCGTTGAACATGGTGGAGGCTGCAGGTGACACATCTTAAATTCATCAAAAACAACCCAATTAGTTCCTCATATATTCTGCAGGGATCGAATCTTCTCTTGGATATCAACTTCTTGCCGGCTTGGTGAAATTTGTCCATCCTCTAGTTGCAACCGCTACCAGATCGCTTTCGGAACATGTTCAAGACACTACATCTTTTACCTACATGGGTAAACATATACTTACTGTTTCATATACATTTTATTGAATCGGGGTATGATTAGGAGGACCCAACGGCGTCAAGGATCTCTGCCTATCCGCGGAAGGACAGCAGGTCTTGATAGCACTGGACAATTTTGTAGGCCTAATGGCTCGTACTCAACCTAAAGGATTTGAGCCCACAGAAAGAGGTAAGCATCTCGAGAGAGTAAAATATGTAACCCTAACCATGTGAACCTTATAAAACAGCATCCGAGAGAGATTCTACTAAGGAAGATGTTATCCCTACAACAGAAGGTGAGCATCGCTATCTATCAGATATTTGTAGACCTAATACAATGTGTGCGCTTAGACTCAGAGGACGAGGCCATGAGCTCAGATGAATTTCAACTGATGGCCAGGATGATGTTGCTATATGCTCCCCAAAAATCTGAATGTGAGTATTGCAATACTCATTCAGTTCATCCACTCGAGGCTGTCAGTTAATGTGGACTATCTATTTGTCATATCCTGTAGACGACCGGTTCCAATCCGAGATGACAAAGGCAGTGAGAGAGCACGTCTTTAATGAGATGCCAATCCGGATGATACTGCTCAACAAAGACGCGACTCAGCTTCGCTTAGTTGAACGGAATGAGATTGCTGAAATTATCTTCTCGGAGATTATAAAGGAGTATCCAAACGGGTTCTATGGTGCTCGGGCCAGAGACATCAGCAATCCAGGACGACTGATCCAACGGTTTTCTAAATATGCTATACTTTCACATACCTGGATCCGAGGCTCACCTGGAGATATTCTATACAGGGATTGGAGCACGCGCGAGCTTGCTGTAAACTCACTGGGGTATTCAAAAATTGCAAACTTCTGTCAAATTTCCACACGGGAGCATGAAGTCCAGTTCGGATGGATGGACACGGCGTGCATTAACAAAGATAGCAGCAGCGAGCTCGACGAGTCCATCCGCTCAATGTATAAGTGGTATAAGTCTGCCCACATATGCGTTGTCTATCTCTCAGAGACGCGTAGACTCCGAGATATGCATAAGGACACTTGGTTTACTCGAGGATGGACACTACAGGAGCTTCTTGCGCCAATGGGTCGCATCAAATTTTACAATGATCTCTGGAAACTTCTAGTGGAAGACAAATCCGAAGAACTTCCTGGCAGAACATTATCTGGGCTGCCTCAAATTCAGCAGCAAATCAGTCTGGCAACATCCATCGATGTGGACGAGCTGGGATCACCAACTCTCATACCTATATACAGGATCATGCAACTGGCATCTCGTCGTAATGTTACCCGCGAGGAAGACAGAGTTTACTCCCTTATGGGCCTTCTTGAAATATCAATACACACTGCCTACGGTGAAGGTTTGGATAGAGCATTCAGTCGACTGATACGAGAGATCATGGTGGCAAGGCGCTCCTTTGTGGACCTTTTCAACCACAGAAACCCAACCAGCATCATTCCAAAAAATGTTCACGACTATAAAGAGGTTTCTCGTATAGTGAACAAGTTCATACATCCTAAAGAGCCTTTACTGATGTCGCACTTGGGCATTCATTGCACTGTGCTTGCAATCCCGGCCTTCAGGGAGGATCTGTTCAAGGGCAGTGTGCCGCTTTCTTTGATCGCGGACACTGTTACCGTGAATATGCGACTTTGGAAGGAAGAAGAAAAGAAAATCATTCCTGTAGAGGTCAAATACATAGTACTGGACAGCAGCTCGGAGTCTGTCGGTTGGTGCCTGAATATTGAAGTTCCCCATACTCCACTTGCTCTTTTTGGAGGGTGGAAGGAAGACTCTATTCCCCCGGTCTTCTATCTGGCAATCTTGGCATCTGACATAGATCACGACCGAAATGTGTATCGGTTGTTTCCAGGAAGGCAACTATGCATACCATTGTTGACCAGCGCATCGTTGAATTTCGATGCTGCACCAGGAAAGGTAGCCGGTACCACTGGCTGGAAGGTCCAACCCATAAAACCACTGGATCCACGGTCCTCGACCTCCTTTGGCCCAATCATAGTCAATCTTCCGGAATTTAACTTCAACGGTTACACAGGCCTGTCTACGTTAACCAGGAGTGATATGAGAGTATACAACATTGAAATATACTCTGGGACTTTATACTAATTGATCAATTATGTACGTTTCTTTACAAGCATTAACAAGTCCACCAATATATCTAATCCCGTCTGAGAGGCGTTCAGGGTTCTATGTGTGTTGTAGATCCCGCTATAAGACAAAGGAGGACGCAACACACAACACGCAACGCGCACTCAACACTTGCCGAGCTACTTAGCGGAAGTAAGATGATACAACTTTGAAACCAAACTGTTTTGCTTTATCTGCCGTAAGGACGAACACACTGGAGTCCTCCGACACATTGGGTCCACCATAGGGAAGACTGATTTTTCTCGGGCCATAAAAAGTCCAGAAATGATTCATGGTGCCGCCCATTGACGAAGTAAGGGGTTTTATGTCTGTGAATTTTTTAGTGATAGCAGTACCACTGAGATTGAACATGTCAGGTAACATAGGAATGCCAAGACTGTCGCCCATTGAGACTTGGAATAGATCGTGCTCTTGATCAACATACGAAGACAGTATGGCGAGAAAGATGAAAGGAGGGGCTTCTTTATCTGAAAATGACATCCTCCTCGCATTTAAAGTGATATCAAGGTTGGCAATCCAGTCGGCCGAGTGGGTACTATTATCCAGTGCGATATAATCAGGGTATAGTCCTCTTGCTCTGACGTTTCCCCAAGATAGTTGTTCCGTAAGGGATCCGGGGGGAATAGCTTGTTGATAAATATCTTTCTTGAAGAGTGGAATGGCAAGCAGGGTAGCGTGGACTCCCAAATGGGAAAGTACTAGAGGATCTTGCGGGGTGATAAAGTTTTGTATGGTTTTGGAGTGACCGATGTAATCAGAGATATCTCGCGGTAAAAGAGTGTAATAGTTCCCGTGGTTAAAGAGGTCGAGGAACTGGGTTTGGGTTATCATAATCTGCTGGATCATGCGCCTTAAGGCGTTGCGCGAGCCTTCACCATAAGCAATGGATATTCCGATTCCGAGAAGACCCATCAAAGAGTATATTTTGTCTTCACCTCGGGTGACGTTGCGATGCGCAGCCAATTCCATGATTCGGCAGATCGGAACGTATCCGGTAAAAAATTGGGTGAGTTCGTGAGTCTCTTCAGCCACTGAAGCTGTCATAAAGCCGCTTTGGGGCGAGCAAGTGTAGAACTGGACGAGTTCCGTCTGCGTGATAGAAGTCGCCCTAAAAACCTGGTACTGGATTCCAAGTGGCATGGAAGTCAGCCTCCCAGCTAATCGTGGGTCTGCTCTGAACCTAGGATCATCAAGTGGGAGAGTTGTATGCAAAGCACCCGGCGCAAGAGGCCCCCAGCGTCGGTTGTAGAATATGATATGCTGGTTGGCCAAAAGCTCTTGCAGCGTCCATCCTCGAGTGAACCAAGAGTCTGATGGTATGTGTTCAAAGTCCTCTGTATCCGCCAGGTACGCGATACAAACATACGCAGATTTGTACCACTTATACATCGAGCTGATAGATTCATCCAACTCGGTGCTGCTGTCTTTGTTAATGCATGTCGTATCCATCCAGCCAAATAGCACTCCATGCTCGCGGGCTGCCACTTCGCAGAACTTCTCAACCTTGGAGTTTCCGCGAGAGTTTTCGGGGAGCAGACGGGTTGCCCAGTTGTGATATAGGACGTCTCCAGGCGTTTTTCGGATCCAGGTATGTGACAGAATTGCATATCTAGAAAACTGCTTCACAAGGACTTTTGGATCGCGTAGGTGACTACGCGTGAGCCCCTGGCCAGCGGGATATGCACCCTGAATGCGCGATAGAATGACACTGACCATTGAGCCGCGTTCAATCAGATGACAGTTTGCTCCGTTTGAATCGAAGGCTATCAGGCGTATTGGCATTTCGTTGAAAACGTGATAATTGACTGCGTCAAAAATTTGCCCGGGAAGAGCTAGAGGATTGGTGGTCAGGTGAAATTAGATAGAACTTTGCCGGTAAGAAAGGCCCACTGTACGGATAAGCATCTGGCATGTCGTACAAAAGGCGAAATTCAAGTTCATCTGGCATGCTTGAGTCATGGGATGTCATGTCGCTCCCTGGATAGTAGTTGTCAATATTCAATCGCTCATATGTACAAGCTCGGAGCCTACCATGCATCTGTATCTCTCTTTCGTTGGAGTCGGGATCGGGTCTAACTGACTCCATATATTGATCAATGATGTGTCTCAGGAAATATCAATGCAGAGAGCGCACCTTCTTGGTGTGGCTCAGGAACGCGAGATGTTCGGGAGTTAAGCAACAACGTAACAAAAGAACTCAACGTCTTCAAGAGTTCCTGTCCCTCGACAGATCTGCAGAGCTGATCTGTCTCTGTCCCCGTACGATTTACGTCAGCCAGAGAATACATTCCACAAAGTAGAGATGGTGAGCCAGCTCACCTGATATTGGCTGTGGAGTAGCACTGATAATGGGCCCGAGAAACTTGACAAGAGACGCGAGCAGAGCTGTGCCATGGAAGTTGCAATTATCTGCTTTGCCCTTGTAAGATTACTCGCAGTCTTTCCTTATATGCCTGTACTGTCCTTACCTTGCTGTAAGATCTCACTTGAGGACATAGCGCGCACAATTGTTGGTTTAGTTAGAACTTGGTGATCTTGCAGTGACGGTCAAGAGGAAGGTGTGCATGGAAAATATATGCACGAGGATATCGTGCATATACCTGTCATTCTATTATTGGCCGTTTGAATCTCGTAACCAGCTTGCCGTGTAGATCCACCCACGTTTTGTTAATTGGAATGTACATAAGTACATGCCATATGTATGCACAGACGCGGATAATGATAGTGAAGGGAAGACATGATATTTCTGAATTAACATCCTACAAAACGAGGTGAAATTCGGTGGCCACCTGGGGCTTTAAAGACTTGAGCGGTAAGTGATAGTAGGTCAAGGTTTAAACGAAAGCAACACATACACAAAGAGTCAAGACTGCGTAGACGTTGGAGCTCAGGGACGAGAGTGGGCGGGAGCACGGAGCGGATGAGCGGGAGCACACGGCCTCCTGCCTTCCCAGCGACGTTCCCCGGCCTGACCAAGTCGGAAATGTAAGTTGAACCCGGAAAACAAAGTGCTACAGCACCAATCTGAGGGAGGGCCCAGGTGGGGTAGGGGATACTCGTCGACAGGCTGTTTAAGCGCGACGACCAACTCCCGGGAATAAGTAGAGGCCCAATATAAGCACTCCAGTAATTGTCACCAAGTAAGTGGGGCCGGGAGGGGAGGTCAGGGCGCCATACATACGAGCATGAAATACATAAAGACAACAGTAGCCAGTCGATGCAACATCGGGGGCGGTGCACGTGTAGCACGGTGGGACGGGACATACTGCGATGTGACGCGCAGGATGGGGGATGCGAGATGCCGGACCGGGATGCGCGATTCAACTGGGCTCGAGTTTCGACGCCTGGCACACAATAGCACGAGGGAGCTGATACTCACCAGTTGAACTTTGCGCTGTCGCCCTGCTGCTCTTCCCCGCAACCTCCCCGCCCAAATGATGCGCGTGCCTCCCACCTCCCTCCGGGCCTCTTGAGTCTTCCTTCACCCCCTCTCGTCACTTCTGCTTTGACCACTATGTCCTTCTCAATACCACGCCACCGTCTCCATGTGACGCATGAAAACGCGACACCAGCCAAAGGACCAAGAAGGGAGATCAAGCGAGGCCCGTTGGTCGTGATGTGGAGGTGTCAGGAAGGGACGGGCATGCCGCATAGGCATCCGGGGCGGAAAGACGATGCAACTTAAGTCTTGACTTGGCCCCTGTTTCATCAAGGGTGCTCGCTGCGTGTACGTATCATTCGTGTGTGGAGATACTATGAGGAGATGTCAATGCAAGTAGAGCTGTGCCCAGAGCGAGCGGTGAGACAGATCGGCTAGGGGAGAGTGGTAAAAGTCGGAGTCAAGTCCAGATGAGATTGAGAGCAGGAAAACAAATCAATGCGCGCAGGGAAAACCGGAGCATGCTGGACAGAGAGATTCAATAAGTAAGGGAGGCAGCTTACCAGCAGATATTGAACAGGTAGACGTGTTTGCAACGCCGGACAACTTGAACAATTAAGTAGGCAAGGGCTGGATCGTGCTGGCCAGTATGCTACCAGCTGTGGAGAGAGCGAATATGTTGATCATGGCGCAGGCGGAATGCAAGCAGAATTGCTAATAAGCAGCGGTAGGCAGGAGTTAAATGTGTTCCCGTGCCCCATATAACTGTGCTTCACTTACAACGACGTAGGCAACACCCTCGAAGGTTGATGATAGTTATTACGACGCACGGCAGCATTTATACTTTCACGTCGAATACATATCTGTGAAAAAGCATTCGAAGCGCAAAGCATAAAGACTACCAACGGACTTCAGCATGTACGCTTCGGATATTTGCCGGGACATTCTCACGCTACATCGCCTGTGTGGCTTTGAGCTGAATCAGATTGTACAGCGCTAATAGGCCTCTCTGGTATACTTTGACCTCATATATATATATATGTAAATAGGGTACAAAAAGTTGTTTGTAGAATTTCAAGTCAATTTAGTTGCTGTGACCTGCTCGGCGTTAGGTCAATGGCGGCCCGGTTACCTATTAATTTGTAACTCGGCTGTCGGCAGGACGGCGCGTTGGTATGGAGATGGGGATGGAGATGGAGTGCAAGCGTTAGTAAGTATTCGCAGACCTGAACTTCGCAAAACAAATCTAGAGTGGATCAGAAACGCAAAGCAAAACAAGAGTCGGTGCTAGAGCACGCACTCGGGATTAATAGAAGGGAGCGCCAGTTCGCAGACAACTAGGACAGATACAGTGTATATTCTATACGCCTGGGCTAAGCCTGAGTGGTGCGCGCGGATTTTACGAGCATGAGATGAAAGGATCCGCCATGAGATGAAGATGAAGGGATCCTAGGCCGGGAGGAAGGACGCACGTCTGTGAAAGCGCGCGTGGACGATGGAGGCGGAAAGACACGTACAATGGGGACAGACAATAGACACGCACGATGAAGAGAGGCAGAAAGACACGGACGCGGACGGCGACGATGTCAGAGCACAAACGAATTATCCCCATTCGCTTTCGCCCGGTTTACAGTTTACTCCAGGAATTCGAAGCGGCGGGCGCCCAGGGCCATGTAAGTAGTATGAAGTGCAGTTTAGATTCGTGTTATAGTGTCAAGTGAGCTCGTGGTATAGTGAGGCTCGTGGTATAGTGGGCCTCGTGGTATAGTGAGGTTCGTAGTATAATGAGCCTAGGTCAGGTCTGTTTAATAGCCTGTTTAGCTGTTTAGCTGGTTAGACTTATTCAGGGTACCCAAGGAGCGGGGATGTAGGCAAGCGGGCGGGCCTGAGTCCTGAGTCGCCGCGAACTGCGAGTTATCGCTGTGCGAGCAAGGCGGTGCGATGCGGGGGCGGAGGTGGGGGATGCGCGTTTGGGTGCGCAGGGTGTGGGCGGGGGATGTTCGGGTGGGTAGGGGATGCACGTTCGGGTGGTCGCGGCATGAGAATGGGGTCGGCGCGGGTACGGGGACGGTAACGGCGGGGCATGGGACGGGGACGATAACGGCGAGGGCACAGGAACAGCACGAGCATGTACAGTTGCATAGGGAGGAAGGGACAGTAGACCGTAGGTAGGCTTGAGAAACTTGAGCTCCGCAGGGAGCGTCGCAGTGGAGTCCCTGCGTAAGGCCGGGTGGATGCGAGCCTGCACAAGGGCAAACGGATGTAGACATTGCAAGGGCCAGGACGTGCATGCGTGCGTGCGTGTCGGTCAACAAATGTCAACGGGAGACCGGAGACTAGGACTGGGATGCTACAAAGGCATGACATGCACTATGCGAGATAAATCGTTCTGGACCAACATCGCGTCTCTGCAGGGAGGGAGAAAGGGGACAAGCATGTTGACGTTGGGAGTCGATGGCGCCGTGCGAGGAACAGGGGGCGTATAGTATAGGCCGATGAGACGTCAGACAAGGAAACAGGTGCCGTTTGGACCTCGGATGTGGTCATGGGTAGTGTGGCGTGCACGGGCTCGGGCGCGGGTTTGGGATGGGGCAGGGCATAGCGTGCTTCTGGACACGATGAGGCGCGTGGTAGTAACGATATGGACACGCGCGGGTGTAATCGCAGGGCATTGGTCAACGAGCAAGCAGAGCAGGATGTTTTGCGTGAGCTTTCTCGATAGCAGTAGTAGTCGAGCCTCTGGGTATTAGTAAGTGCATGCGTACCTACTATGCTCGTTTCTCCCCCTGTATCCGTCTATCCAAGTTGAACAACACAGGATGCATCATGTATGTAGAGAAAGAAAGAGAGGGGCGCGTATACCGGGCCGGCGCGGAGTGTCCGCGGCTCCTGCTTGCTTCTACAAATACTCCCTGTCTGCCTGGACCGGTCATTTCTCCCTCCCCAGCGTACACTGATCATTCGGAAGGTGTCACGCTGAGACCTTCGCCCGCCGCTCACGCAGTGTGTCGTCCACCTCCACACTCGTCATGAATCACGAACCTCATCTGCTGTTCCCGCTGTAGTACATGTGAATTACATAGCCGAGCATAACACCCACGCCCACGCCCACGCCCACTCAGTACTCAGTCTACAACCAATCCCCCTGCCTACGCCTGCACCACCACCGTGAACAACACCCCGGCCTCCGCCCTCCCCGCAGGCTGAATCACAGCTGCCATTACCCAGCTTGACCGTAGCCATAGCTTGACCGTAGCCATAGCTTAACCACAGCCAGTGCGAGCCCCGCTTGTAGGCTACAGCGTGCCAGTGCCCACTGCCAGCTCGCAACTCGGGAGCTCGGGCATATGAGTACCCAACTGCAACAACCGCGTCATCTTCAAGTTATTCATTAAATAAAACACACAATGAAACCGTCTGATAGACTATCATGTAGTGACTCTACAGCAGTGTATGTATCTGGTAGCTCAGGACACACATCAATCATGCACTGTGCTCAAGCAGAGGCAGAGGCACCACGAGCAAGCTTAAGCCCCAAATCCTCCCTCACACGGCACTTAATCGCCTCCTCCAACTCCTCCCGGGTGTCAAAGAACGGAACGCCCAACCTCTCACAAACAATCTGAACATTCCCACGCCTATAAAACCCCACATCACACCCGACGAGCAGGCGCCCGCTCCGAGCGTACAGCCCCATCTCCAAAAGACTGATCGGGGCCAACGTCGAAGGGGGAAGGAACATGGCGATATAGTCAACGCTGTCAAGGGCGTCGAGCTCCCATTTGACTTGTTCCTTAAAAATCTGGTTGCCCACGTCCTGGGTGAGCGAGCTGTCCCAGTTCGGCCGGCGCGGGTTGTAAGTGACGAGGGGCAGGCCTGCGGTTTGGAACGAGGTGAACATGGCTTGTTGCCATTCCGGGGCTTTGCCTTGGTCGATTGCGCCTGCTAGGAAGACGGATTTGTGTGTGCTAGGGATGATGGCGCTCTGGGTTGGGTAGATCATGGTTGGCCTGCTGTGGTTGAATTCGGTGAAAATCTTGTATTCCTCATAAGCGCCGGGTGCTGCGGGTGCGGGTGCAACCGCCTTGGTCTGTTCATTGTCCTTGATAGCGGTCGAGGACTCCGTGGTGTCAATAGGGGATACGATGGATGACATGATGATGACTATGAGGTGGTTTGTAGTGGAAAGTTTAAAGAACTAGTGCTACGGGTGATGTGTTGGATCAAGAGTACCTCAAACACCTACTTATATACGTTTTTCGAGTCCAGAGGCTCTGCTGTGGCCCCCTCACCCGCATATCCCTTCCGGTAAACATTCTGCCACTTACAGAATTTAAAGCGGGAAGTTCAAATTCAAATTAAATGGCCACGCTTTCCCGGCGGCTCGAACTTCAAGCCTACTATACTAAATCTAAATGGCCCAAAGACTGGTCAGAGCACAGCCGCTCTCTATCTATCTCTATCTATGTAGAGTATGTATGTATGCACGCGGGCCATACAAGCAAAAGGACCGCTGAATATCTTTCACACGGCACGCGTCACGGCATAGAGCGGACTTGGCCTCGGACTCGGACTCGAGCTTGTTTCTACATAGATATATATAAAAGAAAGAAAGAAATAAAAAAGTGCGGACCAAACCATGTGCATGAAGGTCACGGCCATGGCAGGGCGGAAACACCATCATTGACTCTGAATACACGGTATCGCTGTGTGCCTAGGCTGGTCCCTCGGATTTAAATTAGTGGCCACTGCAAATTTCGAGACCCGGGCCTGCAGTGATATGTTCTCATCGCATCGCATTGCACAAGTTGTACCAGATAAACTAGAGTAAACATGGTGATGTGTGCAGATACGTGTGTCTGATGTTTTCCCGGAAATCCAAGGACACACATAGCCTCGATGTCTCGGCCTCAGCTTGGATTGGGGTTACATATATACTCGGGCATAGCGCATAGTACGACGTGTGGCCAACTTGCTACTAGTAAACTATTGTTTATCTGGTCATACTGACTCACGACTCCCACCGATTGTCTCACCGGTTGCGCCGATACATGACGACTAAACCACTGAAAAGGTGCTACATCCGCTATGATAGCTATGTATTCCAAAATGATGCGGGGTCAAGACTCAAGACTCGAGTGTATTTGTGCTACATATGGAGAAACCGCAAGCAGATAAAGAACGCGGATAGACAAGAGAGAACTTATGCATCATCATGATGTCGACGTTTGTGTGTGTGTCCCCGGAATATACATATTTGAAAAAGCGATGTCACTGTCATGTAACGCTTTGATCCTGCGGCCTGAGAGCAAATGGGGACTAGGACTCGGAGAACTGAACTGGTTTACAGACAGAAGAAAACCTCCGGGATCGCCTTGAGCGCTACATAGCTAACAAGTTGCCTACTTGGGCAGCGTAGTAGCATGGGGGCATTGTTACATATGTATTATGCATGTTGAACCATGAAGAGAAGAAGGCGAAAAAAAAAAAAAAGATTCTTAAGAACATATACGTACGTACACAGCCAGGATAAGAGGGCATCCACGCATCCATGCATGCAGGCACCGTTATACACTTACCCTCACAACCAACCTTGAAACCGTGAAACCGTGAAACCAAACCGGTAAGGTGTATCCACGGCCTTGATTACGCCAGTGCAAGGTCGTTGGAGTTATATTGTAATATGTAAACTAGAAGCGTGGGATTTCTATCTTCTAGACGGTTGTGTTAGTTGGAGGTACGCGCGGTGCTCCCGAGACGAGACGGAAACCGGGCAGCCTCCTGCACGGTTTGGAATATACGCCGGGCGGAGCCTCCCTGCAGCGGGGATGCAGGTGCGGGTGCGGGTGCGGATCGGCCCAGGGCGCGATGGGGTGAGACCCTGCAGGTGCGCATGCAGTCACGGGCTGAGTCGTCAATGCGCAGGAATTGTAAAGAAGGAAAAAATAATCACGAGCAGGAGCAGCGGCGCCTCGCGTTCTGTTCTGTGACTCATGAATTGGTGTATTGTATTTGGAGGGGAGGGGACGGGGACGGGGTCGGGGTAGGCGCTTAGTTGATGCGTATTGTGATGTATGTGCAGTCGTGCAGCTTACGGAGTGTGGCGTATGTAAGTGGGCGAGGGCGCCGTCACTGCAAGGCCGGAGCGCGGAGGATGGCGTAACGACGAAACGGGTGGCGAATGAGAGGGGAGAAGATGGGACAGGCCAGGGAGCGCCGCACGCTCAGCGGGTGCGCATTGAGCGCGGATAGAGGAGGTGCATGCAACCGGCGGGAAAGGAGTTGGAGATCGGAACCAGCTGACGGGCCAGAACGGAACAGGGCACGGGCACGGGCGCATGGGGAGCTGCTGTATGGGAAAGGCGGGGGTGGACCGAGATGCGCAGGTTACCATAAGTGCGGAAAGTCGGGGTGTGAATGGTACTACTCACTGCCTGGAGGATCTTTCGCAGCTGTAGTGGCAGAAGTACTAGGTACCTATATGTGCGAGCATTTTGTAACCCGCTGTGCAATGTGATGCGGATGCTGAGAAGGTATGAATAGGCTAGGCAGCCTGACCCCGTATAGACGCATACGACGAATGATAACATACACGTACCACCACCAGAAGAACGACCCTTATTGAGAACCGTCGTATATCATAAGCTTCCCAGTATATGCCACATAATTGTCGTTTCCATGCCATACATTTCGACGTCACGCACAATTGAATTCGGGGTTCGACGAGCCGCAGCAGAAGACGTTAAATACACAGTTGTCGACGCGCAGGTCAAGGACAAAAACGAGAGTCAAGATGGGGTGCGGCAAACCGGCATGTCTCGAAGCCGAGGTGCAAAGTCACACGCCACTCGTTTGCACACGCTGTTCGCAATGATTGGAAGAGACAGGCGAGGGAAAGTGTAATTGTAAAGAAACACAACTTGTGAGAGTACCTTATTCTCCATCTTCGAAGTAAGCCTTTCCAATAATAAGACCAGACAATAACCAAATCCAAACCAAAGCGACACGGACATACCAGTACGCATTAGGCAATGTGCGAGCGGTCAACCGCTCTCAAGTTCACGCAAATGTAGAAGTAGAAAAAGGACAATATTCAGTGTCCCATTGTCTGCCACAAGGTTGCTTCTAATGTCACATAAGAATAGAATAATTATCACAATAAAGCGCTAGTCTACATTACAAATCAAGAGAATCACAATTGTCAGAGCAGATTCAATCTGCCAGTGCATAGTAAATATCTATTCGTAACAGCACAGGATCCACATATAAAAACTATATGCACCACGCAAATTATAACCCATTCACCCACATTCAATCAATCTCAAACGCATTCACTCTTAGCCATCCACATCCCATACATCCAATTATCCAACAAGAATTTCAATTAAACACCACCATGCCTAGGCATGGTTCCGTCCGGAATATCTTACTACAATGATGTTCAATGTCAGGAAACACATTATAATCTACTTGGGTATGTACAAGTAATACCATTAAAACAGCCTTCTGATAAGAATGGAATGGGATTATTGCATTTCCTAATTTGTCTCATTAATACTTATCCAACAGTACCATTAATTGTGCGATTTAGCGAGTTTAAAGGCGATCTCAATCTGGGTGTCCTCCTTCCCCTAGGTGGGACAGATTAATTCATAGGTGCGCTTCTAGCTGTCCTGAGTGCTTCAAACTTTGGGAAAACTTACTAGACTACATTAGGTACCTGCCCCTGCAACAGCTTGATTTATGGAGCAACCAAGCGTCCTGCACCTCAAGTTGTTGTCCAACTTCGGAGTTTTGAGGTATTTCTTTGATTCTGACATAGGTTCGTCTCCAATCTCCTTAATTCTTTCTATGATGAACTCACCTTGACTGTAGCTTTCCAACGAGCCCTCAAACGCTTCATATCGTTGCTTGTAACCCGAAATCACCCATGTGCTCCTCCTCCTCCTCCCTCCCCCAGGTAAAGTACTTCATATCTTGGGTTCCTGTTCGTATTTTTACCTAATTCTTTTTAGAGTCTTTTACTACAGATAGTTATAGACTAATCGTCCAGGTTTCGGCGGCCGATAGGCCCTCAATATCCGACCTCCCTAATGACCATATGGCTACTGCTGCAGAGTTGAATATCATCTCCTTCCTTCAATTTTCAACAAAGGCTTTCGCAACTTGGCATGTTTATTCACCATTTATGTAGGGTTTGAACTCGTCTATTACACAAATTGTGGGACTTCTGGATGTCTGTGAGTAACTATGTCCTCCTCCATCTTCTTATCTTGGACTAATTTTGCTCTAATTCCAGAACAACTTTTTCAATTGCCTTGCGGTTTTTTGGAGCGTCTCCGCGTCAATTCAAGCTTTCTAACGAGCCCTTGAACGTGTTATTCCAAGCAGAATTATCATCTTCATAAGCGCCCTATCACTGTGTTGTATAATATGTATCTACATGAATACTTTATTATCTAGTCTAGTTAGAGTCAATATATAACTAGTTTTGTATAATAAGTTTGAATAGTACTTGTTAAATGGCGTTATATTCAAACACCTTTGAATGATACAAGGCACATCTGGTGGATCCTAGGATGCCTTGAGCTGCCCTGGATTGCCTTGGGAAAGTTGTACCTGGTTGTTTGCAGAGGGACCTTGCCCTGAGTGTACCTAAGGGCCCTGGCTGCTTTGCATGCCCTGGCTGCCTTAGGGTCTCTAAGGCAGTGCCAGGGAGATACAAAGCCCCTGGGGACAAAAGTCATTTTCCTGATGAACATAGGTGTTCATGTATCCTGTTTTGGTTGTTTTATTGGGTTTTATTCCGTTTTGGGGGTTGAGAAATGGCAAAAAACTAAACGGACAACTTCCTGATGGTTGCAGTGAAATAATATTACGCTATACACTACTATTTAGTGTATCTATCCATATCCATCTATTTATCTATGCTATCATCTCACAGTACATCTCCTTTGACTTTCTTGTAGTACAGTACAGGATATAATATACAACCTGAATCCGAATCGTTCACTGCACAAACAAGCCACAATCTCCCTGAGACTCAACTTCGTGTCTGCAGCGCGGTTGACCGTCGCATTGTCCCGGGCCAAAGACTGGTCAGAGCACAGCTATCTATCTATCTATGTACGCCATACAAGCAAAAGCACCGAATACCTTGCACTTGTCACGCGGCATCGAGCACAGTGGACTCAGACTTGCATATAAAAAAGTGCGGACCAAACCATAAAGGTGACCACAGGGCAGAAATGCCATTGACACGGTATCGCATGACTCTGGTCCCTCGGATTTAAATTAGTGGCCTCTGCAAATTTCAAACTAGGATCGATAGCGCCGTGCATGCCTATGCCTCTTGACCATTATCTGGAAAATGCCTTTGTTATTCGAGACCCGCGCGGGCCTGTAGTGATATGTCCTCATCTCATTGCATTGTACCAGAAAAACATGGTGATGACTCTGTGTGCAGATACGCGCGTGTGTCTGACCTTTTCTACAACGAGTGGCCAACTTGCTATAGTATAAACTATTATTTATCTGGTCACACTGACTCCCGACCACCGATTGTCTCACTGGTTGCGCCGATGCATGACGACTAAACCACTGCAACAGGTGCTACATTCGCTATGATAGCTATGTATTCCAAATTGATGCGGGGTCAAGACTCAAGACTCAAGCCTCAAGTGTATTCAATGTGCTACATATGGAGAAACCGCAAGCGGATAAAGAACGCGGAAGGGAGAAATGCATCATGATGTCGACGTTTGTGTGTCCCCGGAATATACATATTTAAAGAAGCGATCTCATGTAACGCTTTGATCCTGCGGCCTGAGAGCAAATGGGGACCAGGACTCGGAGAACTAGTTTACAGACAGAAGAAAACCTGCGGGATCGCCTTGAGCGCTACATAGCTAATAAGTTGCTTACTTAGTCAACATAGCATGGGGATGTTGTTACATATGTATTACGTATGGTAATACATAGACAGACAGAAAAAATGGCCAAGTATGCATGAACCATGAAGAGAAGATGGTGAAAAGAAAAGCTTCTTAAGAACATATACATACACAGCCAGGATAAGGGGGCATGCATACCTATGTGTGCGAGCATTTTATAACCCGATAGGCTGGGCAGCCCGACCCCGTATAGACACATGCTGCAGACGCTGACACGGCGGATATGAGGACTAAGCGACTGGAAAGACAGGGGTGCAGGTCTCCGAAACACAACGCAGGCAAGTGCAGTAACGATCACACGAGGCGAAACCGTCCGCAGACGCAAGGAGGGCGACTTTACTAGTATACAACTTCAGCAACAAACAAGACTTGAAGGGAGCCAAAAGAGGACATGGCCGTGTATCGAAGAGGGGCGACCCATATACCGCATCGGGATAGGAGGTCGTGTATGGGACAGAATGGTCGTGCTTGGGAGACGGAGACGGGGACGGGAACAAGGCAAGTCGACGTAGATTGTACCACGGATTGTGAGACTAGCCAACATAGAAGGTCGAAGTACTATGATGATTACGGGCAAACGACACTGACGAGTCAGCCTAGTGCACAGCCTGGGGAAAGAACAATCGTTGGTCCCGGGAATGGCGTGTGTGGCAGCTGTCCGCAGAGTGCAGCATGAGCGGGAATGTCACTGAATTAGAGAATGGCAACATACACATACCACCACGAGCTATGAACGACCCGAATTGAGAACATCGTATATCATAAGCTTCCCGGTATATGCCACATAGTCGTCGTTTCCATGTCGCACATTTCCACCCGGCGCACAATTGAATTCGGGGCTTGACAAGTCGCAGCAGAAGATGTTAAAGTAGTTGTCGACACGCAGGTCAAGGACAAAAACGTGAGTCAAGACGCAGTGCGGCAAACCGGCATGTCCCGAAGCCGAGGCGCAAAGTCTGTCGCCGTCATCAATTTTTGCTGATGGCTCAAGGCCAAATTGGGAAACAGTGCTTAAGCTTAAAACCACCATCATGGCTAACCTCATTCGCTCCGCCAAGTCCGGCAGCGACTGGACTCTTAATGACCTGGACTCATATCACATCAGCCTCAATCAGGTGGATGCACTTCCTTTCTTTGGAGTACAGGTAGTAGAGAATAAGCCCTCCTAACGCCTTCAGAAAGACTTACAGCCTTTACATCTCACAGGATTTGCCACAACCCTCGGTTGACCCAGAACTACTAACCAACCTTGACGCCGGCGCTATGCAACAGGATTGCCACGCAGAGTTGATTACTTACCTCGATCTCGCTATGATTGCCGAATTGGGTGAACCCGCTGTGGATGATTTTGCCGTCGAACTTTTCAAGGTCATGGGTTATGTTCGTCGAGAACGAGTGGCACGCACGCGAATGGACCTCCGGCTACTTATTTGCGGCGAAGCCAGGCACGCAAACACCGATGTCTGTATCATTGATAGATCTCAGAATGATATCCTTCTCCTCGTCCAAAAGGAAAAAAGGTTGGAGAACATGGAGCCGACCAGCGCACGAGCTCAGCTTGTAGCAGAAGCCGTCGCTGCCTTTAACGAGAATAACGCACAAAGGGAAGCAATAGGACTCCCGCCTCTGGCGGAAAGAGTGAGTCGTTTTGTGCGTTTCTTGAGCCTTTCTAATGGATTGTTTTCCTTTTAGGTCATTCCCGGCATCGTTATGGTTGGCACGTCTCCCACGTTCTTCAAAATTCCCGTCACCGCATCTCTGTCCACTCATATTCGTTACGGCACCTATCCTCCAGAGGAAACCCGCGTGACCTATTGTTATCCGCCCGTTCCTCGCCCTGCCCGCCGGCGTAGTGAAGGTATGAAGCCTTTAGACAACAGGCGTGAAATCCTGAAGTGCTATGAAGTATTTAAAGTAGTTGTAGGCATATGACCTATATTTATGACTGCTAAACGAAGGGTGAAGAATTCACAGGCAATGTATCGGAAATAGGCAAGGACTTTGATAGACGTAGGAGGCGAGGGACAAATAACGGGCAATGGTAAAAGGATCAGCACTTATCCGGAGCAAGTAAGTACTTGCAGCCGACAAGTTTCTACATCACAATCACAGCCCTGTAAATCCACATCACTTCCCCTACAGTCTCTGACATCATCTGAACCACCATACATTGTTGTGACGACGTCGATGTTCCTCGTCAAATCTACGCTGAATCCGGCGTGGCCACTTTTAGGAGGAAGTTCACTAGCGCTCACTTTTATCGCTTGACTGATCCGTCTTTTATTTGGAGGTGAGCGGCACGATTCCCGTGATATCAAAAATGTCGCCTAAAATAGTACCACAGGATGGTCAGACTCTACTCATTGCCAGGCGCTACTGAACGAGGGAAGTTGGCTGGATTCAACGCGCTTGAATTGGCAACCTGAAGGTGCGTAGAAGGTGCTCTCGCTTACGACTATGGATATACTGACCTGTTTCTGTCTCTTCTCCCTCCAACATCAGGATGTATGCTGCACGGTTATACCGAGAAAGAGGCATTCTCTTGCTTCCAAACAAAAAAAACATCGAGTTCATTGGAGATTCTGTTACAAGAAAACTATTCTTTCAACTTGCCTGGCTTCTAAACGCGACATTGCCAGGTCTCCCGAAAGACAATACACAGAAACATTCGGGCCATGCCCTGCAGACGGAATACGGAACCAACCTAACTTTCATATGGGATCCAACCCTCAACACCACCGCCCACACGGATGCTATATCAAATAGGGCGAACTCAAGTGTCTCTGGTGAACCCCCTGTCATGTTAGAACTTGGCTCGCCGCACTGGTCTTTGGTACCTTCGTTATGGGTCAACTTCGGGAGGAATTATACACCATGGTCCACAACTCTAAGTTTTAGGCTGTTTGGCCCTGCCTCGGCAGTCCCTTGCTTCTTTTTGTCCTCGTCCTCGCTTACCTCGTGCATATTGACCTACATGTATTGTAATTATTGTCAAGAAATTGATAGAAATATACAAATATCCATCTATAAGACATACTATGTAACCGGTGCCTCAATTGGTCGAACTTCAGCATAATCAAGGCCCTACTTAAAAGAAGAAATAAATTGGAAATAAACAATGATGGTAGAGTAGAATAAGTAATCAATAAGTATACTCTGTGTTTTAAACATATCTCCTCGTTAAAGACACATTCTCTGACTGATAGCGGGTGCATGTCGGGACGCGAGAATAATTTTCGCACTGGCGTCACTTACAACCAACACCGGAATGATGGTCCACAATATGCCGAGTAAAGCTACTTTTCTGCGTCGGCTCATCCCAGCTTCTCCTCCCGTCCATAGTACTCTTTCGTGTCTGTGCACCCCTCGTACAGACCCATGACACATAATGGGGATCAACCTCTTTGGAAGCATCAGAGAGAGTGGTACATCTTCTTAATCAACTGGCTTACTTGATGCGTAAGGGGTCTTTTCCTTGGGACCAGCTTTCTCATCGTTGGCGGCACGCATGGAGAGGTGGTGAATGCGTATTTTAACGGACGTTCCTGGTCTCGCTGACAGAGTGTCTGGTTCTTGATAGCCTCTTCCAGCTACTCCCGAGTATCAAAAAACGGAATGTTCAACCGCTTGCACACGGTCTGCACATTGGCATATTTCAAATTTGTAGGTTATTAGAAGAAGTTATTGTAACAATATTACTTGGACATACGGTGGTAATTATAATGTGTTTCCTGACATTGAACGTCATAGCGGCGGGAAGCCATTCCAGACGGGACAAGGCCTAGGCATGGTGGTGTAAGATTGAAATTGTTGTTGGATAATTGGGTGTGAGGCTGAGACTCGAGAGTGAATGTACTCAAGAGTTATTTAAGGTGGGTGAATGGGTTATAATGTGCGTGGTGTATGCGGTTTTTTTATACATGAATCCCGTGCTATATTTACGGATAGAAACTTACGGTGCTCTGGCAAATTTCTGGTCTGACAAATAAAATTCCCTTGACTTGTGATATCGACTCAAGGACTTTGTTACAACTTTGTTGCTATAATTATTCCATTCTTACGCGATTCGGCGAATTTAGACGCAGCATTGTGGAGGTTAATGGGACATTGAATTAGGGCGCTTTGTTACTTCGACATCTGGGTGAGTCTTTGAGCGGTCAAGCTTCAAGCTTCAAGCTTCAAACTCTTGCACCGTCACACAATGTTTAAGCCGAGTGGCATGTCCATGTTATTTTGATTTTGGTTTGGCTATTGCCTTAATTCTACATTACAGATGGAGAACAAGGTAATTTCAAGCTTTGTACCTCGTTGCAGGTTAAATCTCCCTTACAATCGTTGCGAATGGTGTATGCGAAAGGCAGTTGTGAAGGGTGTGGGGACAATGTGTGAATTTTCACCTCGACTTCGGAACACGCCGGATAGCCTGTTGACAATGTCTTTGTCCATTGACAGTCCGACCCAAGCTTGACCTGCGCGTCGACAATTCACATGCACATCTTCTATTGCGGCTCGTCGACGCTTGGGGTTGTTGGTATACGTTTACTATTCTCTCATTGTCTAATTTTCAGTGACCTTTGCTCATGCTACACACCACGGACAGCTGTCGACTATGTACAGCCAGGCCCATCGTATCAATTTACACACATGCCCATCCCCTGAGAAAATGTGGCTACATATTTGCTACGTATACTCTTCCTCACTCTATGTAGTAAAACATGACTCTGATGGCAGTTTCTGTCAATTTAGTGAACTTTGTGGAGGAGCGGAGTTGGAGCGGAGCAAGGACGGGGTGGTGATAATTGATCCGGAGTACACGAATGAACGCCGGCTAGTGGAGCATTAATTAATGAATAATGGCAAATAAGGAGTTAGCAGGGACTTAGCATGCCCGTGGCGGGGGTCTGGGGTCATCTCCTTCTTTCATTCCAACCACCATCTTATACCCTTCCCTGACGGCGTCACCATGAGCTCAGTATCACCGCTTCGTGAGTCTTCTTCCTCATTGTTATGAGCCGAATGAGGCCTAGCCGTGCATATATGGTGCATATATGCGTTTAAATGCGTTCATGAGCGGAAGCTTCCGCTGGTTGGCCAAGCCAGGCTGGAGATCGCGTCGGACGGATGACTCGCGATGCTTATTGGTGGATAATGTGGCTGGATGATCAAGGACCCGGTTTACTTTGGACAAAAATGGCCTGCATTATGAAGGGACGAGCTGGCCGGGTTTGCATATGCCGTGGACAAAAAAAGCATGCCGCAGCCTGCACGCACTCGACGTTCTTTTCTGCTCCACCCCACGTTATCGGCATCCTGACGTCTTTGCCTCCTCCTTTATTATCTTTCTGAATGTCGACGAACTCGACTTCGGAGACGGGCGAATCTGGCACCCCAGGTTCGCCGCTGGTACCTCCTACTGGTTCATCCACTAGTTCTCTGACCCTTCGTACGAGCGCCACTGCTGACCGTACTACTCCAGCGACGCCAGCTCCGACACCAACTCCACCGACATCCACTGGTACCAGCACCGACACGAGCTCCAGTACGACCTCTACCTCTACGTCTACCAGCACCGACACGAGCACCTCAACGAGTGATACCAGCACTTCAACCAGTACGAACACTAGTACCAGTTCTTCTTCTACTTCGAACACGTCGACGTCCTCAAGTTCGACTACCACATCATCTTCAAGTTCTTCGTCCTCGACAGCGACCCCAACAACCCTAAGCACATCGTCGACGAGTATTGGGTCATCCACTTCCTTGTGAGTTACTCCATTCTCTATTTTGATCTTTCGATTTTCGCGACACCATCTCTTGCAAACACTATTATTCTGGCATTTCAATGCTGGCGCAGAATTTCTTGGTATAGCTCTGCTCAAGGGAATCCAGCCGAGCCCCAGCTTTGCTTCAGCCCAATGTGTCTTTTACACCTCGCCGATGGAATATGCACGGGAATTAGCTTCCGGCCATTTTATCACCCATGGAACGTCAGTCAATTCTATGAAGATGAGAACTCGCGAAATGGGATCACAATCGAGCAGCCATCGCCCCCTCGCCTTGCGTGGCTGGTATTGTGTCCTAACATTTCATTTTTATCGATCCGATTGTCTGCTGCGGAATACCCTAGTTAACTTTCGTGTGGGAGACTGACTAGGCTCTTTGCTTGGGTCTATTCAAGTAGTGTGCGATGATCTTTATCTGTGATGGTCGGAAACAGGTCTCCCCGAGGATCTTTGCACACGACGTCCACGGACTGTCTCATGCTACTTGTGTCAAGTACACGGCAAAGATTCGGCGATCCTCCGCTAGATCCTTTTTCGAATGTTTTCACCTTTCATTATTTCGTCCTCTCTCAGCTCTGCTCTGTGATCCTAATTACTTTCCTTACAGCTTCACTTCTAATGGCCAAACGATCACAACTGTTGTTTCCGTCACCACTGTACTTCCCCCTGGCACGGCGGTAACGCCCACGATTCCTCAAAGTAATCACACTTCGACCTCAAAGACAAATACAGGCGCGATTGTTGGAGGGGTTGTCGGAGGTACGCCACCGTGACGTTTATGCTGAACGTAATCTTTATGCTGCTTTAGGTGTTGCCGGTGCAATCATACTGGCCGCCTTGGTATGGTTCCTTCTTCGTCGACAACGGAGCCATAAGGATGACTTTGATGGCAACTTCGATCCATCGCGGGTGAACGCCACGCTCCCGCAAATGGATGTCGAGGAAGATGACGGCGTCGGTGGACGCCTTGCAACCGGTGCTGAAGGCGGTGGGATCATTTCGCCATATTCATACACACCCTCCCTGCCGCCTACGCAGATGTCGCACACCTCGAACGTCCCTCTCATGGCTGGTGCTGCACTCGGAGCGGGCGCAGGCGGCTCCACGTACACCGGCAACGGCACGAGCCATTCGTCGTATTATCCGGGGACGGCGTCATCAACGTACTACCCAGGTGGGACAACTGCGTCTTCGGAGGGTGGTATGCCTCAATCCCCCATCATGAGCAGCGAGGGCGGATACTACCCTGCTAGTGCAGCCCCCTATGGCGGTTCGGGCTCGGAGCATTCTTCATCCGGGTACGGTCCCGGTGCTGCTTCACTAGGCGCCGCGGGCGTTGCTGCCGCTGCGGGAGGAGTGGGGAGCATGGCTGCCTACAATAGGCGTAGCGCGAAGGAGATGGAGGCATTCGGCTCGCGTGCGGGCTCACAACCACATGTGACGAACCCGGATGAGCAGCGCCAGGCATATCTGCAGTATGGGCCGGGTCCGTGGGCCGGACAGCAAGCGGGTGAGGGGAGCGGGGCGGGCATGTCCATGCCGGAGCCTCGCCCAGGGATGCCCACTGCCAATTCTGGGGTGGTGGTTCACCAGGACGGTGGGCGGGTACCTGTGGGGAAGGGCCGCGAGGAGGAGGAGGACCCTGCGCATCTACCGGAGATACCGCCCACGTATGACAGTCTGCGACCGGACAATGAGCAGCGACAATGAAGGACCTTATGCACTGATGGCGAGAGTTGAAGAATGTCAAAATCGTGACGACTCGGGAGATGGTCTGGCCAGAGTGCGCGCAGTCGTTCGCCGTTAGGGACCACGGGTATGACGGCGGTCTGAAATTCGTTAGTCTTCTTCCCCTTTGCCTCGTGGGTCCGCCTCAGTTCACTGCTCCCCGCAAAAAGCATTGTACACCGCTGTTTATCTATCTTTTTCTTTCTCTATATTCTAGGAATTTTACCCAAACGTTCCTTCTACTTCACCTTTTACCTTACCCATTCTCATCGTCCCCGTTTATTCTTCCCTGGGTTCGACCATTTCCATTAGTCGTTACCATTACCATTACCAGCATTGAAGTACGCCGTGTATAACATTTTTGGACACTGTCATTTCTGTTTCTTATTTAACGACTGCATACGTCCACACTTTACATACATATCTCGGAACTGAATTTTACCTTCACGTCGCGGGCCGCTCGCCTTTATCTTAATCATTTATACTTACTTAGTTCTTCCTTCGCTAGTTGTGTGACACCCTAGAAGTGCCACAACCTGAGGAATGTCGGTTGGAATATGATTTCTATTTCACCGCTTGAAAGTTCACTAAATGCATACTCCACATGCCACTGGAAGTTAAGCGCCCAATAGATATGATAAATTGCCAGCATAGGAAGTATCACAAATCAGAACATATCTTTTAGTTATTCGTGGACTGTGTGTTTTGAAAGTCTGTTATAATAATGTTACAACGGTACTTGCAACCCACAACCCAATCTCACTATTAGAGTCAGAACCCAACTCTACCTCAAATACACCGCCATTCTGCTTCAGGATCGATCGCTTGATTGAATACATATGAATTACTCATTTACGACAGTAGCAAGAGAATCAGAAAGAAAGGAAATATACTAAAAAAGAACAGGCTCTTCAACTTCGTCCGGGTGACCACTGGTCAGGGCTTGGATGTTTCTTCCGCACTTCAACTTCGGTTCACATCCACTACTTTCAGATTTCACCTTGTTATACTGTGTCTGGGCCTCAGTGTAGAATTGTATGGCTTGATTGAAGTCATATCGCTTTGTGTGAATATAGCCCAGCTTCTCCAGCACCTGTGCTATGTTAAGGAAGGAACCGCGACCGCGTGCCAGGATGAGAGATCTATGGAGAGAGGGCTCAGCTTCGGTGAAAGAGCCTAGAGCCATTAAGTAAGACGACTCGAGGTTTGAGTATGCAGCAATAAACGCGGTGCCGAGCTCTCGCTCCTCTGCGATTCGTAAGGCCTCGCGACACAGCTCCAGCGCAAGCTCGTAATTCTTGCTCGAGGCTTCCGTCCTTGCAAGACGTTTAAGACTTGTGGCGGTACTTGATGGACAATCCAACCTCTTGAAGATGTTGAGCGCCTCTGTTAACAGACATCGAGCATCCTCATGTCTGTTCATGTGCGAAAGATAGTATCCATGAGTCAGGATGCCACGAGCAACGCTATATTCATTGGTTTTGTCGTGAGATAGTTCGGCCTGTGCCTGTGCAGCAAGTAGCTCTAGTTCCAAATCTGATGGTGGGCCCATAAACATCCACGCGGTCACCATGGCATAGGTGCATTCCCCTGCTCGCGCAAAGTCTTGTAGATGTACGAAGTGCCGATGGGCTTCCTCATAGTGATGATAGCCCTCATCGTACTGGGCGGCTGCATAGTACATATCTGCTAGGACTTCGTGGGCCTCAGCTATGCAGCGACGGTTCTTGGTAGATTTTGCAGCATCTAATGCTACCCGGCCAATCGTAACACTTGGCCTTATGTTGTATAAATAAACACAAAATGCCACAAGAGCTTCGGCGCGCAAATCTTCCTCGTCATGTTCAAAGTCGTCCTGCAATAATAGGACCTCTATGTTGTTATGTTCGTCGGATAGAGCTGCCATGCTGTCTTTGAAATATGGCTCGTCACGGGTGTAGAATTTGTGTTTGACCACAAACTGTTGACAGGCACGTCGTACATGTTTTTGCACGTCGGTTGATAGGAAGCCGTGTTGATTCATGAACGCTTGAATAGTTGGGATAACATGGATGCGGCTAGACTCTCCATTATCGTCACATTCAATAAGCGCCTTGCTACGCAGAACGCTGAGAGCACTAGATAAAGGCCGTATTGCAGTAGCCCACAGTGAGTTTAGATTCTTCGTAGTCGTTCCGAGTGGCAGCATCGACAGAATGGTGAGAAGCCTGAGTGCCAATTGATCACCGTTATCATTCGCGCGAACTAGATCTATGGACCGTTGTATGCGGGCGTCCAGGCCAGTTAGCATTCCCGTTCCACTCGAGTTCCAGTCCTCCAGCAGAGCTTCCGTTGGCAAGTGGGATCCCTGTCCAGTGCGAGCCATGAGATTAATGGCCAACGGTACATACCCAACTGCGCTTGTAAGTTTGTCTACACCTGTCAGATCTGAGGATGGACATTCCGCTAAGAAAGCCTTCTGGGCAGCGAGCGCGTCTAGCGGGCGGAGATGGTGATGTTTCCAGTCAATGTGATGATTGGGCGGGAATGCAGAAGTCATCGTGACTAGGAGTGCTACATGCGGTATGTCTGCAATCCTGGTAAGAATGTCACTGATTTCATCACCTTCTTCACCGGACTCCCATGGGGTTTCAAAGTTGTCCAAAAGGATGAGTCGCCTATCTTCTGTTGCGTTTAGTTCGTTGACGAGAATATCGAGGCTGTCAAAAGTTTCGGCTGTAATGGAAAGCTGGGTATATAAAAGTCTGCGTAGCGCATCCGCCGTTGTTGCCTTTATACACGGCACCCAGAAGCGATAGTCTCCGAAAATATTACAAATTAAAGGATCGTGGACTAAGGCGAGAGCTAATCGTGTTTTCCCCATGCCCGCGGATGCAGTGATGCACACTCGGCGCGCACTCTCGGTCGAGAGAAGGTGAACAAGCTCGGAGACATTATCATCGCGCCCGAAAAAGACCTTGGATAGAAGTGGCATATCTTGTCTACCAATCGCGTATGGAGATGTGTGTGGACGCTTGACAGCTTCAACAATCTCACTGAGCTTTGCGTCCATATTCTCAATTTTCTTGTGCATGTCAATGGTATTGTGAAGAATATTGTCGAGTATCCCTTCCACCTGGAGCCTATGAGACATCTTGAGATAAAGTGCAATTAGTAAATGGTTTCATATACAGGTGAAGACTAAATGCATACGTCAAACGATTCGATTGCTGCACCTAGATCTCGAACACATTTATTCACTCTATCCTTATTTAACTGCGGAAAAAGGACTAAAAGCCATCTCCACTGCTGCCTTATAGCGTTTAATGCGTTGTCAATGTCGGTAAGAATACTATGGTCAAGGATAAGAACTGTGGTCATGATTTGAGGTAATTCAAATCTGGCTCACGCTTGAAGGTTTTTGATCCTAAATTGCAGATCTTCATTGATCTTGCGATCCGATGGAACTTTGTTCGTGATCAAGATACTGAGGGAAACAACGCGTTTTCGGAGCTCTTCGATATCCTCTTCGATGGCGGTCGCATTCTACCGTATTAATTCAGTTTTGGGACATTACGACAGGTGAATGCTCTTACTTCGCACGCTTCGACAATACGTATAGCCAGTTCTAAGAACTGGGACAGGCCTGGTGCCGGGACCAAGCCCGCTAAGTTCTTCAGTGTAATTGATGTAGCCTTGGTTGCCTCGAGCATATACATGGTGCCCATCGGCGAGGCTGGAGCAACATCCTAATATGCACGGTTAATAAACTGGAATGTGAAAAGAATCGGATATGTTGGTACGTACTACCTTACTAGAGACGGACCGAGTCCTAGGCTTGCGCTTTGGTATGAATTTCCAACCAGGCATTTTAATGAGAGATCGGCAATGTCTGGATAATGCTCAGCAGATGGTAGTAAACTGTGCTGAAGCAGTGCGTGACAGTCAGGGGATCTAATTTCATAGCTAATGGAGTCCTTGAACTCTTCTCACCGTCCGCGACATATGAATCACCGAGCGGGAAGTTCCTACGTCAAGTCATTAGTCACACCTTGCATCCTCCGCCATGCTAAATGGGATTGACACTTCTTCCCAGAGTATTGAGCTGAAAACATACGCCCTTTTAGCTGTCCTCATCAAGTCACGAGAAGGCATCCGCACCCCAGAAGATGATTGCAGAAGTTTCTCAAGCACTGACCCATTCGTTCGCGTCTTTTTGTCCACTCGTAAACATTCTTGCTCAGCGGAAAATTGTTTTATCATTTTTAGGCATAAAGCTACAACCACTATTCCTTAATCTGCGCATTCGGATTAGTTCTTATTGACGCAAGAGGAATGGTGTGCATTTCTTGTCAATCGGGAGCCTTTCAATCTTCTTTAGAGTCCGGACTTATGATGTTTTGAAAGGCAGCATGGTATGCCCATACTCTGGGTGTATAGTACATAGTACGTTGCTTACTTGAAAAACGAGGAATTGGGAATTGGTGAAGAAGGCTTGAAGGTTGAAACGTTGAAGGTTGCAAGTTGGTCGAAGTTGGCAAGAAATTGGCGTTGAGTTGGGGTGTGGGTTATATACTTCGGAGCTCGAAATATTCAATATCAGCGGCTGACGTCCATCGGAGGCAGTAACGCCCCTCCCAACTCCGTCGTTTTGCCGTCGTTACCATGCTGACTACCAACAAACTCATCAGATATTGCTCAAAAACAAGAAATTTCTCTGCAGTACGTTTGACTACAAACAAGAGATTTTCATCAGGCTGACCATAGCGTTAAGTCCGTCAGTGATGAACAATGAGCAGACAACGTATTTCTGATTGGCAATGATGGTGAGGACGGTGATGCACTAATGCCGACCGCGCCCACGCCGAACAAGCCAGGATAGGGGACAGCTGCTGCGCACTTGCTATGATCACGATAACAGTGCAGACTTCTCAGAGCAACAATGTTCTGGATTTAACCCCGTCGCGTCGCGGAAGCGATTTGTTTTCACCGTCGTAACTAGCACCGGGAGCGGCATACGGGGGACCGCGACAAAGCAAGACAACGCCTAGAGGTTAGAAAAGCAAGCGGACCTGACCCTGCCAGACCCCGATTGGGCCATCAAGCGCACGGGAGGAAGATACGGAAGAAACGCGGAGGTCGCGTGCTGTCGCGTGGCTACTACCAAGAACTTTGCTTTCTCCTTCCTCACCACCACCTGCCACCAAGTCTGTGGCACACTTCCCCCACGCTCCCTTCACACTCCCGGCGCGCAGTCTATTACTGTCTGCTACCTGCTGGCACATCTACGTTCCTTCTACTAGTACGACCACAGCGTTGACCGCATCTCCAAGCGCCCCCTCTCATCGCATCACCCCGACATCAGCCCGTCTCCCGGAAAATGCAGCTCGACTTCCCTATCCTGCGAATGTGCCTCTACGGCGTACTGGTGCGCTCCCTTCAAACATGTATGAAATCTGCACTACGATGCTGACCAAGCCATCCTGCGCACGCAGACGTTTTGGAGCTTCGTGCTCTTCTGCTTGGCCATCGCCAGGCTGAGCTACACAACCCATCTACCA
This sequence comes from Stropharia rugosoannulata, assembly GCA_028532985.1. Lineage (NCBI taxonomy): Eukaryota > Fungi > Basidiomycota > Agaricomycetes > Agaricales > Strophariaceae > Stropharia > Stropharia rugosoannulata. The sequence continues at coordinate 1,434,110 of JANCIK010000010.1, read as the reverse complement.
TCTGGCGATCCTTTGAACAACGGCAGGAGCTTCTATGGTGCGTTTCTTGCCTAATTGACTTCTCTCAATTTCTGTAACCCAACGCCACACTCACCGATATAGACCCGATCGTCGTCGAGATACTCGTTACTACGCTTTTTACAATGCCTTGGGCAGTATACATGTGCGTATTATTATCTCAAAGGCTTGCCTCAACTGACGGAGGCAATGTGTGCGTTTACTATCATTGTAGCCTCCTCACGATACATAAGCGTTGGGAAAATCCAGCATACTCGACTTTCCTCGCAGAGATCGTCGGACTGAGTCTACTCTGGATCTTCTGGATAGCAGGCGCTGGTGGGAGCACGGTAAGCCGATTTTGAATTCTCATATTACCGCTCCTTTCCCCGCAACGCTGTCATGGCACTATACTTATTTATGCTCCAAAAATAGGGTCCCTGGGGAAATCTCAGCTTCTGCCAGCAATTTAATGCTTGTCGTGTGCTCTCCGCACTCGTAGCATTTGCATGGCTTGGGTGGATCACCATAACGCTGCTACTCGCATTCAGCCTGTTGTTCAGTATCGCAAATAAGGCTTTGCATGAACCACTCCATGGAAGATGGAACCCTCACGAAAGCCGTTACATCGATCCGGTCGTTCGGGCATAGAGCGTGGAAGTCAGTTAGAGCGAGTTTATGGGACCGTAAGTTCCCCGCGTTTGGTATTTTCTGCTCGGTATAAGTCTAACAATATAATATTTGAAGCCAGTTCCTACTAGCCCCCGACCTGTATTCGTATCGAGGCACCCCGACAAGTAAACCAGTATACCCGTACCGGTGTTCCTCCCCTCGTGCCGCATCTCGGACTCGGGCTGGGCGGTCCTGCGTATATATGTAGTTCTATTCATCTCCCACTTGCATGGATTTCCCTTGAGCAGTGTTTGTACATTTCCATGACATACATTTACGGTTACCCGGTCCAGTCGAGACACTTCCTCGTTGTGTATGTATTTATGTATCTGCACTTTATTTAATTCGTCCGCTCATTTCTTAAGGTTTGGTGGCTACTTGGCATCTGTGGACCTTAACCTTAACGGTGGCCCTTTAATCATAACTTGGTTTTCTATTGGGAAGTGTAATAAGCATGAAGCAAAGTACTTAATATGGGGACATGAATAACATACCGTCGCGTCAATCTCATGCGGCAACGATCCAAACTCTAAATCAGAAAGGTGAATAGTATCTGCCGCTCTGTCGTGCGTGGTACGCAGAGAGGCGCGGCTGTTCAGTGACGCAAGCAGACTATTCGCATAGACTAGTATGAGCCGTACAACATGATAATTTGAGCTCAAAAATCTATATTGCTGGTAGATGAACTCAGCTACTGACGCTTTCCGACAAAGAAGTCGACTGCGAGGTACCACAAAGTGTTTGGCATCGTGCAAGCCTGGCGGAATTAGACCGAAATAATCAATGTCAAACTTGCGCATTTCCAGTGACTCTTCCACACACCAAAATTAATTCCACGATCGCGAATATCCTGCCAGCATATTTCGAAGAAAGAAATTTGAATGCAGGATTCCATCGGCCATAAGCAAACACGTACGAAGTCAATATGCAACGGTTTATTGCATACACTATCAGTGTCGAGATAATCGTGTCCGTTCTCAAGATGGAGAGTTAGGTAGAAGCACCGAAGTCGATGCTGAAGGGGGCTTGGAAATCTACTCACCTTTTGAATCCCGATCGACTGCCATGTAGTACATAGCACAGAACGGCAGTAATCATCACGTCAGATAGAACGGTAGATATACCAAAGGGTATGACGGCGACAAACTGCGTGAGTCGGAGGTCATTGAGTTGAACGTTGTCTGGAGTGACTCATACGAACTCTGAATTTAGTCAGGCTAGCGAGCTTCCGTCCTCTGGTGAACCTATACCGAGAATATGTTTAGTGTCAGTTTGTTTGACTATCAGTGATCACTGTTCTCACTCGAGAACAACCGTCTCTGGTTCGAAGAGGGAGGTTGTATTAGTAATTGGCGTCATATGGCAAAGGACATACCCACTCCAAAAGCAACGTGGGCGAAAATGCAAAGGCCCTATATAGACAGCATCATATGTAACTTCAAGCTTCATCGGTTGTAGAAAATTTAGTGCGTACTATGACTGATGTAACGATTCGCCTATATTTTAGTGGACAGACTTTCGAGTGGTTATTTACGAATTACTGAAATATTTCAGTCGACATACGTATGTATATTCTCGCCAAGAAAAACCTTGAATGCTGGTCAGCTGCTTGCAAATGATACGGTCTGCAAGTAATTATGACCGACAATTGAACAAGAATTGCAACAACGTGGTTAAATGCGACGGAAAGCTGAATTTAGATCATATGAAATCTGAGAAGGGGCCCGGAGTGGATCATGACGGCAGCATACATATAGCGTCCTGAGTTAAACGAGCACATAGTAAGGTCAGTAATCAGTTTCATCGAGTACAGCATCACTTAGCCCACCAATGGCCCATTTCAAGGGAGGCGATGTCGAAGTAGCTTAAAACCTAACAAAAATTAGTTTGAAGATGAGTAGGTGAGCTAATGACAATGGGCGTACCAGATAGAAGTAGACACTGTACGCCACTATTCCCAATCAATTATACTGAGAAACAAAAAAAATGCTCTGTGAGGCTTTACTGACTCAAGGCAGTGTGCGCGGTATCCAATATCCTGGTTTTATTCAATTGTGACAACCTCCTACAACTCGAGAGGCGACTTGCCACATAAATCCGACCTGTTTGGCGAGCCATGATCGTATCGTAGATTGTATTCTTCGTACATTTAAGCAAAACTGACCAGAGCCTTTGTGTTCCTCGTATCGTCAGGATAGTTCACGTAGAATAGGTACGTCTATCAGTCCCACCCTCAGCCTGAGATAATTAGGTGTCACTGTAGTAAGCCTCACCTGCAAAGATGTAAGACCGTACAAACTGGTGCCGCCTAAAAGCTTGAGTAAGAATTTCAAAAACATATCTTGCGACCCACGTCGCTCCAATAAGCGCCCCAATAAGCATCGCTCCTTCGCATGTCATTAGCTGTTTGTCACGCAGAAAAAAAACAACTCCGCTTGCTCACCAAAGGTATTGGTGAGGTCAACGTGCGGCATGAGTGAATCTACGGACATGGTGGGGAGTGGAATATACAAGTGGCAAGGTTGGTTGAGCTATGCGCTTGGCTATATGTACGGGGCCGACTCCTAATTAGAACACATATTGCGTAAGGCTAATGTCCTCCCTTCGCGGTGCACATGTACATAATGGCTGCATGACTGCGGGCAAGTTGTGCGCCCGGGACGGCCATCAGGTTGATGAGCCAGGTGTGCTGTACTTGGCCTGCCAATCAGCCTCCCGTATTGCAGGGAGTCACATCAACCTTTTCCGTGCTGAGCGCCCTAAATACTTTTTCAGCGCGAAGCTCCCTTTGCTGCCAGATGTGTTCTGTTCCTTGAAGCATACATATACATGCTCCGTCCCTTCAAAAGCAGACTTAGGCAAAAATTCAACCAGACTCCCTACCAAGTGTGCGCGCTGCGCCCATATCTCAAGATGCTTGATGGGCGGTATACCTGTCGTCGAGGGACGAGTTGACTTTGAGTGACAGCTGCGAGTTCCAGATTGGCTCCTATGTAGAAGAAGTAGTCGGATGGACCCTTCTGTTCTAACCTTGAAACGACTCTCCGCGCGAGATGCAAGCGCTTCAACGCACTGATGCTGAATCATGGTGAGATTTGATAACTAAGTCTTGTCAATGAAGCTTGATGCATGATGGATGATGCATTCAACGTGCAGAGTGACTGAGAGTCGTTCAAGTCGTGCCGAAGCCGTATAGAGTTTCTCTCTCGCTTTTGGAATTTATAGCATCATTCATCTTGTAACTTTCTGTTTGGTGTACTTAGAGAGTCAGCGCAGCTCTACATGTAGACGGGCCATTGTGGCAAATTGGACACCCAGTGACAGGAGGTGAGGCTAATACGGTAATTTGAAGCCGTCTCGGCTTCTCTCGGCACTGGTCGCCGTTTGATTTCCAAACTGCTTTTGAAATTTGGTGTCAGGACCAAATAGCATGCCGAAATCGCCGAAAGGCCGACCGTTTGCAGCGTTTGCCGTTCAACGTTCATCCTCCCCTCCGACCTTCCGAATTCACCTTGCTTAGCGCTCATATGTACTGGCTGGTCGGCCGTGTCTTTCCCCGCAGATGGTCAGTCACTGAGTAATGCGAACATCTCAGTGACTCTTGCTCCTTTCCGCAATATGTATGTACTTGATGAAATTCCGGCTATCAGTACAGTGACCTCCTAGATACTTGATTCTAACTGCGTCGTCGAGGTTATGACATCGTTTGAGTTTGGTGTAAATAAAGACATTGGAGCTTGAGATTATGTTTAACTGAATTGAATTGCCACTCTTATCAATGATCGAGTCTTTTTGACGATGTCCGAACTGAATATGTAGACAGAATTAGGTCGTTACGCGGTGTACCGTGCCTACGTCAAGTATGCGTGTGTAGGCGTTCTCAGGAATCACAAGCATCACTTTTCAGGGGAACGAATTTCCCCACTGGGGGCGCAAGTCTTGTTCTATAGGGGGGAAAGTTGGCTTTCGATTGTGTCTTCCCGCAGAGTACTTCGCCTTCCCTGACCTTTGCTCCCTATACCAGTTTTGGCGCTCTTATGGCGTTGTGGAGCCGCCACAGGGACTGATGAACGGGCTATAATTAAACACACCCTCGTTTTGAATTTACGTAAAGGCTGCATTGCGGCAATCTAGGCTTTCAGGCGACCATTTGTTATCCATGTGAGTCCACGAGAGGTCATGAATAGCAGTTGATAGGAGAGCAAACTTCGTTCTTACTATAATTGGACGTTATCAACTGCGAAAACATCCTCAGTGAGTGGACTTTTACGGAATCAGACGTACATATTTACTCGGTAGACCGACCAAGTTGAAGAATCAACGCCAGTCGCGACGTCGCCGTCATCGCAGAAATGGGGTTTGCTTTAGATTCTTGATGGGGCGAAGGCGGGATCAATTCCTGACCAATGCCGTTTTTGATTTTCTTGGCGTGGTATGGAGCATACGTCGACATTTGAAAAGAACGTGTTTAAACTTTAGACCCCATAACCACCCCCATAGCCTCTTTCAACCGAACATTCAACTGTCGCGTCTGCCTGCCACCGCATCCAACGCATTCCACTGCACATTTCACGATGCCCGGTATTTGGTCTCGCCATCCTCGCTACGTTGCCCTCGTGGCCGTCGCTCTCGTCACCACCGTCTACCTCCTAGTCCCCTATGCGCCACCGCCATCGGCGCATCTCACCACTGTCGATGTAGGCCTACCAAGTCGGATGCGGCGAGGGGAGGAGATATACGATCGTCTGCTCAAGAACAGGGCAGGGCTAATCAAACGCTTTGGCCCGACTCCGAAGGATATCGAAATGTACGTGTCATCTTTCGTCGCTGCTGCATGCGTATGTACGAGATGCTGGCTATTCTCCAGAGCATGGCGCAGTCGGGTTGGCATACGCAGCAACGGAGGATGATCTTTGTGAATCATCGTATGACATAGGCTAACTTTTTTTTTCAGGTTCCCGCCCGATGTTGCACCCTGGCCGCCTTACACAGTCTGTGAGTTGAGTTGATACTTTTCCAACTGGTGTCACGCTACTTTCTATGACGCCAGCTTTATATTTAGTGTTTTAAAACTGCTGATCATGTTAACATTGACAGGGGATTTCTTCCCGGCGGCATTCAATTGCCCTCACGAAATTGAGCGTCTAGGCGCTATGGGCGATGGAGGCAAGTGGGTCTGTGGGCTGTCTCGGGTAGCAGAGAAGAGAGACTGTGTTGTTTACTCATTCGGTATGTGTTGTTATCCCCCTAGTGCAGAATATGTATGGCGTCTGCCTGCGGTCTCTTCCGCTGTGCATCACGTCAGCTATTTTTGCCTGGGCCATTCCCTGACGAAGTAATGCTGATCATGTTATTAGGCATCAACCTCGAGTCGTCATTCGAAGCGGAGATTCTCAACGGAACAGAACACTGCCAGATCTATGGTTTCGATTTCAGCGTGCCCTCTTTCGGCCCTGAGATTCCCCACAGCGAGCTGGGCCGCACACATTTCAAGGCTGTCGGCCTTGCAGGCGAGGACAAGGCCGGCCCTGCCGATGACCCGAAGATGTACACTTTGGAAAGTCTCATGAAGATGAACGGTGCGTCTTGAAATATATTTGAAGTTCATCTTCGAGTGTATAGTCTGACATTGCGGTGGACACAAGGTCACAAGCACATCGACATTCTGAAGATTGATATTGAGGGCTGGGAATTTGACACATTGACTACTTTAATCCGACCTTACATCGAGTCCGGGCGACCTCTGCCATTTGGCCAGCTCCAGCTTGAAATCCATATCTGGCACAAGAGCTTCGCTGAGTTCCTCAAGTGGTGGGAGATGCTCGAGGCCGCCGGACTAAGGCCTTTCTGGACAGAGGTGCGTTGTATCTTCCTTTTGTGACTATGATTTGAGTAATTGACCGACTTTGTAACAGCCTAACCTCGTTTACCAGAATTACAACAGCAAGCCTGAGCTCGCTGAGGTATATACTAATCTTATTATATGCTTCTGGTTGCCCATATTGAACCTTCCTTCTATAGTACTCGTTCCTCAACATTCGGGGCAACAACATCTTCATCAAAGACCCTATCACGCCGGTTGAAGTGCGCCACCCCCATGAGAGGCCCGCCGACGCGTAACTCGCCGCCCAATTGCGAACACCACTGTTGCCTGACGCGACTGCTGCGCCGCGTAACACACTACGACCTAGTGCCGTTGACTAGTAAACTGACAGATGCTCCAGCTGCTCCACCCCTATCACACGCGTGGATATTCATCCACGTACATGCCATACACCATACGCACATAATATCCTACCCACTCGCTCTCTCGCGCACGCATTATCGCCACACATAAAAGGGAATACCCCGGGGCCTGAAGTACTTATTACTTACTATAATTACTGACAATCTCCTGCTGTATATTTATAGTTATCTCTACCGCTCGTTTAGTGCTTTTGTTCGTGGACACTGGTCAATTTCATTCGTTGGACTTCATGGAATACGGAATTTATTATGTCTCTCCTTGTGAGAGTCGTATAAAATGGTACATCAGTTCAGTGGTATCATATTTTACTTTGGGCATCCTTGGGATGGCTCCGCGTTGATTTCTACACTCGCACAGCCCGTGGAGCACCGCGCTTAGACCAACTCTTGGCCAACGTCATGTACCCTAATCCCCGGATACGTAAATCTCTCTAAAGGATATAATATTCTATACACAGCTCTTCAATCCTGCCTATGGACGCAACGCAAAAACTACTCCACAAATAGCTTCAAAACACTCATTGGGAATTGTGGCGAGCCAAGAAGCTGAACGGTAATTTTCAATTTCATTCCACTACAACTTTGTCACGGCCGCGTTAAAATATTTGACATGCACTGTACGCTGATGCGCTGATGCGAGCAAGCACCGTGTAGCACTCTGAGCGCTCAGGCTAGATGCTCGGTGTGGCACTTCAAGTAGGCTCTGGAAGTACAAATTTATGTCGAAGAATGAGAGTGTAAGCCCGGCCCTCCTTCATCTTACATCATTCCTTCAGAAATCAGGAATGCACTCGACACTCGTGACTCGGCGCTATTGAAGCACGCTAAATTTAAGGATGATAGAAAGCTTGGGCAAATAAGACTAAGAGAATGGGAGGCCTCCTTGCCTTCCATGCTAAGCAAGGGACGGCACATGGCACTTAACTAGTTCAATAATTAAATCGTTGTGGAGATTAAGTAGCCAATGTGCTTTTGAGGTACCTCTACTGAACCAATACTAGCATATAGATAGTATGACTGTAAGACCAGAGAGTTTTCGTTGATGTCGATGGTTCCTTGTCCAGGAAATGAATCAACAAAATCTCTTACTACTATCATTTTGTATACGTACTCTAGTAAGATCAGGGCTCAAGCGCTCAGTACTCAGTACTCAGTATGCATAGGATCATTGCTACAATGTATACTAAATAGTGGTCCACGGACCGTTGCTTGAAATTGAACTTCGAACGATGATCAACTCATGATGCGATACCGAATTTACTCGATGTCAACGAGTTTGCAGTCCTGCCAGAAAGTTTAAGCGGAGACCAACTGGATTCAAATTTCGTGGAATAAGCCGCGTCTTTCAAGTAAGTCTGACATGATGCATCATGCAGCATGACTAGACTTTGACTAGAATGGCCGACTTAACTTTGTGACCTTACGCAACGAAATCGCATAACACCCGCGTGGGGCATGTGTTCTGATTCGAGCCCTGTTACAATGCCCATACGGTGAAACATAGGCAGCTGTCAGACTTCACAGCCAAGAAGAACGACTTCCATGGCGAATCAGTTTTCTTCGTGGGTGGTAACGAGATATTAAACTGAATTCACTCAGTGATTGCGCAGAAGGTGTCCGGAATATTAATGGTCCAAATTAACAATTCACCGAGGCAATCGATCGCTTGCACAGCGTACATGAATCATCAAGAAGATAGCTTGCAATCAAGTATAACCCACGCTGTCAATAGACTTTTTGTTGTCGTCGATAATCCGGGTCATCACATGCCCTGAAGAAGCGCAGCTGCCGGATCATATTCACCTTGCCACTGTCTCTTCTGTGAAGTATCAGGAATGACAGGGAATCCTCATGGCTGTCTCTGGTTCTTCATCATACCGACATGTGCATGAAGCTATGTCATTAGCTTCACTTCTCTGCTCCCTATATCAACTGTGTTGGCCCCCCGACGTTGGGACTTATTCTTGCCCCCATCATGTCGGATACTCTAGGGCTTCCGCATATCGATATAAGAAACACCTTCGGTACGCACGCCAATAACTTATGTGCAGTGTTAGAGTTTAATTGTGGCTAGGAGCAACACTTATTGGGGCCTTTATAGCAACTACGTAAGTTATGTTCTCATATACACCGAGTCCTTACTCAAGGGAGATAACAGGCTGTATGGCCTGACAACTCTGCAAGTAAGTGGCAAATCATGTATCCACAAAAGACCTAATGTATAACGCCATATATCAGACATATCTTTTCTATATCTACTATCCTCAAGACACAAGGAACACGAAGCTTCTCGTACGTTTGTATGAGCGATAGTAGATCTTGTGAGCTTAACCGGTACATCCAACAGGTAGCGGCAATATGGCAAGTCGAACAACAAGCATTACAATGATTTTAACCATAAGAAACCAGGATCCTAGACACCCTACACGCTGCTTTCAGTGAGCGCTCCCATTCTTCGTATAAAAAGATTTTATTTATATTTATTATTACTTCAAAGTGGCGTACAGCGTCTACTTTTACCTGGTATGTCAGCGTAGTACGCCCAAGTTAATCCTAAAAACTCACCTGGAACAGATATTTAGTTATTTCAATATTGCCTCCCTCTCAGAAGGACATTGGTAGGTCCAGTACTAGATATTAATTGAACTTATTCACTGATTAGATATACAGGACCCTATTTGTATGCGCCTTTTCACATACTTCATGCCCCAGCTCATATCCGCAACCCAGCTTTCAGTGGCGTTCAACACAGTAATCGCATGCGTCGTACAAACGTATGTTTACAATTGCTTAATGTTCTTAAGGTTGAAAGAGTTTGCAGCTTCTTTCTATTGAAAATTCACAAACGTATGTCCGTTCCTCTATTTGAAGGCAAGAGACACTTTATCGAAGCATCGGTTGAGCAGTTTGCCCTGCAAAGTACAAGTGGGGAGTAACATCGGTTATCGTGGGTTGCCTGAGCTCCCATGAACTTCGAAATGATTGAATTTTCCCCACAGGGACTCTGCGTCTTGGCACACTTTGCATTCGGAGTGGGTAAGTCTAGCCCCCTTAATTACGAAGTAACTTTCTCACTCCTGTCGATCCAGAAACTGTCACTTACGAGTAAGCGGGAATGTATTCATGGGAATTTTTGATTTATTACCATTCTTGAATAGGTTTATCAAAGGAGGCGAGCTGCAGAGAATATCGGAAGTTAGAGTGCGTCCATTCTTTTCACTTAAGGGTGTGCTTGTATTGAGCTTCAAGGATGTAGTTCATCGCTGCCACACCCTTCGCAATTTTTGCCGTCTTGTCCGATATCATGATTGCTGGTGCCCTTTGTTATCTGTTACAAGGCAGTAGGTCTGGGTTCAAAAGGTAAGTCTACTGTATGACATTGTCCCAGGAACAAACTTTTGATGTACCTGTTAATCATTGAAGGACAGACACAGTTATCTCAGTCCTCATTGTCTATGCGATCAATCGCTGCCTACTGACGTCGTGAGTATGCTCCTCTTACTTTGATAACGACCCAACCCTCTGAGAATAAGCAACCCCATAGAGTAGTAGCAATTGTGGAAGTGGTAGTGGTGCGTTAAACAGTGTACTATCTATAGCTGAACGGCGCTGAGTAGCTTGGCTGTATCTTAGTATTGCCTCATGCCAAATAGTCTTTGGTACCTCGCCATTGATTTTTTCATCGGGAAACGTCAGTATCTTCGCTCTTTTGTTACAGGTTATGGAGTATAATGCGTTAGGTGGCTCTAGTATATGCGAACAGTCTCCTCGCCTCATTAAACAGCCGGGCTGCCCTACGAGCTGCACATACAGTAACAGCAAACTCAATTCACCTTTCAAACCTCGAGTTCGGGTCATCGTCATCGCCTCGGGGAACAGAGCCGGTAGGTTGTGCATACCAACATGTGTTCTTGCTGTGCTTACCTATGTATAACAGAAACCACTGGCACATGCGGTAAGAACCATTCTATCGAGCTAAACCACTGCGTTCTGAAGAGGTAGCACAACCACAGAGAGAAGTAGTCATCACCATTGACTCTGCGAGTAACAATGGTGACTATAACTTACCAATGCGCACATCAAACAGTACTGGTACCGGATTCTTCTCTGGGGACAAGGTATGTCCATCGCTGAGTGTCGAATTACCCTTCTTTACGAGAATTGAATCTTACTTAGCCTTAATTTCAGATGTAATAAAGCAGCAGTCCACGATTCGTAGTCCCAGTAACTCAAGCTGTACTATATGTATATGTATCACCTCTGGAGAGACTAGTTACTTCTATTGCATGCTGGGAATGTATTCGACAGGTTCACCTCGTTTCGCGAAGTGGCTACTCCTGTTTTCCTGCGATCGGCAATGGTAGCGTTAGTTTGCAGAGAGATATGCCAGTCTACCTTCGCGTGATATCTACTATGTATGTATCTACTGCATTAAAAGACGGCAATCGTCTTTTTTGAACCGGAGGTTTCTGATTAGTTGCCTGATTTTCTTTTCTATAGACATTATTTCCTTTCCCGTGTATGTAGTGTAGCTTCATCCGAAAGCCCCCTCTAATTGGCACTCACCCTACCCTTTACATTGACAATTGCAGGAGGGTGCGCTGCTGATATCCTGCGAACTGATTACACATCTGCATGTAAATATGCAGTGTTGGGAAAATGCATGGAGATTTTTATGTTTAAAATCATAACTCGGACACAGAAACAACCCGGGAGTAAATCAAGACAAAATACATACATAATAAGAATATTAAACACTGTAAAAGACCGAACAACGGAATGAATGATGCTTCCCTTTTTCAGAATTGCTTCGCCTCCTTACTGAATTTTGTTATCCAGGTGCATACTCAATGGACTGTTGTATGTATGTAAAATTGGAAATAGCAAGGGTACGTAGAGCGCGCACGCGCGCTAGTGCACTTTTCATTGTATTCAGTGCGAGAACAACAAAAGAAGTCGTCATGATTCATATGCATGAGCGCCTAATTTTAGCTTGAGTTTCCATCCCACAAGGAGCCGTAATTGAATACGTCTCCTTGAAGCGTGCTACCGTCGAAGTAGGCAAGACTTAAGTAGGCAAGATCAAAGTTTGCTGCTACAAATCAACTTAGTAGAGTACCTGAGGTCAGTACCACTAACACTACTTACCATGTATGTACATCATTATGCCGCCAGTGTTCGGGTTAGGATCCATCTCGGCCGGCGGCATTGAAGAGCCCTCGAATTCCTGTCCGGGCGCACATGGCAAACAGCTGGACTTTGGTGCGAATCAAGCGGGGTTGTGCTATGCTCCTGATATGTCGTCGCTTTGTATGGATCCGCGAGTGCTGCTTCTGCACCATCAGATCTGATAACATTTCAAGGGACTCTTCCCTTCCACTACCTAATATGGATTCATTGAATGCTTCTACATACATATATCATTCTGGTACATAGGCTGTAGTTAATTTTCCCTGGATACTGGGCTGCAATATGCTGATTTGACCTAATCATGCAGCTTAAAATAATGTCTCCTCATAAAAATCTAGACTGGCGCTATTACTCTTTGCTTCATCATTGATATTACTTTTTTAAAAAGGTTCGACATCTAAGTACATGATGGGAGGTGAAAAAGAGCATTCGGATAGTATCCAGCCGCTACAAATGCTCCATAAGGAATGGTATGTTTCCTACTCTATCAATCTACGAGGGCCTCCAGATTCCTAGGAGACTTGTCGAATGGTACCGCTGTAGGGCATAGAGTATAAATAGTTGGTTGGTTATATCCTGCTGCTAAGCCGCTGAGTGCCCATGTCTCTTTGCTGGGATGCAGCCCGGTACAGCAGTAGGTAACGGCATCAGCGGAGAGTCTGTTTTCACAGCAATCAAACATGTTCCCACTCTCCGCAGTCGTTTACATGTTCACAATTTGTTCTCCTTTACACTGACAATAAAGGTGGCCAATTCTTTGACTGTCTGTCAACCCTCTGGCGTCAAAATTCAAATCAGTGAATCATACAAAGGAATAGCCTGCTATTAATAACGACACCTGCGTTCCCAGGTCAACAGCTGCTTGCAACCTGCCATCCACGTTGCTCCATTTAATACCGTTATCGAGTAGCGCCCAGTGTAAACAAGCTGGAGGGCTTGCGCCTAACTCAATTGCACTGTCAGTGTCATTGGCCATTCTATTTGAATAATACTGTGGGCGCGGCTGTTTAATTATAATAGGCGCCCAAGGGACAATTCGTTTGACCACGTCATTAATAGCAGTCTCGGGACTCGGACGGTATTCTATGTAAGATGTGGGCGGCACAACGGGAGACCACGGGTTGCTACACAAATTTTATATGCATTGTTTACGAGTATTGACTCTACTCGGGATACGATCCTGCACGAACGGCGTATGGTGTATCCCACCAGGCAAGCCAATGGAAATCTGTACGATACCTCCGTCCAAGCCCCCGATGGATGATCAATCACATTTACACCTGCTCCGGCTCAGCTAGGCGCAGGCATACACAACAGTGACACTGACGGCCGCTGACGGAACGATCCTTTGACGCTGACTAAAAGATAAGTGTCAGTGCGGCGGAAACGCCAAATTCTGATGTACTCTCGTAGATGTAAGCTGTGTTTCACCCATCATTTTATGAAGACCAGCTTTTCAGAACCGCGGAGGACAGCGTAAGCAGCATTTTACGCATTTACGGGGACCCAATACAGAGTCTCAGCTTGCAGGGTGTGGTTCTGTCAACGCAGTTACGTATGGCTCAGTATACTGACATGTCGTCAAAGCCACAGTGGTCATCGATGGGAGCTCAATTAGGCGCCCGTAGTCCGGCCGGCAAGAGGCCGCGCCGCCTCGTGTCGGCGGTCCCCCAAGCTGTATAATGTACAACATCCATCCACTCAGTGTTGCGAACCTCCTCTATCACACAGCAGCCATCATGGCATGTACATATCCATATTCAAGGTGATGGATGATGGATTCAAAGGCGAGCAACGAACAGATAAATTTATACATATATACATTTGTACTGCGCAATGAAAGCACATAGTACTTGTGGATTCTCTAATGGCTGATTGACAAGACAGATTGTGTCCACTGAGCGTTGAACGGATACCGGTATCCTTCCGACCAAATGGTGGTCGAGCCCAGCCCATCGCTGTAGCGCGCAGGGGGTGTCAAAGTCCACATCACGCCCGGCGCTGATTCCGCGTACACGGTGCCGGGTGGACCTACTGTACCGCTTAATCTTCGGTGATGCGCTGACTGTCATAAAATGCAAAGTTAGGCCCAGCGCGTTGTAGGCTCATGCGGAAGTATAATTGTATAATTTTATGTACAGGAGCGAATACATTGCATTACGCCTTCCCGAGCATAATTCCTATCCATCCGGGGAGTGCGGACGCGCCACGTCAAGCCTCGGGTGGAAGGCACAGGTTTTGTGCGCTATGCTTACTATTAGGTGGTTCATATTGATCATGTTAATCTGTATGGTATTCATCTACGTGCAGTAATAATTTAAATGATGTTAATTGCGTTGAACCTCGGAAGGACCTGAGGCGCACTCGAGCTCTTGATGCCGCATAGGCCGGTTGCGCGTTGAGCGCCCGTGAGGCTCGGAGTGCTGATGAGTCCTCGGTCTCCGTTTCCCATGTTTTTAAGGCACTGTGCAAGAATGTGTGTCTCGACGTGTTGAGAAAAACGGGTATGTACCAATATAAATCAATCCGCTCTGAAGTACTGTGTATATGTTACTGTGGAAGGAGCTGGTAGGTCCCGAGGCTCGGCGCCACACATTATTTTCCGAACTTGCGAAAATGTATACTACAGGCAACACAGGCACATTGCCTTTCTCCAAGCGGACGTACTATGTACGTGCGAGAAGAATTGATATGAAAAACATATTATGCGTGGCGTGGCGTGCATAGTCCGCGACGCCATCACCTCCTGAAGCGCTACGTACCTAGTCAAGTAAAATGAAAGGAGGTTGAGCTTTTTAATTTGATGACTGGACAGTCTGTGGCCTCCCGACTTGATAGAATCCCCAAGACTCTGCAAGTTTGGGCTTTCGTTTGTTATCTGCAAGTATGTATCAGTATCCTATAAATTAAATACCTCGGCGATGAGGACACGTGCGTGCGTAACTCCCAGTAGGCTGTAGCCGTCTGGGCTTTGCGCCGCTTTAAAATATCAACGGTGTACGAGGTGGAGCACGGGCGTCGGCGACTGGTGGGGACCCATCACCATATGACGTTGTCCGATTTAACGTTGTCCCCGAAAAACCCGCATGCGCTCCATGTGGTGCATATGTACACTCTAGACCCTTTGGTTGGCTGGCGCGTAGCCGCTAAAGTGTTTGCATGTGTGCTGTGCGAAGGTATGTATGCGAATGATATGTTGATGGACAGCGATGGACCCACTCGTTTGCTCCATGATACCGTATATCGCTAAGCGCTTATTTGCCTTGACGATCCACAGGAAAAGGTGGTTATAATTCACCGGTGATGGTGACGAGGACGGTTGACCAACATACCTAGGTGTGAAGAAACTATGCTCTGCGATGAAGAGGGAATATTGTGTCCTGGAGTGTCCTGTCCCAGCTTTTTGTAGGACTAAAAGTAACGCTCAGTGGCACGCAAGATAAAATTTAGGTCAAAGAACTGTCACCAAGACGGCGATCGATACGCCGCCTGTCCATGCCATCTAGACTCGAGCTCACCCATCAGGATATCCACCCAGATTCAATGCATGTTCAGGTGGCATTTGCATACATATGTACCGACGCACCTGCCGAGTACCGCAGCGGCTGCGGCGGCACCTGGCGGCACACACCGCATGTTTGATGCCTGGCCAGTGCACAGACATGCAAACAACACGGCAACCACACAGGCGGTAGCCATGCAGAGTACGCGTCGACGCCAGTGCCACAGCTGCCAGTCTGTAGTACGTACACGGCATGGAGGAGCGTGAAGCGATGACTACCAGTGAAAGCAATCACCACATCAAACCCCTGGGTCCCGGGTGGACACTGAGCTGGCTTTCCCTGAATCCCTGGATTCCTTATCAGGCTGCTCGGACCAGTACATGTCGTCAACAGCAGTCCCTGGCCTGCCCAGGCTGTTGGGCGCTAGCCCATACTTGAACAAAAACATGGTTTGCCAAATGCAGTTCGGAAGAAGACTTTCCGGCCTAGAGAATTGCAGGGTCTTTGGCAGTATTTTGTGCCCGTCCTGGTATGTAAGTATGTATGGTCGAGGAGCCGTCGACGGCGGCGTTCGGCGCTCGCTGGCTTTGACTCCTATCCTTGATTTAGCGCGCGCCCCACATTGCGCCTTCCGGACCCGGGCCGGCAGAGCCGCACGTAACGGACTCGCTTGCAATTCGGAGCGCCGATTCGCGGAGTGCGCTGGAGCCTGCTAGAGTATGTAGCAGATTTTTTTTTGCCATTCGTCCAATAGCATTTCAGTGTATAGAGTATAATCCTGTAGAATCAAACAGAGCAGTAAAAAAAGAGAGTGCAGATCTTGCCGCAGATCAACGATAAAATATGGCGGGTGTACATTGCCTCTGCAAGTTGGTGGTGAAATCCCGAGCGACCGGGGCGGGCGCAATGGACGACACAGCATTGGCATCAAGGCATCAAGAGGATGTGTGATGGGGATCAGCACCGCCTTGCTAGTCCGGATCTTTCGCAGCGCGCGTGGACGACGTGCACCTGCGCGGGTGATGATCAGAGGCAGACGCAGAGGACGTATGTATGTACGTACGCCGCGCGCAGAAGACGGCCAGGGTCGCGGTGTTGCTGGGGCACTGCCTTGCGTCGTTACGAGGCCGGGGTGCGGCGGGGGCTAGATGGGGCAGGGTCCGGGGTTGTGGTTGTGTGGGAACTGCGGGGGGCAAGCTGACTCCGCCCGGCTGTCTCCTGATCTGATAGGCTATCGCCCATCATCCCCTCAGGCCTCATAGCCTGTCTCCGGACGGACACATTCCCCCCATGCCTCCCGCCCGCCCCTTCTCATTCCACCAGTCCCCGGCGCACTCCACTCGCGACCTCCCCCTCGACGTTCTCAACGGCCCACACCCCCTTCGCCCGTCGCGCAGCACTTCCTATGGCTCCTACGCCCCGCCCTTCGCACCCCCGCTGCAGGTGACCACGTCGGCGACCCCGACAGAGCACGACCCGAACGAACGAACCGCCCGCCCCGGCAATGCGAATACCCACACCCTCTTCCACCAACGCCTCGAGAGCGAGGCCCAGCAGCAGGCCCAGCAGCAGCAAGACGAGCAGCAGCAGCAGCAGCAAGACCAGCAACAGCAACCACAGCAACAAAATCCCCCAGTGAACCCAACTGCGCCTCTCACCCCTCTCGAACAGGAGCGGCTTGCGCATCTTGACCGGCTCAAATTCTTCCTTGCCACCGCGCCCTCGCGCTGGGACTCGGCAGCAGCAAACGCCAACCCGCACGAGTATGGCGTCTACTCGGACATGGGCATGGGCATGGGGGGCATGGGCTCCGATATGATAGGTCCCTTGGGGTACGCTGCCCCGCCAGCGCACCCCGCACTCAACCGATTTCTCCTCCCCAACCAGGAGTATGTGACCTGCGTTCTGTGGAACGGCCTCTACCACATCACAGGCACGGACATCGTCCGGGCGCTCGTGTTCCGCTTTGAGGTACGTCCTTATCTTTATCAGTGTTTATGGGGTGGTACAGGGAGTATGGGAGGGAATCGGCGAGCATACGAGATGCGATCGCGGGGATGAGGTTAGATCGGGGATGGTTGGCTCGATAAGGGGACTGGCATTTTCGGAATGAACGAGGCTGATACCAGTTTCTGCTTTTCGTAGGCGTTTGGCCGCCCCGTGCGCAACATGAAGAAGTTCGAGGAGGGTGTATTTAGCGATTTGCGCAATCTCAAACCTGGCGTCGATGCGTGTCTAGAGGAGCCCAAGGTGAGCATTTCTTCGATTATTTCGTCATTATTCGTCCCCGTTCCCCTTCATCTGCACGAATTATTGCATATATGCGCTGTTTGTCTGCATTTTTGCCGCATATATGCGCCTAGTTTTGGACATCTGGGAACCAGGAGTACGTTTCTTCAAGGAAACGTGCTTTCTAGACCAATAGCGCGGGTGGATACAATCGAGTCGGAGTGGCACGTCCCTGGTTTACGCTGTCCGCTGAGTGAGGCAGCCCGACGGCGTCGGACAATCAGTGTAGGCCGGCTCCCGGGGCTTGCATATTGGCATTAGCCTGCAGGCGACCGCTGCAGGGGAGGACAATGTTGTTGGAAAAAAAGGGGGTGGAGTGCGTCTTCTATGCATCCTCGCTCGAATTATTTATTTTTGTTTTTATCTATTTTATTTATCATCTGCTAACTCCTGTGCAGAGTCCTTTCCTCGATTTACTCTTTAAATACCAATGCATCCGCACGCAAAAGAAGCAAAAAGTCTTCTACTGGTCCGTCAGGTGCCCTTGTCCGTGGCGAAAAATGTTCTAACAACGGCTGCCAGGTTTTCAGTCCCCCACGACCGCCTCTTCCTCGATGCGCTTGAGCGCGACCTCAAGCGCGAAAAAATCGGTAACGAGCCCACAACTGTGGTCACCGGGGAGCCGGCACGTTCTTTCCAATACGACCCCTCGAAAAGTCTCTACGAGCAGTTTGCACGGGCATCGGGAGCGCGCGAGGGTGAAGACGAGCTCGATGCCGCCGTGCGTCGAATCGTCGAGCAGTCCGGCGACGGCGGCCCACGTGGAGGCCCCAACCGCGCCCCGCGTAGCACAGGCAACTCGAGCGCGAGTACAAGCGAGGTGGAGGAGAGCGATGCGGACGACCCCATGACAGGCGACGAAGGCGCCCCGCAACAGACTGCGCGCAGGGGCAGTGCGCTCCCGGGCGCAGGCCTGTTCTTCTCGGATCTGAACCAGGGCAGCCCAGGTTACAAGCAGCGCCGGAAGAAGCCCCCACGCGGGCAGAGTGGGCTGCGCCGCGGAAGCGGCGAGGAGGGGGATGAATACGGTGTTGGCCGCGGGCGCAGCGAGAGTGCGTACCCGTCGAGCCGCTTCGGGACCCCCGCGCATATTAGTGCGTCTCGCGAGCGGGGCGGTGTGCTCGCTCCCCCTGCGCACCCCAGTATGCTGGACGAGTTTGGCCCGCACAGCCGGGCAGAAATGGAGAAGGCGGAAGCGGAGATGAGCGCAGCGGATATGTTTAAGAAACAGGCGCGCGGCCAGCTACTCCCCGGCGATGGCGTGGTGCGCCAGCCGCGCCAGGTTGTTCCGGTTCCTGAGCCCGTGGTGAGCTACTCTGGCGGCACACCCGGTGCTCTGCTCGTTGGTGGGCGATTTGGCACCTCAGCTGCTGCATACGGCGGTCATTCCCGCAACCGAAGCTTCGACGAACACGGCCAGCCACAAGCGGTCGACCACCAGCAACTCCACCAGCAGCAACTACAGCAGCAACAAGTACAACAACAGCAGCAGCAAGGGGACGGCAGCACGGCGTACGAGACGCTCTCTGCGGACGGCAAGGTGCGCGCGTTCGTCTGCCCGCTGTACTCCTGCGGCCGGCTCTTCAAGCGCATGGAGCACCTCAAGCGCCACCTGCGCACACACACGCTCGAAAAGCCGTTCGCGTGCCCTGCGTGCGGGAAGCGCTTCTCGCGGTCGGACAACCTCAACCAGCACATGCGCACGCACGACAAGGGTCAGTCTGCCACCGCTACGAATGCCTTTGGCGACCCGCACAGCCACTCTTCGGACGAGGGCCACGGGTACCGTCCATTCAACAACCCCAGCTGGGGCGAGGAGAGCTCAGGGGAGGAGCCGTCGCTTAACACAGAGGAGGAAGATGATAACGGACTCGTTAACCTCAGCAACTTCACGGGCATGAATGGCATCTACGATCCCTCAATGCTAGAACCATTTGCTATATCAGATGCAAGCGGTCAATTCGGCATCGACCCGTCGATGTGCATCGTAGAGATTCCGGGCGGTGTTCTTGATGTGCCAGGCGATGAGGAAGGCCTGCTCAGCGCCGTCGACGGCAACTTTGTGTTCCGCCCGCAACAGCAGCAGCAGCTCCAGCAATACCAACTCCAGCAGCAACAGCAGCAGCAACAACTCAGTGCCCCCCTCGACAGCGGCTACGGCTCAGCCCCAGGTACCATGTTTGAATATGGGTCTGCACCAAGCACGAGTGGCTTCGGGTCAGATACAGCTCAGTGGCTGCCGCGTGGTGCGCCTCACGCAAGCCCCGCATTCAGTACGATTAGCATGCCCTCCCCGCCTCCTGGCGCGCCCATGCCCCTGCGCAACGCGTACAACATGCGCCACGGCCACTCGCAGTCCCAATCGTCCAACTCGTCTGCGTCGTCTGGCTTTGAGGACTTTGTCACCGCCTCGCTCTCCGCGCCGTCGCATAAGCAGTCATTCGACCACGCCGCGCTCTTCCAGTCGTCCCTGCTCGATCCCACCGTAGGTGGTACCGCCGCGGGCCCAGGGCCCAGTGCTGTCGCTGCTGCGGCAGCTGCACACGTAGGCCCGGGAGGCGTGGGCCCGATGCGCAGGCACCGCAGTATGACGCCCTCGATCAGCCGCACAGGTGAACCCATCCGGCGCCCGCTCACCGCGAGCAGCAACGGCGGGGAGTATCTCCCCGTGAGCAGCTCGCCAGGGAGTACTGCAAACGGCGCACCACGCGGGTACCATCCGTACGCCTACAGTGCGGGCAGCTCGCGCTCAGGGTCCGCAGCGTCGAGCCCCCTCGTGCACCCGATCGCACTCGAGGGCGCCAGCGGCGGGCACCACCCGCACCGACCTGAGTCCCGCACGTCGAGCTATGGGAGCATGCTCGACGAGGGCCTGTTAATGAACATGCGCCTCGACCCGCAGGACGCGGGCGCGGGTGGTGGTGGTGTGCTTGGTGGGACCGCGTTCCGGAGCGGCTCCCCGGCGTCGTTCCACCAAACGGAGTCGCCTGGGACGTTCCCGACCGAACTGCCGTCGATGGGATACGCAGCAGGCCCGTACGGGTCAACTCTGCATGCTGCGACGATGCCTGCATACGGTGGGCAACCCCAGCAGTACGAGGGCTTCTACGGTCACAGTCAGCAGCAGCAGCATCCTCATCAGCAACAACACGCAACATTGTAAATCCTTTCGTTCACGTACCTTTTTTGTTTTCTTTCTGTACCTCGGATTTGGATGACGACGCCCGACAATATTTATTTATCTCTAGCAACTTCCTACAGCTCGCTAATGTCAGCCAGCCCCTCACACTATCATTATTTAATGAACACATCCGCCGCCACGCGACATTTCTAGCGCAGTCTACCACGCCCCCACCTCCCGGATCTGTATTATCTTAGTATTCTCCCCCGCTTATACTGCCCGTAGCTATCTGCGCTGTGCGTGCGGCACCGCTTTTTTCTTTCTTTTATGCTTGCTCTGCTTTTGACTATCTCATACATACGCATGTCTGTCTATTTAAATTATATCAATGGTACCCGAGTCAAGAATAAAATATTATTATTCTCCGCTGTCCTGACAATCCAGTGTGCGAGCGGTTGTAGCTATACAGGGAATTGAAAATTAAATGTTCCTCGATGATACTTCGATAATACCCCACCCTACTATTCAAGAGACGGCACAGGACGGCACCCTAAATTTCTTTTCCCGGCGACTCCCGGAAGCTGAGCCAAGTCGACTAGGCGATGATGCTACAGAAATGATTTTACTGCTTACGCGCATAATATCGCTCGACAAATGCCACTTGACGAACGTTATCATTAACCACCACGTCGGAACGAACTTGACTCCCTATTGTTGCTGCGGGAATCCAACACGACCGCGGTAGTCAAATATGACGCAGCCAGAAAACACGAGGCGCAGTGCTAAGTTCTGGTTCGACGACGGAAATGTCGTACTACAGGCAGAAACGACACAGTTTCGCGTGCATCGCTCGATACTCTCGCTCCAATCTCAGGTTATGCACAGTATGTTTACCGTGGCCCATCCTGACCCTGGGCTTCAGGTCGACGACTGCCCTGTAATTAACCCCTCAGATACTTCACTAGATACCGACAATACGACAATATGTGTACGCTCCTGCATGGTGACATTTCCCTGTTCATCGCATAATTTTTTTCCCTTCAGAATCGGGTCGTCCACCATCATTGAAATATTGACTCATCATAAGCTCCAGACTATGGTTAGACTGGGCCAAAAATACGACATTGTTCGATTCAGGCAGACGGCGCTCTCTCAGTTACACTACCTATTTGCAAAGGAGATGAAAGCTTATGACATGAATGAGGAAGTTGTTCGCGCACACTTGAAAAAGTATCCATCATTCCTTATCAACTTGGCTTACGAATGTCACATCCCATTCATACTCCCGGTGTCATTGCTTCACATGTGCGCAATATACACCCAAGTTTGAAGTGACATACAGTACAACGCAATATTCTTACTCTCATCCGGCTCCTAGTCAGAGATTGTGACGGGAAAACCACGACTTAAAGGGCAGAACAAAAGCAAGCCTTTCGGGGCCATGGAATCGAATGGCCTTTTAACCTGTATCTGTGGACGAATGTCCTTCATGCTATGTTTATATGGAATCTTCCTGAACTTCTTGATCGACACGGTAGACTATGAAGCTATGATGGTAGGAGACCTAGAACCCAACCAGAATGAGCCTTTGACCAACTCGTACGTTTGCAGAAGTAGAGAGATTTGTTCGATCAGGTTTGCAAATAAGTTCGGCAGCATCATGGTCATAACTGCAGAAGGAAAACATTTTATTTCTTTTCCTTCGGCTTCGACTGTTCGACAGTCTGAATTCCTGTTATGCAAGCCGTGTTCATACGTGGTCGTTGATGTGTATGAGTTCGCACGCAAAACGACATGGCAAGGGCTCTCGCTTTTCTTCAACTTACCCAAGTGGGCTGACATGGTTGACTTTGACAAAACGGGTCAACAGTAATTGGTTATTCAGGGAAAATCACAAGGTGAAGAAGCAGTCAAGTTTAAATTTATGCACCCACAATATATAGTTATACAAGTTAACTTATGAGAAGGTTTGTGTTTTTCCCAATGTCCAGACACGGCTTTTCTGATGCTTCACAGAAGAAGCAATAAGCTGATAAAGCCATGTCAGGGGCTGCAATGACAGCCTTGAGTTTTGACGACAGGAAGAATGGACAGCGTGCGATACTCGTACAGTAGCAGGCCATCCTTCTGGATTCATTCATGTACGACGTGAGAAGGTTTTTTTAACTCTGTAAATTGTTTACTTTAGTACTCCAGACACCATATGAACAAACTTGCCATCTAATAGCTTCAGTATATCTCTGTTACTGTAC
This sequence comes from Stropharia rugosoannulata, assembly GCA_028532985.1. Lineage (NCBI taxonomy): Eukaryota > Fungi > Basidiomycota > Agaricomycetes > Agaricales > Strophariaceae > Stropharia > Stropharia rugosoannulata. Next base: position 1,410,840 of record JANCIK010000010.1, on the reverse strand, counting down.
CATTTCGAATGGTTCATCCAGGGGGGACATGGGACACCATGGACGAAATTTATGCCCCGCCACTTTTGGCATGACCCGGGACAATCCAAAAATTTCGTCCAAAATTTTTTGTCCAGCCAGTTTTTTTTAGGACAAGCCAGTTTTGGAGGTATGGTCTCAGCCATTTTCAAAAATTTCTCCTGGGTTTGGGACATGGGATGGACGAACCATTTAAAATGGTACAGTATAATGATGGATTCCTATGAAGAATTATCTTTGAATATCTTGGAAAATGCTCTTAATCTTGAAAGCTGACAGCTGCCTATGTTTGCACCACATGATAAGGTCTGTGAATCGCAGAAAGCCTTAAAGCGAGGCATAACCCATGAAGGATGTAGGTGTACATTGGTTCAACGACCGCCATGACTACTCTTGGGTCTCTAGCAAGTCTCATTTCAGAATCAGTTTGCGCCATTGAGCAGATATGCAGCAAGAGCAAAACAACTATTCCTGATTTAAACAGGCCATTCTCACTTGAATCTGAAGCACCCCTCTTGGATGTAAAAATCAGTGCTTTGGCAAAGACGATTGTTTCCGCGGCGGCACAGCTCACCGCTGTACTCACACCCGCCCCCTTGGGACTAATCACCACATCTATGCAGGTTAGTACAAACGTCTCTTGGTCCTTATAATAACACTGTACCAACTTGAAATGTGCTGTGACAGTTTCATGTCCCTGCCGCACTTAGGATTGTTGTGGAGACCAATGTTGTAGAAATATTGAGAGAAGCCGGACCTAGCGTGAGTAAACTCACCTTTAATGTTATGATGTTGTCAGTGCAATACTTATGTTGTGACTGCAGGGTCTCCACATAAATGAGATCAGCTTACGTAATGGCTTAAATGCTGGTAAATTAGGTACTTAAATTGCAATTGTTCAAGCTCGCGCTTCCCAATTCTTTATTGAATACCATTAGGGCGCATACTACGCTTGTTGGCAACAGAACATATCTTCCGAGGTAAGATTACTAAGTTTCTTATTCAAAAATGGGCTTGATATAAGGGCTGCAGAGGTCTCGCCTGATGTTTTCACAAATAATCGCATATCATCGGTCCTTGATACAGGAAAGGATGTAGATACTTTAATTGCAAGGTTAGTCTCACTATAAAAGCGACACAGTTAATATACAGATAATACATATTCTATGACAGACCGATAGATAAGTTTCTCGAGACCTCCGGCGTTGCTGCAGCAGTTGGTCATGTGTAAGAATATCATTTCATGAAATATTACATCTAATATAAATACTTTAAATAGTGCGGATGAAGAATTTAAATCTTCTGCCTACTTGCTCGAGGCTCTCACTGACCGCAACTTCGAAACAGCTAACGACCACACACACATAGCGTTGAGCAAGGCATTTAACACGGACCTTTCAATGTTTGCATGGTTGGAAAGCCCAGGCAATGAGTACAGGCTCCGTCGTTTTGGTATAGGGTTTGAGGCTGGATCTCTGATGTTTCCACAAAAAGCAATATGCGAAGGTATGCAATATTTCTCCGGGTTTCTCAAAGTTGCCTAGTTCAATATTGATGGTGATTAGGTTATAACTGGAACAAACTACCTTCTAAAAGCATTATTGTTGATGTTGGTGGAGGTGTAGGAACTCAAACTATGGTTCTTGCCAAAGAATTTCCAAACTTCAAATATATTGTTCAAGACCGTGGGGCTGTAATAGATTCAGAAACAAAATTGGCAAGTGGACTTACATTTTGCCATGAGTCAGACTATTGAACGGTGACATAGTATTTTGAGAGTAATGCTCCTGACTTGCTCGCTTCTCGAACTGTTAAACTGCAAGGTATGTGTAATTTTGCGCTTAATTATTATCCTGTCAGATGGTTAGGCTTACTTGACAATGCAATAGCACACGATTTCTTCACTGAGCAGCCAGTTAAGCACGCTCGAGTGTACTTCATGCGTATGATAATGCACGACTGGCCCGACTCTGTCTGCATCCAGATCCTGAAGCAGCTCCACGAAGCAGCCAGTCCCGACAGTGAACTGATTTTAATTGAGTCTCTTCTGGAATATGCATGCGAGGACACAACTGTTGATCAAGATGTGCCTGGTATGGAAAGCAAGACCGCTCCAAATCCTCTTTTGCCCAACTACGGACATGCAAACTTATTTCCGTATTTCTTAGACCTGCAGGTATTGATAAGTACCATTTTTAAACTATTTAAACCTCTTATAATTTTGCTAGATGATGGCCTGTCTTAACGGTGTCGAGCGCACTCCTTCCCAATTTAAAGGCTTGCTTCAGAAGGCCGGATGGAAGATGAAAGAGATTCATAGAGCTCCCATTGGACAGCACAAGATTGTCGCCACTATTGCGTAGTGTCTTAGTTGTATGTAATTTAAACTTCACGATGAGAGAGTCTCGCCGAATGTAACTTTAGCCACCTCAACGAGTCTGCATATTTCTAAAACATCCCTTGCAAACAATGCAAGACGAAGGGTCAATTATCAATTTTGCTTATAGAGCGTTATACCCTTAGAGGGAGTCGCCTGGGACGTGGAAAAAGGACAAGTATCCCAGCGATATTTCGCGAGAATATTTGACGAGCAACTTGTGAGCAACATGTACAAAAGTGGGTTGACAACTGCAGAGGCGTCCCCTAAATTGCCATATAGTCGAAGTATAATGCATATAATGCATTGCACGCCAATTGAACGCGCCAGCGTGCGAAAGGGATCAACGAAAGGACCGCGAAAATCAAGCCACTATGATGTCATCACTTGACGTCAGAAACCAGCTTGGGGCCTTACGATTAGAATTTTAACGTCAAAAACTCCGACTAATTCTCTTTCTCTACCATCCCGCCGCTACAATACACAATGTCAGATATTCAAACTACACAGTCTCAAGACAATAAGACCGACAGGGCCGGTGAAGGCGTTTCCACAGACGGACTGAGCAACCTACCTGCGCACAACTCATCCGACTGGGCATCAACGACCCTCGCGGCTCTTGGGCCTATTGTGGAGACAGACTATCCCACAGACCGCCTTCCAAAGACCAGTTATAATGCATTACACGCAGATGAAGACAATCAGCATATACCTCCTTCGCAGTTTGACGTACTTTCTAAATCAAATTCCCTGCCACCCGTAGAGGGGGAGCCGTCGCTCGCCAGATTCGCAGCATCGAACGAGCCAGAAGCGTTCAAACTGAATACCCCAACTTTTGAGGAATACGCACCCGTAGGCGGAGAGCCTGGCGTATCGACAGCAACAACCACGCCCGGAGTAGAGGTTCCAGGCTCCTTTCCAGGCCTCAGTAGCAAGAACACACAACCTTCGACACTAGCAGACGACGTCCAGTATATGCGGGACATGGTTGTTGAAACAATCGACTATGATGCAAAGTATGTGAAGGATGTGACGACAAACGCTCTCGAGAAGGCGCGAGAATACGCAGTCAAGACAGCAGATACCGTAGGCGGCTACCTACCTCCCGGTGTCGCTGCATACCTACGTAAGTCGATCCTTGACTCTGTTGGCTTGATTTGACTTATTCCCGCGAAGCGAGGTCACCCGAGCAGTCGCAGAACGCTCATGTGGACTCGGATACCCCCAAGTTAGACGTCGCTACCACATTTAATGAAACACCAGATGCAGGGTCTAGGACGACGACGCCCGAGCCCCGCTCAATGACGCCGAGCGAGCTCGACTCTCCAGCGACGGCAGATACGGATGAGCCCATGGAGCTTCTAAGTATGAACATTAAAGATGCCGCGAACGAGTCGGGTTTTACCAGCAACCTTCCGTTTGAGTCAAACAGAAACACGCCGCATGTTGACCAGCCCTTTGAACCTGGAGCGATGACCGAAGGCCTCAGCAGGATCACTGAAAAGACTGAAGAGTCTCATCAATCTCCCCAAACACCGCACGAAGCAGAGCCGCTTTTTCAAGTAGAAGACCCATCCTCCAAAGCTGAAGGCGAAGATATCAACTATCACGTCACGTCGGCGAGCTCAGATGCAAGCATGCGTAGTCTTGTGGGGACGCAAGTACACATCGGCAGCACTCCCGGTGCAAGCCTTTTCACAAGCACTGGGAAGGAGTCGACATACTGTGCGTCCGAGCCAAATGACAGTGACAGCAACGGCAAGAGTACAGGAGGATCCCACATGTACTCTGCATCTGACGCGATTCGGGATGAATACGACGCCGAGCGCCGCTTGGATGAAGCCCCCAAGGAGGAGATAGCAAGTGGCATACCGCACTACGAAGATAAGGCACGTACTGAGGCAGTCGATAAACAGCCGCCAGCTCCCAAACCGGAATGTCAAGCCCAACCAATTCCAGACTCCAAAGAAGCAGCAAGTACTCGACACGAAGGCGACGACGTAACGAGCCTATCTATCAAGCCCGACTCGGACACATTTGACGCCGATGTAGTAGAGTCGATGCCAAAGCAGCTGAACAGCGAGCCACAAATCAACAACCATGAAACGCACAGCGAATTAGAGAAGGAACCTACCTCTACTCAGCCGCAGAAAGTCGACGCTGTCAACGACAATGCGGAGAGCAGTTCGCGCCTCCAGCCCCAACAGCACGCTTCGGAGCCGGCCCGCGACCTAGCAATGTCACACGACTTCCCCGTTACGGATGGACGCCAATACACTACCGCTGTGAAAGAGCGGCAGGGCGAAGGCGCGCCATTCCACATGCACACTCCCCATATGGACCCGACGTCGCCCAGCGCAAGCCAAGTAGCGCACGCGCACAAGTTCAGCGGGGACTCTGGAATGATTGACTCGACGCGTGCGACACCTGGCCACGGCGTGCCCATCGCGGCACCGAAGGCTCCTAACACGGCTCCGCATGATACGGACTCTGCGACGACGCCGAGCGCAAAGACTGCAAATGGCTCCATTTCTACTGGTAAGGTTTCAGGGGGTAAGCCGGCTGCAGGAGCGCCCCAGGGGGTGGAGGAGGTGAAAGACGCTGCGCGCGGGGAGCTGAAGCCGACGCCTAAAAAGCATGGCTTTTTCCATAAGCTGAAAGGAGGATTGCGGGCACTTGGTGGTCGACATGATGGAGAACATACGAAGTGAGATTGCGTGGCTGTTGAGCTTTCGACGAATGAACTGAATAAGGAGGCCATCATGGCGATTACCTTAATCTACTGTATACAATAAAGTGAAATATTGCGCACCTATAGTAGCCTATAGTATGTATATCCATCACCATGTATAATATTGTAATCAAAGAAATGTAACCCGTTTATACAACGTCGGCGTTGTCGAGACTTCCGAGTTTAATTGATTGATCGTAACTCAGTGTCTTTAGAAATTGAACAACAACGTTAGAATCCTTATTCGCGAACTACACCGCCCTGGTGATATCCAAAGATAGAACATTAGTTAAGAAGCATATGTCGATGTTCACAGCTTACGAGCCTCGTAATCCTTGACGACCTAAGTCGGGCCAGCCTGTTGTTTTAGAGACAAAGCGCTCAAATTGCGAATTCTGTTCATCACTCGTAAAACTATGCAAAAACCCAGTGAACAATCAGCGCGCACAAGATGATCGAACAATCTCTGTATTCGCAGCAAGCTACGTTGGACAAGATACATACATATTTCCTTTGTCATGGCGCCATCATGCTACGTACCTTCTGACCACTCCGTCATCACTTGCCGTCCAAAGATCGCTGCCGCGCACTGTGACGTTCTGCACCGGATCGCAATCGACGCCAACCAGCTCCATGCTTACAACCGGACCCTCGGGGACCACACTGGCAACGTATGGAAGACCGTCTGAGGTCGCAACAGCCAGCCCGACTCCTCCACCCGTGACGACAAACGCAAGGTCACAGATCGACGTGTCGAGGCGGCGGAAGGCTGTCAGTGGCGTGTCAAGTGAACGTGTATCGTACACGGTGACCGTGCCTACAGCTGAGCCTGTCGCGAATAGATTGTGGGACTGGGCGTACGCGACGGAAGTCAGCGCACTCCCCGTGGTAGGAGAGGTGAAGGTCGACTTCTTGAACCCGAGGTCGAAGAGCTCGAACGCGCCGTTCTCAAGACCGCAGAAGACGACCTTGGAAGCGGTCTCGGGGAGCTCGCGCGCATCGCTTGACGGTGGTGGCACCATCTCTTCGCCGTCAGGGAGCGCAGGAAGTCGCTCACCCAGACTGATGGAGGCAACAGCGGATTGGGCAGATAAGGAGGACAGCACTTCTCCCGAAGACACGTCCCAGAGCTTCACGGTCGAGTCACGGGAGGCAGAGACGATGTTGCGGCCAAGCGCAATGATCGCTGTGTCGGTTACCGGTCGTGTGTGAGCACGTAATGTCCGAACGGGGTCAACTCTTGTCCCCCTGTTGCTACCTTCGTCGGGGAGCTCTGCAGATAGGATGGTGAGAGAGAAATCGAGCCCGGTGGACAAAAGGACGCGCGAGGAGGGGAAAAATCTGAGCGAGGATACCCCGCTTAGGTGTGGTTTGCTCCATGTCCTTGTTTTCGTGACATCGAAACATTTAGGTAGTATGTCATCGCGCGGATATGTGTGTTGTTGCGCCGCAGTCGTAGGGTATAGAAAAATCCCGCCATCCAGATATCCAGTCGCGAATCGTGATGAATCAGGAGAGACGTCAAATGCAGTAATCCTATGTGGCTAATGCATGTGTGAATGCGAACAGATTGTGGATAATCAAAACGTACGCGAGCAGGATTGGAGCGTTCTTGATCTTTGTATTCTTGGATGGGCGTCAAAACCTTCGTGGGTAGTATATTCAACGGTTTGCAGGCGACGGTGTAATTCTGCATCAAGTGAGCATGGGTTTAAGATTCAGAACAAGGGGAGAATAAGAACCAGTCGACGTTCACAGATTACAAGAATTTGACACTGCCGCGATAATAGATGAAAGCAAAATACCAAAGAACCTTGACCATCATCGTATATCCATCGAATACAAGGATCACAAAGACTCGTCATAGAAAACAGGGGTGAAACATTGCATCCGAGAACTGTGATATTGATTCATCGTGTATAGGGCTGGAAAAGCTGATAAATCACAGCTTGCCGATGCCACTAGACCCACAGAATCTTGTAGAAGAAAGATAATACAAATAACGCCATTTCAGAACTCACTCCAGTAGCATCTTTTGATATATCAACATCCCCTTCAACTGTCTTGAGTTTGACAAGGTTGCGGTCGTGGTCGTCAAGTTCTGCGTGGACTTTGGCATGGACAGAAGGTTCTGAAGCCTTGTAGCACGAGATCCAAAACTTATCAGATGGGATAATTCCATCTTGAACCTCTTGGAGAACTTCGGGAAAGCTATTCTGGATAGCCACTATAGGAAGAGTCAAAACCGTGGATCCCATAATGGCTGATGAACAGCTGCGAAAAGTTATAGTTGGAAGGTAGGATGAGTGAGCGCCACTGAGTCATGATGCATGAATAATCCGTAATGCTTGTATTAATTGACTAGTACCTTCCAGTTCAAACATATATACATCAATTTGTCATCATGTTTTAGTGAACTAAAATAAATATTCGGCCTCATTTGGCTCAGGGTGTAATCCGGCTTTGATTCGGCTGCGAGCTCAGCGCTCAGTGTCACTAAGGCACTTGCAAGGCGCACTTAGTCTTGACTTTTCAGCATCTAATGCATATTCTTACCTCCAGCTTAGCGTGTTACTGCGCGCTTTAAGACAATGAAAGTCGTTCCACATTGGCAAATACCTCCGTCGTCCGGTGTCGCCTCCAACAAAGTGATATGTAACTCCAAAACGTGGCAGTGATGTTTAAATATAAATTCGGAGGTTTGCCATCCAATTGCCATCAAAGTGTTAAAATCCGCGATATGATATGATGGGCTTTGAATGTAATCAAATGTTTCACTCATGTCCCGCAACGTGAGCGCAGTGCCTATGAATAAGTATGTGGCAGCTGGAAAGGTTCAGCCTGTGTAAATACCAGACTCACAAAGGGAAGCATAGCGTGCTTCCCTGAACAAGGAGAGAGAAGCGATCTCTTTGCCCTAGTAACTAGGAGCAATCCATCTATCATGACTTCCGCGTTTTAGGTATGTACCCTCTAGGTATGCTTCAGATTGGCGACTTTCCCTCATTCAGACTGCATACGTGCGCTGGCGGCGACAGGAATCCATGATGCAACGTGGGAATGGAGTAGTTGATGCCGCGGTTACCGTTATTTAAAATACTTACTGTCTTGACCACCAATTTTATACCCAACGCGACGAGCGCACTCAGAAATATGGCTACACCCACTCTTGGATATGTCCCTCCCACCGTTCCCCTACGCACTAAGCGCAATTTCAAGGCCCTAGTCCTCCCGGCAGAAGAGGAGCCATCCCCTGCTCCAAGCTCTATCAACCCCATCGCGACGAGACCAGCACCACCGCCTGGAAAGAGACGACCCCCTCCGCTGGCCGACGAAGCAGGCCCAGTTAATGGATTTGTTCTCGATCCTACATTGCCTGCAGAAAGTCCGGCTACGGGCCGCCGCAGTGCCATGCACGCGACGCTGTCCAAGACGTTGGAGAAGCTGGACTTGCAGTCGAAGGCTGTCAAAAAGCTCGGGCTCAAGAACGCAGATCTGAAAAAGCTCGCAGATCTGGGACAGGGGAATGGCGGCAGTGTCGAGAAGGTCGAACATGTTCCCACTGGCACCATCATGGCTAAAAAGGTACGTGGTCAAGCGTTCTTCTTCGGGGCCTGCTCACAGGCTCTTAGATTGTTCTAATTGATGCCAAATCATCAGTGCGAAAACAGATCCTTCGTGAGCTGCAAATCATGCACGAGTGCCATTCACAATATATCATTTCGTGCTTTGGGTCGTTCCTCGCAGAGCCGAACATCTGTATTTGCATGGAGTTCATGGATAAGGGCTCATTCGACTCGATATACAAGAAAATTGGTGCCATACCCATCCAAGTGGTCTGCCTTGTCGCAAATTCGGTTCTGGAGGGACTGACCTATCTTTATGATATTCATCGGATCATTCACCGTGGTTCGTCATCATTCCTCTGAGCGTGTGGTATTTGTTTTTAGTAATGCTTACATGGTTTCAAGACATCAAACCTTCAAACATTCTCCTGAACTCTGAAGGAGACATCAAGTTGTGCGATTTTGGAGTATCCGGGGAGTTAATTAATTCCATTGCCAATACGTTTGTGGGTACTTCCGTATACATGAGCGTGCGTTTCACATTCTATATGTTTTGTGCTATTCCTGAACCGTAGCCCTGCAGCCTGAGCGCATCCAGGGCGCTGAATATACCATAAAGTCCGACATCTGGTCTCTTGGAATCTCACTGATCGAACTGGCCACTGGCCGATTCCCGTTCACTGAGAGTCTCTCAGACGACGACGATACGTCCGATCTTGATGTCCTCCGCGAAGAAAGGTCTGGTTCTGATAGCGATTCCGACTGGTCCCCGGACTCATACAAAGACAAAACCCCCACCCACCGCGATTCCACCTTCTTGTTCAACAAGCGCCAGCAAAAGCGTATCAGCAAGCGCGCGTCGAAGCGCATGAGCAAGAACGCGACATTCGACGCCAACGGCATGTCGTCAATGAGCATAATCGAGCTCATGCACCAAATTGTGCGGGAACCGGCTCCCCGGCTTGGGTCGTCCTTTGACGAAGAGGCCGAGGAGTTCGTAGATGCCTGTTTGGTGAAGGACCCGGATGAGAGGCACAGCCCCAAGACTCTTCTGGTATATCATATCCTTTATTCTCAAGCTTTTTTCTGACAATTTTCTTATTAGGAATACCGCTGGATGGACGATGCGCGCGACTCCGACTTCGACCTGAGGGCGTGGACAACCACCTTCTAGAGGTCCTTCATATCAAAACATGAGGAAATGCTATTTAAGTTTACATTCTCGCCGGTTTCATGTTATTTCTGGGTTTTCTTTCACAATTAATAGCTGTACTATACATTCAACTATACTTACCGATACCACTGTTTCGCAGACAAGTACACTTTCAAGAGCACAAACATTTTATCTATTACAGACTAGATAATTATAATGTCTTGCAAGCCTAGCGCACGCTGGATCGAAGGTCGAGCTCGAATCATATTTCAAGATTGCTTGTTCGCGATCGATCTCGCACTTCGTCTGCATTGCTACTGGGTGATGATACATAAAGACAAAAGACTACATAAGTAGCAGTAAGTCAGAGGGCTGTCATATGCATGTGAATCCAATCTCTGATGATCAAGTTTCAAATCTCCGAGAACCCCCAGTTCCTCCAACCCAGTCGTGTAAGTGTTATTGGAACTGTCTAAAAGGCAGACGGGGAGTATATATGTATACCTTATAATTTCAAAGTATTGTGCAGCAATTTTTCCAGCAACCACTCAGTAATAACCGACTGCTTAGTGGGGTAAGACACGTGCAGCATCGGTTATGATCAGATGATGATGCAATCCACGGATTGTCAAAGCGAATTTGAAGCGAATACTAACTCGAACGACCATGAGTGCGTTCAAGCCCACACCCACTGCCCGCCATACCTATGCCACTGTCGTATCAAAAGAGAAGAGTGAAGGAAAGCGAAATACGACCCCAATCCGCGTGCTTTCTCCCGACATCGACACCGCTCTTTCAGACCTCAAACTAAGGCACGCCAAACACACGGAGGACGTTGACGGTGAAAGGATAGATGAGGTTGCGAGCGACTATGAAAGCCTGAGTAGGAGTGAATCGGCTTCAGGCTCTGACTTCAGCGATGCGGATGATTATTCTTCGGGGGCGTCGTCTGCTCAGCGACGGGAACCCAAAAGGCACCAAAATTTCAAAAGCAATACCAAGCCATCGAGACCGTGCGTTGATAGCGATAGAAAAGGAAAGAGTCCCCTTTCACCAAATTCGCGTGCATGGTATGAATTCGACCTCGCCGTTGTCGTGGCACTTGTTTCTCCTATCGGAAACTGGTTAACAGGGACGGATCATGTCAAGAATCTGCTGCTCGTAGTATTGCTTGTCTTCTATCTGCACCAGATTATTGAAGGTACGATTTTGCATCTGCCCTATGTATTTTGTTGACTGTACACATTTATTTAGTCCCATGGACTCTTTATCAAAATGCACGCGGGCGTCGCACCCCATTCAAAGCAACAGATGCACACGCAACTGAAGTTCTAGCCGCTTCCGAATTACATCGCCTCGAACTCTTTTTTCTGACTCTCACATTTCTTTCGCCACTCGCTGGTGCTGCACTTCTGCGTAGCGCCACCGCAGCATTACTCGGTCCGGACGCTGTCTCCTGGTTTAGCACTGCCCTTTTTGTACTAGCGACGGGTCTGAGACCGTGGGCACACCTCGTCGAACGTCTGTCAGGGCGCGTGGAGGCATTGCAAGAAGCCGTACACCATTCCCCTTCTGCGGAGAGTGAACACGAGCGGGAGAAGCGGATGAAAGCGCTGGAGGACCGCATTCTCGAACTGGAACGCGCTATGAGTCGCGCCCGCGGACGCGCCGACACTATGGAGCGTTTCGTGGGTGGCGCTATGGATAACTTTGAGCGTGTACTGCATGCACAAGAGAACCATGTGCGACGGGTCACGGCGGATATGCGTGGAGTTGAAGCAAGCATGGAGAAATTGTCCAACTCCCGCGTTGCGTCACCAGCACCGGTCATCCTACGCGCCGGTGAACATCAAGGAATGTTGACGTTTGCATGGCGAACGTTAGTAGCGGAATTGAAGGGCGCATTCAAGCATCTCCCATATTCCGCTCAACATAACGTCCCTTTGCAAGGGAAGGACCATCCAGTGCCGTCACGTTTCCCTAGCGGATCCCCGCGTCTGGATACGATTATAGAGGAGACCTCAGACGACCCTGCTACAAGGGCTGATACAGTGTCTAGTATGGGCTACCCGCTCGGTTGGATTTGGCTATATCTTGTCGCGGCGCCTTACGCTCTAGTCTGCTCTATCGTCTTACATATGGTCTATGCAGCAACCCTACCAGTACGAGCAGTGGAAAGGATGGTAATCAGTCGCGAGTATTAATTGGAATATTCTTGGACCTCACTATAGTTCTTAGCCTTGTTTTTTCATGTCGTTGATTTAATTCCTTTGCTATCACAAAGTACATCGCTATCGCGCAAGTGTGCAATTGTCCATCCAACCTACTTGTTTATCATGTTCTACTGCACAATAATGTTGTATATGTACGTACAGTGTATATTATTACCTCGAGCTATTTCTTCTCGCCGTAGATTCCTCTATAAGGTGAAATTTTTGAATATATGTCACGATGTAGTAGGAAATTAAAAATCCGAAACATGCAGACCCCTTCGGTACTAGATTGACGGTGACAAGCTGTGTCGTGCTTCTCCGCCGATCATACGGGTAAACTCCCATGGTCCCAGAGATTGAGTTTCTAGTCAGTGAGTATTCGCTATTCATCCGAGTGTCATCGAGGAGGGAAAGAGGCGAAGTAATCATGCTAGGAACTGTGCACTGTTGGCCTTCGTGGCATCTATTCCTTATAAACCACATTCCGCTTTTCCCAATCTCACAACTTAACCATGGGAATGTGAGGACCTTCAGAAGGCACCCCAGGAGCTTGAGGTTTTCAGGCCAGCTGAAAACCTCAGGTTTCCAGGGTGAGGCAATTCTACTCGCTTCCTTGTGGCACGCATGGACTCGATGTCACTAAAATTAACTTTTATACAGCTTCTCCTGAGTAGCCGACATTCAACGAATTTACTCTATTATTAGGTGGCCGCACAACATCAGTTTTCATACAACGGAGGCGATATGATCCCGCGAGTGAGCACCTCAGAATAATATCTTAGGTTTTCAATGTTGCATCCACACAAAATTTTAAGAACCGATGACGATGCGTCGCTTGCGGACAAACATATATAATAACCACTCTGAGCCATGTCAGAGAACAATTACCAAACCCACCACTGAACAGACCGAGGAACAAAGATCAGACGACACACTCAGCTGCCATGTCCGACCACCTGCGACTCGTAGTCATTATGTACCCCTCCGCCTCAGTGATACTAACTGGTATCTTCGCAATAGCGCTTTACAAGTGTCTTATCTGGGGCTCCGCCAAATCGACACGGCCTTTCCCACCTGGGCCCAAGCCCATATTTCTGGTCGGAAATCTTTTTGACCTACCAACGAGTCAAGCAGCTCTGCGATATGCTGAGTGGGGAAAAAAGTACAATTGTACGTTTACAAAGCTTTCAACTTTGCATATTTCCATTCCTTCACCATGTTAATATATTGTCATAGCGGATATCCTCCATGCGTCCATACCGGGGAATCATTTCCTTATTCTGAATTCTTTCGAAGATGCGGAAGAGCTTCTGGAGAGGCGTTCCGGAATACATTCAAATAGACCTACTCTTGCTATGGCTGAGTTGTAAGTCTCTTGTACAAGTAATATTATTCATTCGACTAATAGTAGCCGCGGCCTTTTGAACAGTATTGGCTGGGATGCTAATGCTGGATTTATGTCTCCCGGAAAGCGATGGCGTTCACATCGCAGGCTCGCTCAACAAAATTTGCGACAGGAAGTTGTGCACAAGTATCATAACATACAAATCAACAAGACCTGGAGGATGCTACGTGCTCTATTGGAGACACCGCAGGACTTTATGGAGCACAGTAAACTGTGAGTCCGATCTCACCCCTAGCTCATAGACGCTGTAATAGCTTACTACTATCTGCTATTGACTCAGGCTATCAGTTTCTACGACGATGGCAATAATGTATGGCGCAGACCTAGATTCAGTCAATGACCCATATGTTACTGCAGCGGATGAGAATACTATAATGGGCCAAGCCTTGCTTACTTGCTTCACGGTCGTCAATATAATCCCTGTGTTGCGACATATTCCATCATGGTTTCCTGGCGCAGGTATACAAAGACAAATTCGGGAAATGAAAAATTCAAGTGGCATGCTCAAAAAGGGTCCTATACAATCCCTGAAGCAACAACTGGTATTAACATTCGCGCTGTTTGTGAACAGCTCAGTATATGACTAATCTCTGACTTCCACAGGCAAATGGCACAGCGCCCCCATCTATAATAACAAGCCGCCTTGAGGAACAGGGAGCTTCAAAGGAGGACGAAGACACTTTGGCTGACTTCGCCTTTACAATTTATGGCGGTAAATCCTATCCTTTGCATCAAAGTCACAAAATTGACGTGTTTGGATTCTGCTATAGCTGCATCCGATACGACAGTTTCTGCTACTTCTATTATGTTCTACCTTCTCGCACTTCACCCAGAAATACAGCGTAAGGCACAAGCCGAGATAGATGCTGTTGTTGGAACAGACCGACTTCCTACATTCCAAGACAGGCCACGCCTGCCCTACGTTGAAGCGATTTATCGAGAGGTAATGCGGTGGGGTCCCCCAGTAAGAGTTGGACCTCCCCATACATCCTCTCAAGATGACGTCTATAAAGGTTACTTTATCCCTAAAGGTAGGTGTTACTCGTATGTTCACTAATTTCAGTCAAATTGTAAGCTAAATACTATTTGGTGCTGAAGGGACGAACATAATTCCAAATATTTGGTATGTCAAATATTGACTTTCAAGCAGTACAGACTACTCATACAATACTGTCAGGCTTATGTGTCACGACGAAAAGAGATATTCAGAGCCTCACGTTTTTAAGCCTGGGCGATTCCTGGACGATAATGGTCAACTAAATGACGATGACAGAATCATGGCATATGGATTTGGACGACGGTCAGTAGCGCGTCACCTCCTTTCTCTATCCATCTTATCAATAGTTTCCTATCTATAGCATATGCCTTGGAAAGCATCTGGCTAGTGGCTCAGTAAGTCAATACAAATTGTGGCTTAGACTCAAACCTACCAATATCTTGTTTGCTGTACAGATGTGGATTACTATTGTATCAGTTTTAGCAACATTCAATCTCTCGAAAACCAAAGATGAATATGGGAACGAGATTGAGATCAAGGATGACGAGTACGACTACGGTATCATAACGTAAGCCCCATTTCCCGAGCAGAGATTGATCTAACTGCAATCTGCAACAAAAAGACATAAAGCACCTTTTGTATGTTCAATCTCACCCCGCTCAGAAGCAGCGAAACGTTTGATAGAAGAGTCGATAAACGCGGATATATGATAATCTGTGATTGTATATACTGGCTCCTCGAAATTAATAGAGTCAAAATCATCATCTACAAGGAAAACTAAGCACTGCCTTGGTCGAAGTCGATCATCTCGTTCCAGTCGGGCAAGTTGAAGTAGTACGGTAGTCTTTGCCATGTTTCTTCGAGTGATTTTTCATACGCCGCGTCGTACACAAGTGCACACTCTTCGCACAGAACCCCACTACCATTCCTGCCCGAAGGAAAAGAGACCTTTTCACTTTCTGCTGTTGTCCCAACCATACGACCAAGCATGTTCGAGAAGCGGATCGAACAGAGTGACTTATCCTTGCAATCTTCGCATGGTATAGCATATAAACTGTTGGAAATTGTATGCAAGCGGTCGGCGCGTTCAGGAATCATAGATTCCTCGATACCATTGTCCAAGATATATAGCAGGCATTTGTAGAAGCTTTGAGTGACAAGCATCCTCCCACAGATACAGTCCAATAGAGCTTGCGATTCCAAGGTCCCGTAGTGTGTCTTCTCTCCCCATCTGCAATCAGATGTGCCTGTTAGGATCTCTGACTATGGTCACACATTGAGCATATCACGGTGTCCGATGCTACGTAGTTCAAGACGGACGTACGCATCTGTAGATTCCACACATGTGCAGAAAGGCAGCCGGAAGGATGGATGGTATATGGCATTCATAAGCCAAGTTGATAATGTCGAACAAGAATGACTTGTTCTTGTAACAGTGTGTATGAACGATGTCACTGGATTTGTCATAATCGTACATCTCCTTTGGAAATAGGTGTCGTAGTTGATCAAGCGCTGTCTTCATGATATGGGGGATATCGTATTTCCGTCCAAGTCTAACCATGGTCTGCAGATACGAAGAATCGATAATGGTGGGCGAGCTGAACCTGAAGTAAAGCACGAATCACGAAACGAAACGACGATTTGAGATATGGAGGCGTACTTATAAAATCCATAGAGAAGCGCGCACAAATTTTCTATATCTTGGGCAGTGTCAGATAGTAGTACAATGGGGCACTCATCAACCTGAGGTCCGATTCCAGGCTTGGCTACAGCAAACATGTCCTTCATAACCTCCGATTGTAGCGAGAGTATTGAGCGGTGTACACGAAACTGCGTTCTTTCAGCTTGAAGCACGATGTTCCCGTCTTGGAACCAGAACTTGGAACTTTGACGAATTGCGTCTATAAGCGGCTGCTCCATCGCGTCGCTATCCTTGCTTAAAAAGAAGTACTCGAGAAGTTCGTTGAACCGTTGACTCGCGGTCAAACTTGGGTCAACCGTCAACTGGCTTTGCTGTAACAAGTTAGGGTAACCGTAGGATGATTAGGTAAGTGATTCCCATTGGCTCTTGCATATCGCACGCACATTTGGCATCTTCAAAAGTGTGCATGCATGTACATACATTTCCCCTGACCGGTTGACCCCTTGATATCACTTGACAATTTCCTGGGAACATGGGAGTAGCCCTGAATAGCCACAGGCATAAGTTCAAGGGCATAAGAATCCCGTAAACACCGCCATGATAAAAGAACCAGAGGTCCCCGAGGTCCTGATTACGGCAATAACTAGCCACATTTGTTTGCTGTAACATCCGACCTGCTCGCTTAAGAGCGCGACCGTCCGGCTTCCATAAAATAACGGACTCATGGCCAAACAGTAGTTCCAAGTATTTCGCTTTGACTCCAGTGGCTTACTCTCCAGTGGAGGGTGACGAAAGGAACACTTCAAGTTATCGTTTATGCTAGTATGCTTACTAATTTACTCTATGCACTTCGTTGTCCACACCAGGACGTAAAATTGTAAATCCACTAGAGAAATGTGCAGACTGTTTTTTAACGCAACCGCCCCAGTGCCCTCTCCTTTTCCTTAGTCTAGCGAGGTTGATCACACAATTACCCTTAGTTCCATGTGGACGTAGCTAGATCTTGAATTGTAACAATTGTAACAAGTAGACGAGGCATTGAAATAACAGTAGATTTCTCAGACATCTAAAAAATATTCTGCTCTAGGCACATAAACTGGCAGCCACCAAATTTAGGCAGCCAACTCGTGCAAAAGGTATCTCTCAAGAGAAGTATGGAAATGTACATAGCCAATTACAAATTTTCTCCAAATTTCAAGAGCCTCTAGGTGCGTCTGTAGGAGTATGTCGCACACCTGCGCGTCGACGTCAAGAACATGGTTGGCGAGAGATTTAAAGGCTTCAAATTTGGATATTCCTTTATTTGCTGCATATACTGAGATGTAATTCTGGGTTTCGCCTTGTTTCTCTTCCTTGTAAAAGGATAGAACATCGCTAAGAATTATATAGTAAAAAACCACTTCCTTTCATGTGTCCAGATAGTTACTTACTTCGCGTAACATATAAAATCTCCCATTTCCGGTAAGCACTGCATAAGAGCTAACATTAGCAATCGCTCATAGTAACAAAGCGCATACACGTACTTGTATATATGACTTAATAGGAATACCCGATGGAAAAATCATAGCAGCATATCCGAACGGTAATCCAGACATCTGGCGTGCGTATTCGCAGTATCTGGTTGCACTGGGAAGAACCTGACAGCAGATCCAGTACAAATTATGAATTTATTTTGACTATTAATACTCACAATCATCCCTTTAGCCTCGCTTTCAAGAGTCATTGAATTGATGAAGTCGAGAAAGGAGGTCAAGATAATTCCAGAACGAGGCGCATCAAAATGTTCGGGAATCTCCTGAAGTATGTCGGACGTGGCATCTAGCATAGGGTCTGTATGTCGCTCTCCAAGACTGAAGTGTTTAGTGAACATTCTTAACGCGTCAGAGGTGTTATTTGCATATGAATCGTCCACGTAAAAAGTAACCGAGGTATACAGGACTATGAATGCGCGTGTCTTCTTCTCAAGATGTGCATACGCAGTCGACGCAAGTAGAACGGCCATTGGGATGTATTTTCGTAGAGATATGCTGGACTCAGCTTCCGGGGCCATTGGATAGTTACGCTCAATAGCCAGTTTGACGCAGTGTTCATGCAACTCTTTGTCAAATGGCTGAGGAGCATATGGCCCGGGAGCATTTAATCCATTAAGCATGGAGACAATAGTCTTCCAAATGTTGGCATTCGCATCATGTCCAATAGTCTAGAAACAAAAGGCAAGTCAACAGCTGTATCAACTTTATGTCAATGGCAAGTGGAGTGACAGTATTGAAGTCTGAACTCATTTGGATGAAGGTTGTACGGGGAGTAGAGTAGAGTTTTTCTCTGAAATTTTGGGACATGGTGGATTGGTTCTTATACTGTTTCAGCTTTACTTGCTGAAGAGGAGTGTACCATTTATTTAAAGACTATATCAATAGAATCTTGCCATACACGACGGCTGCCAATAATCTATTTGTCTTATCTCTTTAGCTCAACATGACTTATTTCGTCGTGAGAGCTTCGCTCTCATTTTAGGATACTACATCGACATAGCTACTGACTGACCCTGGGGCTGAGAGACAACATGACATAGTTGTGCTCCGAATTTGAGGCGAAGTAGCGTATAGAACAGTTATATCAATGATGTGATGATGTGCCACTGTATTAACACTGTCAAGAAGGCGAATCCATGCTGCCATGAGGTAGATAATCATTTGACTTTTATTAGGCAGTTTCATTGGCCTGTAGAATGAGCGTAAAATACAATGGTACCTGAATATCTTCGTTCCCCTGGGCCCAGTCAAAGTCAGATAGCACCCGGCTGGTTAGTCGTCTAATCCTACGCCTATAACGTAGAGTATATTCGCACTTCGGAATGGCCCATTTGTAGTAGTGTGAACTTCGGGACCAAACATACCATGCAGTTCGCTGATAACGAGTAGGGCACGGCAAAGAATATTCCTTCAGCACGGGTCCCACGTACCGGTGGAGAAACTGCGCGTCGACAATGCACAATTCGGTTGCCTTCCATTATGCCTCGTAATATGTTATGATATTTTGTGATGGCGCACTTCGCTTCGAAATTATAACCACTGGCTGTCTGTATTATTGTCTCAGTTTTGAAAAGAAAAGAGTCAAAATTAGTACGGGTGGTATGCAGGCCTGTCTGTTTATCATTGTTAGTACTTTGCTAATTTGCTAATAGACCTTGAATAGACCCCAGATAATTTGCGAATACAACTATTACTGTCGGGTTGCCGTCGAGTCCCACATTTCCAAAGCCTGATTGTTACCCGATGACTGAGAGGTACACGGACCCGGCCACCCACGGTACATTGCTTGCGGCTTCGAGATAGCGGGTAACATCATGATGTAAAAGGCGAAGGCCCTCCAGGCCAAACCATATATGTAGCCATATTATGCAGTGTTACGCCATTGAAGCGTGTAGTCAAAACAATTCGAACGCAACTGCCATGAGACTATCAACTCTTATCAACTCCACCCAAGCTTTTTGGACTCAAGGGCTACCTCCCACACCTGGCCGATCACCGACAGTTTGCCGACGCGGCACACCCCTGAGTTCAAAATTATCCATCAATGTGTCATGCCGGGCGGCATTGTACCCACGCGATCACGCCTCCCAGGACGCCACAATGAACTCACATCTATTCATTCCCAAAAATTGGGTGTTCTATTCTGTTCAGCGACTCCAACATCCCACCAGTCAGCGCTCTCACCTGCGGCGTGCCCCCTATTTCTGCTCTTTGACCGTCACGCGCTTGAGATCCGGACTGAACTTATTGCACGGCTTTGCACGGTGCATATACTGACGAAGACACGCTCGACATAGACCATTTACACGCGGCAGTTGGGCCTGCAAATATGGCTCGTGCTCGGGGATGGGGCTCCCCGCACACCGATATTGACCCCACAAAAACGAAAGGCAGAAGGACGAGAGCTAAGACGAGACCCGAAACAAAAAGAAGACGAACCATAGCCGTGTCGGACCACTTTGCACAAGGGAGACGACAACGCAGACGTCCTACAGGTTCCAGGCCGCGTACGATGCTGGGAGCCTTGCTACAAGCTATCATCTCTTTATTGGGTCTCTTTGCGGCCCTCTTCCCCATCCCACTCCAGTTGCTTGATGCTGCATTTGCAGCTCCAGCAGCAGCCCCGGCCGTAGCGCATATACTCGCACCTCCTCCATTGGTAGTTCCGCGTGAAGCATACGCGTCGGTCGTGCAAGCCATTCTAGCACCCCTGGCACCGCTATCGACCTTTGTCGCGCCAATATTCTGGTCCCTTGTCGCTCCGCTCTTACCCATCTTGCAGTTCCTCCCTGGGGACGCAGTAACCCTGTTGCTAGGACCGCCTTCGGTGCCAGGAGCATGCTTTTCGCCCTTGCGTCTCGCCTTTTCTCGGAGTGGACACGGGATGCCTGGGCTAGCAGCGTGTCTAGACACGTTTACGGTCCCTCACGCATGGTATACTGCCGACAGCTACGATGCGGCCCAGCCGAGCATTGAGGAAAGGGCGGCGTGGATCAAGGCTGTGCAGCGCATGCTCGACGTTAGTGACGGTCTGGACGCAGGAGCCGAGCCAAACGCAAGGCTAGGACCGTGTAACGCGATCCACATCCCATCTGCACTGAGTAGCACATATGCGGTCGGCACAGCACACGGACACTGTGTGCTTTATGAGATACAGGCGCCATGTGGGGTATATGCTCGTGGATGGGGATGGATGGCCGTGCCTGCCCTGGCAGGGGAATCGGAGAAATGGTGGACTACGAACACAAATTCCAAGCTCCTGCAGAGCAAGACATCACAGCGGAGAAAGAAGCTGCACATCTCCGCCCCACACCCAGGCTACGACCTCGGCACCCCCGAGCAGGCCGCGGGGGTATATGCAGCCAGTGGGGCACGCAGCCTGCTCGTCGCGGGTCGCAAACGCACCTCATATCTTACCGAATCGACTTGTGTACGCGCACCGGCGATGTCTACTTCGGATGAGGAATCGTCGAAGACACCAGATTGGGGAAGGGGTAAGGAAGCATATTGGATGACCGACCCAGCGCATAACGACGTACGTTTTTCACGCTATCTACCTTCTTCCTCGTCTGACTTACGACTTGCGCATACTCATTCCTCTTACCTCTGGAAACTTGTAACTCCGCCTAATAACGCTATATATCGGCCTGTTACCTTTCTCGAACCCTTCCTGGATTTATCAATTGAAAACGATGGTGGGGAACACAGGAAGAGCCATTCGTCGATGCATCTATCACCATTTTCGACTGGCAGCGCGACCCAGCGCATGGCGGGTGCGTTCCCGGTACCTGTGCGCTCCTTCAGCTCCATGGAAAAGGGGCGACGACGTGTGCTAAGGATGAAG
The DNA here is from genome assembly GCA_028532985.1 of Stropharia rugosoannulata. Classification (NCBI taxonomy): domain Eukaryota; kingdom Fungi; phylum Basidiomycota; class Agaricomycetes; order Agaricales; family Strophariaceae; genus Stropharia; species Stropharia rugosoannulata. Next base: position 1,389,362 of record JANCIK010000010.1, on the reverse strand, counting down.
TGTTCGTTTCTGGGGGATTAGGTATGCTGTCTTTTCCTTGTCGTTTCTTATCTCTCCGCCTTCTTTGCTGCGCATATTTCACTCCCGTACGCCCCTTCGAATGGTTTCGGCGCACCGGTGTCAGAAGCAGTGAGTTGTCCACCCCGAACTTGCCTGGGTGTGGCTTTGCGCATTATCACTGCTTTCCCAGCCGCTCGACGCATGAAATCGGGTTTCTAATACTTGCAAGAATAATTATTACGTCTCCCCTTCTCTTCCGACAAAGGGGGGAATTCTGTTCGTTCTCCTCCTGCTGCCTACCCACCTCTGGGTCATATCTCAGCTCTTCCGCATTTATTAATCACGGTTACTGATTGTTACCCCACATAGCAAACGCTACAGCCCCACCCGCATTCTACACGTCTCCTCACCCCGCCGCTCGGCTGGCGTGTGCACTACGCGATGTCTTCCCCCCATCCCCGTCCTCCCCGATGTCCGGCCCGCCCTCTGGTTCTGACTCTCATACATTATCGAAAGAGCAACTATGTACCTTGCATAGTAACAAAGCTCAACCGCAAGGAAAACACGGTCTCGTCCGCATGCCTCAGTTCCGCCACACCCAGCGTCGAGGCGCCATCTCCCTCCCCACCACATCGACCTGCGCGCTCACCGCAAGCCGGAACGTTGTGGGGAGGTACGTGAACGGGGTTCCGCGCGGGGAGGTGTGCTGGCGAGGCGCGGTGCGGGAAAGGCGGGGGTGCGGAGTGCCGAAAGCTGATGGGCTAAGTGCGAAGGGCGGGGGAGAGGAGAGGGAAACCCGAGGGGAATGGGGAGGCAGAGACCAGGACATAACAGCTGAAGACGATAAACCGGAATGTCGTGGTGTCTGGGTGCACGCGGAGCAGTCACGGGCGGCACGGGGGGAGGCCGCGTATAAAGGCTGGGCGCGAGCGGTGCAGTATATGGTTGAGTGGGAGGGGGAGGAAGGTGAGTAACCTGTGACGGACAAAATGTTGGGGAGGGACCGTATGACCACCAACTCGATAAGCCACCGCAAGCCAGTGCGTCCACCATTCACGTAACCCTTGGCCCTGTTCAGAACATTCAAATCGTACATATGTACGTGGATGTTGTCCTCCGTACTCAGGTTGCACGACCGAGGTTGCGCATGTTTCGTGAGTGCTTTTGCAATGGCTCAAAGTTGTGGCTGGATTGCAATAATTTAATGTCGCTGCAGCCGCGTGAAGGCGCAGCTTACTTTCATACAAGATCTCAGTGAGTGTGTAATAATCATGCTTCAATTTCTTATGGCGTAGCATCTCGTACCAATATCAGTGTCTTTTCTCTTTGCATTAAAGATACTGGATTCACATTTCAGTACTTTTCCGTTCTCTTTTACGCCAACACTCAGGCAGTCGACAGGGCTATCACGAATGTCTATGTCTATAAATAAGTCTCTATTTTTATTTCATCCAAATACTCTAAATACGTCCCACTAGCAAAAGGCCTCATAAGGTTCATACACATACTCTTTGGGGTACAATCTAATCATCGTTTCTAAGCGAACCTGAAACCGGTGCACGTTACAACGGGCAGTACGGCGTAAAACAAAAATCCATGGCTATTGCTCGCACCGTTTATATTCACAGTTGAGAAATCCATAGGCAGTTTGTATATAGGCAGTTACAATGGGTCAACAGAAGAAGTGTCGACGATACCGGGAACGAAGCAAAAGAGACGACACCAGTGAAGACGTGCAAAATAAACAGGAAATTCGGCTCTGGAGAACGTCGGTGTAAATAGACTTCACTGAATAGATTATTAGGAAAGAGGTCAATCATATGTGGAGTTGAAAATGGTAGATCGTGAAGATGAAAGTACAATACATGGAGAATACGTGGCTGTGGAAAGAGAAAGGATATAAAAGGCAGAAATGTGATCTTCTACCAATTTTCAAAATCGCTCCCCCCTAAAACCCACTACCTAAAGGTAGCGGGGATTTTCATGATGACGACATCTACATACCTTCCTTCGACCCCGCTTTGCACTTCGAATGGCTATCAGTTCTATACGCAAGCTGGTCTTGGTATCAGTGAGCTGTATGTGTGTACTGACTGCACTCTTTGTCCTATACCGAGCACCTTCGGCCAGACTCGCTCCTTTCAATTACTTTTCCTCACAGGACGGCTCAAACTTAAAGACGTCTCCGTACAGTAAATACCTGGTCAGCGAAAAAGCCAGCACATCAGAGCAGTCCGACTTTGCGCCGTTCATTCTTCGCGAATGCACAGACACTACTCCAAAGCACTACGCACCATGTCTTCTAAAAAATCAACTGCATAATGCCGTTTTCGCAGAGGAGTTAATCTACCCTGCCTTCGTTCTTTCGCCACCTATTTTTGCACCCTCAAGACCAAACGATACTGCAACTTTTCGTAGGGTGCAAGAGAGTGTCAGCGACCGTGGACAACGCCTGGAAAACGGCAGTGTAATGTACAAGGAGCAGCACGGACAAATTTATGTGAGTGTGAACGTATCAGACGGTGCTCCTGTATCGGTCTGTTAATTGTATGTTCTCTATTTTTCAGGTATTCGAAAATGTGACAATAAGCCCCAGTACAATATTCGACAGCTGGTCTTCCTTGGCCTGCATGTCTCGGGATACATCCACTCGCAATATTGTCCCTATTGAACCAGGAGTACCTATCGAGGTTGACTCTGCCGTCCTTGCCAACTCCCCGGATTCAGCATACTTCCAACACTTCCTCGACCGCGTTACCCACATCCTTGGTCAAATTTCCCACCTGCAGAAGCCGACGTATGCCATTACTGGTATGGAGCTCAGCACCCAGAAGATTGTACGCGATGTCTGGGAGCTGCTCGGATACGACCACGACCACGTGTTACATGGACAAACAGGAAAGGCCATCGGGCGACTTCTGTGGAGCTGTCGCGCCCCGCTCATCCACCCCCACTCTTCCTTTACCCTGCAGCGGCTTCTCAATCTGACCGATCCGCAGCAGCCATCTCGACTCTCAGGGCCCATCCCGCTTGCCGAGCGGAAGGCTGTGCTGTACATGGGCCGCTCGAACGGTCGTGCGGCGAATGGCGGGCGCGAAGTGCTGAACGAGGACAAGGTGGTTGCAACGATCTCAAACATACTTCAAATGAGGAATCGTGGAGAAGAACTCGTCATCTGGCCGAAGGATTTTGGGACCACGCGGGAGATGATCGACTGGGTGCATGTAAATGCCGCGGCTGTGATTGGCCCACACGGCGGCGCGCTGTACAATCATATGTGGGCCGGACAGGATACGCTCGTGCTGGAGTTTCAACCGCATGGGTTTCAATCTATGATCTTCTACGAAGGAGCAAATACGCTGAACCAAAAGTACGCCATCATGCATCTTCCCAGTAGGGACAACAACAACATGGATGTAGACTTGGACGCTCTGAAGGAAATCTTGGAAGCGCATCTTGGTACTCCTGTCAAGGATACACAGAAGGTGAAGACATGGTATACATGGAAACTGGATGAGATATAAATCGGACTCATAACCTATTGAAACAATTAAAAATGTTGTATATTAGCCTACTACTTGATCTAAAGTATTTAATGAACTCGTGATATTTAAAGTTCTCTTTCATGGTTAATAACAGTAAGGTTGTCTTGAAGATGAGTGATATACAGACAAATGTGTTTGTGTAAGTAGGCGCGTGTTGAATGTTGTGGTACGTAAGACTAATAAATAGGTTACTGACATTCATTCGAAGTCGCAAGACTTGCCACGTGGGAATTCCGCTTCTTGCCACCTGCCAGTGATTGTTTTACTGCTATGCGAAGATGAACACACCGCAGTTCAATTCGTAGTAAGCGTTCGTTGTGCCACTGGATATAGTCCCAGGCTTTTTAAAAAAAAGTTTGTCGGCACTATGATAGTTCATGTTTGGAATAAATGTACCTGTCGGAGATTTCCGAAAAGTGTTTAAACGGTCTGGCCGTCGATGCGGCATTGAAACGGCATGCTCAACGGAGCTGTAATGCGACAAAACATCGGATCCGTCTGATCCTGACCTGACCTGTGACCTGCGACCTCGGCCAACCTTCGGCAGCACATCAATTACTAATCCGATTAAATGTCCGCCATACTACGATTCACGAACTAGTAAGTACAAGCAGTAGGCTTATCAATAGCCCCTGCATCAGTAAAATATGATTTTGCTACCATTGTAGCACTTCCCCCCTTGTGGATAGCCATCTTCCATATTTATATATAGCCCGTGGATACCAATATTAGTATCTTTTCTCTTTGCATTAAAGATACGGGATTCACACTTCAGCACTTTTCCGTTCTCTTTTACGCCAACACTCAAGCTGTCGACACGGCGGTCACGGATGTCCATGTCTATAAATAAGTCTCTATTTTTATTTCATCCAAATACATAAATACGTCCCACTACTGTCTACATAGCATAAGGTCTCATAAGGCTCATGTACATACTCTTTGAGGTACAATCTAATGATCGTTTCTAAGCGAACCTGAAACCGGTGCACGTTACAACGGGCAGTACGGCGTAAAACAAAAACCCATGGCTATTGCTCTGAGAATACTCAGGCTTTCCATAACAGCAAGCCAATCCGGTTTGAAAGTCAATTTTTATCTGCTCTTGGGGCCGCCCACCGGCGTAAGAGTACCTCCCACGACATCGGGCGTACATTATGCACTCCGGTTACATCTTCTCGAGCTTACGCAAACGCAAGTACACACATACTTAATAATGCATATATTAATTTACTGTAGATTCCTCTTTTCTATTTCTATTTCTACATAGTGCTATGTACTGGGCATATTAAAAAGACCTTGGCGTTGGGTTAGGCGCCCGGCAAGTACTTGTAGATTTTCAATTAGTAACGTATCGTACAAATTTATTAGTTCACATTCTTGACTGTTTGGCGGGGACAATGATCAAGTAGTAAGGCCAAAGGTGTGCAACTCCGAAGTGGTATGACCTTCGCTGACTAGGCTAACAACTGACAACCTTTCCCGGCAATTAAATTTACATCGTGTGATAACTATTTCAGGAAGGCATTGGTGCTCCTTGTAGTACCCATTCTCCATGCGGCATAGTAATGGCCCCGTTATGGTGGTGCCAGCGACCCCACTGACCTCCATTAATTTTCTGTGTTTGAAGTTGGTTTGAAGTTGCAACCGTGTCGCAATCTTTGTGATATTATTGACGATGAGGGTGATAGTAATCTTCACGATGGCATGCTATATCCAGTGCAGCTGCGATCCAAACGGAATCTTACCCATACATGCGCCCAACTGTACAGGTGAAGATAGAAGGAGTTCTGGACTTATCTTTGTTACAAGAATCGTAATGTTTTAAGTCAAGCCACATGGTCAACCACTGTATTAAAAAGCCTCCGTTCTTAAGATGCACCAGGATGCACGTTCACTGGAGAGTAGTCCAGGAACACAACCTAACACAACGTGATACAGAGCATTAGAATATCGGGTTTGAAACACCGTTACAGCCTTGGCGCGGTCACACTACGCCGCTTTAGATCGGAATATTGACCATGCTGCTTAAAACTCTTGATAATGATGACCCGGCATTCTTACATACACAAACACATATTTTCATGATGATGACATCTACATACCTTCCTTCGACCCCGCTTTGCACTTTGAATGGCTATCAGTTCTATACGCAAGCTGGTCTTCGTATCAGTGGGCTGTATTTGTGCACTGACTGCACTATTTGTCCTACACCGAACCCCTTCGGCCAGGCTCGCTCCTTTCAATTACTTTTCCTCCCAGGACGGCTCAAACTTAAAGACGTCTCCGTACAGTAAATACCTGGTCAGCGAAAAGGCTAGCACATCAGAGCAGTCCGACTTTGCACCGTTCATTCTTCGCGAATGTACAGACACTACCCCAAAGCACTACGCACCATGTCTTCTAAAAAATAAATTGCATAATGCCGTTTTCGCAGAAGAGTTAATCTACCCTGCCTTCGTTCTTTCGCCACCTATTTTTGCGCCCTCAAGACCAAACGATACTGCAACTTTTCGTAGGGTGCAAGAGAGTGTCAGCGACCGTGGGCAACGCCTGGAAAACGGCAGTGTAATGTACAAGGAGCAACACGGACAAATTTATGTGAGTGTGAACGTATCAGACAGTGCTCCTATTAGCTCTTTGTCCCTCTTATCCCTCGTATCGGTCTATTAATTGTATGTTCCCTATTTTTCAGGTATTCGAAAATGTGACAATAAGTCCCAGTACAATATTCGACAGCTGGTCTTCCTTAACCTGCATGTCTCGGGATACATCCACTCGAAATGTCGTCCCTATTGAGCCAGGAGTACCTATCGAGGTTGACTCTGCCGTCCTTGCCAACTCCCCGGATTCAGCATACTTCCAACACTTCCTCGACCGCGTTACCCACATCCTTGGTCAAATTTCCCACCTGCAGAAGCCGACGTATGCCGTTACTGGTATGGAGTTCAGCACCCAGAAGATTGTACGCGATGTTTGGGAGCTGCTCGGGTATGACCACGAACACGTTTTGCATAGACAAACGGGAAAGGCCATCGGGCGCCTTCTGTGGAGCTGTCGCGCCCCGCTCATCCACCCCCACTCTTCCTTTACCCTGCAGCGGCTTCTCAATCTGACCGATCCGCAGCAGCCATCTCGGCCCTCAGGGCCCATCCCACTTGCCGAGCGGAAGGCTGTGCTGTACATGGGCCGCTCGAACGGTCGTGCGGCGAATGGTGGCCGCGAAGTGCTGAACGAGAACGAGGTGATTGCGGTGATCTCAAATATACTTCAGATGAGGAATCGTGGGGAAGAGCTCGTCATCTGGCCGAAGGATTTTGGGACCACGCGGGAAATGATCGACTGGGTGCATGTAAATGCCGCGGCTGTGATTGGCCCGCACGGCGGCGCGCTGTACAATCATATGTGGGCCGGACAGGATACGCTCGTGCTGGAGTTTCAACCGCATGGGTTTCAATCTATGATCTTCTACGAAGGAGCAAATACGCTGAACCAAAAGTACGCCATCATGCATCTTCCCAGTAGGGACAACAACAACATGGATGTAGACTTGGACGCTCTGAAGGAAATCTTGGAAGCGCATCTTGGTACTCCTGTCAAGGATACACAGAAGGTGAAGACATGGTATACATGGAAACTGGATGAGATATAAATCGGACTCATAACCTATTGAAACAATTAAAAATGTTGTATATTAGCCTACTACTTGATCTAAGTATTTAATGAACTCGTGATATTTAAAGTTCTCTTTCATGGTTAGCAGTAAGGTTGTCTTGAAGATGAGTGATATATAGACAAATGTGTTTGTGTAAGTAGGCGCGTGTTGATCGCGGTATAAGGTGACTAATAAATAGGTACTGACACCTACTGACACTCATTCGATTTCGCAAGACTTACCACGTGGGAATTCCGCCTCTTCCCACCTGCCACTGATTGTTTTACTGCTACGCGAAGATAACCACACCGCAGTTCAATTTGTAGAAAGCGTTCGTTGTGCCACTGGGCATACTCCCAAAAAGTTTGTCGGCACTATGCATAGTTCATGTTTGGAATAAATGCACCAGGAGATAGGCACCTTCCAGGGCAGGAACCGCCCGGTGATGAATGTATGCCACGGGGAATCCTGACACTGGTACCATCACCCTGACCGTCACTCAGTTCTTATTTGAAGATTAATTTTCTTTCAACAATTCATTGATCATACAGACATAGGTCAACGATATGAGCCAGCCGGGTAATAGCGACTCATGAATGGAGCGACACGTTTTGGTTTAACGACGGCGACATTGACCTGCAGGCTGAAACGAAACAATTCCGCGTGCATTGCTCGGTTTGACGTTATCGACTTATACAATTACAGTGTTCGTTGTATATCTCCTTTTTTATTGAGCCTAAAGCAGTTCTGCCTTGTTGTTAACTTGTTATGCTTTGAACTTTCGTCACGTCATCGTACATATTCGAGTCTGCCTATAAACAGCCGACCCTGCCAAGGTCTTGGCGTTGACTTTAAGTACATATTAAGCGCCCAGGCCGAGAGCGCAGGAACCCTCGGGCCTCGAGCTTCGAGAGCCCTCCACGAAATCCCATTTCAGCAATGTAAAAAAGATTGGCATTTCCCGCCCAAAAGGTAGGCGAATACCATCCCCAGGTTGAGCAATTGTTATGTCAAGGATGAATGAAATTGAATTGTTCGTAATGTCCGATCTTATGAATCTGTATATGAGCCTTGTAATAGTTTTAGCAGTGAGATTAACCCCTGCCCTCCGCGGAAATAGGGGTAGTTCCCTATCTCTCCTATATCCCATGCGCTGCACCCAGCCCTAGACAGACTTCTGCGCTTGGTTAATGATATGCTCGAGCTCCGTATATGACCCGCTTTGAATGCACATGTCGCGGAAAGCACCCCGACGGGGTCGGTTGATGAGATTGAACGGCGTATCAAACTCAATTATCTTCCAGAAAAATAGGTGAAGACATATGAGAAATTTTCATGTATCTCACGTACCTGTCCCTTGTCCAGAACCATCAAGCGATCATAATCCACAACAGTACGCAGGCGGTGCGCGATTGTCAACACAAGGGCACCCCTGAACTCGGCACGCAGTGTTTCTTGTATTCGCATGTCCGTCTCAAAATCAATGCTGCTAGTTGCCTCGTCAAGGACTACAATTGCGCTGCGCCGTAGCAGCGCTCGCGCCAGAGCGATCAGTTGCCGTTGGCCCTGCGAAAAGTTTGTCCCTCCCGCAGCGACCTGTGTCTGCAGATTAACGACAGCAGCCTTGTTACAACCTGGACTTGAATGAATCGTAGAAGATGCTGAGTTAGTTGTTTCTGTCATTTCCCCTTGCTCAATGTCAGCCGACAGGGCCTGAATTATTGTCGCCGAGTTATCGTCCGAGTGGTACATTCGAACGCGACGCAAGACGTCCAGGCACTCCTCATCTGTATGCTCATCTAACAAAGGATGAGTCCATGATATGTCGTGACGGAGCCATTTGTGGTTTACCGAATGGATCCAGGTTATCGCGTAGAGACCCGGAGAATAAAGCAGCATCCTTGACATTTTGTTAAAATTGGGTCTGTGTCTAGAAAAAATGAAAAGCGCGCCCTCACCTGGGGAATAAACGTCTTTAGGTGGTCGCAACCGCAGAATTAGAAAGAGGCTAGTGACGTCGTAATACATACTCACCACCCTCGAACGCAAGTCATTTACACCGATTGTTGTTATGTCAATCCCATCGATGACAATATGTCCACTGCTGGGGTCCACCTGCAACAATATTCAAAAAACAAGGCATAAACAATAGAAATGTTGAGAAAATCACAGACGCACAAAACGGAGGAGACTCATTGCGAACGTAGACTTGCCGCTTCCTGTACGTGCTAGTACATAAACAGTAAACATAATTGAAGAGGTGACACACACCTGTGCGGCCAAGTAAACCGATGCGTTCTCCAGCGCGCAAGGTGCAAGAGATACCGTGTAACACGGCGGGAAGGTCGGGGGCATATCTAACCTCAAGGTTATCGATGCTGATAAGCGTGGAGCCCGGAGAACTGGATGGCCAGTACGCCGGCACCCTATTAGATTCAATAACTGCAGGAGGCTCTTGAGGAAGGTTGAGACTGCGGGAGTATATAATCGGCGATTGTATCAAATAAGGTCTTCAGAGTTATATACTCACTATTCAACGATCCGCTCCACGGAGCTAAAAGAAATTAGAAGTGATAAAACGGATAATGGAATATAATTACTTGAGATCCAGCTCCAGAGCTGTAAATAAATAGGTGATATATGAACAAATGTACTGAGCTTAACCACTCACCAGTCCAGAAACGGCATGTCCAAAATACTAATATTTTAAACAAGCAAATTAGAACAAAAATAACTACAGCAATACATGGTATTCACCTGATGATGTGAATGCCATAGCACTAGTGATGCAAAGTCCTGCAAGCCCTGCATCGTTTGTCAACGTACCAATAGCTAGCACGGTCGTCAACAGCACGGCAAGTCCACCGAGCACATCAAAATTAAGGAGCAGCCAGCGGCTGATCAGCCAAAAGTTGTACCACATCTGAGATGTTTGCTTTCTCGTTTTACGCACACATGATTGCGGTAAGGTAGACACTTACAGTATGTACGAGGTCAATCTTCTCGTGAAAGCCATCGAGGAAACGCTGCTCCGCGGAGAAGGCACGGATGGTAACTATCCCCTCAAGGATCTCGCCAAGGTCGGAGAAGACGGGCGAGTGCGCGTTGGACTCCATGCGGCGAAGGTCCCGTGCAGTGTTAAGATAGCCCACCGCTAACTCTCGGTACGCAAGCCCGATGAATAATGCCGGGACCAGAAAGGAGGGAAAGACAACACTGTTTGTCAATTGCGAATAGTGAGCACAGCTGATTAAGAAGACTAGAAATAGAGAACGTACGCCACCGTTATTACGGATGCAAAAAATCCCGCGAGAGAAGTGTTAATCGACTGTAATGAGCTTGGTAGAGAATTATCTATCATATCAATGTCCTGTAATAACCAAACTAGGTTATACAGTGGGAGGTAAGCGAAGTCAAGTGGGACATACCTTTCCGAAGCGATTCAAAAGACGGCCTGGACATTGTCAGATAGATAGATGGTGAATATTATTTATGTTGAAAGGCTCACCTGCGGGAGTGGTATCATGAAACCTAAAAGTCGCTCTCACTACAGTCACAAGAAGCTGTCTGCGGAAATGTTAATTCATGTGTAGGGTTCCGGACTAATGAACAACGTACTTGAAGAGTACTCTCGACGCACGGAGCGCTCCTGTGTACTGCACTGTGGTTGACAGGACACTAGCGACTCCACTCGCGAATCCAATTGTTGCATAAATCACAATATAATACATTGGATGGGATGTCGCATTGGGCCATTGATTTTCAGACCCGCGTTCTTGTAGCATTATGGGATTCCCATAAGATTCGCCCCAAATCTGTATGATAACGGTCAGCTCGCACGTTAAACAACTTCGTGTGATTACGCAGCACCTTAATCCAGAACTTCTCTGCAATGCCCAGGACTTGAACAGCTGTCATCAGGGTGGCAAGGATAATCCAAGTCCAGTATGACCTTCCAAAAGAGAAGCATTAGATAACCAGAGATTTCGATAGATGTAGTGAGTAAAATCACTTACGATACTTTGAGGTAGGTGTTATATATTGACCACTTCACGCTTCCTGTCTCTCGACGCTCTTCTTGAACAAGCTTTCGAGGCTGTTTTGTCGTCTGATCAGTGTCCCCGACCAGAGTATCTGTTTCATGAGCTTGTTTTATGCCTTCTTTGAATGTATTTTGATCTACGTCGTTGTGAAATTTCTTCAGTGTTCCATTGGCTTGGAGCTTTGAAACAGTTCCTTGAGCTTCAATGCTCCCATTTAGCATACGAACCAAGTAATATGCTCCAGGAAGAACGAGCTCAACATGATGCGTCACCAATACCTGCATGAATACTCTTAGACATAGATGCAGGAATTAGCTTGTAGGCAGTGGACATACGACAGTCCGATCAGCCAAAAGCGGCCCGCGAAATAGGCGCTCGTATAAAAAACGTGCCGTGTGACTATCCTAAAAAAGGTGTCAACTGACGAGCCAGTGGGATTATTGTTCATACTTACAACTGCGCTTAAAGGGTCGTCAAGAAGCACGTATCTTGTACGGGCATACACGGCACGAGCAAGGGCTACTCGGGCCTTTTGGCCACCGGATAGGGTTACACCTCTGCCAGTTGAATTCAAAACCGAGCATAGCAAAATCTATTTGTACTCACTTGGCACCTATCTCTGTGGCGTCTTTATCTTCAAGTACCGCTAAGTCCGGATTCAGTGCACAACACTCCAGAACGGCGTTATATCGATCTTCGTCGTATGGATAGCCAAAGAGTATGTTATCCTTGATTGACTGGTTTCGTAGCCACGGGGACTGCGCTGAGTACGAGATAGAATGCATGAGTCCATTCTCGTCGACGCGGGAGTTATTCTTGGACAAGATGATGCGGCCAGAAAGCAGAGTCATTTCCCCCAGTACTGCAAGCTGTGGGTTGGAAACTCAGTTAGTATATACTCTCAGAAGGGAAAATTTGAACTTCACTAGTAATGCTGTTTTGCCTGACGCTGTTGGACCTGCAACAACAGTTAACTTGCCTTCCGGGAACCTTATAGATAAGTCCATTAATTTAAACCTGCGGTAACGATTGTCGGCCTCCAGGCTCAAAACTGAATCGGATTCAGCTGCTGTGTCAGACTCTACCGCCATAGATCTCGCTGACGACGCAGAGGAATTTACCGAAGCTTCTATCTCTGATTTTGCAGCTGATGTGGCTGAGTTCCATTGGAAACTTGCATTTTCAAGACCTAATCCTTCGTCAAACGTATTTTGGAAGCGTGGCTCTGAGCAGTCCTTCTTCAGGGATGAAACTTGTTCAGTAACTTCCTCTTCATTTAAATAAGCCGAGAATCGTTTTAAGCCAATTGCCCCCTAAAGAAAGAAAATGTTTCAAACAATTTACAGTAATCAAATGAGAAAGCTACCTGAAGAGCTTGAATAATCCAAGAAGGAATAACGTTGAGTGGTGCCCTGTTACAATCATATGATAAACGTCCTGTATAAGGCACACAAATGGATAGTCGCGTATGACTTGCCTAATCATAGCAAACAAAGAAATAGCCTGTTGATAATTAAAACTATGACCTAGGAAATCATACATGCAGTGAAAACGTACAGTAAATGCCGTAGGAATATCCAATTGGTTTCCGCGTTGAATATACACACCAAAAGACACGATGGAAATAAGGATTGGAGCACAAGTCCAAAGCGCAAAAATCAAAACGGAATTGATGCGGGCTAAGATCAACTATCAGTTTTCCTCACACAAAAAAACAATGGTATCACTTGCCCTTGTTCAACCACTTTACTTCGTCCTCTCGAGCTTTTAAAGCTCGTTGAACCCAGCGCTCTTCCCAGGAGAAGAATTTTATAAATTTGATCTGATACCAGTTTAGATTGTGCGAATACTTCAATCCGCATAGAGCAGAGAACTTACTGCCCCAATGAGCTCATTAAGAACGTTCATCCGTTTGTCACGAGCCGCCAACATATTTTTCTGGATGTAAACACTCCTGCGTGCGAGTAAACTATTCAAGGGCCAACCCAGAAGCAGAACTAGAAATCCTGAAAAAGCGCTCCAGCCCATGATCCTATCTGAGGTTAGATGCGGGATCATAATTGTTTATTGGACAATTTGATTACATACTGGTAAAGAAATATCCCACCAAGGATAATCTCAAGCGGGGCTTGTGAAGATGATATATTCCAGTGCCTCAACAAAGCAGATTGACAGAAACTTTACTCACCTCCGTATATGGTGTAGGCTGTCAGAACAACTTGTGTAGTCTGTCAAGTACATGATAATTCGCACTGATGTATGAAATGATATTAGTTTGTGCTCACTTTATTAACGTCACCAGCCATGACATTGACTATCTTCCCAGCACTTGCCCCAGCCGTAACTTCGTCTTGTCGAGTATTTTTTTTGCTCCCTATTTGTCAGAAATGAAAACTCACACACAAAAAGCCGGAGAAAAGTAATACGTGACCTACCTTCCGGATTAATGGTGCTTCCAATTACCATCCCTGAAAGGTCTTTTCGTTTCAACGTTTTGTCATACACTAGTGCTAGGAGCTCTGTTCGCATCCTTGACCCAGAGCGACGTCCAAAATATAGATGTTGTGCATCGGCTTGCGCCTTTCCTAGAGATATAACGAAGGCAAGGAATGCGTAGATATAGGCCCTTGCGCGGGTTTCGGAGGTGGAATTTTCTAAGTTGATCAAATCGAGGATCCGTCTATAATAAATTTCAGTAATTTGTTCCAAATATTTATGGGCAAGGTCTACTTGAGAAAGAAGGGTCCTGCATAGCTAAATGTGACGCTTAGGAAGGTGAGTGCAAAATCTAGGCTAGAGGATGTCAGTGTAAGGGTATGTATCGTTCACTCATAATGAAAGTTCCTTACACCAGATCAAAAGAGTTGGCTTTCCAAAGACGCCAGCCCAAACTCGACTCGCTTAGAAAGTTAACCATGAGTAATTCGCGCAAACTGGATGCAGAGCAAACGCAAAGGCATACTCAATCGAGCATAGTTTGATGAATAGAGGACGCGATCGCATGGTCGGACTTAATCTCCAGACGTCTTGTTCATTTAGGGTCGTGTATCTTCCCTACAGGGATATTAGCAGCCAGGCGCAATAGCTTACTTTTGAAGACATACACGACGTATCAAAGGGTGAACCCAGCTAAATGATACCCAGCCCCATAAAGTTGTATAGTCCTCTGGCGAAATGGAAGTTCCCTGTCCACTCATATTGAGCAACGGAATATAGAACTGTTTAATGTTTACTCACGATACTTTGGCTATCTACCGCACTGCTTGGAAGTGCAAGAGGCATAGAGAAAACTCCGGCAAGAAGCAGAGAGATGCATATCACATTTACAATATATGCAAATAAAGTGAGAGGAGAAGCAGGCATTCCTTGGATGCTGTGATCAAAAACAACTCCCCCTAACTGAATAGCCGCTGCGAGAAATAACGCGAGATAGAGGCTGAATGTGTCAAGCGGAGGCGTTACTGTGGGGCAAGAAATAGGTCGTAGCACGGTATAGAACCACGACGACGCAACCAAGAATGACGAAGCACCACCCCGTACACTTTGATGACCTGTATAGAGGCTGTAGGTGCCTATTGATATCCAGACAAGGACCTGAGCCATTCCGAGAAACACGAACAGGACCGTCCGCCAGTCAGCTGTTTGCTTTGAGACAAGGTGCACTGTTTCGCCCAAGTAAAAGCCCGTTGAAGTTGCAGCAGCATCTATAGCTTCAGCTTCAGTGAGCGTGATGAATGGTTGGAAGATGGATGATAGTCGGCCGAAAACAGGTTGGAAAAGGCTGGGAACAGGCAATAAACGAACACATAGTACGATGAGCAGAGCGGTGGGCAGGAATGTGCTCCAGAAAGTGCGAGCGCAGGCACTTGCGAAATCCAAAAGCCCGCCATCGCAGAGGTCCATATGGTCAGCGGTAGAAAGACTATGTAGAATCTATTTTTACGCGAAGAGTTACTGGAGACGGGCATGCAACGCCTGTGCCGCCTAGGTTGCCGATGCCAGAAACTTCAGAAGATTAAATTGCGTGATTGTACTTGCGGTGTCACCTAACTGATGGAATACATAGCCCAATACAAGTAGACCAGAACTCGGGGAATAACAAGTTGAAAGTTCTCGTTGTTAATTTTGTCAAAACATTATTAAATAAAGCAGTCCAATCTAAGCTGAGTGGGTATCAGACTCGTAAATACGTGATACCCAGATTTGAATGGCGAGAATCTTACTCTAACCGAGAGTATTGTTTTCTCTTTCAAAAAGGCCAGTTAACAGGCATCATAATCTCATGCCTCTGCTTTGGCTTTCGCAGCTTGTTCCAGCTCGCTGAACGACCCGCTCTTCATGCACATATCTCTGAAAACACCATCTGACTTGTTGAGCAGGTTCCATGGCGTATCGAATTCCACGATCTGTGCAGTACGTTAGACAAACTCCGTCATATGAAATGTTTATGAAAAGTGTACCTCTCCCTTGTCAAGCACAATCAAACGATCATAATCAATGACGGTGCGCAAACGATGGGCAACGGTCAGGAGTAGTGAATTGTTAAACTCCTCCCTTATAGTCTTTTGAATTTTTGCATCCGTCGCAAAGTCGATGCTGCTCGTAGCCTCGTCCAAAACGATGATTGCGCTGCTTCGTAGCAGAGCACGAGCCATGGCAATAAGTTGCCGTTGGCCCTGAGAGAAATTCGTTCCTCCAGCAGACACCTTGGTATCCAGATCCACCGAAATTTTAGCATCAATATCCGTAGCACCTGCGGTACTCGTAGATTCCGAATCCACAATAGCGATTGCGCGTTCTTCTCGTTCAACACCGGTAATCGATGGAGCCCGTGACGCGCTCCGAGAAGATGCTGCACTGGCGCCCTGCGAGTGGTGAGGGCTATCGGATATCATGTGTACCCTACGGAGGACGTCCAGGCACTCAGCATCTGTATGCTCATCTACATGCAAGTGAATAAGAGAAGTTACTGTAATATTGAAGACGTGTCTTACCGAAAGGATCAAGGTTGTCGCGCAGAGTCCCCGAAAACAGGGTCGCGTCCTAAACCAATCGCCTTCGGCTGCGGGTTCAACAGATATAAGGTAAAATACTTACTTGGGGGATGAAGGTCTTGAAAGGCATTAGCATGTCACTTTATGAAGAACAGTATGGAAGCATACCAGTCTCGAGCGCAGATCATGGGTTCCAATGGTGGATATGTCGATACCATCAATGAAAATGCGACCACTGGTGGGATCCACCTGAAATATATTAGCAAATGTAGTCACCTTTCCACACCCAAAGACTTACAAATCGAAGCATGCTCATAGCCAAAGTAGATTTTCCGCTTCCTAAACGATATATTGAGTGAGACTATTGAGTGAATAGTGATCACTATTGAACATAGATGCGCACCTGTACGACCTAACAGACCAACCCTTTCTCCAGCTTTCAGCGTAAAAGAAATCCCATGGAGTACAGCAGGAAGTTCAGGAGCGTATTTTACTTCGAGATTCTCTACCCTAATGAGTGAGTCATTATTGGAACTGGACGGCCAGTATGCCGGGACCCTTTTTGATTCGATAATAGCTGGAGGTTCCTGTGGGAGATTGAGACTGAACATTACCAGCATACAGGGCTGCGAGCCAGAAAATTGTTCTCACTATTCAACAATGCGTTCCACAGAGCTTGAAATCGTCAGCAATCCTGGTAAAATCAAAGGGGTGAAGTAATTACTTAAGGTCAAGTTCAAGAGCTGTATGTTCAAATAAGATTTTAGACAAGCACTGTTCAATAGTTGACTTACCAGTCCAGAA
Source organism: Stropharia rugosoannulata (assembly GCA_028532985.1). Classification (NCBI taxonomy): domain Eukaryota; kingdom Fungi; phylum Basidiomycota; class Agaricomycetes; order Agaricales; family Strophariaceae; genus Stropharia; species Stropharia rugosoannulata. The sequence continues at coordinate 1,372,324 of JANCIK010000010.1, read as the reverse complement.
TCGGCATGCCCAGTACACTGTAGGACTTGAGCAGGTTACTGTAAATCGAGTAAATAAACTTACCTGAAGATGTGAACGCCATAGCACTAGTAATACAAAGACCAGCAAGACCCGCGCCATTAGTCAACGTAGCGATCGACAGGAGGGTAGTGACGAGCACAGCTAAAGCCCCGAGAATATCGAAGTTCAACAATAGCCAGCGATTCGTCATCCAGAAGGAATACCACATCTTCGAGAAAACAGTAAGCTATAGCAGAAAGATCATAAAATTTTACGTACTGTAGTTGTCAGGTCTATCTTTATATGCAAGTTGTTCAAGAATCTCTTTTCTGCAGAAAACGCTCGGACAGTAACGATTCCTTCAAGTAGTTCGCCGAAGTCGGAGAAGATAGGCGAACGGGTATTCGATTCCATGCGACGGAGATCACGGCCGGTATTCAGATACCCTATGGCCAACTCTCGATATGCGAATCCAATAAATACTGCAGGGATTAAGAAGGCGGGGAATACGAAACTAAACATCTGACTTTTAGTACGTCCCATAAATGAGGATGGTAGTACTTACGCAACAGTGATAATTGAGGCAAAGAAGCCTGCAAGCGAGGAATTGACTGCTTGCAAAGAGCCCGCCAGAGAGCTATCAATAGTTTCTATATCCTGTATACAAGTGAGACGCATTCACTTAATGAGAGTGATGATCTTACCTTTCCGAAGCGATTCAATAGACGACCTCAAATAAATCCGTCAGTTTTATGCATTGCTGACTAACCGTCTATAATCTTACCTGTAGGGGTGGTATCATGGAACCTGAATGTAGCTCTTACGACCGTAACCAGTAATTGCCTTGACAAATAAATTAGCGATAAGACTGCTTTGTGAATGATATACGTACTTGAAGAGCAGCCTCGACGCCCGAAGTGCTCCGGTGTATTGGGCTGTTACTGAAAGAACACTAGCTAAACCACTAGCTAAACCAATAGCCGCGTATATGCCAATGTAGAACAGAGGATGTTCAGCTGCGTTGGGCCATTGGACGCCGAAAATGCCCGTCGGAGGCGTAGTCTGGTATGTAGAAAGGTGCAGATGGTGTAAGGAGTATCCATCCATTGACGATTGATGCTCTTGAGTGGCAAATGTATTGAACATGTATGGTTCGGGCGTAGCCTCGGCGGTGTTGTTGACTTTATATGCTTCACCCCATGTCTATAAATACAGTTGTAAGTTGAGTGATCTAGAGACTAAATAATGACAGACCTTAATCCAAAGCTTCTCAGTAATACCCAAGCACTGAATCACTACAATAAGCAGAGCGAGGAAGATCCATGTCCAATATGACCTGTCATATAAAGTTGTTGGTCAATATGGCGATATGAATGAATATATATGGATACGATGACGCACGAAGCCTTAAGGTAACTGTTATAAATTGACCATTTCACCCCGCCCGTCTCTCGATGTTCATCTTTAATCAATTTCCTGGGTTTTTTAGTTGCGTCTGCGTTCGGCTGATCGGGATCGGCCTGATTGATAGCGGCTTCCTCTGCCTCTTCTTTTATCTCCTCTTTGATTATTTCAACAGCGGCGTCCTGCTCGATTCCTTCTAACATGCCCTGCTCGCGGAGATCCCTGACGGTACCCTGAGTATCGATTCGCCCATCCAACATGCGGATTAAGTAGTATGCTCCTGGAAGGACAAGCTCAACGTGATGGGTTACGAGTACCTGAACACATGCATAAAGTTGATGTAACCTGAATAATCAATAATAATAAAATATACCACAGTACGGTTGGCCAACAAAGGCCCGCGCAATAAACGTTCATACAGGAATCGGGAAGTATGACTATCCTATTTAAAGTTGAAAAGTTGGTTCAAGTCAATGGTAAAGGTTTGCATTACTCACAACAGCGCTCAGCGGGTCATCAAGAAGGACGTATTTTGTTCGGGCATATACAGCACGGGCCAAAGCTACTCGCGCTTTCTGTCCCCCGGACAGACTTACGCCCCTGTTAAATAGTATAATTAATGGCGTTCATGGCGTTCATGGCAAGTCGAGAGCGAATAGTACAAACCTCGCGCCAATCTCAGTTGCATCACCATCCTCTAGGATAGCCAAATCCGGGTTAAGAGCACAACACTCCAAAACGGCTTTGTATCGTTCCTCATCGTAAGGATATCCAAACAGGATGTTATCCTTAATCGACTGATGCCGGAGCCATGGAGACTGGGACGCATAGGAGATGGCGTGCATAAGGCCATGTTCGTCAACACGGGACGGTTCCTTTGACATGATAATACGGCCTGAAAGCAAAGTCATCTCTCCGAGAACAGCAAGCTATCCGTGAGTTAGCACGATACTGATGAAGATATTTTTTTTTAAAAAAAAAAGACATTACAAGTAAGGCTGTTTTGCCTGAGGCAGTGGGTCCAGTGACGACGGTCAGCTCGCCCTCAGGGAACTTTACGGACAAGTCTCGTAGCTCGAACTTGCGGTCTCCTGCCTCGGAAGCGCTCCGTTCAGATGCACTGTCATCCACAACTGTCTCTGTCTCGTCGGTTGTCGAAGACTTTGGTGAAGTGGTACCGTTCAAATCTTTACCCTTGTCATCGAGATTTTCAGTGACTTCGTTCCATTTGAAACTAGCATTTTCGAGACCGAGGCCTTCGTCGTGATCACCGGGCAAATGAGGCTCTGAATAGTCCTTTTTCAGAGAAGACACTTGATCGGTCACCTCTTCTTCGTCCAGATATACGGCAATACGATTTAAAGCAATACCGGTCTATACATTATGTCAAGAGTTATTTCTTCAGAAGTTGTCAATCGAATCACCTGCAGAATCTGCACTATCCAAGCAGGGATAACGTTCAATGGGGCCCTTTACAGACGTCAACGGGGCCGAAAAGAAATGTAATCAGAAAACACACCTAATCATATTGAATAGAGCAATAGCCTATATATATATAAAGGTCAGCATCTTAAGAGCAAAAATATAAGTACCACTGACCGTAAAGGCGGTGGCGATATCAAGTTGATTTCCACGCAAAACGTATACAGTAAAAGAGGTAATAGAAACTAGAATAGGGGCGCAAGTCCAGAGGACGTAAAACATGACGGAATTGACGCGTGCTACAAATGCATCGTCAGTGCACATTTTATGCAACGCACACCTGTGAGAACAAACCTTTCACCATCCACTTCATCTCCGCCTCACGAGCATCTAAGGCTCGTTGAATCCAGCGCTCTTCCCAAGCAAAGAATTTGATGAATTTGACCTTTAACAGGTTGAGATATCGGGAACGTTTAGAGTCAGTTTTTTAACTTACAGCACCAATCAATTCGTTAAGGACACCCATGCGCTTATCACGAGCAGCCAAAACACCTTTCTGGATACGGATGCTCCTTCGCGCAATAAAGCTGTTCAAAGGCCATCCAGGGAGCAATATGAAAAAACCGGCAAATGCGCTCCATCCAAGTAATCTGCGGCAAAATAATGAGAATTCTGTAGTGGCTCAAGCTACAATACTCACTGGTACAGGAATATGCTTGCAATGATGATTTCGAATGGAGCTGCATGTTTCATCAGACTGTGGATATAGAGATGGTACTGAAGATGTTACCTCCGTATATGAAATATAACGATGAGGTTGTTTGCGAAATCTGATTGTGTATTAAGAAAAATGTTTATCGACAATATTGAACGCTGGACTTACTCGATTCGCATCACCAGCCATAAGGTTAACTATTTTTCCTACATCGGCGCCAGCTTTGGGCTCATCTGCTTTAGCTGCTTTCTCCTTGGCTTGCTTCTTCTTCGCTTTCGCCTGCCCTGTAAAATAATTGATACGTAGATTCAGCCAGAGATATCAATAATGGCGTACGTCTTGTCTCCTTGGTGTTAACACCGCTAGCAGGAACCTCCGGGATTTCCTCCTTTTTGCTGTCCTTCGTAACTATGCCAGAAAAATCTTTTCGTTTCAAAGCTTTGTCGTAAATAGACGCCATGAGCTCTGAGCGTATCCTCGTCGAGCCACGTCGCCCGAACCACAAATGCTGAACATCGGCCTGCGCCTTTCCCATGGAGCAAGCAAACGCAAGGAAGGCGTATATATATGCTCTTGCGCGTGATTCAGGCGTAGGATTTTCCAGGCCGATCAGATCGAGAATGCGTCTGTCGGAATTTGTAAGACAGCATCTTGCCATTAGAATATAATAGTACCTACTTGAGGAAGAAAGGCCCGGCATAGTTGAACATAACGCTTACGAACGTAAGAGAAAAGTCAAGACTGAATATATGCGTTAAAAGATGGGCTTTTGTTTAGTAGGGTTTCTTACATCAGGTCGAGAGAGTTGGCCTTCCATAGACGCCAAAGAAGTTTCGAACCACTACGACGAGCATTAATCAATGATAATTAGAATTGATGGCAGATCCGCATACGTACGTCATGGAACTAAACTTGATGAAGACTGGCCGGGATTGCATAGTTGGACTAAGAGCCCAAACATCTTTCTCGTTAAGAGTAGTGTATCTTCCCTGTGAGCTATTAATTACGCATATACATATGTATGTTGGTGTAACATACACGGTTAATCAATGGGTATATCCAATTGAATGACACCCAGCCCCATAAAGATGTGTAATCCTCCGGAGACACGGTGTTTCCCTATCACTTCGTTAGTAATAGCATATATCAGGTAAGAAAGACTTACAATCTCTTTCTTGGCGACTCTGTTGCTTGGAATTGCCAAAGGCATGGATAAAACAACTGTGAGGAGTATAAACACGACCAGAACGTTTGCGATAAGAGCCACTATGGTGAGTAAAGGAGGCAGCGGCACTCCTTGTACGCTGTAGTCGAAGATGACGCCACCTAGTTGAAGGACAGCAGCCAATAGTAGCACAAGGTAGAGCGTAAACATGTCGTACGGTGGCGTCGCTGTCGGACGGGCAATAGGTCGCAGCACCGTGTACATCCACGCCGCCGCTACCAAGAAGGACGAGCCACCTCTCCAGACATTCTCCTGATCGTCGTATAGAGCATATGTCCCATTTGCGACCCAACAGAATGCCTGAACAATGCCAACAAACACGAAAACGACTGTGCGCCAGACTGGGACCTGTTTTGGAACCTCAACTAAATCCACCGCGTCTTCATCATCCAATCCGGTCTCTCCTATTACAGCGGTAATATCTATCGCTTCGGCTTCATGGAGAGTGATGTACGACTTGAATGGCGACCGTAGCAGTTCGTAAACAGGTCGGAGGAATCGGGGGATTGGGACCGCGCTCAAGCACAATGCAAATACGAGGGCAGCAGGCACGAACGCGCTCCAGGACGCACGGACACATGCGTCCGTGAAGTCCAATGGCCCATGGCCGTCGCAGAGGGCCATATCAAGGCGTCAATGTGGTTAGTGAGAAAAAGGAGCGCTGACGGGAATAGCAACAACACCACTGCTATTTTTACATAACCCGGCTATTGCACCCGAGCCTATTTGCGCTTTCGACTGCAACCTCCAGCTGCACCGGTGACCGCATGCCTATGCCCGAGAAGACTCTTAATCGCCCCGAATCTGCGCCCTGAATACAGCAATCACGCATTAACGAGGATTTGAAGTAATGAACGTGATTCAAGACATGTATTTAATCAGTCTGCCACATTTTATCTACTAATCCCAACCCCATGCTCCATGGCCATTAGGGCCTTTTATTTTCTGACCCGCCTTCGGAATACCTTACAGATTAAAAATACTTAATGGAATCGAATCCGCCATCGCTTGATATCCTGCCACGTTGGGGTGCAAGAAGTCACCAGAATCAAACTGTGGGGCCAGCTGACTTGGATTAGACGGATCAGCAACGACCTTGTCGAAGTCAATGACCGCTGCAAAAATACCGCTCGTGCGAATGAACTCATTCACTCGCTGCCTGGTAGCTTCGCGGACCGGGCTCGAGTAGGGCTGGATGGTGGGATCGCCGCTGAAAGGCGTTATGGTGGCTCCGAAGACAGGGAGGCCAGCAATGTTCATCCTGGTCACCATCTGCTTGAGTGCCCAAATGACACGGTCGCCGATTTCTTGTTGAGCTTCTGTAGTGGCATCTGCGGTACCGATATCGTTCACGCCTTCGAAGATCATCGCGTACTTGATTCCAGAGTGGGAAATGACATCTCGTTCAACGCGACCAAGGGCATTGGGACCGAGGCCGTCTGCAAGAATTCGATTGCCTCCCGCTGCTTGGTTTACAACTGCGATGTTCTTTGTTGCTTCGTTTTTCTGCATCCTTGCCAGAAGAAGGTCGGGCCATCTTGAAAAACAATAATCAGAACGTGGACGACTGTGTCTGCTCAAGAACACTCGCCTGTCATTGCCATCCGTGTCGCTAGCGCGGCCGTCTGTTATACTGTCTCCAATAATGGAGAGGGCGCTGTTGCTCGTAGGCACCAACCCTTCGACTGCGCTCAAGAAGTACCAGTGTGCCACATTTTGCACCGATGAATCCGTCAGGTTCTCAGCATTCACGAAGTTGCCAAATGAAAACCACGACGTTGTTCGACTGCCAGGATGCGATGTGATGTCATTTGTCGTCTGGCCTTGGGCCGTGTATAGCGTCACCGTAATCATGGACTGTGGCTTCACTGGGAAATCTAGCGGGTCAGACACCACAAGGGCGCCGTTTGGAATCTGAACGGAGGTGAGCCCGCTGAAAGTAACCGCCTTCGAAGTTCCCTTCTGGATAGCGCTGGCACCTGCTGAGCCATTCAATGGAAGCGCGACCGATACGGCAGTGATAGGTAGGTCGGAGCCTCCGAAAGCATTGGAGATACGCAAGCGAATCTGCTCTGCTCCAATAGACATATGGAGCGTCTGCCGGATAGTCGAATTGGGGAATACGAGACCGCTCTGGTTGAATGGAGGGTTGGGGAGGTTGGCGGCCTCTGTCAACTGAGGCATGGCAGTCCATGTATCGACCCAATGCATGTCACTCTTTGCGAACGAGCCGAGGCCATTTAGGAGGGCGGAGAAGGCGGCAACCGCCAGCAGCATGCGGTGAGAAAGCATGGTCAGGAAGATCCAACGAGTGCTTGTGCCGTTCAATAGTTCGTGGATGCTTCTTATATACCGATATTCTACATGACGAAGTTGGTGGATAAGTGGGCCGCCACGTCGCGCTCCCCTCCGACGAATGACCGTGCGCTGTCAACACACCTACCAGATTAACCGATTATTGTCATTCGTTTTCTAGAAAGCGAACCACATATTCACAAATAGAATAGAAGACAAGTGCGGGGCACTTTGAAAATATACAGGGGCGCTACAAAGGCGTTAAGAGCTGAAAGGATGGCAAAGGAGTGTCGGCTCGTTATCACATGGTAAAAGTACCGAACGCACATCCACTTTCGGCCCGGTCAGGACCCCCTTTGCCACGCCAGTGGGGAAACCAGGACATACAGGTGTATATTTCCAGTACTTGTGATACCTCTTCAACCTGGAACGGGCGTCAAGTGCAGACCTACGTTTTAAAAGCGACGGACACCGCGGGTTTTCTAGATTGTTGTAAAAGGCGACTAAAATTGTACTAGACGCCCAAATAAGCGCCCTTGTTCCTAAAGCCATCAAAAATGTAAACGTTCGCGATACTAATATTACGTCGGTTCTACATGCAACCTGGAGTATATATATAAATCAAAATATATGTGAGGATAGATAATGGTAAGTGAAGTGAAAAGAAAGATGGCCAGTAGCCTAGAATAATCCTCGAATGAAGCCCGTCAATCGTGCTGATAAGGGAGCATCAACTTCAGGCAAACGCGTTGCGTACTCGTGCCACTGAGAGGCGGGCTTAGGCAAATCCTCAATGATTTTTGGCTCCCGGCGGAGTTCCGTCTGGGGATATGTGTGTCTACGCCACGGCAGTTGTCGAGGCCGATTGACCGTTATGGAAGAAATAACTGGATGCAAAGACATCATCTCGACGGATTGAGAAATAGAGCTATTAGCCTTGAGTATAATTCTTTGGTACTCCGTCCAGAGCAGTACTGCCTGTCTCGTCTCTTCTCCTGGATTCGGCGCGTTGGTTTGCCGATTAAGAATGAGGGTAAGGAACGAGACATGACCGTCCCAGAAAATAAATAGGTCTTTGAGAGAGGAGCTGATGTCGTCAAGCGCGTCGTATAGGAAAGACACTGAATCATCCGGAGTCGGATAAATGTACGGTACATCCTGTGCCGAAACTATGAGAAGTGGTTTATGAGCATCGTAAAGATTAAAATCGGAAAAAGTGTACCTTTCTTTTCCGCGCATTTTTTGTCCGTCAGCCAGACTGCTGACAAGGCAGACCGTTGCAGAACTAGTGTATCTACCACCGCATCGAAAGTCCGTATCACGTCCTGAATATCGCGCAAAATGGCCTTTCCGGAACGGTGGCAGCGTTGTGCAGAAATTGCGCGCTCGTCCGGTGCGCGTTTACAAGAGCTCGTGAAATCAATAATATGGCGATAAGAACTCTGCAGAACTTGATGGATAGTACTGAGTTCTGATTTTAACGCGACTTTGTTTCTCAGAAAAACCTCCAGAACCTTCGAAGACTTTTTCCGTGTAAGAAGGGAGTGAACTTCATAAGATGCCCGAGCAGCCTTCTGTATGTGCTCCGATAGCCTTTCGACTGGTCGACTGAGGTCTAGAGGAACCTGAAAAACAAGGAATCAGCTTTCCCATGAAGTCTTTGACAATTAGATGAACATACGGCAACGCCTATTGCGTTATTAGTAGCAGTCATGATAGATGTTGCGGTGAGCGACATAATGTAGGTAACTGTTCCAGGTTGTGAGGGAAAGGATATAATAGTTCGGGGCTGTCTGTTGAAATTGGCCACTTAAGTATCAGGGGAAACACGGTAGAGCTCGCTGTGAAGGACGTAGAAACGATGCAAGTCCTCGTCAGCTCATCCAGATAGCTCGCCGCTGATGCCTAGGGACCTCTTACAGCGCGTAAAGGCTTTGAGTGCGTTTCACCTGGACGATTGTGGAGTGCTCGCTGAGTCCTCGGGAAAAATCTATCCCCAGTAAAGGTTGCATACGTGATTCGGTCCGTAGCTAACTACGCCGCGAGGCCGCCTGTGCACATTATTGGCGTGTTGACGTAGGTATGCTTGCGGCCAACACGCCTCCATGAGGTCGCGTCACTCTTGTGACCCTATACCGTCATTCGAGCCCTTTACGATATTAGAGTTGAACATAAATTCAAGAATTATTGCCGTAAGGTTCATCATCCATTGTGTAGCGCGGGATTTCAGATTGCAAAAATCGGTTTTTACAAATTTCTTGTTGCCTTTATATATCCTTAGAGAGAGATAATGCTGGTAATTCTCTCTTGACCTATTTCCGAGAAGGTTCAATACAGCCCGTTGAAACATTGAGCATTTCTGTAGCGTTTTACCACTGCCTCAGAACGCTTCATGCTACTAGGAATTTTCAGGCTTCAGGCCTCAGGACCCAGTGCTTGTGATAGAATGAAATGACAAGGCCAGCATACTAGTTGCCTACTACTAAGTGATTAGGCAGCCTTCATGTACATTCATCACGAAGTTCAAAGAGAGAAATATCGGCTGCGGGTGCGGTAATGTGGCGCAATATATAAGGGACGGTATACAAGGGCAGCGGAAGCACTAGAACTGGTAAGTGAGCAGCTGCGAAGCAAGATTTCGTGGCGTAGAAGCCATGTTGTGTCGGCACCTCAACAGAGTCCGCTATTTTACCTTACACGAGTTTCTAGCATGGCTTTTTGATCAATCGTCCCGTCATCGTGCTGTTTACCTTTTCTAGGAATGGTTGGCATACTAACAACGTTTGGTACGAGATCGCAGTGAAGCTGGATTTAAAATTGCTCTTGAAACAGCGAAGCTTTCAGGCTTCAGGCTAGCTAACTTCAGAGTCATGAAGCACGTCCGTTGAACGTTGAACTTTAAAAGCACCGAGCACCAGCTGTAATTCATTTGCGAGTATATGCCACTGCCACGAATGTATACATGGTGGCCTCGGTGCGCGGGCATTTCCTATTCGTACTACGCAGGGTGGATGTAATCCCTCGGACATGGCGATGATCAACGATCGCAACCACAGGTAGTACACTGGAAGGAACAAAACCCTGCACGCCAATACAAATTGAAAAGAAGAGACGTGTGATAGATCATTGGTAAGTATTGTTGTTTTATGAACTACTTGTATAATATTTCGGACATTTTCTATTTAGGGTGGTCTATGTGTCGCTAAATTGTAATAGGCTATAGCGTCCTTCCAAACTGGATCTAACCCTGGTGAGTCTCTCGTATCCTGGTAGTATTATCACTTGCTGCCGATTGTACTCTACCTGTTTCTGTATCTTGTACTCGAAACATCAGGGTCGATATAGGAGCCCGTTGGTCTGATGACACGCGCGGTTGCATAGGCGTAGTAGTACGGCCTGCTGAAATTCTCTGTATTATCAGAGCCGGTGCAATGCCCTATAATTGGTATAAAAATATTTTGTAAATCAGCAAAATTTAATGATAAGAATTAATTGAATCAACTCATTCTCACTGTTATAGGTGCCAAAATGCAGTTTAAATCCTGACTGACTCTAACCAACCATGACGGGCTCACACCAACTACTTGCAGTAAGATAAAGACTCCGCACACAATTGTGGTGAATGTGTACAACGTCCCCGACTCGACCAACACTTCAATAATAGATCGGTAAGGATTTGGGCCTGTCCGAATTAACGAAATCCCATTTGATTTGTTTAAGATCCGGTAAACGATTAAAGCAGTCGAAGCACAGGTAACCACGGTAGAAATAGCATAGTATAAAAGGACGAAGGCCAAATTCAATACTGCTTTTATGTGAAGGAGGTTGTCAAATGGAATGAAGGCTGCTAACATGATGAGACCTTATCTAGGATTTTTTGAAAGTTCTCTCACCTATCTGTAACAGAAGTATGGGCGAATACACGAAGAGAATGCACTTGTTGTTTCCCCAGAGAACGTAGCATCTCCAAACCTGGGCAGTGTATGCATTAATATGACCCGAATGCATAGTACTTTACCGAGCGCAGTAACGTACCAAGAGAATATCTGCAATGAGGATAGTTAAAACCAGGGAGACCCTTTGCATGACCTGTTGGATGTGGGGGTTCGCCAGGATTGCCAGAGCCAATTCCTCTTGTTTTGACTGAGGGGTCGCTGTAAGAAGGTCGTGCGTCTGGTTGCAATTTGCAACCAAGTTCAGAATAATACAAATAAATTCCGCGATTACTACACTTGTCAGGTAGAACTTCCTTCCTTGAGCCAGTGGCACTGAGAAAAACGTGATCGATGAGATTTGGATGAATGGCTCGGTACATGGTTCACCGCCTGAAACAATACGTGCCTATCGCTTGGATGAATACCAGTGCATAAAGTCCTATTTTTTGAGCATGTTAAAATGTTTGGAATAAGCTTGCGTATATATAGTTACGCACCAGTAAAAAAGCACTGAAGAAGATTGGCTTCTACGAGGTTGGCGAGCAGTAATTGAACCACGCCGGCATCCATTACAATTCTGTAGAGAAAAGAAAAAAGTGTGATTAAGGGGTAGCTCTGGATGTGAGTAATACTAGTTGTGGATGTTATATACGAATCAGATAGAATATCATTCAGACTACCGCGTTTGATACAGGAGACGATTTGAAAGATGACCTACGAGTCACTCGCACTAATGCCAATGACATGATTACTGTAATAGGTAATTCGGTTCCCAATTTGGAATAGTTGATAGATTGGCGCCTAGATGTACAGCGAAATATGAAAAGCTTCCTCGACCCATCAGCAAGTGGAAAGTGCATCATTGCGTCGACTAAGAGGCAGTACCATTAATAATGAAGGCTCTGAGCTCTGTCTCACGCTTTCGACGTACGTCTGAATTGTTGCTTAGACTAAAATCTCTCTTGTTTTAGCCTAGACTGCAAGACAAAATCAGGACGACATATTGCTATTAGGTTGACTAAGGTCAGAACTCTGTTTATAGCACATGTCCGATGAAGAAGATGCCAGAAGTCGGTGTAAGCGCCGCGGTACAGTGTGAAGTAGTTTTGATGCACTGCATCTCAGTCATGAAATGCACTAAAGGTCACCTAATTCTCGACGTTAGTATCGGTCCAACATTCAAATTCTTGGCAACGGCGACGTCCATCAACCGTTCAAATAATCATTTCTATCAGACATAGAGCGGTAATGAAATATGTGAAGTTGATTTCATGTCGGCGGTGAATGTACCTTGTCACCGTCACGATAAACATCAATTGTTCTACGCAGAGTCAAATCTTGAGAATATAACCGAGTCTCAGTCTAGCTCGATTTTCATATGTTATACAATATATTCCAAAGTACCAATAGGACAAGATTTGCAATAATAGAGTAGTAAGTGTGCAACGAATAGTAGGTAGATCTCCTTTGTAAAGACAGACATGAATGAAAGAAACGAAGAAAGAATGTGTTACAGTGAGAACGAAGGTATGTAGTATGCATCACGATGTGTAAGATAGAAGACATAAATTACAACGAGAAGTCTGGCAAGTATTCAAAAAAAAAATGAAACACACATTGTAGAAGCTAACGAAAACGTGAGTAAGTTGGACCAATGAAAACAAAAACAAAAAACGAGGTGGATTAGAAGAGAATGCTACCAGCCGTTTCTAGAAGCTACTCTGTCAATTGCAGATGTAGTACTGTCAGCGTCGGTATCACGGACTCCAAGATCCAGAGACTCCATGTCTCCAAGAAGAATTTCGTGTTCGGGGCGGAGGACCAGACTCCTGGGACTGCCGGTAGTCATTGAGAAATTGGCTGTGGTTGGTGATATGCTTATTGTCGACGTAATAGAATTGTCGGCATGGTGGCCGAACTTCGAAAGGTTAGCGTATGAGATAGGAGACGTTCCTGATGCAGAGCGTGCCTGCGAGGAGGGAAGAAATCTGATGCCGTTGTCTATAAAGCCGTTACTTTGTAGGGATATGTCGACGACGTTGCGGTTGAACTCTCCATTTACACCAGCGCCATCGTCATGCAAAAGCATAGTCATATTTGCGGGAAGAACAGGGAAGATAGAAGATGAGCTGCTTAAGCGACGTTTCACTGAAGGAGTGGCGGATAATGATTTATGGGTCGTGTCGGAATAAAATGGATGGCTGTCCGCTCGTGAATCCCTGTAAACTGGTCCATGTTCATGTTCACGTTCATGTGCATCTTCATGTGCATCTTCATCATCATGTATGATCATCGTGTTGTTATATACTTCTTCATCTTCGTCGTGGTCATCATCTCCTTGCAAAAATTGAGGTGTTGTATCAATTGCTAGGGGGCTGCGTTTCCCTTGTTTTGCCACTGGCGTTTTGAAGCTGGCAGTACTAGAGCTGCTCTGGCTCCAACTCTGCGTCAATCCACCAGGAGCCCGGAGCGATCTCGATGCGGAAAGTTCGTGCTGCAGGTCCCCATTATCAGACCTTAGCCGAATGACCTCACGTTCTAATACCTCGCATGCGTGGCGAAGATCGTCATTCTCCCGTTCTATCAGAGCGAGTTTGTCAAGTCGGTCCCGAAGTTGTGAATTCTCCTCTCGTAGCATCCTGACTGTCCGCTGTGTATCCGAGAGAGCATTGAGTAGGGCACCCATTTCTGTTGCATGTCGCTCTTTCAACTCCCGCACCTCATCGCGTTCACGTTCTTTCTCCATTCGATCTCGACCAAGGTAGCCACCAGATTCGGACAGGCTAGTAGGGGCCGTTGAAGTCGATGACTTGGGTGTATCACGCTCCCTACTGCTGCTCGATACCGTAAACGTGGGGCTTTCCATCAAACCAGTGTGTCCATATTGAGAGCCGCCGCCATGAGCACTTGCGCTTCCCCCATAAGCAGAGAACGTACCGCTGCCCCGCCGTCCGTGGCTGGATACGCCCATTTCAGAGAACGCCATGCGAGAATGCGATTTGGAGGTGACTGGATTGTACTCTGAAGCGCTGCGTCCCGAGAGGAGCCGGTTCTTTGCCAGTAAACTGCTTCCGCTTAACGCAGTGGCAGTTGGAGAAGGTGAAGCACCCCCTATGCTACCGTTCCCATACCGTAGAGCAGTAAAAAGCTCGGCACTTTTGCTGTCGTGCCCTTCCTCCCGCTCGAAATCTAGCAAACCAGCTGCCCTGAATGCCTTCGCAGTCCGTGGCCCTAACCACTCCATCCTTGGCCCTACAGCACCTTCACTTCCAGTAACAGACCTCTCATGCCCACTCCCACTTCCGCTTTCCAACTCCCTGTCACTCTTCCTTCCACCTCTAGCTCCGTAGACACTCGCACTACTCCCTGGCCGCGCTATAGCCGCTGATGCGATTTCAGACGACGGCGTTCCCTTCGGGGGCCGCTCCTGCACGCTCATGCTTCGTTTCCGCTGTCGGGCCGCATACATAGTTTCGCGGGGCGGCGGGGCGTGTTCGCCGGCCGCATCTGTCAGGCGGAGGGACGATGTCCTCTGGCGGTCCTGCTCCCTTTCCCGCACGCGAGCCACATTACCTGGCCTGTTACTTGGGTCATATGATAGTCGTGTCATATCTAATGATGCACGGTAAAGCGTTTCGTGCTCGCGGGAACGCGGCGCTTCAGACATGGAGTCGGCATTGGCTGCAGTTCGCTGGAAGATCTGTTGATGCGAGCTGGGGGTCGACCCGCCTTTCTCGTCAGGGCGGATTCGTGAGTCAAATGAATTCCCTCGCCGAAGCTCGAGCGACGGTCGTCCCAGTCCAATATCGCTCCTTGACAGAGCTGTATGATGGGCTCTCCTCGAATCCAACGAATTACGAGTCGGAGTCGACACCATGCCTAGGGATGACGAATCGACAAATGATTCGAGCGCGGAGCGATCATTTAGCCTGCTGTTGTTGCCGAGGATGACCTGGCGCAGCGTCCGTGAGACCAAACCTGAGGAGTTGATCGCGTTCGAAGCAGATTTTGCATCCCCGCGCGTGAGCCCAGGAGTTCGCGAGCCAGACGCAGATGTTGATGGTGGTGCTGTTAACGTCGTAGTCCGAGCATGTGTAGCTTTTCGTTTTGCGGGTGTTGATGTCGAGGCTGGGGACAGCCCTGGGGAAGAAGGGGAGCGAGGAGATGTCATTGAGAAATCACCCCCATTGAGAGCTATCACAGGCGGACGTATGGTTGAAGCACGACGAGGTGTGTCAACCGAGACAGATGTCCTTGTGGGAGAAGGTGTGGGTACGAAGTGAGTTGATGTTGTAGGCGATGGGCTCTGCGAAGAGCGCAGGCGGGGTAGAAACGAGGGTCCATGGTGAGAGCGAGGAAGTCGTGAAGTGGAGGCGGGAGAAGAAGGAAACGTAGGTGTTGAAGGCGAAGGAGTCGGGCTGTTCTTCTCGTCTCTGGGTGAATAAGGAGGACTATGGGAGCCTTTGCTTCCACGGGTGTTCGAGGATAAGGGGATAAGGGAAGTGAGGTTAACCCCGTCGAAGCTCGCATCAGCAAGGTCTGGATGTTCGTCCCCATCGATGACCACGGGTTCAAACGCCCCCTCCATCCATTTGCTAGTGGACTGAGTAGACGATGTGCTATTTCTCAAAGCCTGCCGAACCTCCTCTGCCAGTGAGTCCGTAGTAAATTCCAACGCTACTGAGTTCTTCCGTATTCCTTTTGATGCTTCTCGCGTCAACGTACTGTGCGCATGTGGCTTCATCGAAGCCTCTGATTCTGCAGAGTCGACCTCGATTCCGATCAAAGGCAAATGTTTCGAGACCCCTGAATTATCGGCTTCGACTATGATGGATAAATCGCCAAGTGGAGAAGGTGAAGGTATTCGTCGAGGGATGCGTGATTCTGAAATATTCGGTGAGTTGACATACTATAAAACTAGTGAAGGACGTACCTGACGCCGACAGCCGTTCACCATGAAATGAATGCGACAATTCTAGGTCGAAATCGGGCTCTGAAGGGAGTGGTTTTTCCAGTCTTGACAGAGAAACTGATCTGCGTACATTATCTAGCTGGCCCGGGCCAATTGTTATGACAGGTGTTGCTTCATTCGACAGAGAGTTTTTGCGTTCGCGGTCCTTGTTCACAGATCGTCTGACCGAACCGAAGTTGGCAAACGGACTTCGCGACGTGTTGGGGGAGGCTGTATTAGATGGGCTAGAGTTTTTGTTGGATCCAAAGGGTAAAAGCGAGCGTAGGGTTCGGAACGAAGGTATACCTGAACCTGCAGGACTGGGCGCGTCGATTTGGTAGTTGCTGATAGAGCCTGGAGAATAGCCAATGCCTTGAGGAATGCTAGAGCTCGCTGACACGTTGCTAAGTGATTGCCTTCTAGACGAGTTTCCAGAGGAAAAAACGCCGCCTTTCTTGCTCGCGGGTGTAGAGGACAACGCGTCCGCTGGAGTAGTTAGCGGTGAAACCATTGCCTTGGACACCTTGTACCGGGAGCTAAGAGATAGAGGGAGACCGTCCTATTAGCAAGCGTCAGAATAGGATACTGAGCATTGTAATGGACTGATCAAAGAGCCTTGGCGGCCTCAAAGTTAGTGTAACGGTTTGACCCTGACTTTTGGGCTGCTTCCAAAATCCCAGCTGCCACTGGACCTAATGGGGATAGTACCACTTTTTGGGAATCTGGCTCTCACAATGGACACAGCGGCAATTCTGATTGAAACAGCCTGGTAAGAGTGGCAAATGATGTATTACTACTCTCACAAAATGGTTACAAAGATCATACATAATACACTCTCTTTTAGAGTCTCAAAGAATAGGAGCAAGAAAAGAGCTTAATTAACTGGATCGCTTTCTGTCATTTTAAGCCAGAGACCGCCCTGATGGATTCATAGTGAGAGTTGAGTGAGGTTAAGAAGCACAGACAAAGACCACGACACTTACATTAAGATACATAGTAAGATGCATCTTTGGGAAGACCTTCTCCGTTGCTTTGCGCCCAGTCGCCTCGGCCCACTCGGCAGGTGGGAGTCCCTCGGGAGGCGTTGATGAAAGGTCGTGCTCTACCGACGTAAATGCTTGTAGTAGACGAATAATCATGAACGACATCTCATTATAGGCAAACTAGGGATAATTGTCGATAATTAATCAGGCACAGTGCATAGAGTTCTACAGAAATACACACCTGCTGCCCAAGGCAAATTCGAGGTCCCGCGTTAAAAGGAAGGAAGATGAACGGATTCTTTGATAGATACTTCTTAAGTCTGTCATCCAAGAATCGATCAGGATCGAATTCCTCCGCTGAAAAAACACACGTCGAATGAGGAAGTTGTATAAAATGACCAAGAGAATTATCACCATCTGGGCCCCATAGGTCTTTACGTCTGTGCATCATGAAGACAGAATACGCTGTTCTGATCAATTCAAGATCAGTAAAGGGAACCATGTATAAAACGAGAGTAGTTTTACTTGGTACCAGCCGGTATGAAATATGGCCTCTTGGTTGGGTCGTCTGACACCCAAGTAGTGTCTTGAACGCTTTCGCGAATATTAAATGGCCTAAAGCCAATTAATGGTATTCTGTGTGGAATAAATACACGTACACGATGGGATACAAGCGCAACGTTTCTGATAATAGAAAGCATAAGTAAATCTCCCCCATAAACTAGTTCAATTGAAACTGCATACCATTAATGACAGCGCGGAGAAATTTCATGTCACGAATATCATCATAATCGGGACGGCGTTTAGGTCCAATCTTCGAGATAATTTCCTCTCGCAGGCGATGACAGACATCAGAATATTTTGCTAGCAGGTAGAAGACGAATGTGAGGGTGGCCGCTGTGGTGTCTCGTCCAGCTAATGACATTGTCTCAAGGTGTGAGTAAGCGGCACCGAATTTTTTTTATTCACATACCTATCATGATGTTAAGACTGGAAAGAAAGCGACGGTCGTCAGCAAGAGATTAAAATAAGCGAGGCACACCTTACATTTCATCCTTCAATACAACCGGATCATCAGTGACATTGACTAGATGGTCAAGCAGAGTGTCGTGGTCGGAATCGGAATCGCCTGCACCCTTCTCGTTTGCGGGCGACTCCCGTTTCTTTAGCAGCGCCTCTTTGACAATAGGTTCTATATATGTGTTGACAATTTGCATTGGGCCATGACTCTTGTCAGAGGTGATCTCCAAGAGAGGCCAAATCCACCCAGAGCGCTCCCTGACCGATATAACTTCTTGGGCCTTCATGAATGCACTTGCAAATTTGTTTGCTGCATCGCCCTTTGCTGTCCTATACACGTTGGGGACATACGCTGCATTGTGCGGGTAAGGCAAACCCGCAGACAAAGACTCGACGCAGTTCCCAAATAAAAACTCAGTTGCAGAATCCAGGGTAAAGCGACACATGAGGTCCTAAGGGGACACATAACTTTAAACCATGATGGGATACACAAGGAAATTACCGACCTGGAAGTCCACCGCGTATCCTTGTTGAAGGCGCTCACGTAGTTTCTGTATAACCTGTTGTGCTCCACGGTCAAACAATTCAAAGTGACTGATTTTTTCGCGAGTAAACATGGGCCGTGTGATAGACCGGTGGAACCTAGTAACAGTCAATGGGGCATAGTTTCTATCTTCTCTTTACGTACTTCCACATATCGCCTTGTGAGATACGTGAGCGCATGCATATATGCACTGTATACAAGAAAGACGTACCGTCAGAGTTAAATACGCCAGTACCTAACACCGCCTGCATGTTGTAGTGAAAACGAGACCCTGGTTTTCTTCAGCGCGTATGCATTATTCATGTGCAATAACTGACCTTTGACATAATTGTGGAAGTCAGTAGCCAAAATGGTCTTTATATGCTCCGGAGATGTCGTTAGAACGATGTCGGACCACATAACCCTAAGGTTGACGACAGGCCCATATTTCTCCAGGATTTCATCGAGACCATCGCCTGTAAAGGTCAGCACAGATATTGGCAATCATGATCGGTCCAACCCACCTGGATAGCCCACTTCTAAATTCTTGATCTGAGCCTGGAGAACATCAAGGTTGCCGGGATATATGCCTTGAACCTCTGGCACAACTCGAGCACTAAATTTCTGCGCCCTTCTCTTTACAGAAAGCTTTTGACCAATAATAAAAATTGACGCAAGTACAGGCACGGTACATGCGCAAGCCGTTGCAAGCATCCAGGTTTGAATCTTGTATCCGACCGCCGCGGATATGTAGGAGATTGCAGTCGTGGCCAACGCACCAAATCCAACAAAGAAAGCAAAGCCTTGAGCAAGAAAATCGACGCCTGGAGTTACGACGACCATGACGGTGGTCTGAGCGACTGTATGCGAATCTCTGCGTTTAAGAAGAGAATCTAGGGAACTGGCTTGGGACTGGCAGATGATTAGTTCCGTGCATAGCTCCACCATTTATCTGGACAGTCACACGTCCAGAACAAAATCACAAGTCAAACCTCACTGATCACAAGGGTTGCCTGCCTACCCCACGTATCCCACGCCAATTTTAATACAGTGATCATTAGCATGGAGCAAATATGTCACAAAGCACAGTAAGAGACAACCAAGTAGAATAAGACTGGTACATAGTGAATAGGAAGAAGAAGTACAGGGGAAATTCTGGGAAATTGCGCTTTCAAGCCGTTAATCTATAAATAGATACGTAGACTCGTGACCAGGCCTTCGAAGTTTGCACTCCGACCGTATGCATCAGTGACTCCTCTTTGGCAACTTGTCGGAACCTCGGCACTAAAGCTACCACATAATCAGGTCAGGTTAGAAATCAGGATATATATTACATGTCACTATGAGCATAAATACGCCTATAGCTTTGCTTGAAGTCTTTAAAAACACTCAGCAACAAGTCGGGACTCGGGAGCGAGTCGGCATTGGGCAATGACTCGAAATTAACCCACGTGTATTGCACGTGATCGCGTACGATACACAAACATTACCCAAACATGGTTAATTGGAGACCACGTCCATCATTTCTTTTTCGCTTCTTGCCAACCCCCGCCGACTTCCAGGCCCTGTGGAAAGAATACTTATGCGACATATCATATCATCCCATTATGTCTCAGCGACTACGCCAGCTAATCAGTTTTGGCCGGGTGCATCAGGCTTCAGGCCAAACCTCAACCTGCCTCTGTTAACGGAAATGATTGCCAATGCCACCGTAGTTTCGTCCCAGAAGCGCAAAATGAACTCACACGACAAAGAAATAAGCAGCAAACGCATACGAACATCAAACGGAGCTGTCAATTCATATAAGGATGTCTACCCTACTGTGCACCTTCTTTACTCGAATCTTGTAGACGCGAATGCTTCCATCCCAGTTCTAAGGCATGTACTCAACATACAGTATGAAGACGTAGACCCCGCTTTGAACATATCAAGTGAGTCAGAAGTTGACCTTGGAGAGATAGTATTTGGCGCGTATTGTGGCCGCGTCGTTGGCTTGTGTGCTGAACATCGAAGTTGGCTCTTTCTTATTCCATCGCTTAGCATCGATGCCGATACGCACGATTTTGAAGAAAATGGCACCAACGACCTCATTGTTGCATGTCGAATATTGCAAGAGTCAGGGTATGCTAATATCTCAGCATCACTGCGTGTAACGCTTCCTGCGCTTTCGTTGCAACTAGAAATAATAACTTCGATGGCCATCCCTGCTTTAATAAATCTCGAAGTCCCTATACGTACTCCCAAGAGAGCCGTTATCGCTCGAGAGGATGCACGACGAAGGTTGCTGCGCGTGGCGTACGCCGGAGAAGACGTTGTGTCAAAAGATGTGCAAGAGCCCGTCTCCGTCTCCGCGTTCTATAACATTCTCCAGGCGGCACCTCCCCTTCCCTCGGCTGCTGCTGAACGAGCAATACAATGCGAAGGTCTTCTACCATCTTTACTGCCCTTTCAAAGGGCCAGTGTGGCCTGGCTTCTCGAAAGAGAAGGAATGGTACTGACTTCGGAAGGCGCGCTGGTCACTAAACCTTCTGTCACCCCATTTTCGTTCTGGCAAGAAGTTCGAGAGGGCAACGATACCTGGTACATGAATCGCTTAAGCGGTGAACTTACAGAAGAAATTCCCGAGTTGCCAGATGTTCACGGGGGAATGTTGGCAGAGGAACCGGGGTTAGGTAAAACTGTGGAGACAATTGCTCTCATTCTTATGAACCCTGCACCTCCCGAATGGAACCCCACGTTGACAAGGTGGGACGAAAATTCCTGTTTACATGTTCAAGCCGTGAAGGTGCGTCAATTATAACTATCAGGTGGTATAAAAGTGCTCAGTGCAATCTTAGTCGACACTCATAGTCACACCTCCTTCACTGATATCCCAGTGGTGCGACGAGCTGGCAGCGCATGCACCTTCCTTAAAAGTCTTCGTTTACGATGGATGGAATAAGATCAAGGTTCCCATAACGGCTGACCTGGCTTCCCTGCAAAAGTTAGAAGAACAAAAGAAATCCCGCAATCCTACCACAACTGGAAAGAAGGGCCGCAAACGTAAGAGCGGTAACGAGGAGCAGACTAACTCAGAGGAAGGCCAGTCCATTCGGATGCACGATGAGGAAGGCAACCCGTTGGTATGGTGCGACTACGTTCATCAGTACGATGTCGTGATCACCACGTACTCCGTCCTTCGCGCAGAAATTTGGGTAGCCCGCCCACCACCTGACCGCCCCAGACGAGAAGAAGTACAATATGCCTCTGCGGCTAGGATGAGGAGCCCGTTGGTCATGGTTGAATGGAAGCGTGTCGTAATGGACGAAGTGCAGATGGTCGGCGGCGGAGCGTCAGCGTAAGCAGAAACAGTGCCAATTGTGTCTACCGCGTATGTTCACATTGGTATGCAGGGAGATGGTCTCACTTATCCCGCGGTTGTCTTCGTTGGCCGTGTCAGGTACACCTGCAAAAACTCAGATGGCTGATCTCATCCATGTCCTGAAGTAAGTTTAACTCTTTCAGTCAAAAGCTGGCACTGAACCACATTTGAAAGGTTTTTACGTATCGATGCTATAGTGGGCGGTTTACGGCTCTGGAAAAGACTTTTGAAGCCTGGGTACGCTGACGACTTCGCCGCTTTTTTGCGTCATTATGGCATCAGGTAGGAGGGTTCGATTTCTTGCCGAGCTTTCCTACTAAACCATTACACACAGAACGACCAAATCAAGTGTGGCAAATGAGCTTACGATACCACAGCAGACAAGGTACTTGGTCCCAATCGAGCTAGGTAAGGTTGAACGGCATGTACGTGGATTGCCATTACTGTAATCCTTTCTGAACGAATTGTAATTTCATTTAGGTATATGACCAGACAATGGAAAATGCTCTGTTGGACTTGGGGCTGGATGCCCGGGGAGTGGCTGCTACTAGCAACTGGCAAGTGGACAGTGTAGCTCTGAGAACGCATCTTCGGAAGCTTCGCGGTATATGTACGCATCCCCAAGTCAGTTATTCTCCCAACAATATGAAATCTACCGTCCTAAGTCACTTTTCTTTCTTTTGATTAGGTCGGTAATCTCCAGAGAAGAGGAGACGGCAATTACAAGTCTAACGCTCTGAAGAGTATGGCCGCTGTACTTCAAGTAAGAAATAGACCCCAATACTACCCGCCATGCCTGACTAAACTACATGAAGGTCATGAAGGATCAGAACTGGAAGAATCTCATGGAAGATTGGAAGGCTAAGGTATGTTGTCCACTTTCCCGGAATGGCTACCTACAGAGAATTAATTTGGGCTTATAGATTCAGCTGCTAATTAAACATGCGCAACTACAACAGAGGGACGACGCCATTGAAAATAGTAATGACGCTGCGCTCAAGATTCTCCAGTCTGCAGAGCAGGAAACCAAAAAATTCCTTGAAGACATTCAGACCGCTCTGGAAAAACACGACGAAAAGGGAGAGGAGCTGAAGAAGGAAGCTGCAAGATTACGGAAGGAGCGTAATGAAGAAGCAGATGAAAACGAGAAAGGCAAGCAGAAAGAGTCTCAGGAAAGCGACGATGAGGAGGACAATGCTAGTGATGGGGACTCTGATGCTGAGGAGAAAGGGCTTCCAAAGACACCTGCAGGGGAGGAACACAGGACCAAACGCAGTGGCCTGAAATCGCGATTGCGGGAAGGCCATCTGCTCATGCATCGGGTGCATTTCTTTATGGGCGATATTTATCATATTTTAGGCAACACCGCCATGGAGGAAGCTTCGTACGCAATGGCTGACCAGCTGCGGCGGCAATTGCTGAAAAGTATGGACATATTTCCCATCACTATTGACTAGATTAACAGTGAGGTATAGGTAGCGAAGAGGAAGCGGGCAAGGCTGTGGCGTTATTGCTGGACAATGACCCCAAGCAAACTTTGACCGCAGATAGTCTTCAAGTAGACATTCCTCTTCTTGAGAAGGGAGGCATAAGATCGTTGGACCTTGTGAGTTTCTATTTTGATATTCTAACAAATTCCATCTCACCTTTTACAGATGGAAGAGCTCAATGACATGGTGGAGGACGTCCTCAATGAACAGTCAAATTTACTCTGGAAATGGCGGGGTCATATGATTGGCCTCCTTAGTCGCCCCTTAAACTCGAATGGTGACTCCCAGGCAGATGGCCAGGAATATCAGCGCACGTTGGACGAACAGGGAGAAGTCGAAGCATATATGCAGTGCTATGTTGCCCTGCTAGCCGACCGCCGTGAAGCGTTGGTCAACGAAAGGACCCTACTTGCTGCGCACGATGTACGAGAGAAACGCCAACGTCAGACTAAAGCTGCGATGAAGGCCGCTGCCGCTGCCGTTGATGACGAGTTGCAGAAGACAGAAGGCGTTGACATCCAACCGGAACATGAGGCTATGCATGGTACATTGTCTGCCGAACGCAAGAAATTATTGTTGAGGCTCAATGGACGCGCGGTGAAGAGCGTAAGTAGAGCACGCGAACCATAACGACCCCGCAGTGTTCGTACTGATGGTCACCCGCTTTAGATTTCAGTAGACTTGCATAGCATCTATCTCAAAATCACGACGGACAAGGATCCAGAAAAAATTCTCGTGAAGGCAGCAATGAGCAAAATTAAGAATTTCACCGCGGAGCAAAGTGCGTATCTCAGTGCGTGCTACTTTCGTACATATGTAAACTTTTCTTTTAGCTGCTATGCATGACAAATTGGAGGCAGACTTGGTTCTTTTGCGGAAATCATTCAATCAGCGGATTCTATACTTTAGGCACCTCCAGGAGATCTCCGACTCGGTGGCCGATGTAGAATGGGAAGAAACATCAGTTATGACTGCTATTCAAGTGTGTGTTACTGAAAGGGCCAATCTGGATGCCAAGATCAACACGGGTCGAGCTCGATTTAGATACATCGATGGCTTGTCAGACAGCGGCGACAAGGATGGCACCGAAGAAGATAAGGAGTGCGTCCTTTGTCGCTGTGAATTCAACCGTGGTTACATCACACATTGGTAAGTTATACATGTCTACTGTTATACAAAATCTTTACTCTAGGGTGTTATAGCGGTCATGTTTTCTGTGAGGTAATATTTACATCTCAACCTATCCGAATAACCACTGAAATATCAACAGGTTTGCATGAGGTTATGGGTAACACGCAAGTCCGGCAAAACATGTCCAGTGTGTCGGTGTGTAGACTATCTCTCCTCAATAGACTCCCTCTGACACGCATTCAGTGTCCCGATCAATGTCGACACTATGCAGCGTTTTGTCCTCAAGACAGATCAGCCTGGAATTCGAATTCCCCCGAAAATCGTAGCGGGTGAGCCGATCCCTCAGTCCAGCCGCCAAATTACATACAACATCATCAGTATGTGTGACTTATTATACATTCTATGTGCCTCCTCAATGTAAGTATTTCAAGATCCGCAGCTTTTTGAAGATATCGAAAGCATGGAAACATACGGGGACTTCGGTAGCAAAATTCAAACTCTCGTACGACATCTATCCCACATTAAAGTGACTGACCCAGGCGCAAAAAGCATTGTGTTCTCTGCATGGGAAGACTCACTCCATAGTACGTTCTTCTTTTATCGTACTGTTCTTCCATTCTTAAAATTTAGTTCTACAGTTGTGGAATACGCTTTGAAGGAGAATAAAATCCCGTGCTTAAGGGTCGACCGTGGCGCGAAGACGATCCATAAATTTAGGACTGACCCAGACATTCTCGTGCTACTACTTCACGGGTACGCTTCCACTATATCCATCCATTATCACTTCATGACACGTTAACGCCGGTTTAGAGAGCGTGAAAATGCAGGATTAAATGTTACATGCGCATCTAGAGTTTTCCTACTAGAAAGTGTAGTCCACCATAGTTTTGAAATTCAAGGTCAGCCCCTTGCTCTCATTATGCCGTTATTTTTTTTAACTGGTTCACGTAGCTATTGCGCGGATTGACCGTCTGGGTCAAACCCGCCCAACGGAAGTATTCTGCTACTATGCCGAGGGTGCGTGGTTTCTGTACACTATTTACTGAACCAGTCTCGATTAGTAACTTCGGTTTCCACAGATACCGTTGAGCGCAACATTCTTGACCTCGCAGCCAGGAAGGGTCTGTCATTGTATACTGAAGATAACTCCAAGGGGACAGTCAGTATATCACCGTTTACAAAAGAGACGGAAGAAGCTGTCGACAATACCGAAGAACGCAAGAAGAAAAAGGAAAAAGGGGACTTCATTTATAAAGTCGACGATATGCTGGCGATATTGTTCCCACACATGTTCGAAGACACAGAATTCCTTCTTCCTCCCGAAGCTCTTACCCTGTCTGCGCAAACCGACGGTATAGATATCACCATGCTAGATGCCGAAGTGACAGCACCACAAAATACTGATTCGAACGAAGAGCGAGTCATAAATCCTATCGCAGGCCCATCACGATTGCAGTAACTATACTTTTGGAGTATTATATGTACATA
Organism: Stropharia rugosoannulata; assembly: GCA_028532985.1. Taxonomy (NCBI): domain Eukaryota; kingdom Fungi; phylum Basidiomycota; class Agaricomycetes; order Agaricales; family Strophariaceae; genus Stropharia; species Stropharia rugosoannulata. Next base: position 1,346,381 of record JANCIK010000010.1, on the reverse strand, counting down.
GAATTTAGTAAGATACCGATACCATGATAAAAATTAATGTAAGACGGCGAATTTTTGTGATATTCAAAGTTCAGACGAGTATGACCGGACAGAAGCAGTGCTTGTAATCCGTGAAATGGGACATGCGTGGTTTTGGGTGTGCAATCAGTTCTGTCCCACGGGAACAACGGTGGTACGAATCTGTTCATCGGTCTCTACCACTTTCCTGTTCCTTCCCTGAGGACCCTGAAAACCAAGAGAAAATTCTTCAGTGCCTAGTAACCCTGACATGGCCGCCAGAACATACAATATCTTTGAGACGCAAGTCGCGCTCCAAGGTCTCGGCCATCCCATCGACTTCGCGGGAGCATGAGCCAGTGCGCAACACTTTCTTACTGATCGCGTCCTGGGAGATGGCGCCCCTGATCGTGCCACCGCGGGACAAAAAGTGCTCAAGCGGCACAGGAGCATGGGTCTGCGACTGGTGGACGACGGGAGCCTCGTGAGAAATCTCATGAATGGGGATAGTCGTCCGGATAACCTGTTTGTCAATGGCTGTTGGAACATCGTATTAGATTATTCCGTCAATGCTAAGAGGTAGTACTAAACTCACTCTCTTTCTCGATAACCGGCTGGATGACATGGTGGACATGGTGATGAACACGTTCCCTGACTGTCGTGCCTTTGTCGATGACCGTACGCTCCTTCGCTGCGTGTGTCTAATTCAACGATAAGCATTGGTTGATACAGAGAGCTGTGGAACAAAAGCCGTACCAAGGTGTCGTGATACTGGTGAACCTGCCCTTCGAAGAGCGTGTTGTCCTCCGCCTTGTTAGTGTGGATCTCGTTTATGGTGGTCACGGGAATGATCTGCTTGTCGGTCAGCTTCACTTGCGGATTGATATGTATGCGCATATATGTTGACCTTTTCCCGAATTTGCTCTGCAAGTTCCTCCGAGGCGATCACTGGCTGGGTGTGATACTGAACATGATGGACTAGGAAGAAATGTTAACAGACGCGCATGCGTATAAAAAAAGATAACACACTGTGTCGGTCCAACTCCATGATGCGCGAGACCTCCTCTGTTTCAAGATGGCGGATCTTCTCGTGGGTGACGGCTGTTGAGGGCGTTGTATTATGAGATAAATAATAGCATATATCTCGAGGAACTCACGCTGAAGTTGATGGGTGTCCTCCTCGGCATTCGGAGTGGGCATCGAGTCCTTTGACGAGGGTTTGGTATGGCCAACCTGGTGGGTTCCCGTTATGTCTAATGAACACAATGAGCAAGAAGGGATGTGTAAGAAATTAAGACAAGAACACCGACTCTCAGCACGGCGGACATGTTCATCGCTCGCTTGAGTAAGAGTCCCCTGAGTCGGGACATCATATTCGCGTTCGTTGACCTCTCGCTCGTGGATAACGCGAACGTTCTCGTCGCCGTACCTGTCAATCTCAGAGCTTTCAGACACACTCGTAAGGTTCTTGGTTGGCTGCAAATTGCTGGTGATGGTCTGCCCCTTCATGTTTTTGATATTCTCTCTAGCAGCCTGGCTAGCGCGCTTAGAGCTATCGGCAGGCGTTGGTCCAGACGCCGTGGCTGACGTGAAGATATCGCGGGAGTTTCCAGTGTGGTCTGTAGAAATATGAGCGAAATGAAGAACAGGATAAAGTAGCCTTTCCGTACCAGCTGCAGAGGTGCCACCTGCTCCCTGGCGCGCACTGGCGTTGCTCCCGCGACGGTCTATCAAGCGATGAGTAAATTATTTCACGGATTTTAATGCCCGTCGTACCGCTGGCTTGGTGGGAGGTCGACAGGGAACCGCCCGCTGCCGCTGCTGCGTCTGTCCCATATCCGGAGATATCTCCCGCACGAGATCGTTCAAGATCCCGTTGAACAGCAGAGTCTGGGTCGAGCGGGCGGGCATCAGAGGTGCGTGCAAAAGTACTCCCCTTGCTGCCGCTGCCGCCGCCAGTGCCCTTTCCAGAGGTGCCTGGTCCGGTTCCAGAGGGGAGGCGTGCTGCCCGATTCGAATTAGTGAGGTGCAAGCGGTTGGGGTCGTCTGCCCCCGCCGAGTCTGACACAAAGTTGGAGTCTTCGATGCCTACATCCTGCTCGTGCTCTGCAGGCCCAGCGTCGCCCCCGAGCATGTTTTTCACAGTTGAACCAATACCTGCATGGCGAGAAATTGTTAGCGCCTCATACTGCTTCATATTGAACACTCACCCATTTCGAAGAAGCGCTAGAGGGATGTGGAGGTGGTGGCTTCGAGAGAAGAGGGCGTACTACGGGGATCAGGAGAAACATTATATTTTATAGTGGGTCGATATATGTGGGTCACATCGTCATCTTGTGAGATGTCTTCAGTGTCATCCCCGTGGGTTAATCCACGTTTCACAACAGGTATTCTAACATCCCATCCTCTTAATATGCTCCTGGGATACAGTATTAGTGGTGAATGTTGGGCGAATATGAATCCAGCCGGCAACAGCATACGAGATGGACGAGCTAGCGCTACGTCTGCAACTGGGTTGGCAGGACAGAGCACTTAAAATTCCACGCAGACAGCGAATCCTATCTCGGCGTGTCTCGTCTGTGGCAGTTTTGCTTCAGATGGACGCTCCACTCAATTTAAATGGTACAGCAAAAAGTCTTGGACATTGTACCGGTTTCCAACGGTGCAATGTAGTCGGTAGTTCTTGTTAGACATTGATCAGCTCTGTGGACAGGACGGTTAGAGCTTTGGAAAGAGCTAGGTAAGAACAACTGGAACAAGACTGAGAGTCAGGGAAACAAAGTGGAAAGGAAGAATCGTCGTGCCGATGATAACGCCGACAGGAATTCCCACACTTATGTAAGTGCTCACCGTAGGTTAGCGCCCATATAAGCGCCTGCTAAGAGGTAATGGCTGTAACTGGACGATTTGCTTGAGTGAGAAACGTTAGCAGTAAATCAAGGTACGTCATATTATCCAAGCGCATGCATAGTATTTAGTACAACTGCTGTCCCAATTGCATACTGCACTCAATGTGACGTGACAACGCTTCATCATTGAATGTAGGCACTCTATAGATTAAGGTTAACAGGGCTGCATCCCAAGGCCACGACGCCATCTAGGTAAAGCAATTCAAGGTGTCAAAAAGGCTCTCGCATGAAAGCATCACCCTTCTACTCACTGAAGCTGTTGTTCTTGCAGCAGACAGTTTGCTGAGTACTGTTAAAAAGTGGATCGAGCTCAGTAGTAAATACCCCGCTCTTCTCTTATGGTGGGCAATGGACTTACCAATCGTTCGATCCTGTCCCAATGACGGTGATAGGAGTGCATGTAACACCCACAGGAGCTTTGACCGAGTCGAGTGCGATACCGAGCAGGCCTAGCAAGTTCGTGGTTTTGGTGCTTAGATCATTTGGTTTTTCTACATGATTGCCTGTACATCAAAACACACAATGTGCATGTAAGTCAAATGACTATTCCTCTCAGAATCCGTCAAGTAATACGTGTACGCACAACACTGCACCGGACCGGTGTTGCACGGCTGGTCAAACGTCCTGCGCGCGGGGTTGGCGACCGCAAGGCAAGCAAGAGCGAGAGTGACCAGGGTGATTTTATGCATGCTTCTAACAAGTCGGATATGATGAGCGTTGGATTGAAGATGTTGGGGCTGGATACTATCCGATAAACTGAAGGAAAAGTCCTCCCCAACCAGCGAGTTTTATACCGCCTGAGCGAATACTACCTGCCAAAAAGGGAAGAAGAGATTGAATGAAATGATCCAGTCCACGGACAACGGAGGAAAGCAAAGGCAAAATTAATTACGCCACCTACTTCTACGTTTGAGTCCAGAAAGGCTACCAATGAGTGGAGCGGGCGGGCTGCGGACTTGATGCGCTGGTGAAGGGCATCAACTTTCGTACGCTGTTAGTTGTGACGAATGACCTATGGCTAACGAGTGCATACGTTGTGTATCGGTCACGATCAGCTTTCTTGAGTTTCAATGAGACGAGACCGCCCAAGCGTCCTCAGCCTAGACCGGGAGCAGAGCACAGTAAACAGGCTTCAGACGAGTAATAGCGTTGCCGCAAGGCTTTAAAGTCAAGAGTGCGGCATTTCGGACTTGTGCTTGAGCAACACATCCGCCAACCTTCCATGAGTCATGAGTGAAAGGATGAATGAAATGAATTCAATTCATTGCATTTAGAACTTGGTAACGAGGAAGCTCTTCCGATGCCGCCGTAGAAAAGGCTGGAAGAAACTGGTCGCAATCTTGCCAAGCCGGTCGAACTGCCATTGAGAATTAATCTGGAGCACCAGACCGATTCAGCTCTAAAGCTCCGTGCCGTTTAAGATATCATGAAGGCCTCTAGAATCGCGGTGAGGAAAAGCGGACACACAAATATTTCTGATAGGGGATGAATGGCAAAGAAAAAGAGCTTCGAAAGGTTAACCGTGGTCCATATGTGGTACAAATACATAGTCTGGTCAGGAAGTCTAAATATAAGGAGGGCCCAATGCTGGAGGGAGGGAGGGAAACGTCAGCAAGAGGAAGTCGTATTACGCAGGACCACTGAAATACCTTTTCTGAACACACCCAGTGTAAATTCTACAACCAGAAGGAGGACTCCTCCTCCTGGTGCTAACCGCAGGACCTTGGGGACGAAGCCCTTGTAGAGGGCCGCGACACCCTCTTCCCGTGCAATCGTAACGATGGCCGGGTATGTCCAGTTGTACTTCGGCACCACACCGGGTACCTTTTCTGCGCCCTGAATGCGCGATTTCACCACCTAAATAATATCGGTGAGATAAATATAACATGCGGGACCCTAACTTGACTGACATCGAATCTGACAAGGGTTGATTTATTTAGCACGAGTGGCGACCGGCCATGGGGGAGATAGCTTACGGGGTATTAAGGAGTGTACCAGCAAATCCTCCAATGGCACCGGAAACGAAGTTGTTGAAGAGTTGTCCTTGTTGAGTCTGTTGGAAAATGCATGAGCCAAGAAGTGAAAAGGAACTAGCGAACTTACCTCGGGCTTAGGTAGGAGGGATTTGACGGAATAGATGGTCCCAAAGTATCCTCCGTTCCAGTACACATGTCTGACGTAGTATTGTTAGAGCATATGTCATCGTTTTGCCTCGAAACCATTACCTCCAGAACGTTGACTCCATTCCAGCGTAAAGGCCAAGCAGTCCATCCTTACGTACAATCTGTTTGACGACATCCATAGGTCCCTTGTAGGTACTATTCTTGTCTTGTAGCCTATTTATATTAGTGAGCTTGATTTATATTTTGCAAGGCGCTACTCACTTGATCTTGACGAGTTCAAATGGCACCACAACGAAACTTTCCTGCAATTCAATACATTAGTAGACAACATGAAACGACTATGCCATACTGACAGTCGCTCCCGCACTGCAACCGGTAAGAATAGAGATATTTTGAGTCATTTTGGACTCTCCAGACATGTCCAGGAAGGTTTTGCCCCAGAAATCATTAGCAGCACTTTCGCTCTAATATTAGATCCAACATCTATGATATTGTTGGGTTCGAGTACTGACAATTTCACAGCACGCTTAGGCGCCTCGAGCATAAGAGGGGGAACAAGACCTATGCAGCTGTTAGATTCCCCTATTTCTCCATCAATTAAATATGAAGATAATCACCCCGATAAAGACGACCAGCGCTGCAGCCCCTTCAGCTTCCAAGACCATTATATAAGAGGTGAACGCTCACCCTTCCTGCTTTATAATGTTCTTGAATGTGCCTACAAGCCCGAACTGGGACTTCCCGGTCTCCAGCTGCATGCGCGTCTTGACCTAGAGAAAACATATGTACAAAGCCTCGTGTGAGTCGCGTGTTGTAGGACGTACGACATCTACAGAACCCGTCATTTAGTTTGACAGTGCAGGGATAATGCCTCTATACTCACCGAGAGGATAGAATGTCAGAATCTCTGAGATTCCCGCAATGGCCCCAGCCGCGAAGTTGGCCACAAATGGTAGGGCTGGCGGGGGAATGTCGTCAGTTACGCTGCGCGTCTCGGTGGCTTGTCTGTCGCGTTCACTTACGCTTTGGCTTGTGTTCCGAGGACATTGTCAGTACGCGCTTGAACAGGCAGTGGAAGGTGGAAGAAAGAAAGAAGGAGAGAAAGAAAGCCTGAGTGATATGTTCAGGTTCTAGCCCGGGCGGACCTCTGCGGAAACCTGGCGGCTTTATCGGCAAGTGACTCCGTGTAACGGCGTGACCCCGTGCGGTAGCAGGCTTGCAAAGCAACAGGATCTAAGCTAATCGGTCACCTCGATGAGCTATGGTGTATATCCACTCCTGGCAAGAGTTCCAGGATGCGGCCGAGTCCTTGTACTCAAAATCACCAAATAAGGTCTGTCCTATCTCCTAAATCGCGTGGAGCGCGCTGACGACGACACCCAGACGCGTTATTGCATTAAATGGAAGTCGTCAGAGGGCAAGCTCGTCCTCAAGATCACCGACGACGTTACTGTGCGTGCGGCGATTGGAAATGAGAAAAATACTAGCCGCTGATGCGCTCCCGACCACCTAGTGCCTCAAGTTCAAGACAAACTCTTCCATATTCCTTAATCGCTTCGAGAATCTCAACCTCTCACTGATACAGAAGATGCAGAACCATATCCCTCGTGAGAACACACCTCTTGCACCACCGCCTGTCGAGGCCGAGCGCGGAACGAGCCCAGTACCCGCCCAGGTTGCACCCTCGCTTCCGACTTCCGTTGCAGGAGGTGGTGTCAAGAAGAAAAAGCCGAAAAAGAAAAAGTAGTTATTGGCCACAGATGAGACTCGTCATGCTGTAAAGCGGTACGAATGAAATGTTTTCTTGTTCAAGCGTACTTTATGCTTAAATAAGGCTGTACAGACCTTTAGGTCGACCTTGAACTGCATATATGCACTCTAACGATACATGCGACTGATCGTAGAGAAAGCCAGTCATACCGAGTCGCATATTACAGAATCCTCGCGACTCATATTGTTAGAAGAAAATACAATCGGACCTTGTTTCTTCTCGATTCGAGACTGGTTGTCTCCGCTCGTCCAACGAGACTTGTGCATGGCCGGCCTGTATCGCTCGCTAAACTTTGTCTGTCAGTGAGTGTGTTACAAGTAAATGCTAATGAGTTTATCTCCCATATGAGTCATTCACAAGAAGGTGGAATGTGCACGTAAACAACTTGGGTGGAAGAACATGGTTGGAGAATCAGCAGCTGATTGTTAGGGTGGCTTGTGCATGCTCATTCAGCAGTCTACATATACTGAGGCAGAAAAAGGCGGATTACCAAAACCCATCGAAACTTACAAGCATGAAGTACTCTGGAAGTAAACGTAAACTTGAGAAATGTACAACCGACTGCTGACAGTATAGTATATGTGAGAAATGTGGCGACGGAAGACTTCGACTATCAGCATCACAAATGTCTACTAAAACCGATTGACAGACAGGACAAGAAAATGGAGGCATATAATTAGGAAGAGCCAAGAAAGGGCAACAAAGCAACAAACAGAAACAAGCTTCGGCCTGGCTAGAATGATCAAAAAAGGAAGTTGTATTGGCATATAAGGAAGTAGGTCAGTCACTTAAAATTACCCCTTGGACAAGCGGTCGTTGATGGTACAGTTTAAGCTAGATTATATACACCAACTAATCTCCCTCATAGTGCTCTCAGGGACATAGTCTAGTTTCAGATTTCTGCAAATTGATTCCACCGGGCTCTGGATAGGTTTTGATCCAGAACTGATCTTACGGGCTGCGGAAAGATGTGAACTGCTGTGGATATATTTGACAAGCAGTGCTCGGACACAGGTATGTGTGTCTCTTGACAACTCTACATTTAATTTATGTCATTCAACCGTAGGTCGGGTAAGAAATCAGGTTGAGCCAACGTCGAAAGTAGACTCAAGTTAAAGCTTGAAGCTTGAAATTTCAACGAAGTCCTATGTCTTTTCACGCCTTTGATAAGATGCAGGTCCGATTGATATATCCTTTCAGTTCCAGGTATGCAGTCAAGGTTCATTTGTTTTTGCTCACCAAGGACTTATCAATGTCTCCGGACTACATCGAATACTTCGTGTAGAGCAATCATTTCAATCATTTTATGGCAAGTATAGCACTATGCACTGCAAATTGTTGACTTTGAATGCTTCACGCTGTTAAATTTAGAATTCCCGCTCTTTGACTCTGGTGCATTCCGCTATTCTTGAAGCCCCGTTGGATGCTGATCATATCTGTCACTGCGTTTAACCCAGTCTACATTTGTTTGTGTTGCATCTGGCTAGCATTTTAATCTGCCGCCGGTTACACGTTGTGATTTAACTTATTAACTCATACAAATAAGCAGGCTACCGGGCCTTAATATCAGGAGGCTCTATGAGGCTCAAGCTCAAGTTTCCGTATACAATAACTCCGGTGCGTATATCAGGACATGTATAAAACTTTTACTCATTTTATTTTTATTTTTATAGTTCTTGTGGACTCTGTACAGTGGTTGACATCCATCGGGGAGTGCATTCGACTCACCCAAATCTTACCGTTTCTAAATGGACGATGCCTGCCCCGATGTATATGGATCAACTAAATCCGTCTGCGGCAATTCATCCCCACCATCATTTCCTCGGGAACAAACACCGAACACAGCCAGAACCTTGTCAACAAATTTCTTTACCGCTGGTTGTTTAATTTAATGGATTTGCCTCATTTTCAATTGCCGAGAAACAGTCTACGACCTGTGATACGACCAGCACCCGCGATCGCTCGCCTGTTATTTTGGGCGCTTCGAATATTTGTTCTCATCCGCAAGTGCTATAAAGAAATGGCTTTGATTTTGCCAAATCGGTGTAATGAATTACTATCTGTAGCAGTCTACGCAACTCTGGGAACGTACGATTATACCACTACTATCCGTCATGTCTGCAGTTGTCGTCTTACGCCCATTCAAACCCAAAAGGCTGCTGCGTGTGGCGCAGAACTCCCACTCATTCATAAATAAATGCGCCAAGACCCGACCACGTAGGAACCATTGTATATGATGTCTTGCCCATCGCCCATCGCGAGAACATTCTACAGATTGACAGTACTGTTCTGCGCAGCAATGATACCAGACAACACAGCTACGCGCATCTGTTGCTGGAACTCTGCAAGCGTCGCTATCACATCAACGAAACAAGAAAAAAAAAGAAATTCTCAAATCACTCGGAGTCTTGATTCAATCCTTCATTTCACTTGATCTTCGGGACTTCTTTGCTTTCATCTTGTCTGGGCTAAGTTTACACGCTTCATGAAGGACAACAGACCATCCGCAGAATTACATTCGGGAGGGAAAGCCGGCATCTAGGGTAGCCGGTGCTCTTTCACCACGCACAAGTCCGCCCGTCGAGCAAGCCATACAGATAAGCGCGCACCATGCCATTCCCTCCGCCACAGAGCAACTGCGCATCGCGAAAACAACAATATCCTTTCATAATTCCCTGCGAAAAGAAGTGTGACCCGCACGCTCTCCCCGTCGGCAAGCGGCCGTTAGCGAGCGCGGGGCAGTCGCACGTACGTACATCACCTTCCATAAACACGCATGCCCCAAGTCTAACAGGCTCCATCGAGGACGCCAGAAGCCCCATCCAAATTACATATGCTCGTGGCCAGCCGTGACCCCAATATTGATGCACATTCCCGCGCCATCAGGCCCGATCAGCAAGCTTATTTTCTAGGGCGCACGCCCGCGCAGTTTGCCTTCGTTCGGCTGGCAGCAGGATTTCGCAGGCGCGTGTGCTGCGCAGTTCACCGTCATGGCCACACCTTTCGTCGGTGTGGAGGGGTGTGGGAGAGACGAGCGCGACGCCAAGTCCTCGCCTCGCGCTCGCTTATTCAATCGCTGGCGACCGTACGAACATCTATGTACATACATAGCATCCGTCCAATTTTCACGGGTAGGTTTCCCGCGATGTAGAGTTGGCGGTCGACGGGAATGCATGGGTATGAGTGTCTGCTCATATGGGAGATCGAAGTATTCGATCAGGTACATACGGCGATGTCGCTAGTTTGCTAAATATACGTGCGTACGTGCAGCCTCTCCTGTGAGCGCTGTGAACCCAATGCGGGTGGACATATTGGCCGACAGGTATGGACAGTGTTCTGTGTCGAACTGAAAGGCTATTGGATGATACTCCCTCGTCACGAACGGTGGTTGAAGGCGAAGGCCATGCATTGACGTTTATCATCGGCAGAGCTTGAAAGTCACATATTATTTATTCCTCCGGTAGATGCGTACCAAATAACTCTAAGTATTCGCAAGCCGTAAAAATATTGCAGAAGATATACTATTGTGCAAAGAATGACGAGTACCAGAATGATAATACCTTTACTTATTATAGAAACGCATCCTACATACTAGCAGAAACGATCATAGACTGTTGATCATTTTCTGTAGCATATTGTATTTATCCTCTCGAGTTCCCGTCCTACTCTTAGAGAAATACTCGGAGAGTATTCGAGGCCAAATATTGCGCCATTTACAAATAATACATCTAATTGAAGACACGACGGCCAGACGCACGTACCGCACTTCCCCATGTATGCGCCGCGCGCCGCAGTCCGACAAATTCAATCAGACAACACAGCGGCGAAGTCGTTCACTGCCCATCGCATGCCCATTCAGACATACATACACGACTTTAATACACCACACGCCGACCGACTGAAACCCATCCCTCCGCAGCGCTCCCCTTGGCGCTTTCTTCCCATCTCCCAGATCACGCACCCCATGTCCAGCCCAGCGCACTATAAATAACCCGTGTGTGTGTGTGCCGTCTATAAATAAATCGAGGGCAGTTGTGATCGCGAACATTGGCTGTCAATGAATCCGACGCCTGTGGCTGGGCAACATGAGCATAATAGATATGAGCCCAAGCGTTTGCACCCGTACAGACGTAGACAGAACTCAATGCTGTGCATTTGGATTGAGTGAGGGACACGTCCAGATAGGCTGACATTCAAGCTCCGGCAAATCGAATGATGCGGTGTGTTTTTGTTGACTTTTGGAGACGGATGCATTCAAGATGCATTGTACATCTACGACGTACCCACTCCGTCGGAGTGGGCGTGGGACTAAACGACCAAGTCTATACGAAGAGCCATAGGCTGGTCATACCTAGTACAAACTGCAAGAAGAAAAAAACTTGGATGCAAAATAGACAGATCAGACGGGATACAATGCATGTGTGTTGTTCGTGTTCATGATGCTAATACGGGGGGAATATGTAGACATGAGAGCGTAATGTACTAAATAGGACGCTAGAAAATACAAAAAATGCCTCTACGCACCGTGGTGAGGCGCTCCTCCGAGAGTGTACGCCAGAGCCGCAACGCCCAGCATATCCGTCGGCCCATGCTCCGCCCCAGATAGTGGGGACGCAAAGGCGTAGGATGAATGCTGGAGGCGCTGCTGGCTAGGCATCCACGCAGGCGGAAGACTTCACACCCGATACACGACACTTTTGGAAATAAAGTTACATCTCACTGGCAGCGTGTCCGTGCCCACTCGGGTCTAAGGTGCACCGGTGTCCCGGACGCTCAGGTGGTGCGTCGATGGCGCATGCTCCAAGTCCTCTTCTGTTTCTGTATCTGACTCCACGCAGCCGGATGGAGAGACAGGCGGGCTCACGTACGAGAGTGCGGAGTGGGCGGATGCGCGTGACCGGGGGCGGACGGATGAGGGCACTGCATGGAGCAGTGGTACATGTTCAAGCGCTGGAGCTGTTATTGACGACTCTGCACCCACGGTAGTTGCGCGATGAGAATGCGGCTCTGCTCCCGATATTGAAGGCTGCCGCGCACCTTCGTCTGCATCCATGTCTGCGTCATCAGTCTCGCCCTCGTTCCCTCTTGTCTCTGCGGCCGGCGGTGGTGGCAGTGGCGTCGGCGGCGGCGGCGATTCTAGAGGAAATGGGGGAGGTGCCGAGAGGAAGGGCTCTTCAATCGGGGGTGGCGGCGTGCTTGGAGGGATGTCTGCGTATGACCGCGGGGCCGTGCCAAACGCGGCTGCTGGAAGCACAGCCAATAGGGTTGAACTATTGTGATTGGTCGCCAGCGCCGTCATATATGTAGGTGGCTCTGTAGGGATAACAGTGTCCGGGAAATATCTCGGGACGAAGGGAGCAGGCCCCGCCATTTCTGGTGAATCATCGGAAGCATCTGTGTGGAGCGACTCATGGTCGCGGCGTTCCCTTTTCGCTGCTAGATGTCGCCGCCGAATGATGCTAAGAGCAAGTCCGAGGGAAAAGAGTCCAAGGACGCCAGCGCTGCCGCCGACTGCAGCCGCAAATGTTTCGACGTTGTGCTGTTTTTGTTTTTTTCTAAAACACAGCGTTAGATAAATTAATGGCAGGGCTGCAGTCAGCGATACGAAATCGCCGACATCAACAAGATCTGATGCTTACGAGTCAGTGTCCGTACGGCTTGCAGTAGCTTGTGGACTGGGAGATGGTTGTACTGCCGTTGCTTCAGTGTAGACAAGTTGCTCAAAAATGAACGTTGAGTTTTCGCCAAGTTGCACAACTAGTTGATGTGGGCTGTCTGAGAGACCACTCTCCGAAAAGACAAGTTGCCCTGGCTGATACGACGAAGAAGTCGAAACGGGCATGGTAGGAGATGCGACATTGTCTAGGAGAACAGATATATTCATACTAGACGACGTCCCATTGATATTTTGTAGGATTGGGGGTAGAGTGGCATAAATAAAAACGGCAGAACCTGATTAATTAGTTTAATTAGCGAGACAACATACGACGCCGATTATTATACATACCCGTAAAGTTGAAAGACATTGTCACTGACGCATTGGCAAGAGGTCCAACGTCGTCCGGATCCAACCGTTTTCTGAAGAACCTATCCAAACCCCTCCGTCTTGAATCTGGTCCATCCGGCCCTTTCCCCTTGTGTCTGTCAGGATCGGGTGTTGACGTCGGTGATGAATTTGATCCCAGAGCAGGAGGCGTTGTTGCGGACGGTACTGGTGTTGTAGTCTGGTCGTCGGGATCAGGGCCATTTGAGATGAATGGGTGCACCCCCTCGTGAAATGTCGTCGAAATCCCGGGGTTTATACAGCCAATACACAGCTCCGTACTGGCATACCACCATTCGACCGGCTCATAGACAATAGACGAGTTCGTATCCGCGACCGAGACGTTGGCCGCCTGCACCAGGTGGTGGATCTGCAGCCAGTACGAAAGGGCTATCGTGAAGCGCAGCAATGTGCGCAGTCTGATCGTGTTTCTACGGTAATATTATCAGGAACGCTGCAAGCCGGTGCTCCATGACGAACGTACGACATAACGAGAGGACGGGCCTTGGTAGATGAACCCAGTGGCTAGCTTTGAGAGTGAAGCAGCACAGAGGGAGGGCGTGAGAGGGGGGCCTCATTTGAAGGAGGCTAAGCCAAACTAGTTAAAGCAGATCGACGACGGCATTTGCCCACGAGCCAGATTATCCGGAAGAGATCCAGTTGTGGTCGGGAATAGGATGTGAACAAACTGCCCCGGACGCCCCTCTATGTTTATCAGATCGCAGATTGCCGGCAACCACAGCAAGGGTTCTTCCCAGATCCCACTCTTGGTTTCTTCCCACACACTACTTGCACTTTCCTGGATCTTTTGTCAGGATGTCACGTCTTAATCAAGCTGTAGTCTCCTCTAGGTGACTATGTCGAAAACTTGGCAGCATTCAGGATCTGGCGCCTTGAACTGTGTTCTGAGTAGTCTAATGCAATCTTCAATGCAGCATGTGAGTATTGTGCTTCCTCTAGAATGAGATAAATATTCAGCTGCATACTATTCAGCTCCCTCTTGACTTGACTTGGGCTTGCTGCAAACTGTCAACCACGCGACGGCGTTGCATCCATCACATAACGCGCATATACTCACTATTTCCTGGCTATTATATGCGCTATATATCAGTCACTTTGTCTGGCTGTAATGATGCTGGCCTAACTTGGACCTACTATGTACATATTGCCGCAACTCGACGGTGTCACACCAACTATCTCGCAAATAATGCGCATATACCCGCCTTCATGCTGACTTAACTTGGGCTTTCTATCCAAACTGCCAACGACTCAGCGTTAGCACGCCCATTTTCTCCCAACCAATGCACATAAATCCCTTTTCTGACTATAGGCCCTTCTTATGAAATTTCTAAGGATCTCTGCTCAATGTTCTGGCTAGTGTTACCCTCTGTCAATTCCCCCATTCTATCAAGGCTTCAAAACATTGGGCAACTATTGCGAAACATATTGGAAATCGACCGGACAGATGCTTCCACCAATCAATGAGCCCGAATCTTATTGTAAGTAACAATCTGTCCCTTGATTTTTCCACCTAAGGAAACATGATTAATCACGAAAATCTCAGTAAAGCTGTGTTCGCCCCTTTCATGCCTTGTTCATGCCCGTTTATTGAGAATATTAATCATCAAACGACTCGCAGAATCGAGCGACTAGTATTGCCAGGCAACAAGCCGATTTGCACTTTGGATATATACAACGACGTAAATTTCTGCTTTCTAATTGTTAACTGCTTGCTCAAGAACCTTCAGTAGGATCATCATTCAGTCCCAACTTTCTTTCGTGCTTATTTTCTAGACGAGCATGACATAAAATGCGCATATTCTTATTATATAATTGCATCCATCTACGAAGAAAATATTGAAGCCTTTCCGAGCGTGGCAAGATCAGTAAACCACTGTGAACACGCCGTGAACATTTTTGTCAAGAACCTTTTGAGAATTTTATATCTGAGATAACGTTATGCTAGCCAAGCGTATCATGTGAAAGAATTTCTTCCTCTATTCGCTGCTTTGATTTCTATTGAACTGAAGTAGATACCCAGAGGATATTGGCAGTTGATAATGAATTCCTGAAATTTGTTTTGGACTTAGAGGACTTAGTTGAGTTTGAAGTCATGATCAATCACGTACATGTGACCGGTATCTTATCAGGCTGACAGTGGCATTGGTTTTGCAAATGCTCCTTGTCGACGTCCTCAACAACCAGACCGAACGCAGTGATTATGGCCCTGCGACGCTATACACAGTCGGTAGATGGCACTATTCCAGTCCAGGCACTGTTATACAACGATGAGGAATTGTTTGCCACGCAGGATACAGTCGGGATATACGATGGGTAAGGAACCCACCAATTCGGCCGTAATGCATTCCATGACATGTGTATAACTGAGACTGCTAGCACACAGAAATCCATGGATCACCAGAACGGCACGCTACACATAACTAGCCACCGCCTGTTCTACATCGACGCGCAGCGCCCGGAAAGCAGGTCGTTCGAGATGGCACTGTCGTATATATCGCAGACAGAGCACTACGCTGGGCTCTTTAAGTCATCGCCCAAAGTCACCTGTCATCTCTCAGGCGATCCCGGTGCTCTGGGCTCAGCTGAGCGCGGAACACATGCCCAGTACGATAGTTGGGAATGTCAGGTGTGCGCGTATCGAAATCCACCTGGCCTCAGTCCGACCGCGGCTCGCATTTGCGCTTTATGTGGAGTTCCTCGCACGGCGGTTCCGCCTCCCGTTAGTTCGGTATCATCACATCATTCCTCGAGTTCCCTCCCGTCCTCCGCTTTATCCTCATCTACAGCTCTTGCTCCTGAATTACCGCTGGCTGCTGGCCGTAAAAAGCCCATTGCCTGTCCTGCGTGTACCTTTCTCAACCACCCGTACCTGCGGTCATGTGAAATCTGCTCGACTGATCTCTCAAATGCGACAATGGGTGTGTTTCGCTCGGCGCCGTCTTCACGCCCTATTACCCCAGATGTAGATGATGCCAATGACGACTTTGTCAAGATGATGAAAGTCAGCTTCCGCAAAGGTGGAGACAAGCACTGTTATGCCGTGCTCAAACGGAGTCTCAAGACCAAGGCATGGGAGGTGCGTTTCTTTATCCAGATAATTGACGCAAAGTACTCCACCCCCGTTCCTGATTTTGTTGCAATTATAGAGCGGCCAAACTGGATCCTTGTCCCTCATTAACACTGCTAATAACACGGACCCTGACAATAGCAGTGGGATAGGAAGATCGGGAATATGTATGTGTTCTTGTATATTTTATGGAAAAAAGCAAGAAAAGGTACTCATTGGTTTTAAATAGCTGGCATTCTCAGGACGGTGGAAAACTCTGCCAAGGGTAGGGAAACTCACATGCGCGATGCACTGCAGGACCTCGAGGCCCTGATGGTCAAAGCCAAGGATATGGTGAGACTCGCTGCGGAACTGAACGAAAAGTTGACAGCAGCGACGGCTGCGTCCACCGCCTCTGTTGGCGGGACAAGTTATGGGAAGGACTTGGCAGTGGCAGAGCCCGAGGAGGCCACCTTCATTAGGTCCTCACTGTCGCAGCTTGGCCTTCAAATAAGTGACACGCCCGTCACTCTGGATATGATGAAGGACGAAAGGGAATGGTATAACGAACTCGCACGTGAACTTGCCCGCGTCCTCCAAGGGACGCCTCACGACGATATAATTACCAGCGGCATGATGAAGGACCGTGGCATCATTGCGCTGGATGAGGTATGGGGCGGGTGGAACCGCGCCAGAGGAGTCGGTGCGTATATTCACGGTCTTAATAAGTAGATAAAGAATATTAAGGACGCCCGACAGCGCTGATCCCCCCGTCCACATTCCTGCAGGTACTTCCTTACCTGCGTGCGCACACGCGCCCCGTTATTAGCCAGCGCGTGTTCCCATCGGGACTGAACGTGCTACACACGCCGCCTTACACGGCTGCTGCGTTTGCTGCGCGCCTATCGAGCTTCCTCGTGTTCTCTGGGCCAAAGACGGCGCTTGAAATTTCGCGAGAAGAGCAGCTAACAGTTGCTCTGATAGCAGAGATGATTGATGCTACTGAAGCAGACGGCGGTGTCTGTAGGGATGACAGCAGCGCCGCGATCGTGGGTGGCGGCAGTGGGACGGGCGTAGAAGTGCGTTGGTGGTCGAATGTCTTTGTAGGATATATTTGGGACGGACAGAATGATTGACCAGGACCTTTGCTTCTCCGGTCCGACCACTGCACCGGGGTGATTTGTCTGAAGTTTGGTGCAATGTACGTAACGGAATGAAGGACAAGAAGCTTTTGTTTGATTGGTCGAGCTGATGACTGATGACTGCGAGCGCCCGAAATTCCAGGTGATATCTACGAAAGGGAAGATTCCTAAAGGCAGTATGAAGCAAGTAAACATCTAGTCCTTTGGTGATACTTACCATTTCTCATACCCGCACAGGAATGTGAAGTTTCAGTCAAACTCCTTCAAGCTCTGATTCGTCAGAAGGTATTCAATACGAATTAAACAGGCTAACGCGGCAACTCGAAAGTGTTTTGATGCGAGGCGCTTATAACACTGGCCCATAACGGCGCCTGTATAGCCGGTCCAGGTAGAATTGAACTGGTCGGGCTCCCCGCACCCAAGACGCTTTTAATAGCCACCAGTGTATGTGACCCGCTCCATAACTCCACCACCCTATCAACTGGCACACGGCCAATTGGGATTGTATATTTCTCTTAAACGGAGTAATCGAGAGCGGGGATTGACCGCCTCCACGCAGCTTATTGGAAATCCATTGAATTAAACGATGGAACCGGCCAGAGACACCAGTGACCTTGATTCGCGTCTGTCAGGCCTCTCTATTGGTAGCATTGCATCTTGCCAGGCCGCGTATCCGCCAATAATATCAGTCGCATTTAGAAGCCCGATTTGCTGCAGAGAATAAGCCGCGAGACTATTAAGGTGTATCATTAGCATCGCTGCCACTGAATAACGTTTACTTGGCATTGTGGAGCCCATGTTCACTGACCTAGAAGTATACCCCTCCTGACAGAACACGATGATCCGCAAGTCGTACCGATCTGCGATGGGAAGCCGTGATGAACACCGCGGATCGAACCTCCATTCGAGTACGTTGCGCTCGATGATGAGCGCGCTCTGGATCGTGCCCTCTGCCTCCCGCTGGGCCTGTGGACGGATATCCACCAGGAAGGTAGGTGCACCGACCTGCGATTCGCGGAGCTCTTCGAACGCCTGGGCTGGGGTGACACGTTGAATCTTCGCGCGTGCCTCTGCTAGTATCTCGTCGATGCCTTTAGCACCAGGCGGAGGGCGAAGTGGGTCCATAGGCGGACGCGTTGCCTTGCGGACAATATCCCAAAGAGCATCCTCGTCGTAAGGAGACACGCCGATGTCCTGCACGCTTGCTACCCAGCAAAAGTCGTCTTCGATTTCGGCGGTGTGAATTCGGCCTAAGAACTTGGAGTTGGCCAGAAGCACCGCGCGCTGCACATACTCCTCTGAAGAGCCAGAGATAATAAGTGTACTAACAGCAGATGTTGCTGACTGCGCGATTGTTGCAACCGCGAAGAGGTGCTGATAGAGCGTAAGTTGTTGTTTGATGCGGAAAGCTACCTGCCGGAGGAATTCCTCATCCTCAGTCTTGGACATGACCATGCGCACGCCAATTCTAACCCCTTCGGATACTCAGACAGCGGTAGTGGCTCTATGATTACGACTCTTACCATCTTGGAGCTTGGCTTTGGTGATGGTGTGGACAGCTATTTCTTGGGCGACCTGCATTCGCACGTCATCCAATGTGCGGGACGGGGCAGCATTCCTAGGAACAAGAGCATTCTCGTTGACCACAGAGGCGGGTTCGGTTGTGGCGCTTCTGCTTGACTGAACGGATGGGCTCTGGGGTATAGACGTCCGAAAACCTATCATGAGGGAAGGGAGATGATGCTGGGAGAAAGAGTGATACCGGAAAGATGGTCTATGATTGCACTTTGATTTGACGCGCTTGATTTGCGCTAGATCTGATGGTGGAACCTCAAGGCAACCTTGAAGAGTAGGCTAGTGCGATGTTTCACTGGTATTGGTTATTGAAAACAAGTCGAATCTGCAAATCGGATGCCCATTGCTCGCCCCGGGCATGCGCAAATACGAGTAAATATCGCTAGGACAAGGGACCGAAATGAGAGAAACATATATTATATGCTGCCAGAGCCGCCATCCTTAAGTAAACAATTAGGCAGTGCCAAATGTAAGGAAATTCAGCGCGTCCATGGAAATGAATTTACTCGGGTCAAGCGCGCTGTATTGATACTATCTATTACGATTAACAATGGCGATCCGTGGAGTACTTGAAGAACTGCTGGACAATGTAATTAATTTGTTATTCATTCAGCGTAACAAATATCAAATTATGTATAACTACGGTTAGAAACCAAGCAGAAACAGCCTCATTCTGAGTTAACAATTTTAAATATCGGGATGATGCGCCTTGAGAAAATCAGGAAGACTATACCTTAAGGCAAAATATTACATTCCACATTGATCTCAAATTAAACTTGTGAGTTGTACAATAGTCAGATATATCATATAAATGGGCTTGAGCAAAGCTTGAGTCATTCACAGTCTCTATCAAGTCTCTACTATACTCAAGATACGTGTGATGAAGTTGGCTTGAAGTCTGCATTGTATTAGGTGTTTCTATGGTAGCTTCGATAGCTTTGAGGTGATCAACTGCACTGTAATAGGCTGGTAGCTTCGCGGTGATCAAACGAGGTCGGAAATGTTCAGAATTAGTTCAGAGTGACTTGTTCATAACGGGCGCTTATTGTCGGAAAGCCGGCCCGCGAGGACCACGTGCGTGTATTTGGCGGCGCGTCTTTCACATAACATATGACGTATTTATTCTGTCGGCATGATGCGCGCGCGTTCTCTGTTTCTTTCCCTATCATCCCCTTACATTCATTACTACCCATTCACCTACGTTCTTCCCTCGGTTCAATATCTTTTATTGCGCACTGCCTGTTTCAACTTGAAAATCATGTTCAACTCATTCAAACGCAGGCTTGTAAGTACATTTACTGGATCCATATTTCGTTGTGCCAACTTCCAAGTCGCGTACTCACAATGCCCTATGATTTGAACCGTTAGCCGGAAATCTCTATTTTGTACGCTGCATTTCTGGTTACCAAGCGCAAACTCACGACGCATATAGCCACTATCCTCACTCGCCTCCATCATCACAAGCGCTCAATCTACTGAAAACCTCGCTATCTGAGCCGTACCCTCCAGGCAGTGAGAAACGCGCCCCGCTCGATTTCAACCTCTCAGTCGTCGAGGCACCCCCAAACCCAGACCAAATGGAGACTATCCTCTCCTACTTCTCTCCGAAGGCTCTGAGTGCTCCACTTGTATTCCTCTCTGCGCACCCAGCGGCGCACTCCGGGGGCGAGCAACCAACAACCTTGAAGGCAATTGCAGATCTCGCGCAAAAGAACCCAAACGTGCTCAAGTGGCCCATCGTGGTGGACTGGGAAGATGGCAAGGCGAGCGTGGGCGACGTCGAGGGTGTGCGCACGATGCTGGAGACGCTTCGGAAGAGGCGTGATGGCGAACTGCCGGAGGAGCAAATACACAAGCCTGGGTGGTTCTTTTAGGCTGCCCAGGTCGGAATAGCAGACAAGCACTCTGTGATGTACAATATTTTTCCCTCACTGTCTTGGATGTGGTGTTGTATTATTAAATGGAAATTCCATAGCTCTCGAATATTTAGTGGGTATGTGCCCCCCCATTCGAAGCGAACTGCGGTTGTCATACAAAAGAACTGAATCGGTCTACGCTGGGTTTCTGTGCCACCAGTTCGACCACTATTGTTATCTTGTCGACATGATTGGTCGTATTCGTCCGGCGTAAGGAGCCTACTCGCACGAAGATAAAAGTCTATGAACCCAAGGGAGAATATTCGAAGTTTTTTGAACAACATAATTCTCCCCTTTATAGTCTATCAATACTGCTAGCTTTGCGAGCCTAGTACTGCCCAGTACGGCGCACTACATTTCTACGGCTCTGGCTGAACGATAACGACGCTGCCGTCCTCACCAACGAGGACATCCCAATGACGCATTGTCGATTTGGACTTCCTCTGATTGAACACCTATGCTAAACATTTTTGGACTAGCATACATGCCGCTCTCAGTTGCGAAAACTGCTTAACAAATTGGCAATTTAGAAGGATCACGAGCGTAAGCAACATTGGAGTGGTCGTTTATGCGCGGTAGGACAAGGTCGAAATGGTCTTCACTGATCACCAGACCAGTGATCAGAGGTCTTTGAACCGAATCATTGTCCATATCGATTCTTCTAGCGTCGAAAGCCTAGGATGAACAACTCTTTATCCAAAAACAAGACCTATTGAACGAAGAACCCATCTAGGCGCTTTGCTAATCTGCATTGATTAATCCACAGTCTTCTCGTGATTAACTTTCCTGGGCTAGCGTAAGCTAGCATCTGCTAGCATACATGCTATTCTCACTTGATCGCCAAACCCGAAGGGTCAAAATGGGAAGAATGGCGGGTCATGGACTATGGCAACATCGCCGCTGGCACCCGAGCAATTTAAGTGAACTGCCTTAGCACTTCTGGGTCATCTTCGTATGTATGGAGATGGAGGATATTGATTAGGTGAAGGTGATGTGAACCCATACCTCTGGAATGCTCTGTCGTCGAATGAATAATCAGCTGTCATCATGCAAACATAAGATATCAGTGTCAATCGTTTCGACAGAGTCTGGACCTGGCTTTGCCGATTTTATTTTTTTGACTCTCGAGTTCTCTCGAGGACTCAAGGAGACATGCACTACATATCCAGCCAGAAATCAAGACAATTAACGCGCAAACTTAATGTCAGACGAAGGTCCGTTGAGAAACTGGCAGAATATTCGCCGACGTTCTCGTATGTATGGGTCCTTCGGCAGCAATTGGCAAAGAAGGCCGGATAACCTGCGCTCGACTAGTTGTCACTGGAAGGATCCGGATGTTGGCAGAAGGGCAAGGGGTGTAGGTCAGTAAACCCGCTTTTCAAATATCTTTCCAGTGTTTCGGATGGCAGTGGAACTGACAAACATCAGACCTGGTCAGAGGTGACCGGTGAGTCGATAGTCATGGGCAAGGCACGGATATGGACGTGTTTTCGAGAAGACGGAAAGGACGACGCGAGGGGCAGTACCCAATTTGGGAGATTGTGCTTCTCAAACACGTTGGGAGCGTTTGGAAGCACAGCTCGAGGATGGGGTGCAAATCTTCGTCAATCACCCCAGAGGTGGCAGGTGAAGTGGCAGGCGGCGGTGATATGTCGGCTGCGCAAGGTTGCTGTCACCGGCTGTATGGAAATTAGTTATAGAACGGCCGTCGAGATCAGTGTGCTCGCTTTGTGTGCAGGACGAGGGCTGAGGAGTGAAAATCAAGACACAGGGGCGGCGAGCAAAGTGTGTGAATGATGAGGACTCGGAATGGCAACGAGCTGGGAGGAAACCATGCATGCACCCTGAAATTCAAGTGAAATGCAGCCGAATTGAGCTCAGCATCAGCGCGAAGCGCCCCGTCCGCAGACGCCCAGGCCCAGGCCGTTGCCAACGTCCTTCTCTCCCAACCACCACGACCTCCGTCGTCGGGCCCAATGCCCAGCTCGTCCCAGCCGCACTTGGCCGCGAACAACGATATTGAGGTGGGTGTCTGGTCTCTGCATCCAGCTTGCCCCCTTACGCTTTCCGTCATACCTGAAGGCTGATGTGAAATTCAACCCCAAGCTGGCGCATCTCGACGGGCAGCGCGACGCCGACCTGCCCACCCCGAGAAAGCTGCGGGTGACGTCGGCCCTGCACCCGTACCTGCGCACTAAGACGGGCTTTGCGGTCATCGCGCTCTTGGTCGTCCTCGCGCTTATCGGCGGCATCGTGGGCGGCGTTATTGGAAACAAGAAGAGTGGTCCCAGCGCAGCAACGTTTACGCCAGTCAGGGGTGGGACGACGTCGTCTCAGAGCGCGACCATGACGCCTTCACAGACGAGTTCCAGTGTGCCGGAAGAGACCAGTACGCGTCCGCTCGTGAGGGCGTATCCCTACCCCGTCCGCCGTAAGGAGTAGCCCTGCCAGGGGCTCCCCACGACGCTCACTGGACAACTATCAATCTCCGGGCGCTCCTTAAGCAAACACGACTCCATAGACGACGTCATTCCCCAACAAGGCAGACACACGGTTTCATTTGGGTTTTATGTCGGGATTTTCTTTCAGTAGGGTTTTATGGCAGAGGGTTTACTGCAGTACTCCATCATTGTCACTTCTTCTTGGGTTCTTGGTGCATCTCTTTCTTTGGGTTTCGTTTTTCTTTGGGCAAACTCTACTTCATTCAATGCGGGTTCAACTTCACAGGTCTAGGACTCATACACCGTAAAAACACATTGAAATACCCAGCGACAGCATTCTTCAAGCTTGGGTGACATTTACCTTAATGTCTCGGTCATTTCATCTATGCACCACTCAACAAATAATACACAGTTTTTGCACAGTTTTTCCTTTTTTCAGAGCCAGAATTTTGAATCCTTGGATTAACACTATTCTTCCATATATAAATATGCTTTACGGTAGTAACGCGCATCACTTTTATTTCTGGAGGGCGATGTGTCGCAGCGCACGACGTCCCGGGATCGAGAGGGTGTTAGTAAGTATGCCTTTTACAGAGTGAATTCACGTTGAGTTTAAATCAAATGCTAGCTCGAGGAATGGTCACCGGCCAAGCTTGACTGCCTCAAACACGCGTATATATCCATCAAACAAACGATAGCCTATGATCTTTGCACGTAATGAAACAGCGTCGTTTCCGAGCAATTAGAACAAGGCAAGAGAAAATGTTACGCTACAGAGTACTTACTTGTCTGCCACTCCGACCTGGCTCCGTGCTGCTGCCAGATCACCTAAGTAGAAGAACCACCCGGGTTCAAGTTTCTGGGCTCGCGCGATGCATTACGCTCATGTGTCCAACTTATATCTGACTGACCAAGCAGAGAGTGTACTTTGTATTTACATTTGAAGCCTAAGGAAAAGATGGATGCAATTGGGAGGATGCTAGTCAAACCCAGTCAAACCCGAGAGAGCAGTAGGTCGTTTGGCGGGCCGGGTGTCCGACGTTAGGCGCCCAGTGAATCTCGTTGCTTGCTTGTTCAAGCAATCTTGCACAAATCTTGCAAACCTTTCCGGAACCCTGGGTCACAGAAAAGCCTGGTGAGCGGTCTACGCTGTATGCGGTCCTATGATCTGTAGGTAATAATTTTTTATAATCAATCATATACCCGCAATAATTTACTTATAGAACTTAGCACTCTTGCCTGAGCGTCCTGCTGCGCTACATTGAACGCGTACTCGCATAAGCTATCAAGTCAGTTCTCTGAAGTTGTTCAAAATGTTTTTTTCCAAAGGAAAGTATAATCTCTTGTGGTTATTGTAATCAGGATTCGAATAGCTTGCAGGTACCCAATTAAAATGCAAGAGGGACATGTTATATAGTGATGATATTTCTCTCTCTGAAAGATTTGTCAGTGTGACTCTTTGTTGAAGAGTCCTGCTGAATTGAGAAGGTGAGCAATGTTCAATACTCAGAAATATGTACGCATACTCATCAGTTATGAAAATCGGAATTCGACCACGACCACGAAAGCTGCTGTGACACACCACACACCATACAAAACTAATTCTAGTCAAAAAAATTACGTCCTTCCTATGTATTACTTATACGAAGTGAAATAAAATAGCACAAGCTGCAGCTTCAGTCCTTGGAGTTGGAAGACCCCGGACAGCCCTTGCACATATTACTGCATAGCGTAATGCGGTAATGAGGCTTCTTCCAAATTTCTTCTCTTCTTTTACTACCACACCACCATTGCCGTCGTCTTGTGGCTCCCGCGGTTTGGACTTTTGAATGCATTCTACATGGGACGTTTGGAGCCAGCTTACGCATACATGCCGCTGTTATTTACAGCAGCCGAGCGCAGCCAGATGGCTCTGATGAGGTATAAAACAAGCCGTGCCTGGCGTGCCAGCACTGCCCCACAAATTGATTTCAGCTTGAACAACCCTTGAAAGTCGATTCCCATCCCAGGCCGCGTGCGTCGGAGCCAGGGCGGCCGTGGTGTTTGATATGTCAAGAGATTAACCGAGGCTGTACACCTTTCTCTTCTCTAGGACTTCCACCTCTGCTACCCTCTGCCGTCGACCAGGAGTCGATTGCCCAGAGCCTCGAGAAGGAATAATGTCGTCGCCCTATGATCAGAGTCTACTGGCAGCGGCGCCAGTAGCGACAAAGGCACAATTGCAGGTCCGTCTTTTGTCACATTCAGTGATTTCCTATCAACGAAGGCTCACGACATAATACGGCTACTAGGACGGATACAACGCTGATATACTGAACGATAAGTCAGTAGTGCACACCCCACCAGCTTCGAATTCACGGCAGAACCTTGCCACACCTACATTGGTCCCCCCGCAGCTCGCGGATGGCACCTACGAGAGTCAAAGCCCTGCCAAGCCACCATTTTACCGCACGAAGAAGGGAATCCTTGTCATTGCGTTCGCACTCGTTGTTGTCATCGCTGCGGCCGTGGGTGGCGGCGTCGGTGGCTCACATAAGAAGAAACATACGGACGCTGCGACGAACCAAGGCGTCGGAGGGTCAGCGCCTACCAGCATCAGCACCAGCACCAGCACCAACACCAGCACCAGCACAACTGCAGCACTGAGCACCGAGTCAGGGGGGACATCGCCAGGCTTAGGCGTGGGTGGCGCGGCGCCAACGTCGTCTTCTACTTCTACAGAATTGCAAGGAGTAGGTCCGGACAGCTCAACACCGACACCGACATCGTCACACCCAAATGAGAGACTACCAGGAAATCCCGTCACTACGGAGACTCCGGCTCCAGGGCAAACTGAGGATGTCGGCGTTGGTATTTCGTTTTAGGTCGTCTTCGGCGTGGGCAGGCAGGCGGGATATGTATCGGGATTTGGCAACGTGGGCAGAGTAAATGGCATGTCAGCGCGCTATGTCCAAATTCTGAACATTTTGCGCTGGGGATCTTTGCTGACGTTGACTGGGCGCTTGTCAGCTGTGGCGTGTCTGGGAGTCGGGTAACAACTGGATTATTTTTGTATGTTTTTACTGCTATACTGAAATGGTCTTTAGGTCGAGGTGTAGCTTCGTTGTCGTGCTTCTGATATATTTGTAAATATCGATGTACTTGTTTTTTTTTCCTTGGAGTAGTACATTACAGCCTGACGTTTTATATCATACTGACCAATCGACATATCTCCTCTTTTGCTCAGTGTTGCCCCCGCCCGGTAATTCAACATTCAACATTGTCTATGTAGCGCTTGCGGATTCCTTCAATTATCACTTGCGCTTGTTCTCAAGCCTAGTCCGTCAGCACAACATCTTCATCAATAAAGATCAAAAGTTCAGCGTTCGACAGCCATACAATACCACCAAGTATAAATACCTGCCTCCTGATAAAAGGTATTGATATGACAGAAGATAGGCAATGCAACACATTCATCTCGCTTTGCAGATATGGTTCTGGGACTAGGAGTTGTAGTGCACTGCACAACACTGTCGGGCATACATGGTCCATCATCAACCAGATACACTGATAATGCGCAGTGTCATGATAAAATCATCTCAGTCCATGAACTGGATTCTACTAGAGATGATATTGGCCACCATATGAGGAGCATCTGCTATAAAATTCGTCAGAATGAGCAATCGTTTATGTTTGTTACTGTCATATCAAGGCTGACAAATGGGCATAAGGAAGACGATCCATAAATATGTATGTGCAACTCACTTTTCTTAATAGATCTTTTCTACACCAACTTTCCTTCACCCCAGACTATGGTCTCTTTCTGCTGGTTGACAAAAATGGCTTGATGACAGGAGATATACTCTCAGGTATACCTCTACTTACCCACATGAATATAGACAAAGTATTGTTATCTTTGGCTTGATATCACTTGAGCCACCGGCAGAGCAAGTAACCTTGATCCAGACCTTTCAATTGTACTTTTTAAATGCGACTTGCCCTATCACCGCAATGTAGGTGTTCCCTTATGCTGTTCAAATGATCTAACTTCTTTTATTAGTAGTGAGGGCTGAGTGAGAGGTGTGAACAGTAGCTAATGTGAGAGTCGATCATGATCACAGACTGGCATGCATATGTGGCATGAACGTGATATACTTACAATAGCCCCATTTTCAACCTCGGCCTACCTACATACTCAAACTACAAATTAAATGAACGACTGAGAAGAAGAATGGTTTATGTAAGGTATAAAACAAGATTTAAACGAAGAGGGAGGTATATTCCATCGTCGAAAGTAGGGCTATAAGTAGGACGTACATACGAAAGCACTCTGGGAAAGGTTTTGGCAGGGTATGTGATACAGCGTAAAATTAGAGTACGTGTGTGCCACCTGTAGTTTTATGCGAAAAGCATGGAACGTACAAGGGGACAGTGGCAAATGGATAGATGGATGTAATTCAATGCCCATGCGGGCCTGTTATCACCTGTTGTAATTGGCTTTCACCCCCGATTCCTCTGCCAGTGTCCCTGGAGGACGCATCCCCGCATGATACGCTGGAGGCTCATGGGCATTGGCCGACCCCAGACTCCCCATATGCGCGTGCTGGTACTGCGCCTCCGCGGAATCCGTGTGTATCCCCATTGCAATACTTGAATTGAGCGTCTGACCAGACGGCGCGCGCATGAGCACGGCCGCGACCTCGTTCGCCAAAGCCTGCATATTCACTGTCCCCGCACCCGTCGCAGCCGTGCTCTCGCTGGCCGTCGGGGTCGCAAGGTTACTCTGCAGGGACGCCTGCCGGTCCAGCTCGTGTGTATGCACACCAGGGACGAGGCTGTCCATACCTGCCGTGGGATTGCTTCGCCGGCGATTAGGCACAAGCGGGGCGGTCGAGTCGGGCGAGAACTTGCGTACCGGGGGCGAACTCTCCAGCGCTTTCGCCGCAACGAACGCCTCGGACGGGCGGAGCGGGCGTGTAACCGGCCCAGGGTCATAGCGGAAGAAATGCGAGTCCTCAGTGATCGTTGGCGAGCTAGGCACAGAAGATATCCTGCGTCTGCGAAGCCAGTACAGAATGCCGGCAGAGACGAGAACCAGGCCAAAGAAACCCCCAACGGCGCCGCCCAGGATAGCGCCTATGTGTGCCTTAGTGCTGCTTGTTCCTGGAGTTACGGTGACGGTCGACTGTCCCGTTGAAGTTACTGTGGTCATGAGCGAGCTCGGGCTCCCGGTCGCGGCGGCACCAATCCCGGTCAGAACGAGCGTAGGAGACGGCTTTGATTTCACCGGTGTCAGAAACAGTGCGACTATGATGACAATGAATACTAACTGTCGGAGTCCCGGACACCATCTCCGCCAGTGTCTTGAAGTTCAGATATGCCTGCTGGCTGGGTGGGTTTATTACGCTATAGGTAACCGGCGTGTAAGAACTCCATCTA
This sequence comes from Stropharia rugosoannulata, assembly GCA_028532985.1. Lineage (NCBI taxonomy): Eukaryota > Fungi > Basidiomycota > Agaricomycetes > Agaricales > Strophariaceae > Stropharia > Stropharia rugosoannulata. Next base: position 1,317,979 of record JANCIK010000010.1, on the reverse strand, counting down.
TTCTGATACGGAGATGATCAAAATGAAAACGGACTGACCCCACCATTCCTGATCCGCAATGCGATGTAGGGTGAGTGATTTCGCAGAAGAACCAGATCGCTACCAGGAACGAGTTCTCGATCAGCTTCGTCGACAAATGAGATGAAAAAGTAATATGATCGTACGTTCGCTTGCATTCGTGATAGTGAGTGTCCAGCTGGGTGTGGGGGTGACTGTGTCGTTCGTCCCCTTGCCTAGTACACCACTATCGAAGCCCCCGGTTAATGGGAGGCAGGGACTTTCTGCAGAGCTTTGTGTGACTGTATGGAAACTTTGGAAGTTCGATGAGACCACACCCAAGGATCCAAGAAAAAGACATACGGGCCAAGGAAAAGGAATGTGACTGTATCATTTAAGGCAGCGGACAACGTTGGGGGGTCATAAAAGCTCCCCAACTGCCCAACTGTTATCTGTGAAGAAGGGCAGACTCAGCCAAGAATTGTGTACTGAAAAAGTGTCGACTTACAACATGATTAGTTTGGGCACGAGCAAAGAGAACAAACCAACTCGCAGCGACGAAGAAAAGGGAGCAATTCCAGAGGAACATACTCAACGATGTCGCATGGGTGGACGTTAAGAAGAGAGTCTGAAAAGCACGAAACTGTACCTTAACCGCGGGCGCCCGTGTCAAATACGTGCGATATTTTGGGACGCATCAAAAGTGGCACTAGGTGTGCGAAGAATTGATTGTACACCGATGTGTTTTCACGTCAGAGATGGCAGAATGGGTTTCAAACCGAGGTGCCCGTTGCTACCTTGCAAAAGAGCATGGGTAACGGTCGGGGGAATAGCATTCCGCGAAAGCTTCATTCATACAAAATTCCGCCCGCATGGCAGGCAAAAGCGCCCAAAAGAATTTGCTGAGATAGGCTTTGACAAGAATTATATGAGGAGAAGTATTTATGGCGAGGGAATCATGTTTCAGCATATGGACGTCCGTGGAGGTACAAAGGCTTTATGTGGACATCCAGTGAATATTTAGCCTTCACAATCAGACGCATGATCCTCAAAGTGATATGAAAGGTAGATAAGCCGGAACTGGGGCAAAGTAAGTGCGACAAGTCCTCACGGGAAAGCCAGAATTATCGGAGGTTCGTCATCGTAGGTAATGTGCGTATTGCGGGCGTCAATGGTCTAAAAATGTGATGTCGCCACTAATCTTGGAATTTTGATGGCGTCAAAATTTAGGCGTTGGTATCAAAGGCCTCTAGGAGTACTCGATCGCATATGTCATTGTAGTCATCCGGCTTGACCACTAAAGCTCACCTCCTATATATCCATTACAAGGATATGTTGATCCTTCTGCAGCAGTGCTATAATCATTATGATCCACGGACCCGACAAGGTCCGGTATCCTTCCTTGTTACATGTAGCCGTGCTTATCGCAAGATTGTGCCAAACATACTGCAAGGTAGCGGCATGTGAACAATTTCGGGGAACGGCGTGCATACAAGCGAACTTGCTAGAGGGTGTTCGCCTCATCTTGCTGAGCTGCGGCTCTACAAGAATACGAGAAAGGAGTCTTCATTCTCGAAATATAGTCATGGCCTTTTCACAGCCCAGTTAAGCTGGTTCTGTCGGCCCAGACTTCGGTGCGGCTATCCACTGCAAGTCATCAGACAAGTATTTGTACTGAAAAAACACGTCAGTATTGCGACGAACGTCTTTGTATTGACGCTCACCCTCCTCTGTGTCTTTGACAATAATGTCCCGGTCTAAACCTTCAGTCGAAGTGCTCAAACGCTTATGATCCATGGGTTGACAAGCTCCGATATCCTTCTCACAAGAGGCCAAGGTTGCGCCACTCATACATATAAGGTCGCAGCGGGCCAACGAGCAACTTGTTTAGGGCAAAGGGGCTTGCGTTGGCGTACTACGAGGTACTCGCTAAGTCCACAACCAAAGCCCAATCCCCGAGGGTCAGGGCAGCTCTGCCGTGTAACGTTTCGCGTAATGGAAGTCGAAGCATTTTATGACGCCTTTTTATGAAGAAGTTGATTGTCTCTGGTTAACTGTTCTCCTAAATAGCTGTCACTGGAAGCCAGATCATGTGTAAGTTGAGAGTCGGTTGTCCGAGAAAATAAAAATAGACGATATTGAAACTCCGCCTAGTGTAATATACTAGGGGGGCACGTGTTTGCCTGCAGGCATCGGCAGGGTTCTCTTCCTCCAACACGACGACGAAGACACTCATTTCTGAGCTTGTTCAAGGGTCGGGTAGATCGCTGCGGCTGTGAGTTGCTTCCTGTTTTATTAAAAACCAAAATACGACGCGTCCCCATCTCATTTGACTGCCATCAACCAGCTCACGACCACGCGATGCATTCCTTTTTGTCCAAAGTCTTTGGGCGTAAGAAAGCGGAAGACAAGCCAGCGTCACCGACAGCATTGGCCCCAGGGGAACTCCTTGATGGTAAGTTTGAAGCTGTCTCACCAAACGTCTCCCCAAGCGCAAATTTCCTGGAACTCGATGCCAACACCAACGCCAACGGAGACAGTGGGAAGAATAAGGAGGTCGGATTCTCGAAACTCTTCCGCCCCAAGTCGCGCATATCAAGTCCGGAAGTGAACCACAAGAAGCTTGATACACTCCCTCATCTATCTCTTAACTTTCGCGAAACTAGGCAGGAAGTTGCGCGCGATTTGGGCTTTCTGCTTGACGTTGATTCCACAACGAACGATCTCCTGAGCGATGCTGTTATCGGTCAACGTCGCCTCAACCCATTTGAGGCTCTTGTCATTATCCAAGCTTGCTCGAAAGCTATCACTGCCAGAGGTATGTGTTAACCCACCTACGAAAAATGTAGACGCCAAGGTTCCTGGAATTACTAACAACTGGCTATAGGATTAGAGACCCTTGGCGTAATGCATCCTCATTGGTATTCATCGTCTGCGGATGTCCAGCGTAGACTCATCTCGCATTTCCTGCAATCATTGGCTCTACAAGAGGCCCAGTCACCTGCCTCCCCCGTTTCCTTGACATCACCAACTTCGCTGTTCGAATCCGAACTAAACTTTACCCGTTCACCTCACGATATTGCGGCGGTTCTTAGATGGGGTTTACGCCATCTTCAAATTGAAGGAGACAGTTTTGGAACGGTTGATGGGTGGTACAAGGCGTTCCTTGATGCAGAAGCAACAGCCGATTATCCGCCAAAGTCTTATTCCGAGATGTTGGCCCCAACGCTGTCCGCTGCTCACCTGGATTTACTGACTGCTACGCTCGAAATATTTTCGTCTTTAGCAGCACATGCCGAGACTAACAGCACATCTGGCAGCAAACTCTGCAAGATGTTTGGCCTGTGGTTATTAACCGCACGCCGTATTGAAGATAAGGATGATTGGTTCTCGTTCTATTCCAGATGGGAAAGGACGGGCCGCATGCTTGAACACATATTCCTTGCTCGGATCAGGTACGTTACAGGCCTATCCTACTTCATATAATCAATGTCGTAACCTGTTGCTTCAGGGATGAATCTACAGACCACCGAATGCCAGTTCGCTTGTTAGAACTCGTTCGTAAATACCCATATACCCAAGGTCTTTCATCGCCTACGACAGACTTACAGCTATTACCTCCCCCACGATTTACAACAATTTCCTATGACGCTCTTTTTGTTCGTATTGAAGTGGAGTTCCCTAAAGCCGAACTCAAGCCCAAGTCAAAAATGCATCCTCTTAATCTCCTGGCCGATGCATTTTCTACTCAAGTTACCGAAGGAGAACATGCCGAATTATGGACCAAGATTATCACGGCCTCGAGAAAAGGGAGCAACCCCTCTCCCTTGAGCAACATCTTTGCGGACGAGACCATTCGGTTCCTCTCTTTGATACCAGATGAGCGGGCAAAGCGTATTGAGAGGTCACCAGTATTTAGCATCGATCCGGTGTCTCCAGTCAAGAAAGCATTTTCCGAAAGCGGTCCAGAGCAACCCGTAGCCTCGAGCAGTCAACACAGACAAGTTGCAACAGAACCGCCTATTACTCCGGTCTCACCAATTGGTATCGGCAGCGACTGGGTCCAGTTCTCTTCCTCTGGATTTATAGACTCGTCTCCAGCAATTGGTCCACTCGTATCTACTCTTTTTGATACCGATGTTGAGAAAACTACCCCACCCGCGGTATCGCTGTCCAGGAAATCCAGTAAGCGCCTCAGGAGAAAGAGTAGCGACGTTCCCCGTATCTCGATCGAGGACAAGGTAAAGGAGCCGGAAGTTCCCGCACAGGATATTAAACCGGTCGTGAAAGCCTCCAAGCTCGAAATTATCCAGTTCGATGAAGCCTTCATTGACTTCTGGAGCGACTCACTCCTTGACCCCATCACTTCCTCGTGGCCAACTTTCATCATATGCAAGTTCAAGTCGACCCTCTCACCATCGCTAGTGTATGGCCCATTTGTGGAGGGCCAGCAACGCAAGACTCTGAAATGGCTTGTGCTTGAGCAGGCGTACACTGTGCGGCCTCTGGCACCGCCCCCTACACCCGCTGCAGCTGCGACTGTTGCCGCTGTTAGCTCCAGCCCGCCACCCACCGAGGCGGCACGTCCCGTATCGCCTTCTCCGTCAACGAAGAAGAGATTCAATTTCTTCTCCCGCTCTTTATCTGGCTCGTCTATGACATCAATGAAGGCAAGGAAGAGGGAGAAAGCGCCTCCTGTTGGAGAGATGGGAGAACTCACTGAAGAAGAAAACAAGCGGGAGAGTAAAGTGGAGCCCTCGCCTGTTGAGAGCAGCTTTAAGTCTGAGCAAGATCAGAAGCAGGACGACAAGGCTGAAGATAAGGCAAGCACTGGTTCCACTGCAGCGGTTGTAGCGGGGGCCGCCGCTGTTACAGCTATTGCCGCCGCTACCGCACATGCTGTACTTGAACTTGAAGGAACGAAGGATGAGCCCCGAGCTGCCGAGGAGAAGGAACCTGAAGTACAGGAGGAGCTTACCCCAGTTCCTGACGAGCATTCTGCGCCAGAAGAGGTCGCTGTTTCAGAAGAGTCCGCTATCGCAAAGGACAGTGAGACTGAAGGACCGTCAGTGGCAGTTTTAACGGAGAATGAAGAGATTTGTGCCGATTTGGCCGAGCAGGCTGCCGGAGAGCCTCTCACTGCCACCGAAAGTAACGAAGATGTGGCCACTGCGACTGTTGAAGCAACGAATGGTACTGCACCGGGAGCCCCTTCGGAAGTGGAAAATGGGTCCGTCAATTTGCCTGAAAAGGAGACCGAGCTAGTGCAACAGGAGGTATATTTTTTCTTATTATTTACCATGCCTGTTACTGACGTTTCGTTAGGGCGAGAACACCGTTGACGCGGACGAACCTCCTTCGCCTGAACCCCTCAGCGCAGCTACAGCAAAAAATTCTGACCCTGTTGCTACCACGCATGAAGATTTTGCTTCTCCTGCACCAGCAGAGGAGGAACAACATGTTCTTGAACAAGTTCCTGCTGAAGACGTCCCGCCTATTGAGGACATTCCAGTGGCGACTCTTGTCTCGGAAGAACCCGACATCACCTCTCCCGCCGTCGATGAAGCAGCGGCCCCAGTTGTGAAAGACACCCCTGAACTTGCCCCTACCGCCGATGCTCCTATTGCTGAAGTACTCTCGACTCAAGATGTTGTTCAGGCATATGCACCGACTGAAGATGTTAAAGAGAAAGACATTGACACCCTTCCCGTAACAACTGAAGTACCAGTGGAGACGCCTGCTGTAGCAGATGTACCTGGTAATAGCGAGATCGCCGTGGCTGCTGAACCTAAATCAGCTGAAGAAGCAGTTGAGCTGACTGAGGTTAAGGTTAGTCTCATATATTCAAGAATTTTATTGAGTCAAGTACTTATATGCGTGTTAGGTTGAAGATGGGCCTTCTGAAGAAATCCCCCTTGCTCAAGAGGGCTTACCTGAAGTTATTTCTGAAGTGGCATCCCCAGGACAAGAGGACTTGCCCGAGGTCATTGCTGAATCTGAAGCTTCAACAGTTGTCCCCGTGGATGAAGAGCAGCTCTCCGCCACCGAGGCCGTGGCCGACGACGCTCTGTTGATTGCTCAGCAAACTTCGAGTGCTTCAGAAGTTGCTCCTGAAGTGTTCGCAGTGGTTGGCGATGCCACTGTGGCAGATCGTGGCTCAGAGGAAACAAAAACTGATGCAGCAACGCCACTTACCACTACGGAGCCTAATGCAGTTGCCGAAATCGGTGCTGTCGAGGAGACCCCTGTCCCTGCTGTCCACGAGGTTTCTACTGTCGAAGAGGTTTCTGCTACCGAGGAGGCCCCTGCCATCGAGGAGGCTCCTGCTGCTATCGAGGAGACCCCTGCCGCTATCGAGGAGACCCCTGCTGCTACCGAGGAGGCCCCTGCCATCGAGGAAGCTCCTGCTGCTGTCGAAGAGGCCCCTGCTGTCGAGGAGGCCCCTGCTGTCGAGGAGGTCCCTGTTGTCGAGGAGGCCGCTGCTGTTGAGGAAGCTCCTGCTGCTACCGAGGAGGCCCCTGCCGTTGAGGAGGTTCCTGTTGTTGTCGAGGAGGCCGCCACTGTCGAGGAGGCCGCTACTGTTGAGGATGCCGCTACTATTGAGGAAGCTCCTGCTGCTGTCGAGGAGGCCGCTACTGTCGAGGAGGTTCCTGCTGCTGAGGAGGTTTCTGCAGCCGAGGAGACTCCCATCGAACACGCTATCATCCAGCCAGAAAGCAATCCTGAGGCCCACATCATTGTGGAAGAGGTTATCCCTGTGGTTTCCACAACGGAAGAAGAGGTGAACCCTGCTGCCCAAGAACTTGAGGTTGTCAGTACTGCGATCATCGATATTCCTACGGCTTCTCACTCAATTGACAAGGAAATCCCTGTTTCTACTGAAAATGCGGATGCAGTGGAAGCTATTCCTGAAGAGAGTACTGAGGTCGAAATACTTCCAGAGGAGGCGAATATGGAGAGCGAGGTTCACCCGGAGACTATTACTGCGCCCGAAACAAATGTCTCGGAACCACCGCACGGCAATGGCAGCGTTATAGCTGCAGGAGAGCATGACCAGGAGAGACCCCTACCTAAAAGCGCCTCTGTTCCTGAAGCAGAAATTATCGCTGAAGCACCTGTAGTGATAAATGCAGCACCCGTTTCGGAAGAAGAAGTCGCTCATGAGGCTGTTACTGAGGAGAACGTCGAAGATGTCTCTTCGCAATCGGCAGACAATATTGAAACATCCATCGAGGCTGCAGGAAGGGCTTCCCCTCTACAGGACAAGTCGGATGTCATTATTCCCGTAGTTGAGGAGACGCCGGTGGCGGAAGAGATTGATGTTCAGTCTCCCCTTTCGCATGCAAATGGCGTGGTGGAGCCCCAAGTTACAGCCGACGAAGGCAACGAGGATACGGTCTTAGAGAAAGAAGGCGAAAGCGATAAGGAGTTCGAGGACCAAGCTACTTTGGCCGCAGCTGAGGGTGATGTAGCTGAGGCCAGTGAGGCAGTCGATGAAGGCGCCCCGCCAACCGGTTTCACCGAAGCTATTGTCGAGGAAGTAACTGAGTCTCCCCTCGATGAGGTTGTAGCTCGGGAAGATGCCCCTGAGAGCAATGTCGGGGAATCTGCCGAGGATACACAACTACTTGAGGAGGTGGATGCTGTCTCTGACGATATAACGGAGGAAACAGAGGCAGGCACTGCCACAGAGACAATTGCTCTAAGTCCTGGCGGAGAAATAGACGAGCCTGCCTTGGCGCAGGAAGTTGAGGCTATTCCTGACGATAAAACTCCAGACGTTGAAGTGCCGGCAGCATCCAATCATACTGAACTGGACTCAGTTTCCGACGTCGCTATAGTTTTCGAGGACCAACCACCTGTTGATGACGCCGTTGTTACTCCACTAAAGAGGGAGGCAGTCCTTGATGAAGTTTCGCCTGATAACAAGCTGCAAGACAGTTCTCATGTCGTAGCCGCTGACGAAACCGAGACTGTTAACTCGCTACCACAGACAGAAGACGTGGAAGAACCTGTCCTTCTGGAGGGCGCGCCGCCTGCGCTTCCTTCGACCCAGACAGAGGCTGAAGTTGCCTCTCCTCAAGAAACTGACGATGTAGTCACTTCACCTGTAGAAGAGCTCTCGATAGAACCAGTAACAGCGGGTGTCGATAACAACTCGGTGACCGAGCACGAAGACGTTGAAAGTAAGGTTATGCCTACTGTTACCTCTGGAACTGGAACTGTGGAAGTCGAAGATGATTCTGTAAGCATCGTACCGGTTGCGGATGATGTTCGTTGATCTAATTAAATCAGCTGGATTCCCAGCGTTCTGTAGAGGGGAATGAAACTCAAGTAGACAACCAGTATACCCACACAGACAAGTTAACCAACATTCCTTCGGATTTGGACATGACGAGTACCATACAGCTTGATTCACTTGCATCTTCACCGTCTGTACCGGCTAATGCAGGTCAGTAGCCACACATATATACTTATATACCTAAATCTTATTCTTAACTATGATATCTAAGCCCTACTGTCACTCATTACTGAATTAAATCCAAGCACTGGAGATATCCCCAGCACCTTAGATCATGGGCATGCAGATTTGTCAGAGCACGACGGCGACGACCAAGGGCCCCCACAAATTCGTTTGGATGAAAATCCTCCTATTTCCGTTCCAGAGACATCCGATACTACTCATCTTGGCTTGGAAAATGTTTCAGCCGATGTCAGTCCGTTGGTACACGACGAAGCGCGCACAGGTACAGACATACCTGATGAAACTACTGGCGGACAATCTGAAGCATTGCCAACGACGCCCGGTTCCGAGGCTCATGATTTAAATAGTAATTCTACCCTAGAAGTAACAACGTCGGTGCCTTTTGAAGGTCAACAGCCCACCGAATCAGATTTCACTGGAGCTGAGGCAGCTGTACAAGTATTGCTTCAAACCGGCTCGGCGAGGGATGAAGTTGCCATTGACGAATCAAATATTCCAAGTAATGACCAAACGAATGACGAAGAGGCACCGACTACTGAAGACTCTATCTTGTCTGAACCGCCAGCCATGGGTCCTAACGAACTGACCCCTCCCCGGGAGCAGCTAGTAGAGAACGCACCGGACGAAACTGGCTCAAGCGTGGTTGATAACTCCAATGATACTTCGGCTAAGGAGGAACCAAACACCCTTGACGTTGACAAGGAAACTACGGAGGAACATATAGATTCCGCGGAAGAACATGTAAATGCCACGCATATGGTCGAAGCTAACGCAATACAGACTCAAGAAATCGAGGGCGATGACTTAACGGCTTCTACATCCGAGCCTAGCGAACCAACAGGGAATCACTCTGATGCTGGCGTTCTTCAAGATGCGGACCAAGGTCCTCAAGATCATGAAAAAGTAGTAGACTCATCTAGCCAGGCTGTTGAACACGCGCCTGTGGAGACTACTGCCGATGATGAGACAACGTCAAATGATAATTCTACGAGTCATGTGGCAGAAGAATCCAAACGATTGCCAGACGACACTGTGAACTCCGGCGACGAAACAAGTTCCGAAGTCTCTATTCCCGTGCCCAATACCCTTACTGAGATTGTTGATGCAGTTGCCGATACGCCTATGGAACCGGTGGATAGTACAAAAGATGATTCTGGCGCTATCCATACCGAGGTGGAAGATAGAGTACACCCTGTTTCCCTGGATCTCACTCAGGTTCCCATCGACGACAGGGATGAAATTATGGCTGACTTACCAACGGAGCCCCAGAATGAAACCTTACTCGTAACCTCCGAATCTGACGTTGATAACACAGAACAAATCGCTGTTGGGCAAAGTGTTGGTCCCTCAAATGATGATGATGCCGAGCAAGTCCTCGACGACGTTGCTGAGGCTCAGGTTGTAGTTTCGGAGACTTCACAGCTGCCAAACGACCCCGAGATTGATGTCGCAGTGGCAGGACTAAAGGCAAGCTTTTTTCCTTATTGCAGATAACGTCAGTTTATACTGACCACATATAACTTTAGGATGCTGAAATAGAAGTAAGCCAAGGCGCTGTGACAAGTACAGAGGTTGCATCTGAGCAAGTCATTCCGGAGCCTGTGGGAGAGGTCCCTTCAATTGCCCTGGAGCACAATATTGAGCCGACTTCTGCTAATGGCGAAACCGAGGAAACTTCAGATAGGATTGCCGAATTAGTATCTTCAGAGGTCCCAAATAGTGCAAACCATCTTACTGCAGATCCTGTTGAAGAGCTAGGAGCAACTAGTGGCGATGTCCAAGATAGTGTCGACTCGGTCTCGTTAGAGAACGCATATGATACAGTCGACGAACCACTTGCAGAAACAAGCTACGTCCAGGATGAACTGGAGTCGCCCAGTGATGATAGCGAGGAAATACAACAACCGACGGAAGAATTGCTTCGATCTCAGACACCTTTGCAGGAGCCTGAAATCACACGCGTACAAGTCAGCAACTCGCTCGAAGCTAGCGATGATCAGAGTATTTCTTCAAATGCCGACACAGAGCGATTCACGGGTGACTCGGACACATCTCAAGGCGGGTTAGATGCGGTCGTCGAACCTAATGAACAAGGAGACTTGGTCGCTGAGACTGCCCTAGCACAGGAAGCTTCTCCACCTCCCATATCGACCGAGTTGGACTCTATACCTGATTCAAATGCCCCAGAACTGGCTTCTTCAGAGCTCGCAACAGAGAGCAAAATTGGACAATCAGATGCATTTGAGCGTAGCACACATACCGATCATGGTTCGGAAGATGTAGACAGCTTTCATCTACAAGCAGATGACCAACACATTCCAGCGCTTACCACAGAAATATCGCCAGCTTCGGAGGTGACTGTAGATAGTCAGGCACAACCATCTCACTCTGAACAACCAACCCCACTAACCGCTGATGAAGCCCCGAAGCATTCAGCTGACCTGGTAGATCCCACTCTAACAACTGTGCCAGGAGTCCCGTATGTCGCTGAAGCTATACCACAACCCACTCCTCTATCTGAATCTACAGAGGAAAGTCAGAGTAGTGCCGCTGAGCCGGTATCTTTCGTTATCACAGAAGCACTCGTCGGAGAACAACCTCAAATACTGAATGAATCTGTTGATGCAACCAACACGGCACTGGCGATAGAGCCGTCAGTACCTGGCCCAGTGATCGACTCTACAGATCAAGAAGTCGGACATCGAGAAGACATCCTCGACGACGAACCCAGCGAAATAAGCGTTCAACAAGAACCTCTGCAACAAGAATCTACTATGAGTGATAACGATGCTTCAACTGTCATTCCGGAGGAGCCTGCGATGGAAACTTTACAGGAACCCAACCCTGTTATTCCTGCCTCCCCCAGTCCCGAAGTATCTCCTGAAGAACCTGTTACACCTATTAACGAGCAGCCATACCCTGAACAAGATTCAAATGAATCAAGTCATGTCCAAGAACCAACTCAGTCCACATTGGGCGACACCGACGAGCCAGGCCCCGAGGTTTCAGCTACTCGTGAATCACAAGACTCGCCTGCTACCGATGAGTTGATACCACAGGCAGATAACTCAGAACATTTGCTTGTTGGAGAAGAGCCTACCCCTGAAATATCTGTCGCAGCAGATGTAGTTTCCTCTGAGGATGTCCCCACAGACACTCAACAGGCTACAGTCGAACCTTCAGATCACGAGGAATTGGCACAAGAACAAGACCCACATTCTGTGCCAACTCCGGAGGAACTATCCGTAACTACAAATGATGAGGCGATGCCGACCGTGGAACTCACTGGCTCTGCCGTTGAATCTGCCCAACTACCTGCTGACCGAGAGGAACTCCGTGCCGACAGTAACATTGCGGCCGAGACCGCGGACAAGGATGAAATCATTATCGATGAGAGCTCTGTTGATGTTGAAGTTGCACAGACGCCCGAACAGCACGACCACAATATATCTGACGAACCAATCATTAGCCAGGCAGGAGATGCAGAGCCAGTCATATTAGATGTCGAAACACATGTTGATGCAGCTTCTCCAGCGCCTGAGGGACCTTCTCAAGTTGAAACTGGATTTACCGCACAAGAGCATGAAAGCGAAGTTGTGCATGAAGATCATAAGGACGTCGAAATGCAGGAAGATGCAGCTGATGCAGCTATGGGGGCAACAGCGGAAGACGTTACATTGAGCTCCGAAGAGCGCCAGGGAGTACCGGATATTCAGAGACTTGAAATTCCAGATAGTAGGTTTCTCACTGAATGAAGAGTAAAGCTCATTCTGACACATATGAAAGTTATGCATAGGTCTGTTTCCGAGACCATGAACAGCGCCTTCTTATCTGCTTGGAGTGACGATGCCACCCAAATTTCTTCTCCGCTTTCTCCTTCAACGTTGGGTATGTCGTTGAGACCGAATACAGTGCATGTACTCATTCATGGTCGCAGTGGAAATGGGCACTCGCGGAGATCTCTCATCTAAAATAGAGGATCTCCTTGCAAATAGCGGAGAGAAAGAACATGGTGCTCTCGACGGAATTGTCACCAGTGAGACTGAAGGTGTGTTTGCCTTGTTTTGCTGTCTCTCAAAGCTTCTGCTAATTGATCTATAGAGTTGGACGCAAACGTCACCAAAGACAACGGCGGAGTCTTATTGAATTGACTACAGGGAGCAATAATCTAACATGTAAGTTGCTGTCGATATGCTGTGGTGCCGTCCACTCATAAACGAACTCCGCAGAAGTGACTGATTATATGTATGCATCCTATTTGAACGAAAAATGATCATTGGCACAATGCTCAAGAGACTATTATGACCTTGTATGTTGTATCCGTATCTTGCTACTTTCTATCATTTGTACTGTTTCCACTATTCCACAATACCCTACATTTGTTCTCATCTTGTATGGCGCTTACCAGCTATTGCATGATTTATCCCTGTCTTACGAACCATCACGATCCTGCATACTACCTTCACTGTTCATTCATAGGAACCAATCCATTGTTTCAAGATTGTTTCATTATACCTTCAACTCACGTCAATACCTACCACATGACATACCCATTTACTCTGCTTCATACTTGAATTGCTTCGTCGATTACCTCTTACGAAACATTGCAATACTAGTACTACATTTCCTGAATTTTATGCTAAGCAAAATATAACGATGTCCAAGATGACCCAAAGATATAGAAGGGCTGCAGCGTCTCGATATATTTTGCTTATCGAAACTTGTTAGAGGCCGCCGGCAGCAATGGAAACAGGTTCGATGTTCCAGTAGCTCTCAGCATACTCGTTGATAGCACGGTCGGAGCTAAATTTACCCATCTTGAGCCCCCGAGTCAGTAAGCTTTCTCTATTTGTCGTATACACCTTGAGAACGCACCTTAGCAGTGGTCCTGATGGACTTCTTGACCCACTCTTCCTTGTCAAGGTAGGCCTTGTCAACCATTTCGAGAGCAGCTAGGTCTGGTTAAAGGGTGTAAGATTACATCATAATATTTAGGAAAGAGGCACAAACATGACTCGAAGTCGTCTGAAATTAGGTAGTAATCAGTTTGACGGATGGTATTGAGAAGCCTGGCACATTGAAGTTTTAGATTAGTTTCACGTCAAACAAATGTAGCACCTACGGTTCATAGACAGAACCATCCCCAAATGTGCCCGAAGATATCTGATTGAGAACATGAGCAAGAGGGGGACACTTCTCTTCAATAGGAACGGGGTGATAGATGTGTTGATAACGGAGATCTTCAACAGCACTGTAAGAAAGGTTGTTAGTCTTGATCATATATACAGCGTTGCAAACTAGTCCACTAACGGGGTCAAATGTCCAAAGAAGACTGGTCGGGGAGTGTTATTCGTTAATCCATAAACCCTAATCGAGGCACTTACAAACATTATTTTCTCCAACCTCTTCTGCGATCTCAATATTGGCTCCATCTTCAAGAGGAGGTGAGTTAATTAATTATAACTAGGGTATGCGTTTGATATGCGTTGAATACACGACTTACCAACCGTTCCAAGAAGCAGACCACCATTCAAACAGAACTTCATGTTCGACGTGCCTGACGCCTCAGTTCCAGCAGTTGAGATATGCTGGCTAATGTCGGAGGCGGGGATCAGAATCTCTGCCAGGGATACCGAGTAGTCCGGTAAGAAGTAAAGTTGCAGATAGTCCTTGGTATCCGGGTCAGCGTTAATCACTTTGGCCACGTTGACGATGAGACGAATTGTCTAGTATATGCCAAAGCCCTCAGAAATGCTAGTGAGTTTTACATTGAACAACAAACTTACAAGTTTGGCAATGTAGTCTTCAAATGTATGTCAGTATCTAGATTCAAGAAATCCATGGAATAAGCTGTTTGTGCGACTCACATGCAGGCGCTGCTTTTCCAGCAAAGAAAACAACACGCCGGTTGACCTTCTTCTTTTCTTCAGGTGTCATATTCTTCAAAGCGAAGTACCTCTATAATAAACAGTCAGTTTATGATCACCTTGATTTAGAGCTAGTCTTACGTGGATAACACCGAGAATATTCAAGGTTTGACGCTGGTGCATACTAAGTTGACAATCATGCAGAAAGCGATCTTAAATTTACCTTATATTCGTGAATACGCTAGAATAGTAGAATAGCAATGAATGAATGATATGTAGTACTCGAATGCCCTGTTGATCACATACCTTAATCTGAACGTCAAACATGGCGTCCGTGCGAATAGTGAGGCCCAAGGTGGTTTGAACATGGTGCGCAAGGCGTTCCTTGTTACGCTGCTTGATAGCCGCCCACTTGGCGCGGAAAGCCTTGTCTTCTGCGAAGGGGAGCAGGCCTTCCAATTTCGAAAGCTCCTTGAGCCAAACCGACTTCTGTACTTTGAGTGTCTGAGTGATGAGGGTACTCAATTCCGGATTGCACTGAAACGATAATAAGCTTCGGAATTAACGAGAGCAGAGTATTTAAACTCACTTGATCGAGCCAACGACGAGGAGTTACTGAAGAAAAGATAAATAATACAACCCTGCATAACACTGTTAATTACTTACTTCCATTGGTTACGTTTCCAAATCTATGATCCCTGGCATGAGGTTCTACACCAAACAAATGAAAAGAGACAACTTACTTGCTAACTCCCTCAAACTCAACAAAGTCCTTGAGAATTGTGGTCTGCACAAGGTCACTGTGTAGCTGGAAGAAACGTAAGTTGGTGTTATGTAGACCAATGGAGTTTATATAAACCTCTGCGACACCATTGACCTTGCGACTACCGATACAAGCAAGGTGAGCCATCCTCACTTGCTTGGGCTGGCCCTCTATCACCAACAAATCAGTACAACTACAAGTATATGAGCTTGGAAGCACTACCTTCTATCAGCGACATTCTAGCAAGCCTGTCACGATCTCCGGGATATTTTCTTTCAACCGCTAGCTCAAAGTCAGTTATTACGTCCCCGCCGTTCATATCAAGAGCGCACCTTGCAAGAAGAACCTGAACATCATCGTCACTCAGTTTAGTTCCCAGGCGCTATAACAGCTTAGGAGAGATATTTACTGACAGATTCTACGCGGTGAATTAGAAAAATAAGTTGCAGAATCAGTAGGATACACATACAATATCATAGATAATTTGCATATGCCTGAAACACTCTTAGCGAAGCTTGCAAAGGAAATATAATATGTAAAGCAAACCTTGGGAGAACATGCTCCACCAAAGGAACCGGCCATTTTTCTAGAGCTTCCTGACAATGTGAAGTACGATCAACAACAACACCAACAGACGGATTGGCTAATAACGCACGGGGAGAACGGTGTGATTAGTATAGAAAAAGGTGTTGGTTACAATTGTCCAGGCCTGTTCCCAAGTGAGGTCTTCCTCATCGATGAGAATACGCATCAGCTCCGGAATAGCCAAAGTGGGATGTGTCTGAAAATGCACGATGAGCAAGACAAACGCTCATAATGAAGCTACTTACGTCGTTAAGTTGGATAGCAACATCTAGAGATGTGTCGGAGAGTCAATAATTTGAAGGGGATGTGAATATGTGTCCGTACAATCAGGGAATTCACGAAGGCTCTTGCCCATATTCTTAAAGCGGCGCATGATATCTGCTAAACTGGCAGCAGTCCAAAAGCTGCGTGACAAGAATTTTGTCAAGTGAAGTGCAAAGAAATCTCATACAACTTACTACTGCTGCTTCAGGCGCAGTTCCTTCCCGACTATGAGAGAAGAACGATTATGATTGGCTTGACATTATTATTGCATAGAAAGGTTCTGGACTCACATGTACTGTTAATAGAATCATTAGATGTAAATATAATATGTGACTTGGAGCGACATACGTATGGTCATTGGGATACAAGACAGATGTGATAGCAGAAGCGCTATTCGACGCTTCAACGGCGCCTTCGTAGTTACCAGCTAGAAAACCTAGTCAGCAAACAAGATTGATATAGCCGTAGGTAATTTTACATACCATTGAATGAGTTGAGATCGAACCCACGCTGGGGCTTACTCTCCCAAAGCCTCAAATTGTTCGTCGAAGCCGTGTCGTACCCCGGAATCATGACATCATAAGCAACAGCAAGAACCTCCTGACCTCCTTGCCATACGGCACGGCCGCTTCCATCGTTTAATCTGTCTGCACGCCCGTAGAATCGAATATCATAGGTGACATCAAGGCGAGGAAGTTCCCATGGGTTCTGGTTATCCAGCCACGGATCAGGGGCCTAGCCGCATACATTGATGTTAATAATAGGTCATAGTCAAGACAAGACAAGGCAGTTCACCTCAAGCTGGTCTCCCTCAGGAGAAATGAGCTGCTGGAAGATACCGTACTTGTAACGCAGACCATATCCCCAAACCGGCAGTTCCTGAGACGCGGAGGAATCAAGGTAGCACGCAGCGAGACGGCCCAGGCCACCGTTGCCGAGCGCGGCATCGCGCTCTTGCTCGAGGAGATCCTCCATATTGAAGCCTAGGTTGTGCACACCCTCGGCGAACTTTTCTTTCAAGCCCAGGTTCAGAAGCTGCGAGCGCTGAATATAATATTCTATCCCGTGTGTTAAAGCCACTCACAGCGTTATCGAGCGTGCGGCCCATCAAGAACTCGAGGGAGAGATAGTACGCGCGCTTCGGCTGTTTGCGAGTAAGCGTCAGCTGCGTATTGTTCCAATTAACCTGTAACAAGGAATGAAGACAAATCAGGAGCAGAACGTGTGCGAACAGGGGCGAACAGACCAAAAGATCATCGCGGGCGGATAAGGCGGCGGCCTGATACGCTCCGAAGTTATCTAGAAATTGGTGAGCTATAGTTCGATAAGAACCTGAGAAGAAGATAGTATACCAAGATTGTAAGCCTGACGTGCCAGAGATGTCTGTACATGACCGACGATAGACCTTGTAACGGAGTGCACATCTGTCGTCCTTTATGAGAAATACACTCCAGATGTCGTAACGAGCAGATACATACCGTTATCAACGGTCCTCATACCATCTCTCCAGGCTTTCTCATCTCCACGAGGCCATTTATCTTTTCCGGACGCATCTTTCTCTGGCAAGTAACCTGTATATCACAATGCATTGTTTAATCTTGACGCGTTCTATATGTGATACTAGTCCAAACTCACCCGTCAGAGTGCGTACATGACGACGAGGGCGCTGCGGTTTCCCAATGGTCTTGGGGTCGATAGTAGAGGTCATCTTGAACAGCAGATCTCAGTGCTCACTCAGTGTGAGATAGGGGAAGAAGGGTAATGATTGCTGCTCAAGGGCTTTTTTAAGTAGAATGCATCGGCATCTAGACCTTTCGCCTAACAAGACGTCATTTCTCTTGAACGCTCCTCAACGCGGTTATCATGCCCTAATTCGAATGATAATGGGATCAAAAAGGTAAGTTGTGCACACATGCATGGTCCAATCAGGATGCTTCCTGTCCCAAAAATGCTGTCCAATAAACAGAGCCGAGGCCCGAGCAGGACAAGGCAGGACAAGACAGGGAAGTCCTTGAATACTTAGCAAGTGCTTCACTCCGTGTAGGACGTTCAGATATGTTTGGGACGGGGTACGGGTTGTAACTCGCAATCCAACATTTGAGAAATGCTTGCAGTACCGAACACAGTTTCGTCCGGGCGCGTACGATCGTATATTCTTAACTTAGACAAAATCAAATCTTTTAATCGAGTAACGGATGTATGTTCGCAAGCCCTGTAGCACAAGAAATATCAGCGCGGACATGCAGAACCTGTTCATTGACACGAGAAGATACGTTCGCCCTGAGTGCGCCGCTAAAACCACAAGATCCGTTCGAGGATGGCTAGTTATTGGTCAATCGTGCCCAACCATCGAAAACAGGAACATTAGGCGATAACCCACTCAATTTGCTCAAAGCATGAGCAGATAGCATTAGATATTAGAATACATTAGCAAAGATTGACGGGGTATCGGGGGTATTGACGTAAGCGATATGAGCGGGTTACGAGAAATACCCTTTTCCTTGTAGATATTGACGGTGTTCTTCGGCGTGTGCTGTAACTTGCTTGTCCACTGATGAGCGCCATATAGGAACAGCAATCTGTCAAAGCTTCAGTGCCGAGGTAAACCGGCGAAGCAGAAACACAACGTACATAAGCTACCAAGTCATACAATCCTTCCAATAGCCAATTACTCCTCGGCGCCGACCCACGCGAGGATGCGCTAAGAAGGCTGGTGTTAAAATCGCCAGTTATGTGCACATGTCCGTTAACCACCCCTTAGTAATGTCAACACAAAACCTTAACAATGTATTGTAGCATCATCTTACCTTTCAATAAGGCGGTTGCAGCGCGTTCAGGCGTACATGCGTCATCTCCGGCTTCAATCTGCTTCGTGATATCTGGTTTGGTGATATTTTCCTGATCAAAACCGGGGGAGTAAATCGTATTGGGAAAGTATATGTGCACGCCAATGTCGTAAAGCCGAAGTTCATTGGACAACGTATCTGCAAGGCCGCGTAATGCGTGTTTTCCTGGAGCGTATGACGCATATCCAATGAACGAGATATACCCTACAGTTGACGAGACGAAGACAATTTTGGAGCCTTTCTTGCCCGATTTTGATAATTTCTTCGCGGCAGCCTGTACAAAACAAGCCGTGTCTCCATCTATTACAACTCCGGAGCAGAGATAACTCACCCACGCAGTCCATGCCTGAACCCAGTATGCATAGTCCAAACCCTGCACCATTTCCGCTTCATCCATCTCTACGAAGAACTTGGGCTTTGAGCTACCGGCACATAACATCAGAGCATCTGGGCATTCTCCGTCAAATGGTGCGCATACAGCTTCCAAAGCCGCTACAGAGCCAGAAGCTGTTGCTAACCCATATGAATAGGCATTGAACTTCTGATTTGGCGAGATTCTTCGCTCCTATTGTCAAGTTTCAGTGAATTTGTACAGTGATAACATATATGCCACACCTCCAGTGACTCCAGGGCCTCATTCAACTTCTTTGCGTCGCGTGCAACTATCGAGATATGGGCACCCTGCTCTGCGAGGGAGCGCGATAAAGCGAGGCCAAGCCCCGAGCTCCCGCCTGTTACATAGACATGCTGGTTTGTTCAGTTTTCGTCATTGAACACCGCATATAAGCGCACCTTTCCGTCAGGATTCCACTTTTTAGAGAATAGGCCGAACATGTTGTGGTGAATGATGGAAGTTTGGTACAAACAAGAACGCGGCCGCGCCGCAGCTGTCGACGGCTTAAAATCATCGACCCTGATGATGCCTGATGCATGCCTGACCGTGAGCCCCGAACGCGGCATGCGTGACTACCTCATTAAAGGAATCGCTATGTTCGTCAACAATGAGGACGGCCGCTGACTGTCTTCAGATGAGTTTCCCAAGGCGCTGTGCCGGTTGAAACGGCGCAGTTACTTTTGGCGTCGGAGCAACCTGTCACGGTGGGAACAGCAAAATATAATCTTGTGTAATGAAAACTCTGGAGAACTCAATACATGCCCTCTTACTTACTAAGTCTCTTGTTTTCCTTCATGGTCTTACACCATATGTCAGCACGCTGACGGACGTCGACTCAATTTTAGCATCAGGCGCGCAGCGTTCAGGCAACATTGGGCTGACAGACAGCAGTAACCTGGGCCATGTACATAGTTGCATAATGGATTTTACGGTAGATTCGATGTTACTTACCTCTTGCTAACTAAAGGCTATGACTCTCGGTGACAGTATAATCTGCAGTAAATCAAAGCCCCAAACTGGTTTACCGAGTCTGAAACATGTGAAGGATAGTAAAGAAACTGTTTCTCATCACTTGATTAGAATATATAGCCGTTGTCTCCATCCTGCGCATTTTCAGTGTGGGGCCCATGGCCGAAAGAAAGAGAGATATAACAAATCCCTCAAACTAGTTTGTATCCAATGACAAAGCTGATAGTGTCATGGTTATTCCTTAATTCAAAAAACCAATGAATCCAATTATATTAATCTGAAAGACAGGCCCGAAATATCTGCATTGGGAGATGTGTACTAATTACTCTTCCAACTACGACACAAAGGTAATTTGAGCAAGAATATCGTTATTATCGACTTTCAGCGAGTCTACAATGCTGATTGTGCTGATGGTGACAAGGCCATCGGCGACAGTGATGGGACAAAACACGGTCGGGACACTGAACGTGTCGCCCCCGTCGGGAGAGAATGCGAAGACAAGGGTTAACAAGTACGCAGCCGATTTTGGAGAGAGACTAAGTGATGTGCCGCTGCCGCCGCTAACTATGGGCATCGCGGTGTTCACCCCGCTGCCTTGGAAGACAGTGGTGCTGGAGCCGACTATTCCGGGTACAACTGTGAGCTGCTGGATATTTGTAGAGCCTGCCATTGAATTGACGACAACGGTGACGCCTGGGTTGACGGTAAAAGTCACAGGGTTGGAGATTACTTCACTGTCGACACAGGACGGGGCAACCTGACGACGCCCTAAGGTTATACAAATTTTGAGTCACAAGCACTGGAGAGAACATTTAAGCTCACTGAGGTCATTGGCAGGGGTATCTACGGCAGCACCTAAGGCGGTAACGGCACAGGCGCACACTGCAGCAAAGACGAAGGTGAGCTTCATTATTGATATATCTTGTTAGAGTCTTCGAGCTTCAACTTCGGGAAAAAGTCCGCGCCCGTTATCAGAAACTCCTGAATCGGTGTCTCTTTTTATAACTCATTTTCAGTGAAATTTCGGGTTTTTAACTCACACGGATGGCATGCCTAGTGTAACATCTCATCGTTTGTCTGCTGTCGTACTATTAGAGAATAGGACCACAATCATATCATACCATGTACATAGGTTTATGAGGACTTGAGTGAACTGAACCTATCAAGTACTAATATATAGTGTTAAAGCTACCCAGTGCGACTCAAAGGCTACAGAACATGAGGAGAATAACGTGTAGAGAGAAGCTGTTCCTGGAACTGTCTGTGAGTTGGCATGCTCCCAGTCTTATATGTAGTACCTGTCAAGTTGACATGGAAAGATGTTACCATCTTTGTACATGTACATGCAAGGTGGACCATATGACCTGCAAAGACGCAGATAATTTTGTCATTGGGAACTCCATAAAGTAAAAAGAGCCAATGTACTAGCAGATTAGTAAAACATGCTTGATCGATATTGGTTTTCATTCTGCTATTTACTTAAGTTGTGCGATGTTCTCCTACAAAAAAGCTTGCATGACCAGAAGTAGTTGGATAAGTATGACCTGATCCGCTTTTTTTTTTTTTTTGGCGAACCCTCGGAATGGTCAATGGCTACCAAATAAGGAGGGTCAGAAGACAACAGTCAATGACTATGGAACGCTGTGCGTCTAACATGGTGGTTTTAAATTTCTGGCCGCTTCCTCGTGTAATGATAGACTCAACTAGTAGCCACAAGGACGATGTATAGCCTTAATTGGGATTTCCTGGTGTCTGCCTTGGCAATCCCCAAATGGATAGTACGTTACCAAATATATTACTAGTAAGCACTATTAGGCTGATGGCACATTATGTAAAGCGTGCTGCGTGCTAGTGGTTTGCGTATCCATATTCTCTCACTTTCATGAACAATGTTTTTTTCTCAAAGGTATAGTACAAATTGAAGCTATAAAGAACACATTCAAAATGTCTCCTCGGGCGTTCAATGTGAAATCCGGCATAGCAACCACTGGCACGTTTCCGATCAAGACACAAAAAGAACCTGAGCAGTAGTACTGTTTCTGTTATTATTCAGGGCATCATCTTG
Source organism: Stropharia rugosoannulata (assembly GCA_028532985.1). Classification (NCBI taxonomy): domain Eukaryota; kingdom Fungi; phylum Basidiomycota; class Agaricomycetes; order Agaricales; family Strophariaceae; genus Stropharia; species Stropharia rugosoannulata. The sequence continues at coordinate 1,295,744 of JANCIK010000010.1, read as the reverse complement.
AGTGTTGACGGTACTGAGAGTGAAAGGGCCACTAGCCACATTGTCAGGGCAGAATATGGTCGGGACACTGAAATTTCTGCCTCCGGTGGACGAGAAGGCGAAGATGAGCGTCAATGAATACGCAGTCGCGCTCTGAGCGAGAGTGAGTCCTGTGCCGTTGCCACCGCTGACTATGGGCATCCCGATGCCGTTCACCCCGCTTCCTTGGAAGACAGTGGCAGTAGACCTGGGTAGTCCGGGCACAACTGTGAGCTGCTGGATGTCTGTAGCGTTGACGGTTGCTTCGATAAGGACGGTGACGTTTGGGTTGACCGTGAAGATGACGGGGTTCGAGATAATGCTACCAGTGGAGCATCCCGGAAGAACCTGGCGGCGCATTAAGCAGAAATACTCGTTGAGTGTTTTTCCACAAGCAGTGTAGGGCTTACGCTTACCAAGGCCATCCACATAAGTATCCATAGTAGCGCCTAGAGCGGTGACGATAGACGCACACACTGCAGCAAAGGCGATGGTGAGCTTCATTGTTAAGATATCTTTTCAGATCTCTGGAATAAATTTGCACCTGATTTTAATAATGTTGACTCCCGGTCTCTTTTATACTCTGACCGAGTCAATGTAAAGTATTTCCTTCGCTTTTGACCTACACGAGGGCACAGAATCTCTATTGAACTCATTGCTTCTCCAATACAACTTGATCAGGGACTAGGGTCACTCTATCACCTTATGCAAGACAGCATAAATTGCCGGGAAGTCAGTTGACAATAATATTTACAGAGCTGTTCCTGGAGCTATTTGTGAATTACATGCCTGCAGTCTTCACAGTGAAGTTGACATGGAAAGAAATTGCTATTATTGCGCATGTACATGCAAAGTGGCTCATATGACCCACAAGGACGCAAATCACTGTTCACTGTAGGGAACACCGCAATATCATCTAGTTCAAATGACTTCGAATACAAGTTGACATATGCCGAAGCAGCCTCGACAGTATCATTTTCTGCGATTATCGTACTGTTGACATTCCCGTAGTAGAAGGTCTTCGATGTACTGCAGAAAGCTGATGCTGCAGTATACTATATCCTCTCCTCGATTACTTGCTCCTAGTCTTTATAGCAATTTTCCGAAAGTCCAAAATTTGTATGATTGCCGTTCTTGGCGATTTCTCGAAATGGACAGTACGCTACCGAATAAGGAAGGGAATCAATTAATCAATGTTTGCCATCAGGTAACGATTGTGGCACGCTAAGCAACTATTTTGACGTCTTTTGTGCCTCAGGCTGTTGTGAAGCCTGTAGAAACTTCGTGCACCTATGAGGGGAGACTCTTTCGTCGAATGTGAACGAAGGCGACCTATTGTTTAAGTACTAGTATTCCATGCAAATTCCTTGATAGGCCTAGGTTTCATTTGGTCTTTGAACACATTTACATATTTAATTAATATCGGTCCTAGCGGGAGCCGAGTCCTTGATTAGTGATTATCGACTACTATATGAATAGCTGGAAGCCACTATATATAGATATGGAATCCCAGCCATTATCTCGGCTTCCATCATTGAGCTATTGAGTTGTTGCTTCGTGTTTCCCAGCCTGAAAGACATGTTGCAAACCTAAACATTCAACACCAGTCCCATTGTAGAGGCACACTATCCACATATTACACATGATGGCCCTCACCTTATGGCGGGCAAGTAATAAATTAATAACCTGTCAAGTATTCACCGCTGGTAGTATGGAATTTACATAATGCCGATATGTTTTCATTCTTTTTCTGTGTTGCCAGCAACACACCCTTTCCTACCCTCGAACAGCTGCGCACCGTTTACTGCATACGTAAGGAGATAGTAATAGCATTCTCGATTTTCATGGCAGCTACCAGAATACTGCTAGTTTCAGGTACGATAGTACGTTCCGGGTGCTGGTCGTTTGTCCTTCCTTGGTCTGCCCCGTTCTCCAAGGCCGTCAGATCGAAGGTGTGCATCGCTATACTTGAGTTACTCCACACGTTGGTAAGTAATTGTATACAACCCCAAGGGGAAGGCTGCAAAAGGCTGCAATGGTGCCTGGAGAAATTACCGGGTGCTCTGCTATATAGGCAGTGTATTTGGGTTAACTGTAAGGCCCACGTTTTGGTGAGTCATTGACTGTCATTGGCATATGGCTGCTTGTGGGAGGCTATAAAAAACGTTGACAGAGCCAATAAGATGTGTACAATTACAAGTGAGGAATTAGTAGGATCATCGGAAGGCACCTTTGAATTTGGTTTTGCACATTTTCCCTGCTCAGAGTCAGCAGTTCATAACGCTCACAACACGAGTGTTCCTGCTGGCTATGAGCCTTCCATATACGTCCAGCCTGAGCATTATACGTTTCATAGCCATCTGTCGCGAAGTGTAAGAACTTGATAGCTTCCGAGTTGCTTTCTGAAGTTGGGCCTTCCCGTAAGACTCAATCCGTATTTCCCCGGAGAAGATGTTACACGAGCGTCGAATTACTATTACTACAAATAATATTTATTAGTCTTGCTTTATGACCATTCATTGCAACAGCATTGGAACATTTTAGGCGGAACATCCCTAAGCATACCTGTTTCAACGATTAATAGATATGCAAATTACAACTTCAAGGAACTTGAAAACGGAGTCGATGTAAATTTAGGATGCGCAGTCCAGTTAAACATATCAACTACACTAGATCTGTTTTACTTCAAGTTGAAAGTAAAGCAAAATCTCGTACGAAGACATTCTTTACTATTGACTTTCAGGCCACCCGCCAATGCAAGATTATAACTCGATATCTCCTTTACGAAGAAAGTTTGAATCCACGACGAAATGCTCTGCTTACCACGTTTTCTGACGTTCTCTCCACATTGTTGTCACTGCCTCCTGCTCTGCATGTCACTGTCTAAACTGACTGCAAATTTTTGAAAAACGTCAAGAGAACGTGTATACTCAGAAAAAATAGTGCTGTACTTACATATTTGTTTCGGTGATGGCCTTTGCGGCGCCAAAAAAGGAATAAACTTGATTTCTCAACGGTTGGCGGTGACCGTTGCACGACGTCGCAGCGTGCCCTTCATCCATGCCCTTGTCCTGCCGCCGCTGTACATCATCCGCAGATCTCTAACAGTTTCAGGGACATAAGCTATAAAGGACAGAAGATATACAACCCGTTATAGACACTTGAATAACACCAGCTCTCCAGCAGCCACGCCTACGCAACGAGGTTGTTGACATATCAAGACTCGCCTTCATATACGATCGACGCCAAAGTCTGGGACGCCGTAGTCTTTACCAGGAAGTATCATCGGAAAATGACTGACAACTCCACCAATACTCAGGACAACCGCGGGCAGGGTCCTGGTCAGCCCAGTGGTTTACCATCAGCATCCACTTTCTCTTTCAAGGCGCCCTTCCCCATTTCCCCGGCAGGAGTATCTGCGCTCAAGCACCGGCGAGTTTCTCTTGCGTCGCCGTCTTCGCCTCGTTTGGTTCCTCCTCACAGCTTCCGCGACGAAATGGGGCTGCATACCCAGGCGCCGACATCCGGACCAGAGAAGAAGGGCAAAATGCGCAAGATCGACACAACCCAACAGTCCAGCGAGGGCTCCACTCCAGCTCCGGAGAAGGAGAAGAGGCCGCGCAAGAAGTGGTCGCAGGAGGAGACGCAAATGTTGGTGACAGGTTGTCAGCTGGTGCGTGCAGTTTCTTGTCTTTGCCTATTGACCGGTACTCAATATTACTTTAGCATGGCGTCGGCAACTGGAAGACCATTCTCCAAGACCCCAACTTAAGGTTTCATGACCGGTCTGCTGTCGATCTCAAGGACAGGTTCCGCACATATTTCCCGGACGCGTACAAGAAACACTATCCTAATGCACGAACGCACCTGAGCAGCAAGATACGCTCAACCCTCTCCGATGGGACGTCACTGTTTGAAAAAACGCGAAGTAAACGGCGGCGTCCTTTTACAGAAGCTGAAGACCTTGCTCTGAAGGCCGGCTATGAGAAATATGGCACCACTTGGGCTACTATTGTCAAAGACCCTATCTTCCAAGCACAGGAGCGTCGCTCGACTGACTTACGTGACCGCTTTCGTAACGCTTATCCTGACCTCTACCAAGCCGCGGGATACAAACCGCGCACATCTATAAAGAAGAAGGTCGATACACCTGTGAGAGCGGCAGATGACTCCGCTATGGCGGGCGCGGGCCCTGTGCGGAATCGCAAGAAGGCCAAGGCAAGTGGATTGCTGAGGGGTGGCACGAAAAGTGTGCCCCAAAGCACGGTCGTCTCTGAAGACGAAGACAGTTCTGCGGGGGAAGAAGAAGGCAATGAAATGTAAGTTGTTTCAAATACTTTTCCGCGGTCAAGTTGGTTGACCACTATCCCTTGATGCAGATCGAAAGTCTTAGGTTCAGGCGCTTTCCCTTTCTCTATGGACGCTGATGCAGCCAATTCTACCCCTGAAGACGATGAGGAGATGCGACTTATATCAGACAACACGGACGCCTTGCAAATTCCCGATTTCCTTCCAAATAATACCCACGCCAGCATGGATACATGGTCCGGCCTAAGCACACCCACACACTCTTCGGTGGCCGCGTGGTCGACTGGTGGCGGTTCGCCAACTTCTTCGCATATTGACTCTACATCTTCAGACTTTTTCATGGCCGCAAACCATAGCCACGGACATGGACACGGACATAGTCAGAGCCTGTCAGCATCTGCTACATCATCGCCCTTTATTCATCGAAGAGGGGCAGAATCTGTCGATGGCGCAAATCACTTCATCGGCAAGAGCGCATGGAGCGAGCAGGATTGGCTTTCGCTAAACCCTCGGCTTGATCCGCGTAACGTGAGCAGCAGCGATACCGGCAGCAATGAGCAATCTTCGGGCATTGCGTCGCCTCCTTCGCCATGGAGCTTCAACCAGGCTCATCTCCACAGCGGAATCCATGATCGCTACGACCTATTCGGGTATATGCCGGATGGGCATGGATTTAGTGACGAGCTGAGCGCTTTCTCACCTGGACCAGGCGTGTTTGACGGTACGGCTGGAGCGAACAGCAGTGTGGGTCCCAGTGCTGGTGGCACGGGGTTCAAGGGATATCATTCGCAGATTGCGGGCGATCTCATCTCTGGCGCCAGCTCAAATTCAGGCAGTCGGTTTGCCCCTGCCAACTCAATATCAACGGCCTTGCTCACCTCTTTCCCATCCAATTCCACATTATCAATGTCCATGTCTTCGGTATCAGGGATGTACAACAACTCGTCCTTCCAGGGGGGCAATACAGGCTTCGGGGCGGGAAATGGCACAGCTAGTGCGGCACAGCTGGAGAGCGCGATTAATGGGCTCGGCTTGGAAGGTATCCCGCAGAATACCGGTATTCATCCAATGCAACTTCACTCTCACACACCAAACATGCTGGGGATTGACGCCATTGGGATGACCGGTATCTCCCTGAACGAACGTGATCACCACGACCGGCAGCCTGCCCCAGAAGGTGCAGGCAGACCTACCGGACAAGGTAGCAGCAAAGACGCGATGGAGACCGCTGAAGAACAGAACGCTGGGATGAATCTCTCGACATTTGGGCTGCACCGGTCTCCTGTGAAGCATACTCCCAAAAGCAATCTTAAAGAAGAACCAGACTTGGAACTTGGCCTGGAAGAATTAGTAGATATGGCGGAACATGCAACCCCGCCAGCCACGCCTCTTATAACGCACCCGCGCCCGATGCGTCGTGCGTCGGGGAATATGCTGGGTAATCGTGGGTTCGATCCGACTGGGGCGAACGGGAGTGGGAGCGCACAGCACCACGCACGGTCGATCAGTGTTCCTCCTGGAGAGGCGCGCAATGGGGGTGCCCACCTGGGTGTGGCTATGTCGATGGACGATGTGGGGTTACATATGCACCACGGGCATGTAAACTTTGCCTTCTTCAGTCCACCGTCTGGCGTCATCTCGAGTGCCGGGCGTGGGCAGCACCACGGACAACAGCAACATCATCACCATCAGGATCCGCAGACGCAGACCCAGCAACATGCGCATTATCAGGACCATCGCAACCCATCGCCCATGCACATCAGTATGAGCACAAGTTCGAGTTCAATTCACTCGCCCATATCCCCCCTACAGCAGCATCAGTCACAGCACAACAACACTTCGCAGCTCACTCCGATATTCCCCACGCACTTGGCCCTCTCTCCGTCTTCATCTGTAGGTGTGTCATCCCCGCCTTCATCTGGGCACTTCAACAGCAGCCCACTTCCTTCGCTTCACCAAGAGGATCAACTCTGGCGGTCAGCGTTTAACAATACGGCTCTGGGCTCCGCTGCACTGATGAACGGCGACCCATCGTATAGTCTGCAGTTCCTTGATCTGCATTATTATGGGCATCCGACGTACAGCACTGGGATGTCGCTCACGGGGCATGCCCACCACCACCATCATTCACACATGGCGAACAGCCTCGGGCTGGAGGTCCTCGACGAGAACATGGAGCTGTCGTCGTCGGCCCGCCAGGGCCAGGCTGCGCTGGATCTCGCGCAGTCCGCAGCGCTTGCATCCATGGGCGGCGTCGGACTGGGCAACGGGTTGGGGCTGGGCCTTGGCCTGCCGCTCCGCTCTTTCAACACGCCCTCGCCTGTGGGTACGATCAGACACCATCCTGCGACAAATGGTAGCACGAAGGACAAGCCCAGTGTTGTGGACATGTTCGGCGGCGGTGGTCCACCCGTTAACCAGATTCCGCCTCAATCTCATGGATTAGGTATGCTGCAGCAAACAGCGCAAGTGCATATGATGCGGGGTGCGGGCGGACGGGGGGACAGCGATCAGGGTATGGGCACGATCAGGCAGAAGAACCCTAGTGCGGGTAACGGAACCATGGGCCGCTCGATGAGCCACCACCGAGGGCAGAGCGTGGTATGTCCGCAGGATCTTGTCCTGCGCAGCGACAACAAACGGAAACGGGCGAGCTGGGACGGTGGTGTGGTTTGATAAATTATATTTCTTTCTTTCTTGTTTCGTTTCTTTCATTTTTATCAGGCAGGTAAAAAATCAAAAAGAGAACAGCACACCAGAGCGACTATGTATCAGTATTTGTCCGGTTACTTTATTATTTATTTCTAACGGGAACATCATTTTCATCTACTTCATCCTCATTGCTTTTCAGAGCGCCCTATGCATACGAATTTCTTCCCGTAATCATCCTCACCCTCTATGTGTGTTTTTTTCACCAGACATTCCTCTCCCATCCCTATTCTTATCCGATCTCTACTTGGTTAAACACGTTTCCAGAGAATCTCCATTTCTTCTACTTATGACTTTCTACATTGAGCTCCTTTTGTAACAGTAGTCCTACACCATCTTATAAATTAAGTACTCGGAGCACCTAATAAACTATGTCATTCAGCAATCATTCAGCAAATAAAGCTAAAGTACAGACCAATTTCTAGGCCGAAGACCGGCCTGACTATGAGGACTACGTCCGTCGATAGACAGGCCGGGATTTCTCGCAGAGATTTGACGTGCCATCCACTTTCCCACACTTTGGGACGGATTTCGAGCCGCCCTAAAGCAAATCAGGTCACGTTACTGAGAACGACGCGCCTGCAGCTTCGCGCTCCAGGACATAAAACAATTGAAATTACTTACTGTGCTTTCTTTTAAGTCTAATATCATACAATGTAGCATGCTTAAAGGTTCTATTGCTACTTATATGCTCCCCGAGCAAATTCTAATGATGAAAACCATTCTAAACACTCTGCCTAACTCATTCTGGCGCATAGTAGAGCTTTATATTTTTCAAAAAAAGGGTAAACTTGTTAATATATAGAACATATAGTAAAATACATCTTTCTGTGGCTTCAAATGTACTATAAAGTGGTTAAGGGAGCAAGGACGACCAAGGGCGGTCAGATCACATAAGCATAAACGTGATCTTAGACTTTAGGGCCGTTCAAAATCAGCCGTAAAGTGTGGGAAACCGGATGGCACGTCAAATCTCTGCGAGAAAGTCCGGTCCCTCTATCGAGGTTCATAGAGGGGCCGGTCATCGGTCTAACCAATTTCAACTCGCGGACTGCCATCAGTGCTTCAATGCATCAATGCATCACGGTTTATGCCGGGCTGACATTGAAAGTTTGAAAACTATAAAAAACAAACGTTTTTTCTCTTGACCAATCAGGTCCGTATCAATCTTTCCGCTCTTTCACTTCGCAACTAACCATCCACTTTCGTGCATCTAGCACCGAATGTCTCGGTTAATAGTCAAGAACTTACCTGTATATGTAACGCCGGAGAAACTCAGAGCCCACTTCGAGCAGAAGGGGGGGCCAGGAGGCATTTTGACCGACGTAAAAGTGTCCTCAAAACGGGATGGCACGTCTCGGAGGTTTGGCTTCGTGGGCTTCAAGACGAATGAGGAAGCGGCTGCTGCGCAAAAGTGGTTCAATAAAACGTTTATCGACTCAACTCGTATCGAGGTCACTATCAGTGAGGTACGAGAATTAGATTTACCGATCTTACCTATCTCACTGTATCCAATGAAGGGTACAAAAGATGCTCCAGTGCCGCGGCCAGCTAAGCGTCGTCGACTTGATAATGATCCTGTCGAAGCTCCATTGCCGCTGAAGACCTCGCAGTCTACCGCTCCTCCTAACACCCAAACTGAAGATAAACTAGCGGAGTTTATGAACGTAATGAAACCTAAGAAAGTGCCTGTTTGGGCAAACGAAGCAACCGTAGAGCCTCAGCTACCGATACCCACAGAAGCGGAGGCTGCTGCGGAGACACCTCAAGGGGACCTTAGCGACCTGGAGTGGATGAAACGGCATATGTCGAAGGCTGTAGACGTGGAGGAGCGAGCTTTTCATCAGTCTGACGACGAAGATTCACCGACAGATAGGCCAGTTGAACCGGTGAGTATTCATGCTGCCATATACTTGACCTGGTCTGAAAAATATCTGCAAGCAAATTGTTATTGCTTCTACTTCTGTTTCTCCTGAAGATTTATCCAAGGACGCTACGAAGGAGACGATACTGCAAACCTCTCGATTATTTGTTCGGAACCTTGCCTATTCTTGCACGGAACAAGATCTCGATGAACTTTTCAGATCCTATGGAGATATTTCTCAGGTGAGTGTCTCGTCTTATATTTCTGGACTGCCTGTTGGGTCCTACAAGATGCGAAACTGTATAGGGACATCAGACCTTTGGGAATGTTGATCCTTCTGGAATACCGATAGTAGAAATATTTTCTGATTCATACAATATCCCTTTATCGATTCGGAATATTCTAACTGACCATTTTTTCCCCAGGTAATTATCAGTTCCCTATTCTCAATCCTTCATAAGATGCAACAACATTTAGGGACATCAGACCTTCGGGAATGTTGATCCTCAGGGAAAACCGATAGTAGAAATATTATTCTGACTTTCTTTCATCATTTTATTATATTGATCATTACACAGCGCTGACCACTCCATTCTTTTAGATACACATCCCACTCGACCCACTCACGAAGTCATCGAAGGGATTGGCATACGTAACGTTCGTTCAACCTGCTTCTTCATTGGCAGCATATGAAGCGCTCGATCGACGGCCTTTTCAAGGCCGACTACTTCATGTTCTCGCGGCGGTCGATAGGAAGGGTAATACCGAGGTGGAAGGCGTTGGTGGCAAGAAGACGTTGAAGGAGGAGAAGCAGGCTAAGAGGAAAGCAATGGCAGGGAAAGAGTTCAATTGGAGCATGTTATACATGAATGTATGTACATCATTATATCAATTACTTTTGTCTATACCGATTCTCTACCTCCAGAGCGATGCCGTCGCCTCATCAATTGCGGACCGCATGAATATCTCGAAGGCAGACATACTCAATCCCGGGTCAGGAGACAATGCAGCAGTCAAACTCGCTCTAGCAGAAACACATATTATTCAAGAAACCAAAGCCTATCTAGAGTCCCAGGGTGTTCTCCTCTCATCCTTCTCCTCTCGTGCTCGTTCAGAGACTACCATCCTTGTCAAGAACATTCCGTATGGTACAACAGCAGACCAGATCCGCGAACTGTTCGAGCCGCATGGTGAGTTGAGCAGAGTCCTGGTCCCACCAGCGGGTACTATGGCTGTCGTCGAGTTCGAAAAGCCAGATGAGGCCGCAAAAGGCTTCCGCGCAGTGGCGTATAGGCGCCTGGGCAACTCAATCATTTATCTTGAAAAAGGACCCCTGGGGATGTTCATTGATGGTTTCGTTCCTACGACTACTGGCTCTACCGGTGTCGAGACTTCCTCTCAGACGCATGCAGTGCGCATATCGGAGCAGGTTCTCGCTGGCCAAGATGCATCGTCCCAGGAGGAGCCTACGGTGGACAAAGGGACAACACTTTACATCAAGAACCTTGCGTTTAGTACAACGCAGGAACGGCTTTCCAAAGTGTTTGCACATCTTCCTGGGTTCGCGTATGCACGTATCCAGACGAAACCGGACCCCAAGCGGCCAGATGCGCGTCTCAGCATGGGATATGGCTTCATGGGTTTCAATAACGTCGATCATGCGAAGACCGCACTCAAAAGCGTGCAGGGATTTGTGCTCGATGGACATGCACTACATGTCTCGTTTGCCGGACGCGGCGCAGACGAGCCGGAGAAGAAGGGCGGTGTGGAGTCGACGAGCCGCACGACGAAGATGATCGTCAAGAATGTGCCGTTCGAGGCAACGCGAAAGGACATCCGCGACTTGTTTGGGTGGGGCTTCGTTCTGTCGCCCTGGTGTTTTGTTCTGTGCACTGACCTTACATGCTCATTAGGTCGCACGGACACCTCAAGTCAGTGCGGCTTCCAAAGAAGTTCGATTCTCGTTCGCGCGGATTCGCCTTCCTCGAATTTGTCTCTCGCAGTGAGGCAGAGAACGCGTATGCTGCTCTTCGCCACACACATTTGTTGGGCAGACATCTGGTGCTTGAGTGGGCAGAAGAAGGCGAGCAGGATTTGGATGCGCTTAGGAAGAAGGCTGGTGTTGGATTTGCTAATGGTTCGAAGGATATGCCTGGGCAGAAGCGCAAGCTCAATTTTGGGAAAAAACAAGACGAGGACGTAGAGGATTTGGAGGTTTGATTTTGATTTCACTGTACTTTGATGTTTTGTATTCTTACTCTACGCTCTGTTATTGAATATGCTTCACCATTGCGACGCCGCAGTGTTGCATGATATGTCTCAGGAGTCGGCAAGATTCGGCATGGAGCACCGACCATAACCTGACCCTTGTAGTATTCATTCTCCAGACGGGACCCGCGGACGCTGCATTGTCTCTTAGACATTTCCTGGATATCTGTTATCGCAAGCCAAAAATCCAATGGCGCCCTCCACTTTTAATGCCCTTTTGCCTGTAATCCACCTGCAGTAGAGTCCGCAAAGGAAGAGGCTACACAGTTAACTCACCAATCATCCGCGGCTACGATGCCCACCGCGATGCCCACTGCGTACATCCCTGGTGACATTGTTCTCCTGTAAGTCTATGAGCATTCATGAGAGCTCGCCTCTAATAGACTGCCTGCAGGACTGCCCCACAGGTATGAAAATCCTCCAGTCTTACGCCTACGTCCTTCAGTAACCGAAACATCAGTTACTTGGCATGATGTTTAACTGGGGTCTTTTCGGTATTCTCACCACCCAAGTCTGTGAGTATATCGATGTTCGTGTAAATTGACTTATCGTTATCATTAACAATGTTCTGCTTGCGTAGATATCTATCATTTATTCTTCAAGGATCCCATCTGGACTAGAGTGCTCGGTGGGTAACCTTTTTGACTCATTGAGCTGGAACAGGCTTATCGCTGATATACGTTCACCAGTTTATACATTATATCTTCTGGAATGTGTTCAAGTAGCGCTCTCGACCGCGGATATCATCTACTGGTTTGCACAAGGCTGGGGGCAGCTAAGCTATCTGTCAAACCCTCACCTTGCGCCTATCGACATGCCTTTGATAGCTGGTCTTGTTGCCATGGCCGTACAGCTGTACTTCACTTGGCGGATCTGGGTGTTGAGTTCCTGTATCCCTCTTTGCATATTTATAGGCGCTATTTCCATCGCTCAAGGAATTGCGGGTTTCGTTGCTGGTATCCAGGTAAGTGCCGTTCTACCTATTTCGTATCAAGCTCAGAAGATTTTACCGTGATCAGGCTCTTGAAGTTGGAGATTTGGTGGAATTGTCCAACCTTTTGGCACCAAAGGTATCGCATTTGATACTTCATTTGGCACACTGTACTGACTTCCGCGTAAGCTTTGGCTATCCGGTGCCGCGCTGACCGACACCCTCATTGCCATCTCTATGTGTTATTTCGTAAGCTATTACAGGTATGCCTTATTGATTAAGACCTGAACTGTGATGGGTATAGCTTTTCCGAGCAAGGAAGTGCAGCCTTGTTCCGCGGACGAAACACCTTTTGCGACGCATTATGGCCATAACTATTGAAACCAACGCTCTTACAGGTAATTTTACCGTGCCATCTCTCAAACGCCATGAACTTACTGCTGTTCAGCAACGATCGCGATATTAACACTTATTCTCTTCGCCAGATATACGGTATGTGCCTTTCGTAGACTAGTATTTTTATGCTGAAGGTCTGGATTAGGAAAACACGTTATATCTCTGCCCGTAAGTTTTTCTCACATCATCGTTGTTCGGACGTATACCGATTTCTCTTCTCCACAAGTCCGTATGTTCTGGGGAAGCTGTACACGAACACTCTTCTGGTGATATTTAACAATCGCATCAAGCTTCCGGGAGATGAAGAAGAAACCTCATGTGGTCTCAAAATCATGGCTGGCCATGGTGACTCGCGGGGAAGCAATCACCAACTACCTCAGAACCACATCATCGTAACCGTCGTTCGTGAAACAGAAGAAGAAGAGACGGACATCGTCGATGGTCGTCACGTCGGCTACACGAACGCTTGAGCTTCAAGTTAATATCTGTAGTCATACCTTTTGCATACCTTGCTTCATTTTTGTGATGTTAGACGTATCATCGTCGCGATTATATCTTGATTACAACTATTATCAAAAAGGATAGGATTGCAGTAACATAAAATGCTACGTATAAACATATACTATTTATCCGATATTTTTAATGTCATTTCACTGGCAGACTGAGTCCTGTTTTGTTTTCATTTTTTGTAAGTTCCTCCCACGGGCCTTACCTTGAAATCGCTTCATACGAGCCAAGGAACTTATTACTTATCGAAGATAGTACATAGTACCGAGTCAAAACCGAGTCAAGGCCGCTAAGTCCCCTAAAATCATACAACGTATCTCGTAATCAGATCATTACATAACTTGAACTTCAATTGAGTCTGGACTTAGTCTTAACACCTACCTACCAATTGTCATGACCTCACAGACTAAGCAAGTATTTTCCGAAGAAAAAAATCCACGGGGAATACCAAAAGCTCCGTTCATTGTGAGAAACATGAATCTGTGATGGAAAACGCGATATTGACCGGATAACACAGACAGACGTCGAGTCGTATCTCGGGGGCCCCGACGTAGAAGTAGAACCGACTCTCAAAAGCTTCCAAGATGCCCTGGCGTACGCGTTTTCTCGTATTTATCCGTGATTCGCATGGCCGACGATCCTCATCTGCAAGCTAGCAAATACCGATACATGGATTCCAGTTTGACGCAACGGCGAGGAAGTCTCGAGGAAAAGATCCCAGACATCCGCAAGACGCTGGAGATGGTCGAGTATCTCCTCGAGCACAGGGTATGTATGTGTACTGTATGCATCACGCTTTGTTTGACTTAACTCGTAGGAAGGCAAGAACAAAGTCAAAGACGACGACGATCTAGACGATCTGGAAGACGAGGGCGACTCAAAGAAGCCTCTGACGACTACATTTGAGTTAAACGACACCTTATATGCGGAAGCCGAACTGGAAGATACGGATACAGTCTACCTTTGGCTGGGGGTAAGTTCGCATTGAATTACTACTTGCTTCACGAAACCCTAACGGAAGTTAGGCCAATGTCATGCTTTCATACAAGCTCCCTGCTGCAATCGCGCTCTTGAAATCCAAACTACAGGTTGCCCAAGGCAGTCTAGACAATACCATTGAAGACCTTGAGTTCTTGCGCGAACAACTCACTATTATGGAGGTCAACACTGCTCGTGTGTATAACTGGGATGTGAAGCGAAGGCGCGAAAGGCGCGAAAAGGAAGCAGCAGGGAAACTAGGCGAGGGTAAGAGCGAAAGATGATGTCAAATATTTTAAAGAGCCTGTCTTGGTTGTGATTCATCGACGGCCAACCGCAGCTTTAATATAAAATCGACACTCCTCGAGCCTCTACCCGTGGAAGTAAATGAGCTTCTCCCACAATTCATAGGGTTTCAAAGCAAAATTACACAAGCTCTCGATGATTGAATGCTCTGGCTTGCAAACCTTTTGGATTTCTAAAAGCCTCACCAGCCTCGTTTTGCAATCACGATAGGCTTTAATATATATGCCGTTATGAATCAATGTGCGATCTATATGATGCTGAATCCCAAACGTAAAACGATCTTTGTCAAGGGGATACGTACAGCATACGTGTTTTCACCCAGACTCATTTCCCAAGTATCCTCGAAGATAATACACTCTTCGCTTCAGAGGTGAGTAGATATAAGGGTAGTTGACTCGTTCTGTGCTTCTGTTTGTATGCCGAACGAGTTGTTCGTAAGCCCTAATTTTATCGGCCGCTCTATCCGGCGTAAATGCTTTGTTTCCAACCTCCATGTCTCCTGTCATCGTCGACTAATCCCGACAAAACCTTACATTGCCTCGGAAAAGGCAATCCCATAATGGCATATTCTCTCACTGATTCCATGTGATCCTGCCAGACGGACCAATCGCCACCTACTCGAACTTATTTTTACCTCGGAATTTCTGCATATTAAATCGCTCCCGGGGTAGACTACCTTCTCCACCGCTCCGCCGCACCACCAGGCTGATATGGACGACCACAACGACGAGCTCCGCCAGCGACTGAGCGCGTGCGATACTCATGACGGCAAAGCTAGTGTGACTCAGGACGACGATGTGAAGAATCTTTACGAAGATGATAGTCTGGATCCAACATACTACCGCAAAACTTTGCTTCTAAACCGTGCTATTCAAGAGATAGGGATGGGGAAGTATCAGGTGCGTGGTCATAGACTTCTTGTAGTCGTTCAGCGATTCATGTTGGATTGGTGTCTTAGTACATGCTCTTCATCGTCGCCGGCTTTGGATGGTTTGCGTGAGTCTATAGAACATTCTAGATGTCTTGCGGACTTAACGGTTGTATGTACCATACCACAGCGATAGCGTCTGGCCTGTATGTGTCCTTGTCTACCAAGAATAGATGATTGTAGCTGATTCTGGCAATCGCAGCTCATCACTGGCCTTATTCTGACGCCCGTCACGGAAGAGTTCAAGTTCAAGGCCCCATTCTTAAGTCTTGCTGCGAACGCCGGCCTACTCGTTGGTGCCATATTCTGGGGGATTGGGTGTGATATCTGGGGTCGAAGGTACGCTTGCGTTATGGTTGCTATTCGTTTCTGCTAAACTCTCGTCAGACGATGTTTCAACCTGACTCTGCTATTAGCGGGTGTCTTTGGTCTTGCCGCAGGTGGAGCAAACTCCTTTATCACTTTGGCTTCCCTACTCGCTGTTATGGGTGTGGGAGTAGGAGGTGAGGATTAGTACACCTTATTCTCAGTGCAATATACTGATGCGTGTAAATAGGTAATCTCCCAATTGACTCGGCCGTCTTTCTCGGTAAATACGTCCCAATGGCGACCATGCATATTGCTCATATATAGACAAGATTTCTCCCCGCCATCGCATCAGTATCTTTTGACGTTTATGTCCATATTCTGGTGTCTAGGACAGCTGGTTGTAAACCTGGTTAGTTGTTGTCATTTAGTCTCTATCATACTGTGACTAAATGGGCACTGGTACTTAGCTATCATGGCCTCTCATTGCCAATTTTTCTTGCCCTCTGGGATCAACAACATGTACGCGCTCGGAGAACATGGGGTGGCGATACCTTCTCTTCATTCTTGGTGGACTGACGCTCATTCTCTGGGGAGCGCGTTTCTTCCTGTTTAAGCTGCTCGAAAGTCCCCGTTACCTTATTGGAAAGGGTGAGGATGAGAAAGCTGTTTCTGTCATTCACCGTCTCGCCCAGTATAATGGATCTAAGGTTTCCCTGACTCTTGCGCAGCTGAAAAATATTGACAATCCACATCCCGAGGAGAGGCATGAGCACGGGAATACCGTGTTGAGCCAGACATCAAATTACACTGTTGGACATATCAAAGCATTGTTCCGGACCCGGAAAATGGCATATTCTACAACTTTGTTAATCGCCATATGGGGTATGTAGACCGTCCCTCACCAGTGGTTTATGCACCTTTCATCGAGCGTTACGCGCAAACAGGCATTATCGGACTCGCTTCAACATTGTACAATAACTTCCTTCCATTTTTGTACGTGACTTCTCAAGGTATCGTGCCGAATTGCTCATTGTTGTCGCTCCAAAGGCTTGCTAGTAGAGGGGCACGCTTCGGAGATTCATCCTTGAATATCACTTATCGTAACGTGCGCTGCCT
Source organism: Stropharia rugosoannulata (assembly GCA_028532985.1). Lineage (NCBI taxonomy): Eukaryota > Fungi > Basidiomycota > Agaricomycetes > Agaricales > Strophariaceae > Stropharia > Stropharia rugosoannulata. The sequence continues at coordinate 1,279,106 of JANCIK010000010.1, read as the reverse complement.
ATTGACTGACCTGCTCTTTAAGCTTAATTAATGGTTGTCCAGACATTCATCATCAGCGTCGTGGGTATACCATCTGCTTTCCTCGCCACTTATGCCGTTGAGCTGCCATACCTTGGACGTAGAGGTGCTCTTGCTTTAGCTGCAGGTGAATAGGACCATCGTGTATCTAAATCATATGCTGAACTTGGATTGATGACAGCTCTTACTGGTATATTTTTATTCCTCACGACACTCGCGCGGACTTCAAATGCTTTACTTGGTTGGAACTGCGGATATTCCTTCTTCAGTAACGTGAGTAACTTTTCTCAGCACTCAACCAAACATAAATGCTTCCTATGCATCTATCAGATAATGTATGGTATTCTGTATGCGATATCCCCCGAGATATTCCCAGCGAAGGATAGAGGGACAGGAAATGCCCTGACCGCGGCCTCTACTCGTGTTTTCGGGTTGCTGGTAAGTTCATTCTTTCAATCCTTGTGACTAGGTAATTCACGTAAAATATGGCATTAGGCTCCTATAATCGCATTATATGCCAACCTCTCAACCGCTGTGCCTGTCTATATTGCAGGAGTTCTAGTTGTGGTTGCGGGTGGTTTGGCACTCCTGCTGCCCTACGAACCTAGAGGAAAGGCATCAATGTAGAATCTAAGTAGGAGACGAGGGCGCGTAATTTCTTTATTTAATTTGGGCATGTAATGACGTTAGAATGTATTGGTGTACCCATAAGGGTGCCAGTGACGAATGGTCGAATCGCAATAAAGTACAAACGTTCGCGTTATGTATTATCGAGACCTCGAGGCACCCGTCATTCAATTAAATATATATTGCGAGCATTATGCATGTACTCAAAATCTGTTTATCTCCTTTTACTTTTTCTCTCCCATGGGCTCAAGGTTTGTCTGTATTAACGCGGAGGTAATGTTATCTTCAAGCTATTCATAGCTGCAACCATCTCCGTTTTTAGGTACACGCACACTGTATTTGGGTATCGCGCCATTACAGACAACCAAAACGCAAGATCGCACATAGAATCAAGGACTTGGTGACATACTTCCTTCAAATTCTACGAGACAGAACAAGTGATCCTGTGGAAAAAAATATGTTGGTGGTATAAAAACTCTGGATCTCATGGGACCTGCCACATCCGCCTTCCCCTCTATCTCATAAAACAAGCTGGAAGCAATGTCAACAGCACTTTTCCGTCCAGAGAAGGAATCGTTACCCAATGAAAAATCTTCTCAAATAGAGACAAGCTCTTCGTTTGACGAAAATGGAGTTCCCGAGCTCGCTGTGTATTACTCTGGGACCGACAATTCCGTCGGGTTCACCCGGCTATGGAAACGCAGAAACATTGACTTGAACGACATTGCCACACAGCTGTCTGTGTTCGATAATCCTGTAACACTCGAGGTATACCGCCCCCCGCCGCAATTCGAGAATGCTCATCGGTTTGACCCTATGGCCCGTTGGACATGGAGAGAAGAGAAGGTATTTGAACACTTTAATGGACTGAGAATAATCGGGAGACTAATATAACTTACTCTATTATAGAGAATAATACGAAAGATCGACTTCCGGATAATGGCTTGGGCATTCATTATGTTCTTCTCTCTCGAAATGGACCGCAGCAACCTCTCTCAGGCCAACACTGACAATTTCTTGAACGACCTGGGCCTCACAACGAACGACTTCAATCTGGGGAATATCATATTTAAGCTGTCGTTCTTATGTGCAGGTAATATCTTCCCATGGATTTTGTTGACCATTGCTCAAGATTTTGAATAGAGCTACCCTCACAACTTGTCTCGAAGCGTGTGGGACCTGACGTTTGGATCCCGTGTCAGGTACGCTAATTTGCGCGGTTAAATAAAGAGGGTTATCTATAAGCTTATGACGCAGATGGTCCTCTGGAGCGTTGTCTCGCTTTCCCAATTCTGGCTAACGGGAAGGAGCTCATTTTTTGTCTGTCGGTATGCCCTACCGTTTACATAACATCCGGATTTACCCCATATTGAGTATTTCTGTCTCCAGATTTTTACTAGGGTTTCTTCAAGGCGGTTTTATTCCTGACGTCGTGCTTTATCTCTCCTACTTCTACACCAAGAACGAGCGTAGGTTTTTCCCCTAAACAAAACAGTCTTTAATTATTCCCTTCTCACGGTGTATTAGTTCCACTTAGGCTTGCGTTCTTCTGGATTTCAAATTATATGGCTGACATGGTCAGCGCATTCCTGGCCGCTGGTATACTGCGACTGCGTGGTCATGACGGGAAGGCTGGCTGGAGATATCTCTTCCTCATTGAAGGTGGTTTTACACTGCTGATTGGGCTGCTTTCTTTTCTTTTGATGCCTCCGGGTCCTACTCAGACCAAGGCTGCTTACAGACCTAAAGGATGGTTTACAGAGCGGTAAGCTATCTTCGTCACTTAACTTTATTGGATATATGAACACCTTTGCATACTACAGTGAAGAGGTCATCATAGTTAATAGGTTAGTCACCCAACATCTTCCATTGTCGGTGTAATTGCTCACCATTATCTACCCTCAGGGTGCTCCGCGATGACCCTTCAAAGTCAGAGATGCATAACCGTGAAGGTCTGACAGTAAAGATGATTTGGGAGGCCGTCATGGATTGGAGAATGTGGCCTATATATGCCCTCGGAATTACGCACCTGAGTACGTACATTTTAAACCAGAATGTGACACTAGAGGGTATTCATCATTTATTTTATAGTTCCTGTTGGTCCTCCCCAGACATATCTTACATTGTCTCTACGCAATCTAGGATTTACAACTCTTCAATCTAATCTACTGAGCATACCTTCTATTGCTCTTGGGATGATAGGTCTCCTCACTATAACGGTCATTAGTGAAGTGGTCAATAGTCGCGTGGCTGCGGCTGTTGTGCTCCAAATCTGGGCAATGCCTCTCTTAATCGCACTCTATACTTTCAACTCGTCTACGTCACAGTGGATTTACTACGCGGTTGTGACTTTGATTGCTGGGTATCCATATGTGCACCCAATTCAGGTAGCATGGGCGTCTCGAAATTCTTACAGCGTTCGCACTAGGTGACTAAACAATTCAGTCAAATTTACATCGTGCAATGACATAGGTGTTCTGACTTTCTCATTCAGAACAATTTCTGCAAGTGTATACAACATGTGTGTGCAGACGAGCGGAATTATCTCGGTACTTCATGTTCTCTATTTTACATACGCGGGCGTAAAATCTAAACTCTTGGTCTTCTTCTAGGCAAATATCTATCGGAAAGATGATGCACCACTGTGTACTATTTTTTTTAAAAAAAATGTCAGACCACATGAAGCATGCTAACTTTTGCATTCAGATAAACGTGGCAATAGGGATCTCATAGGAATATGTTCTATGAACTTTTTTCTTTACATTTTTACGTTCTTCTTCTACCGCACACTAAATGCACAGAGGGATAAAAGGTGGACATCTATGACTACAGAGGTGAGTGTATTCTTGTCGTTTTTCAGTACTTAGTCGCAATAAGTTTTTACACCTGTCACTGCCTACAGGAGCGACAAAAATATCTTGAGACCACCGAGGATAAAGGGAACGCACGACTGGACTTTAGATTTGCTTATTAGTCTAGGCTCAGCCTTTTTAAATAGCTTTCTTAGAGCACAATGTCAGATGTATCGATTCAAGTAGTTGAGGATGTTTTAACGACACTTCTCCAATTTACGGTCGCCGGTCATATGCTGGAGCATGGCTGGCGATTTTTCTTGTCCATGAAATTATGAAACCTGATGGTGGGTTCTCGTTCAACGCTCGAAGCTCAGATCTACAACTCTTCGCTTCGCTCGATTCTGCTTTGATTCTGCTAGGTCGAAATGTCGAAATGTTCAGGTGTCGTTAACTTGTTGTTGACTTGTCTGGTCAGAGGAACGGCGTTTCCGGTCCGTTGATAAATGTGCTCGGCCCGTTCACTATGCGTCGGGTGCTTCACGGCACAAATTGGGCACAAATCAACTTCTTGCTTGCTCCTTGCTCTTCTAAATTTATATGAACTTACACGCCTAATTTGCTGCCATTTTCAAATCAGGAGAGCCTCAATAACGCAGGGAAAATATGTTCGAAGGAAAAGAAGATGATGCACTTGGTATGTGAAATCGACATCTTCAAAACCACACACTCTGAAAATGACCAGTCTGGGAGGATGAAGCCTCAACCTCCGAGGAATCGGACAGCGATGAAGAGATGACCTCGTCCTCTAATGATGAGGAGCAGGGAATTGAAGAAGAAGGGCCAGTAAAAGAGGCAGCTGAGGCTGAAGACGAGATAGAAGGCGACTTTGAGTGAGTTTTGCTCTACGATAACTTTCAACATTTTTCGTACTAATTACCTTAGTCGTCTTGTTAAGAACATTCGGCTACGTGAGGGGTCATCGTCGTCAGGCACCAATATCCTGACAAAAGACTGGGACTTCAATATTCAGGAGCAAGAGGCAGAATTTAAAGATGACTTGCGAGCAGCATCAGGAATAGGGCGTAAGCGCAGGAAAGTAAGCCTTTCATTTCTGTTACCAGAAGGTCTGGATCTTTTTTGTTGGTTAGAAAGGCGCGGGACGTCAAAGTGGACCTGCCCTATCTCAGCAAGTAAAAGCTCTGATTGGAGAAGGGAATCAAGCATATGTCGACAGTGATTTGCCAGAAGCCATCCGTATCATGCAAGAAGTTATTCGAATCGAACCCCGTGCAGCATCGGCCTGGTCAGTGCTCGCCCAATGCTATGAGGACTTGCAGGAAAAACAAAAGGCACTTCAGCTGCGGATTATGGCGGCTCATTTGAGGCATGATGCAGAAGAGTGGGACAGGCTAGCGCGACAGTCGAGGTATGTAGGTTATTTCATTACATATGCGCTAAATGTGACCATCTCCCAGGGAACATGGCTACAACCAACAGGCCCTGTACTGTTACCGCAAGGTCTACAGCCTCGACCCCACAAATGTGGATGCATTGTGGGACCGTGCTTCACTGGCAAAAGAAATGGGGGACTTTCGCACTGCGCGCAATGCCTTTCTCGCGATCCTCAAACGGTTTCCTCATGACCTGACCGTTCTACGAGAGCTTCATCCTATTCTTGTCGAGCTCGCTGAGCTCCCAATTTGCGCAAGCCTGCTGGAAGGTGCGCTCCGCCACTTTATGGAAGTGCACCCCAACGGCCAGAGCGAGTCTGGAGGGTTCACCAAGATGGACCTACTCATGCTTGCCGATCTTTACAATGTGCTTGGAGAGCACGTACAGGCCATTGAGACTATTCGAAGGGGGACAAGGTGGTTCCAAGGTCGCGGTGATCAAAAGTATTGGGATATGTTCGAGGATGACCGCGAATACGATTCCGACAATTGGGCTCCCCGGCCAATACAGGTGGGGGGAGCCACTTCCCAGGCAGGCAACTACCCTCTAGACACGAACTCTAGGCACCGATTGGCAGTGGCACGCATAAAAATGGGTGACATTGCTGAGGGCATGGTGGGTAATCCAATCCATGATGTTTATATGGCTCACCTAAGAGATGCCTAGCTTCATGCAAACGCTGTCCTGTCAGAAGATGTGCTCGACTATTCCGTATTGTTTGCCGAAATTGCGGATGCCTTGTTCGAACGAGAAATGTATGCGGAAGCGAAGCCTATATACGAGCTTCTTGGTGAAGACGAAGCAGTATGTCTTATTTAATCTGAAGGAATTGCTTTCTGATTTCACGTCCAGACAAGCAGCATTTATATCCTCCTTCAGACAGCAGCATGTATGCGCAATATTGACGAACTACGGGACGCAGCAGATGTTTACGAGCATAGTGAGTCCTTACTAGAACATAATTTATTGTCATATTCACATTGTACTCTAGTCCGCCTGGCTGACCCCACAAACAATGATGCTAAGATGAAGTTAGCCGAAATATATGAAATAATGGGGGAGCCCCGAAAAGCACTAGATCTTGTGTATGAAGGTGAATCGTCTTCGTTGAGGGACTATGCACCTATTTGAACCATGTCTAGTAATCGATTCTCGCAGAAAGCGAGGGAAGGGAGGCGCCAATACCCAAAATGATGAGCTTAGTGGGACGGCGACTACATCTTTGTTCGCCGAAGATAAAGTCATGAAATCTAAGACTCCCGCAGGGCGCCGGCCCGATAGGCTAACGCTTGCCCAGTTGCGTGAGCTGGAAGCAGAAAAGGAAAAAGAGGTCGTTCGTGGTTATCGCAGGATGCAAGAATTGTGGTCTGCAGTGGCACACGGAGACGAAGAGGCCGAGCGGGTATGGCTGGTTGAAGCAGAGAAACTGGTAGACATGTTCCGGGAAACGCGCAATCTGTTCTTGACCAGTCGAGTGAGTAATTTGCATGCCTCGCCTTATCAGAACTTTAATGATGTGTTCGTGTTGCAGAATAATCCCTTTCGAGGTATGTTCCCCCGGTCGAAAAAGCGGAGACGACAACAGGGGACGGAGGCAGACGAAGACCATATGGCATCTCGACTTCAGCTAGACATGGGTGAGTTGTATAGTATAAATGCTTGATTGATGTACTCAATGTGCAAAGAACGGGACATGCTTGCACGGAAGTCTGCCAAGGGTGCCGATAAAGCAGAGGCAGTTACCGTGTTTCGTGGTATCAACTTCGATGACTGGTTGCGTTTGTTCATGCAGGTAAGCAATAATATTGTCAGCGAAATTTGAGGCTCACCTATCTCCACCAATTTCATTCAGTATTGTTTTACACTCACAAAGAAGGGGGAGTTTGAATTGGCCGAAGAAATTCTTCGGCACATTATGGTCTCTAATGCATACATGGCAAAGGAACGCCAAAATTCAATAAGGCTAGCTTTGATGAGTAAGCCCCAGTTCTTTTCCCAAAAACACAATCTTATATCACCGTCCAGCTTGTGGGATCGCGGTGGAACGTTACGATATAGTGGTGGAGCAGGCGCGCAAAATTGTCACTACACATCAGTTCAACGATGAGCCTCTCCGCATCCTTATTGCTTCGTTGGCCAGCGGATTGAAAACCACAGACGCATTCATTACCTCGACTTTACAAAAGCACCTGTTCCGTGAAATGAAACTCTCCGATGCCGCTGTGAAGAACCCTGACTCTCTGCGCTGGAATAGTCTGAACAAACGATATGCACCCATTGGTCAGAATAAAACATCAGCCGACCCTGACGATGACGATGCTGATGCTGATGATTTGCCACCCGATAACGAGGAGGTCAGCGCTACAGGGAGCTCTTCGGACAATAGTGGGGCTCCTCCCCTTCCGACAAGGGAGAACCCAGTTATTACAGCAATATACGGACAGATATGCATTGCTGCCAAGAGTTACCAGAGCGCTATATGTTAGTTGTCAATTCGTGTTCCTTTGCTCTGAAGCTGATCAGATCATGTTACCCTATAGTTTATTTGTTGCACGCATACGACTATTACCCCGACGATCCTATGATCTGCCTTTGTCTAGCGATTGCGTCTGTCGGAAGAGCTATGCAGCGCCAGTCGGATAACAGACATCACCTAGTTGTTCAGGCGATGGCTTTTCTTTCCAAATACCGGCAACTACGAGGTATAGGGGATATCGGCATGCGAGAAGTTGAATATAACTTTGCAAGGATATTTCACCAGCTTGGTAAGTTTTTGGATTTGTTTACTCTTTCGCAAGCTTATCATCCCCATAGGTCTTTTCTCACATGCCGTGAAGCACTATGAAATCGTTCTTGATATGGCAGACAAAGCAGGGGTCAGTCGCCCCACCTATATCCCCTTGTGATTCATGTTTTGACCCATCTCTGCATGGTAGGATGACTGGTTTGCGCGTGAAGCAGCGTATAATTTATCACTCATTCTTGTTTTCACTGGTGCAACACCGCTTGCAGATGCGTTATACCGACGTTGGCTTTCAATATAAAACCGAGTTATATTACCCTCTCATTGCACATCTTACAATCGAACACACTCGAAGCGTTATGAGCGCACGTTGGTTGGATCAAAAATGAAAAAATATCGCCTCGTTCGTCTAGGTAAATTACAAGCGAATTCGGAGCATCAAAGAATTACAGATGGGCGCAAAATAAAATTCTAATGGCTTCGAAAGGATTCCAGTTGTATGCGGCGGTGAATTTTTTGCCGGGATTATGCTTCAGTGGCAGTTGTGCGATTATTGTGAGCGACATATGTTGTAGCGCCCGCACCAGGGGCCTGTCTGACATCGGGTGGCGACGTACGTTCTGATTCCCCATACATTCCACTGGACAATCCTGAATGGTCCGTTGCCATATGCACCAAGCTGGCGATGAGAAGCAGGGTTGTGAAGATCCAGCATATCCACGAGAAGGCCTTGATCGTTTCGAGGATGCGGCATACCTTGAAAGTGCCTCGGCACCATTTCAGATGCAGCCAGTCGTGCTAGAGGCGGAAGCTAAGCATAGAGAATGAAGTACTGCGATAATAATGCGTACCGTCATGATTGCGGAACCGACCAGGAACATCACCCAGATGATGAAAAGCATGGTGTGCTCCGAAATGAAGCTGCCTACTGGGCCGCGCAGGCGAGAGAGGAGAGCCGAGACGCTATACCCGTCAAGCAATCAGTGAATACTCTCCTGGGAATAACATCATGGACTTACAGCCATGTACTGAAGAGAATGGCTAAGCAACTCGTTACGAGAAGCTCTACGATAATGGGGTCTGAAAAGCAGTGGTGAGCCACAAATTATACAATCTGGCTTGGATAGAGCCTGAATCTCACCATAGAAACGGGACTTAGAGGTCAGGACATCTCCACCGGTTAAGTGCTTCGTATAATGGATCCGATAGCCTGTCAGCCCTAGAAGCACGACAGAGCATGCCCACTATATCCTCATCAGGACTGGTTAACAGAAAAGAATGCGAATCTCACCAGGCAGAAATACATGAACGCTCGGAGGGGGGTACACGGATTCATGGTGGAAGCAGGGAATATCGAGAGGAAGCTACCGTCTGCCTTGGAAGAGGTTTTTTGTATTGTTTATATACAGATCCACATACCCCACTTGTTTCACTTCCTGGTCGGTAACGTGTCGCCATTATGTCTGTGATCCTGTTTTCTGACGACCTTGTGCAACGTCGCAGGCGTTCGACTGCATCCGTTCGCAGAGATGCATGGGCGAAGGAGGGCCGGGGGACATATATACGTTTATCAGAGAGCTGCGGAAATTATTTCTGTACAGCCTTGTGCCTAGCAATACTTGGTGTCTAGCAGTCTGCGACGAATGGTAATGCGCAGGCTAAAAATAGAATTAGAAATCTATAAATAGCACAGGCGCCTATGTTTTAGGGGTTCAGTGGGTGTTATGAATCAGAGTCCCGTTGTGTGATAGACAACTGAATATCACCAGGGAGATTGTTTCATTCGATTACTCTAGACGTCATTGAGATTTCAGACCCCATTCCAGGAACTGAACGGGCATTAGATTAGGTTGGTCGGAGGATGCATGAATTTGCCTTAGAAGCTTCTTGTTTTCAAATATATAATTTAGTAATTTGAATGTAGTAAACAAATCTGGCTATGCTACACTGAGGACCCTGACGCCAACCCAAGTAATCCATCTAACATATTTCGTTCTTTGAAACTGTACCACCCGATTGGGCTAATCTGATTTGTATAGGCGAAGACGGAAGCTGATTCATTACAGAGGACGATATTTCAGACTCTCTGATAACACCCGATCGGGTACGTCTGAATACCCGACAAGCCATGATATTGACCAAAATCAGATATGGGTCCTCCATTAGGAACGACAGCGTCTCGGGGACCTTGGGGTTGAACGTTAAAGCCAGGGAGGACACCCCAATTACGATAGTAATTCTACAACAAGACATTTAGTTTTCACTGATGAGGGGAATACTCTACATAGATCCAGACTCACAAATAGTAAAGCTGACCGTCCAGAAGGAGGCTTCTCGTGAATGCCGGGAGATCCGTTCCGAAGACCATGACGTCGATTCTTTCGACAACGCCCATATCCTCATTATATACTGGAAGACGACTTAGGCGCCAGGAGATGGCCAAAAACACCAGGGTGTCGAAGACTAAAGGCGCTACCTGCCCGTAGAACGCGTAACTGGATACGGATACATCTTGGCAGTATTTGGTGTTGCCGACCGGGCCACCGTGAATCCCAATCGGGATAAGTATGCCTCCCGTTAGGAGAGCAACCCAGAGTACAAAGAAAACTGATACTACGAGTCGATCGCGGTTGTATATGGCTCTTAATCGGACAAGGAAGAGGAAGGCGCTGCAGGATATTGATAATGGGCACCAGGCATTGACAATCTGATCGAAGACCGCACAGTTACCGGTGGGTGCAGCTGGAAAAAAATGTAGGTATAGCGTAAGTACAGATATTTATCTACTAAAGAGTTGAAGGCATACTTGAGAAGATGGCGGACCCCAGCGAATAGCCAAATGCTCCAATACTAATGAACATAGAGTGCACACAAAGGTAAGTGACCCTGTTCGGACATTCATAATTAGATTAGACAGCTCTTACCGAGACCCTATGTAGGCTAAGTTGACGTTGCTCCAGCGCCTGTTTTTGCCGAAAAGCAGGCGGTAATCCTCGGGGATGTTATCCAGAATATCCCACAGCAATATCTGGTTACCTCCACTGTTAGGGCGCAACCATGCATACTCAATATATATAACCTACTGCAAATGCGGCAACAGATGCGTAATTGGTGACCATTGCTTGGTATTCTGCTGTACTGTCCATGGTCAAGGATAGTCGCACTGGAGAGCAAGAATAAGAAGGAATAGTAGTGCTTACACACTCAGAAAGCACTTCCTTCGTCTAGGCGACCTTTATATCCTGTAGTGAAGACAAAAATATGATACCATTGCAGCGGTCTGTGTTGCGGAGCATCGCTCACTATGAGCAGAAATACCTTCATTTTTGATCTGAGCCCAACTGATGGATGCTTGCTATAATGTCCTGCCTTACCAGTATCTGATTCACCCACGAGAATCGTCAGTATGATAGGTCGCTCGGGGTCCATCAGTTTCTGATACTGCATCCAAAAATAGAATGATAAGGAGTCTGGGACTCTGGTGTACTTGATTGACATCGTTTCCTATCCATTTATGTAGTTCACCATTCATATGTACTCCATTCGGGCACTCAATCGCCCTGTTTGGCTGTCACTTGGGGGTCCTCAGTATATCGTACAAAACAAGTGACAGATACCCAAGTAAGTCGTTTGCAGTACAAACCGTATGCACCGCTATGCACGCCACATATGCACGCTATCAGCCATTCCCAATGCTTACGTTCCAACCGAGTGGCATGTGTACATAGATGATGTAATAGTCTCGCAATATATCAGAAAGAACTTGTAACGAGCGGGCTGGAGCGTATAATTAAGGTGGTCGTGTGTAGTTATACGGTAACGCTCATCATGTTTCCGGTATCACACTGTGCGAATGATGAGTTAACAACCGGTTGGCATGTGCAAGGCATATGTGCTTCTTCAAAGAGTGATTAAATGTTTATAGAGAACTCTTAAAAAAGACATGATCACTAGCATGACTCGGTACTACACTCACAGTAGCCGTGGGATGCGACACATTCGCGACTGTCCATCCACTACTACTTAAGCGACCGCATCAGGGTAGTAGTATGCAACTACTCAGAGTACACTTAAAGCCCAGATTTCCACACATACGAGCGAGCACATCTGAGTAGTGGAAGGGGATAATGTGGTGTACGGTTTTATTCACTCGTTGAATGATTTTCATTTTTACTGTGAACTATCGGATATTCATATCATTCAGTGTATTTACTGTGAAACAGAAACTTTGGCCCAGCGCCCCCGAAGCGCCCGTGGTGCGAAAGGATCAGATAAATCATCAAAGATACATGTACTGATCCACAGGCATGCTGATTATTTTGCCTTGGGAGTGGGAGTGAACGTATTGAAATCAGGGGCACTGTACTAATACCTATGTTTAGTATCTTTGTGAATATGTCTAACCATCTCATCTGAGGCGCCCTCGCCCTTGATTTTCGCAGTTAATGTGCCTTGTCAATGCTTGTGTCCTCAAACTAAGTACATAGGGGAGTCCGGGCCCATGTTTCCTCCGAAAAGTGATGCTTCTTGGTACCCACCGACCAGGACAGCTTCGTTATGTACACGCTTGATGCAGATGCGTTATTACTTAGAATGACTGTCTATAATAATTGTAACTGATTACTAATCAATGAGCTACATTACGGGTGCAGAAGCTGTTTAACGACTTGGTCCTCATAATTTCCTGCCTGAAGTTGGTTCATCTACTTCTACTATAATAAAGACGGCATCCGTCTTTTTGGAATGGCAGGGTTTCTGATTGGCTGAACGATTTCCTTTTCTGAACTCGCCCTTTACTTATCGCCTTCCTTCCTTATTCCTTACGCTCTTATCACATAACTGTATATCACCTCGGTTATACCATCTCATTTGCACTATAATCGCTTTTTTATTTATTTCCTTTCTTTCCTATGAATTGCATATGAACCTTTCTAACCAATGTCAAACCTCTACACTGTATTCCTTCACCCCTTTACCTTCCTTTGATTAGCCAGTTTCAACAAATAACCTCAGACCCGAGATAACTTAAAGCTAACTGCTAAATAACTGCTTCAACGTTACACTTGAATATATCCCTTGTCATATTGACCGCAGGTCCGCACCCGGGCTTTCAAGATTCTAGCAAGTATACTCACCTCTGTTTACCGGTCTGTGTACCCATTTTGTAAACAATTATTCAATTTTCTACGACAATACACCCACAAAAATACAGTTTGCCACTTATTTTATATTAATCTCACTTACCAATTCTGGATCCATGGAGTCTAAGATAAGCTTGACACCAATATCATGCTCGGACTGTAAATCAGTATTCACAAGTGCTTGGGCTCTTGGCACAGGGGTAGCGCGCACGCTTCGCACCATTGGGACTGCGTGAGGTCGTGGGTCCAATTCCCACAGTGTCCACTTTTTGAGCCTGCCGGCTTGATTGAGATGTTAGAACTTGGAAGTTAGTTGACGAATTTCATTTTCAATTTTCGAACTTCGAAGTCTTGTTTTTGAATTTTAAAAATTGAGCCTTGAGTCCTTGACTATTCAATGTTAATGGCAACTGGATCTTGGAAGTATCTAGCTCTTTTTTTGCGGATATCACAAACAGCGTTGGCGTCGCGCGAACACACTAGGAGCAATAGCAGGCATTCAATGAGTGTCCGATATGGAAGTTGTCTAGCTATATTTAGGCAGCATCAAAGCTGCCATAATTGGAAGGTGCTGACATAATCGAGAATTGCCAAGCCAGGGAGATAGCCGACCTTGGGAGGATTTCCCTGGGACTTCCCTCAATAGAACTTTAGAACGTTAGAATTTCTAATTATCTAACTGGTCCTAGGACGGTTCTCTAGCAGTGAGCGAGAACATCGCCATTTAGATTCAGTTTCCCATTAATTCCAAAACTCCGTTCGTTGTCGTTGTCCTTCCAGAGTTGGTCATCATATTCAAATGCAAACACGGAGACGGTAGTGTTGCTTTGTGCAGCACAGTTCAGACTTCGTATGGCGGCTTCTTCGTCGGAGACGGATGCAACTCCCACATTGTCGTTTGCGGACCCGCGGGATGGCCATCCAGTCCTAAACGGTCAATGCAAAAGTCAAAAAGGCGAGAGCGAGAGGGGATGTGTCGAAGAAGATTACTCTGTAATGTATATCTTCTTGTTCGGGCAGCTTTGCTTTATTGCAGGGACCGCCGTATTGAAGACAAAACTTCCAGCCTGGTTAGATGTTGTCCCGTCATTGAAAAAGGCACTGGAATCATCGGTTAGGGTCTGGTTAGCACGCGAGAGGATGGACAGGCCTTACTGAGCGTTGGCGCCAACAAAGTCTGCTCCGGATCCGCACAGCAGTGGGTTATCCCGGATCATTACCCATGTACGGGCGTTGTGCATCCTGCACCTCTCACGGTGCCTATAAATGTCATGATAAATATGTGTTCATGCTGGGAGACGCTCTATTCCTACCTCGAACACTGTTGACCTTTTGCATAATATTTGCTGCAGAGTCGGCGACCTATTTTACTCGAGATAAAAGCACGTAGGTACCGACTGACTATAATACCCACCTCATTCCCGACGGCGAGGCCGATGTACAACTCAGCTCCATATTTCATGTACGCTGACAAAAATGTCTGAACATCCTCGCTTTATGCACGTTAAGTATACAGTAACTCAAGCATGCCTTTGACTTACTCGACTTGAGCTGAGCCTTCCGCAACGGTGCCCTGTGACACTTGGGGTCAAATGGAAAATTACGTACCAAGCATGTGTTAACCTACAGATATAAAAATACCAGCCATAATTTTAATCCCCTGAGAGACTGCTGCAGATGAAGCCATGTCCAATGCGTCGCAGTCAACACCAACGAGACGGATAGCATTGAACCCTTGATTCTTTGCATCGCTAGCAAGTTGGTTCCACTATATATGTAAGGTCAGAAAGCCTGCCAAGATTAAGGGATATTCTGAAGTATCTCACTTGCTGCTGAGTACGACATGTGTATGCAGGAGTGCTCGCGCTGTTGGATACGGTCAGACCAGCAAAGTGGTTGCTTCCAACAACCAGAGGACAGAGGTGAAGCAGCGAAATTACTAAAGATATTGTTATCAACATTTTGTGAGGTGAGGAGGCTGAAGATAAGGCACGGTCCCACTCGCCATTTATAGGGAGACAGAGTGGATCACGTCGCCATTTCTCGTGGATCAGTGGACGTCGGATCACGAATGTGGTATCGGGGCATGGGGATTCAAATGACTACCCCGCCTATTGGAAACATGCTTTTCCGCTTTAATTTATTTACTGCTGACTTGCGTGCTGGAAATTTCGATATGAGGCAATATATTCTACTAATTTAAAATGAAATGCCAACTAAATGAAGTCCTCCTGCAATCCCCCTGTCAGTCCGGCCGCTTGAATACTCTTGCTCATTTAAGACAGAGTTTAGAGAAAATTACTACAAGGCAGAGTATCTGCATGTAAGAGGTAGGGACCCCAGAGCTTCTAATGAATCGAAAGCTGTCCACAATGGTGTGTTCATACATTTCCTATTATGTTAGTACTTTCCAATTCGGGAAGCTGGCGTTGATGCAGCCTTGCCGAAGACTCTAAAAATAGGTGTATTTCCAGAATCCATGTCGACCCTCGAGTTGCATGCCTTTGTTATGAGTAATAAGTTGACTGAACACCCTGAAACTCATCTCATCGCGAACCTCGTTATGGACGGTTAATATATAATGCCCCGCCTTTCCCAATCATCAGACTAAAATTGAACTAATGAGATCTTGAGGGGTAGATACCTTTCAAACTTACATAAATTACCTACCGTAGCTTCATGTCCGGCTCCTAAATAGATATACAAATATTAATTATTGGTATGGCTACCTAAAGTCACTTTCAAGAGCAAGGACAGGTTGGATGTTATCGTTCCGGCTCTTAACTGACCTATAAATGTACATGAAATAACATCTGAACCAGTAACCTAGGCGAATCTCAGTATCTATGGAGTATCAATACCGCAGCTTATTATGTTATCTTTTTGCCGGACATTCCCATCTTCATCGACGCCCAGCGTCCAAGCTCATCACAAATAGGATTAACGGCTATTGATTAAGGTGGTACATATTAGCCGATTTTTTAATGAGAAACAATCATCTCTTACATTTCAATGCGTACATCATCGCAGTCTGGCGGACAGGCCAGCTAACGAGGCCAACTCCGCCGCCCTCAACCGCATCCTTCATCCGGATTGCCATGCCTTCGGCACTCGCAAACTCCATGGCAGGCATAGAGTTTTCTTGACCGCGCATCTTCTTCGTCATACGCGTATCAATAAATCCCGGCTGGACGGTGACGACTTCAACACCAGATGGTGCAGCAAGAACACGCAAAGAGGACGAGAAGGTGTTCACAAACGATTTGGTGGATGCGTATGAAATCATGTTTGCGGGGCCGTAAAGGCCAGCAACAGAGCCAACAATGCACTATCGCGAATTGAAGAATCAAAGCAAGATTAATGTCTCTCAAAAAACACTAGTAATGATATATACCAACCATTTTTCCATATTGGCGTTCCTTCATCAATGCGTACATCGTCAGTGCAGACGCAACGGTCCCCGAAACGTTAACGTCAATCATATCCTGTGTCACGTCCTAGCGCATATTCATCGGTAAAGCTTTAAAGCGTGCAGAGACGAGCTCAAACAGTATAGGACTTACCAGACCCCACTGTGATTCGTCCTCCAAGTGGTTGGAAATCCCACTGATCTGGTACAAATGCGTAACAGGACCAAATTTTGCATCCAGTGAGCGAATACTCTCCTCGATTTGCTTTTTCGGAGACATTAAATCTATTGCTACACACTCCACTCTAGCACTAGTACTGCCTAGACCATCGACCGCTTTCCGTACGGAATCTATAGTGGGTCAATAAGGCCAATGTGGTGACCGCCTAAAGTGACAAACGCTTACCCATAGTACGCGAAACAGCAATTACGGTAGTACTGGTCTCGTTGACATACTGCTTCATGACGTTATACCCTATCCCGCGAGACGCGCCAACAATCAAAACAACCTTGCCCCGCTCTCCTGATATAGCATTGTTTAACATGCGCGCAGGAAGTATGGACCTGCACGCGGAGAGCGGGAGTACAACGGATGCGGTGAATGCAAGAGATGCGGTGGATACTATCACGGACGCAAAGGAGATGGCGATATTCTGGAGAGCGAATCGGAAGGTGGGGATTTGTCGAGCTGAGACGATTCCAGGCTTTTTAACTTCTTGAGGATTCATATTGAGACTTTTTGATGATAGTAATCTAGGCGGGATACTAGTTTTTTGAAAAGAGTATCCAGAGGAGTGATAGTCACGAATAGAGCTGGCAAGTGCTGAGCTTCAATTATTGTAGGCTTAAGTTGTTTAGCGTCGCCTCTTTAGTATACGAGTTCGATCGAGTCAATTCACCGTTGACATCATACTATTACTAGTACTTTTCAAAGAAAAGCAAGCTTTCTTGTGGGTGTGGTGACATTACTATTGATTAGATTTGTAGGTAGTCATCTTTCTCGGTATACATAATAATTACTGTCGGAATGGACCCAAAAGGGAATATTGTACAAACAAGTACACGGGCGCCTATCATGCCAACCGGCGCTTACGTGATTTTCTTCCCCGCTATGCCCATCTTCATCGAAGCCCAACGGCCAAGCTCATCACAAATGGGGTTTACAGCTGTAACATATTGTGTCAGGATATGAAAAACATGGCCAGTGTCCGTTGAGTGTCCGACGTACCTTTTAACGCATACATAACAACGCTTTGCCTGACGGGCCAGCTAACCAAGCTGACGCCACCGTGTTCAACGGCCGATTTCATGTGGTAGGCCATCCCATATGCGCTCTCAAACTCCATGCCGGGAACAGTGCTGCCTTGACCGCGCATCTGCTTCGTCATGCGTGTGTCAATGAATCCCGGCTGTACTGTGATCACTTCCACTCCACACGGCGCTGCCAAGACGCGTAGGGAACTCGCAAATGTGTTCACAAACGATTTCGTAGCTGCGTAAGAGATCATATTAGCGGGGCCATACAATCCAGCCACAGAGCCGACGATGCACTGGACGGTAAGATTTAGAACAACGGAAGTTTGCATAATAAATACACTGACGATTGTGCCGTAGTTGCGTTCTTTCATGAGCTCATACATGGTGAGAATAGATGCGACGGTCCCAGAGACATTGACATTAATCATTTCCTCTGTAACGCTCTACTTAGATATTCGGCCAGTTAGATCCATGAGTAAGTAAAGGCGAGCAGACTAACCAGGCCCCACTGCGAGCTATCCTTAAGGTGATTCGATATGCCGCTGACTTCGTATAGGTGGGTGATGGGTCCGTACTGCTTGTCCAGTGAGCGAATACTTTCCGCAAGCTGTTTCTTCGACGCTGTCAGATCGATTTCTGCACATTGGATAATGGCACGCGTATCGCCAAGCTCGATGACCGCCTTTCTTAATGAATCTACGCGTGACACGCACTGGTCAGTAAATGAAATCGCCCGGAGCCAATTTTAGCAAACCTATGGAGCGTGACGCAGCGATGACGACGGTGCCCTCCTCATCCGCATACAACTTCAACACGTTGAACCCAATCCCGCGAGAGGCACCGACGATGAGCACGACTTTCCCCCGGCCTTCTGGGATGGGACGCCTGAACATGTCCATGGGGAACAAAGAGCGGCACGCTGCGAGCGGGAGAACGAACATTACTGTGAGCATGAGCGACGCACTCGCGGTAATGACAGCCGCCATCGACATGAGAATATTTTGCAACGTGAACTGCAGAGTAGGTATCTGACGCCCGAGAATCTGGCTTGGCCTGCCGACTTCGGGCGGGTTTATGACGCTGTTTCCGTTGGACTTGGGCATGGGCGGGTATCTCTGCGCGACGATGTGGGTTAAAGTGAAAGAGGGAGGTGTTTGGCGCCCCGCTTATATACTTGTTATTTAACGATCGAACGTGATTTGTTTGACCCAGAGGTTGAACAACTTCCGGATGAGGCTGAAATGGGGCCACCGCCAGACAAATCCTGTCGTATAGCAGTGATAGTTTAGTAATGCAGTGAAATTATCTAGGTGTATACAAATATACAGGTGTCACAACAGTGTCCGTGGTGTCCGTTCCATAAATTAGTCATTCACACAGTGGGTTCCAAGACAGACGATGAATGAGCTGCGTAGGTGAATAGGAAGGAAGCAAGTAAATGAGTCGGGAATAGCCATCATGAGCTAGAACCAAGCAGCTCGAGTGGATCTTGAGAAGTATGCTGTTTCTGATTGCTGGTCAATGCTCTTGCCAATGGGCTCGACTTTTTGGGCACCGTCGAAACAGACCTAGGAGGCAGCAAAGTCCCTTGAGTGGGTACAACAGACGCGGAATGGGAGGTAGACATGGAATTTAAAGAGTTTCCTGAACCGTATAGTTGCGATGAAGCTTCTGATGAAGGTGACATCACGTTCGGCATGCCAGGCTGCATGGGCGGGGATGCCCCAGGTGGCAGGAAGTAAGAAGTAGGGCCATAGAACGAAGCCTGGCTCGCCGACCCAGAGAAGGGGTCGTCGTAATTCTGCTGCCCTGCCAGAAGGGGAGTCACGGTGGTGGCAGTTGAGGCGGAGAGGTTAGAAGAGGTACTGGCATCTGTCAGGTCGCGAGCATGTGCGGAGGGTGCGGGACCCATCACGTCGTCTACTATCCCGCCAAGGTTAACCTGACTGTTATTTTTCGAGATGGGGTCAACAAAGCCCGGCGGGGGCCAAATTTCCTCACGGAATATTGAGCCCGTGCCAGTGACTCGCGATTTGAGCAAGCTCGGCGCTGGCGAAGACGGGCGGGAGAAGGACTGTGCGTATGAACTTGTCTGCCTCATACTCAGAGGAGTATCGTAGTCGTCGAAATCTTCCCCGTCGAGCAGCCCATGGCCCTCCCGCTTCTTCCCAGATGACATTTGGTCCCTCCGCAGCTTGTGTTTCCGGTAGACAAAAACCATTGTCAGGGCTACGACTATGAGAACAAATACGCCTGTGGTTGCACCAGCAATCGTCGCTGTGCGACTTGAGTTAGAATCGGTCTGCGAGGAAGCAACTAGAGAGGTAGGCAATTGAGAAACAATCTAGCAGAGGTACAATAAATGTCAGAGAAGGCATGTCTCAGGTCCTGTACCACTTACCGTGGTCGATATCCCCCCAACATTTGTTACAATGGTGGTATAATTAGCTGTCGTCGTTGGTGTTATCGTACTTTCAGGACTGCTTGCCGGTGTCAAGTCGGGGGTGTTGTTACTACTCGTTGGTGCTTGTGAAGCTTCTGCAGAGCTCGAACTTGAGACTTGACTGCTGGTACTACTGGTAGTAGATGAAGTATCATTATTGGTTTGTGATGTAGAAGTACTTGTCGATGTCGTCGACGTCGTTGAAGTCGTATGTGTGGTCGAGGTTGATTGCGAGGTAGTGCTACTAGTACTAGTAGATGACGTACTAAGAGACTCATCAGGATCAAGTATGATGGAGACGCAAAGATAGTGATACTCACCTGGTCGAAGTGGACGATGTAGTAGTAGAGCTAGTAGTACTGGAAGTGATTGAAGTTGTGATATCCGTAGAAGTAAGAGAATCTGTAGTAGAGTCCTGGAGTCATCGATTGTTGTCAGCCAGGGTGTTGTCACGATAATTCAATAAAAATGTCAAAAAAAAACTTGCCTGAGGAAGCGATGAGTCCGTCGAAGTCACAGCGCCTTGTCTTTTGAATTGCATCTCCAGAAATCAAACGGAAGTCTGAAGAACTTAAGGAAATTAGGAGTGTAAAGTGTTGGTAAAGTCGCGCCTCGCCACTCGTCGAAGATGGCGACTGCCGACCGTCTTTGCACAGCCACCAGTATAAGCATAGCCTTGTCAAGACAACCGACTTACGTAATTGTTCCGTCAAAGTCTCTTGGTATGATAGGCACAACATACAATTTAACATACACAACATCTCTGATAGGATCCCATTTTTTCAGTACACATGTAAGGAGGCTTTGGTATATTTATGAGGTACAAATAAGGCTAATGCAAACGCTCTTACCGTGAAGATCTTGATCCTTGCATATGATTGATCGAAGATACTTTTCGAACAGGTTTGAATAACGCATCGACTGGAACCAAATCTTTTACAGTACATTTGGATTATCTCATTGCACTTCTTCTAGCATGTTTTGTATGAGGCCTACATCACGAAATAAGAGACAGGAGATGTATCTTGGGGTTGTTGTGTTTGAATAAAACATGGTCTCCATTTAATTTCTATTGCCCAGTTGAACAGATACAACAATTTGTAGTATAGTAGCTGATGTACATCTCAGATTAAGACACAGTTAAGTGGACTTTAGACGACGTTAAATTTAAATCTCGTGAGTTTATGTAGACTAAAAGATAGGACGAGTTATCAACTTGATTTTTTGTATGTATGGAGTTTAGGTTTAGTTTCCAATAAATATTGTTGGCATTAGTGTGTTAGTACCTGGAACATAGACATTCAAGAGTGTTTAATTAATCTACCAGCTCCTACTGGCGTCTGTAAATTGGCATTCTTACCGTGCCACCTCGTGCCATCCTCGCATCTCGGGTCCCCTTCCCAATTGGGTCACGTAATAAGGTACTTCCCAATCGGCAGAGCCCATCAATCGATCATTTGATGTCATCATTTCTTTGGAATTATACCCTAGATCATTTCAAGAGATTTTGCAAGTCTTGCAACTTCTTGCTCAAGTCGGTTAGCTGAAGAACATGGACATGACACACAGACGCACGTAAGTGTCTTCTCGGGTACTCGCCCGTAGCTCCAAGCCGGGAGGACTAATTGTAGCCCGGCTGTACGTCGATGGTCAAGCGGTGGCACGATGAGACTAGCTAACTCATACAGTCGGTCATCTGGGTCATATTAAACTCAAGATGAGACGGTAGACTTTGGTCTCATGCACCGTCTGCAATAGTGCGGAGTGAGGCAGGTGTATCTATTTACTCATATTGAAGCCATTTGGAAGCGAGTGATTGATCGATAACTGCGACCGCCACAGGTTTGTGCCGGCATTTCAAGGCGGAAAAGTCGCCCGTTATGATTATTTAGGCACATACAGACACTTGTCAATTAAACTCATAGGAACAGCAAGAACCGGATTTCTCTTTGCAGTAACTAGCTGACTAGGCGCCACTTTACTTCCTTGGAAGCTTATCGAAAAGTTACTTACTCTGAACTCTATAGCACATCTCTTCAAGGTGTACAAAGTTATCGATCACTCGTACAGTAGCATCTCCAACGATTCCAAATCCAGAGCTGGTACTTTCAGATTCCGAAAGAAGTGGACGGTGCCAGCTGATCACCTATCAGAGACATATTTCGTCCCTTGATAAACTGGTCTACTGAACGTTCTAGTTTTCTATATCATGAGCTGGCAACTTCTATCTAGCGTTATGGCCGTAGTACAGATATACTTCCGTCACCTCAAAATGTTTTACCCGCAAGTCGCGCTGCGAGACGCTGCCTCGTTGCGTTTATCTCCTAACAGTATTTTTATCCTCATCCCCAAAGATTCGCCCCTGACTGCGAGATGCTCATGTTTTTAGGCTCTAATTCACACTAGACTGTCCTGAACATCCAATTTTAGACCAGCAAAACACTGCGCGGTCCGAGGTGTTCATCGGTCTGCCGGTACAAGTATACTCGGTTAAGGCAGTAATCTCTCGCGTAGTACACGCTGGGCGCCTATTTATAGACCGGTTCTCCCTTGCCGCGCCGTTCGCGATGGAGATTGGGCCAGCGTTGTAGCTTGTGTCCTGGCTGTCTCGTTCGTTGCTGCGGTGGAATTCACAGTGTCTCTTTTCTTTGTCACCGCACATCCAATGTCAGCTGGACGCCAAGAACCATTGCAGCCGTTGTTCACTCGCCACCCCAAATATCACTACCGGCCTACCCATCTACCTGGACAGATATCCTCAATGAGGATATCCCTCTCTTATTCATAGGCCAGCTGGGACTATCTACCTCGGTACTGGGTCAATTCAGCATTCCCTATCGCTCGACGCCCTCGGACGATTTCCACATTGAGAATAATTGCGCCTTTAAGACACATACATGAGAGAATTGTTGTACGTGGTGGGCAGTCACTGCGGTGGTGCATGAAAGTCGTAAGGTCAGTTTCTCTCGTCTTTCTCAGACTCGACATTGGTGCAAAACCCGCGCAGCATCCAAATTTGAATGACGTCACGGCTGCTCGATGCTGACCAAATGCTTGTGTAAATAGTCCTCGAGGCTAAAACGCGTATATGTAGGATGTCAGTAGCAAGTACATTTTAGACAGAAAACACCTTGAAACAACCGCTGGTCATGCACAATAATCGCGGTGGGCCCTCTTCTTCACATATAATGCCAAGATTTATGAATAAGTTTCTGTATCGTGTTATTCCGAGATACTTACTTTCCAATGTTTGGATGCTAATAGGTTGAGATATTGCCAGAGTTTGCGTATTTTGGTAGCCTGGAAGGGAAAACCTCGGAAGACCCGAAGTTTCCCCTTTGATTAAAGGGTTGAGGCAGGCAATGTGAATAGCATCTACACCTCGTTCTGGGGCCCATTATTCATTAAACGCCACGACTTGTAATACATCAGCTCTCGTCCATTGATTTCGGCCTCTCAGCTGTAAAGGTTAGACTTGTAGCGCCCATAGAGAATTAACAAATGTATACAAGACGGTATTCAAATAAGCCTCACGGGCGAACAAAAATGGACTGTAAGAACTGCTTGTCGACGTATTTAGCCATTCGGACCGGCTGTCATATTTGGTACGAAAGCGAGATCGTGACACTTCGAATCTGTCTTGCTGGAAAGGACAAGTTGAATCTGTTTTCAGTACTCTTGTCATATCACGAAGGGCACAATACCTCGCATGGCTCCGCTAACTCCCCGAGAAACGAGATGCACCAAAATCCACGTTTATACCACTACCTCCTGATCGAAACATATATAAGATTCGCCTGAAGATCAATGCCCCCGCATCACTAGCACGAACATGTACTCTCCTCCACCTCGTCCCTACGGCCTCATCAAGGAGAGCGCTGTTACGCATCCATCTCTCCGTATGTATCGCTGCCTCTATGATCGTTGACGCACGTTTTTACTGTGAGGTAGACATCCGCGACGTGCACGATGCACACGTTGTTCTGGAGGCTGTACGCCTGAATATCCTCCCCCTGCTTAAGCGCCGCCTGCTAGCGAGCGAACGCGACGAACTCAAAAGCGGTCATGTCTACGTCTGGGAAGAGGCGCAAGACGACGGCGGCCTCCTGCGTTGGACTGATGGCAGAAGATGGTAAACGCTTTCAATGGACCACTGTCGATCCTTGTTGACAGCTCTGGACGTCCATACAGGTCACAAAGCCGAATGCGCGGTGACTACCTCTTTTACGAAGAGAAAATAGAAACTACCCAGGAGGAGCGTGACGCCAAGGCTGCTCGCAGGTTCGTACTTACTATTTATTAGCGGGCTTTAACATGAATGGTAACCGTGGTCCTACAGAGCGCGACGAGCATCAGATCCCAACGCCATTGTACCCCCTCCGATCAGGCGGAAGGACCGCCCATCAAAACCCAACGGGCTCACAAAACAAACCTACTCTGTCACAGTGAACCTCCCAGGTTCTTCGGAACCACGAAAATGGCATGTCGTGGCCTACTTCTCGGTACGTGCCACAACGGGTTTCTGCCTCGAGACTTAAAATAACCTTGTTCTCCCGCGCTTTAGAGCGAAGACTACGCGCGCCTGCCAGTCATCGAGCACTACCCGTACCTGCGCAACATACACGCGCCGAGCGGTGTATTTTTCAGCAATAAAGTGCTGTGCACGCGCACGGATCGCTTCGCGTCGTACTCGGATGAGAGCGAGCCTGTCGACGAGCACGATCGCGACGGCTACAGCCACGCGCCCTCTGCGTATCCGTACCACAGACATGAGGACTCTGCGTCGCCAGTTTATTCAAATCCGCCGTCGCCGGTGCAGTCGTACGGGCCCTCGCGAATTGCATCTCAGCACTCGAGCCACTCGGCGACTCCAAGAATTCAACTCCCTCCCATTTCTGCACTGGGAGCTATTGGGTACGAGAAGCGACCGCCCCTTCCACATGCACACACGATGAGTGGATACCATGGGAGCCATTCATATGCGCCGCTGTCAAACGAGGATCGGCGAGCGTTGCAACAATTCAAGGTGACCTTCTGAATAGGAAAAATTTGGGCTTTGTGCAAAAGTATAAGTTATGTCTGTGGACTATAGTTTGAACTTTTTTTCTTCATTGTCGTTTTCGCTTTGTGACTTTTTGGTATCATAGCTGTGTATTTGTAACGTGTAGGAATAGTAAATGATGTTTATAATAACAACTTTTCACTCAGAAAAAGTTAGTAAAATCAAGAGATATTGCAGCTCGGCCAAGCATCGTACACTCCTCGGGAATAGTATACCCTGAGATTTGGAGATTCTGAAGAAGAGAGAAGCAGTATGTAACGGTCCTTAACACGGCTTAAGTCCGTTGAACAGAGGCTTGATCTTAGAAATGATGATTGACAATTGCATAACGATTAGATAAAAATGTGGAGTTAGAATCGTGGTATATTTGTCAATATCTTGCCTTCTATCTATGTCTTTCCGATGTCTTTCCGATATTTTGCAATAGACAATGTTCGTTATGTCTGCGACCTGGGGTAGAGCGTTGGCGCTTGGAACATCAGGACAACATAGAAAAATCAGATTAATGATTTTCAGAACCTCAGCGATCAAAAATGAATTTTAAGCTTATTTCTTTCTCACCCGATCGATCTATCCGAGAGTTTCTTTATTTCACAGGTTTTCAATTTAGTGTTTTCCTAGCTAGATAAAAACAATGAGAAGGAATGTTAAAATCAAACAATTATGTCGGAAGGTGGAGATAGCAGGGCATGAATTCATCCTTATATTGCGTAGTAAGACTTCAGTAAGACAGTGACTATTCCACATGAAAGCTCCTGATTGTCACCCCCGTACGTACATACGGCAACTGGATGTTAACCATGTAAGCGGAGAGCAGTGTGTCATCACGCCTTAAATTGGGACAACTAAGGCGGTCCGTTAAATCCGCTAGATAGGGGAGTTGACTAATTGCACCGTCCCGTAAATACCTCTCCTTATGCTCAGTGGTCATGGCGAGACCGTTCAGTCTCTGTCTCTTGGCATGCAAAGGAAAAAGTAGGCGGTTTAGGAGTATTTATTTCTGCTCGAGTCCAGGTTGAAGTCCATCGTCATGATGCTACGTTCTGCGGCCTCTCAAAATTGACTTGAGCTTGCTGCGCATCTTGAATTGAACGGCATTCATATATATGCCCCGGAGATGACAGCAGCATCACATCTGAGGCGACATTCTCAAGGCCGCGGAGTCCATTTACGACGAACGTATCGATTCGGCAAGATGTTGGTAGCACAGTTCCGGTTTAACCCTGCTCAACGCATATGCACATAACAAGGAAATGGGGTGTACAGGAGCGAATCGCCGAAGGTCGCCCAGGTGGTTTTCGGAATAGCGGAGATTCCGGTATCAGAATACAGACTCTCACGATGTCGAGCGTGGAAAGCACATGGGATCGGATTCGCTGCCTATGTTCACGGATGTTACCCTCCTAGACACGGCGGGTGAAGGACGGGTTTAAAGTTATATTAGCTCTAGCTGCGTATCGTCACATGTGCAAGAGAAATGAGAGTAGAAAGGCAAACAACTTTATGGAGTGGGATTCATGTTGCTTGCCCAATTAAAATGTACAGAGGTCTGTCTTAGTACTACACTTTCTCATGATGGTCAGTCTTATGACCTGATACAGCAATCTCCGCGGGAGAGCGGTTACTTGTTTTTGTGTGTACGGATTATATGTTCTGAGCGCTAAATGCAGTCGAATCTATTTTACAGCTGTTTTACCAAACAAGTTCAGACAGTGTAGTTTCTCTTTTAGACTCCCTTATGCTCAGGCAATGGAACGTTATAAGCGCTGTTCCATCCATGCGTATATGTTTTCTTCGTCACCGTTAAATCAAACTTGGAGTAGTTTTATCTGATCTTCTGTATTCTTATTTTGTTTTCCGTGGCTTGTTTCGTCCCAGAAATGATCGTCGCGGCATCTCCCATTGCATCAACCCGAAATTGATCCGTTGCTTGGGGCGAAGTGCGTGGGAAAGGTCTGGCGAACCATCCGTGGACGCGACGAAGAACCATCGTTATGTACGCTCATCACATCTACGCGACGAAATGAAGGAGATAATCTATATTCAGGCTGGAGAACTCTCGAACTACACAGGGACGCACTTCTGGAACACGCAGGAGAGCTATCTTTCAAATGGTGACGCAGAAATTGAGCCCGATACCTCATTCTGTGGGAATCTGGACGGTCGAGTTCGTGTTCCTAGTGTGTTGGAGCAATCACAAGCTAAAGCGATCTAGGAAGAGCCTACGCTCTATCCACGTCTCCTGGTCTTTGATAGGAAATGTGAGTATTCAAGTCATGACGATTCGTTGGCAGTCGATCTAATATCAAGTATAGCCAACTTCGGGACCTTAGCTGCAGATAACATTGTCGAGTCGCTTGAAGACGAAGAAGTAGATAATCACCGGCTATGGTACGTGCTTATGACGCGCATATACTCAGCACCTCATCCATTCTTAAGGTCTAATGGCGTTGTTGAATACCGCCAAGAAGCGATAGCAAAAAGCACCTATCAAAAGCAGATGGATGAAGAAGGCAATGACCATGACACGTCTGATCAGCATCCTCCGTCCCATGAAATAGGCCAAGTTCGGTATTGGTCTGACTTCAGCCGCGTTTACTACCTCCCCAGGTCGTTACAAAAGTTGCCTGATCTCCCTGAATGGGAAACATCAACGCAGAACTGGGGCCAGGGACAAGAACTCTTCAAGAACTTCGATGAGGTCGCTCACAGTTATTCATGATACAGTAGAAAGGAAAATTGAACTTTCTACAACAGGAGACAGAGTTGATGGATGGCGCCTTCCGTCGTTTCGCTGAGGACTGTGATAACCCCCAGGTATGTACGCCTTTCAGCAATCCACGCCCTCTGATCTAACAAGATCACAGGGAATCCATATTATGAACGACACAAATACGTTTGGTGGATTCTTGTCATCTTTTCTATCGGCTTTCAGAGATGAATATATCAAACTTCCCTCGTTCACTGTACCCCTCATGTCAGGTGCTATCTCCCAAAACCCGGCTGGACATGATGTGAGAGATTTAACTTCATCCCCTATTCCTTACTGCAGATTATAACTATTTTCAGGCCAACACAACAAAGCTGTTGATCAACGAGGCCTTTTATTTGCGTACACTGGACGAGTTTTCGTCGATTAACATTCCCATACAAGACCCGGTGGCGTGGCCAAGCTCATTGTGGGACGACTCTTTGCAATTCCCCGTGCGTATTTCAAGGTTTTAGTTCGCAGTATTCTTAGCTTTGAACAGCGAGGGAGTATGTTCCATAATTCTGCCATTCTCTCCACGCATATCGAGAGTTGCACTCTTCCATTCCGGTACTTGTTCTTGTTTTCTGAAATCAATTCTCTGAAATGAAGGGCTAACACAGTTAAAACTACTATAACAGACTTAGGAATACTCAGCATACAATGGCTAACATTGCTAGCCTACTTAACTGGCGAAACACTTGCCGGTTCTCAGAACTAAGTGGGGCGTTCCCAGTTACCACGGTCTCAACGTTAGATCAGAGGATTGTCAATTTCTCATCAAATGCTTCTGCGAAGGTTATTTACGGTTAACGGAAAAATCCTACTCCTTACTCACTACTTGTCCTTTTTTAGTCTTCACAGCCCTATCCGCAATTAAATATCACGCGAGGCTTTTCCCCCAGTCAGCTCAATACCTACGAGAAGTGGTCTGCTAATTATCAGGCGTCGAAACTTTCGTCTGTAACAAGGTAAATCTATGGGTCTCGAGGTTTATCCACTTTGTTGATACGTACTTTCACCAGCATGCATCTGCCGGCGTATCCCATGCCGAACTCTTTCCCATCTGTCAATCAGGGTCATTCAGAAGGAAGCACCCCAGCTACAACTCAGGTCCTTTCTTTCCTTTCGGCGTCGCCGGACATAGCCATAACTTTGGAGGGTTATACTGTTCTGGTTGAGAACATTGTTAAACGTCGAAGTCCAATTCTGAGCTCGATCAATGTATCCATCGACGACATGCAGGAACTCGCACACGATCTCCGAATGATACTCGAGAAAGCCCGTGAAGAAGACACATTATAATATAAAAAATCGAAAATACTGCAGCAAGCATGTACTCAAAATGATCATATGAGACGTAAACACCTTGCGTTAGTACTAGATTTTGCATGAAGTATGCCAGAAGAAATGCACCATATTTACTATACTAACTTCCATCCTGTTGCTTCGCCCCCGACCTGATAGGCATTTCAATGGTGTGAAGTATAACGGAGATTGCATGTTGTTCGTAAATGCATATCACCGAGCTGAATTATCATTCCGAAAATCTGCCCTGACTGGAAAACGCGCATCGATCTCCGTAATCCTGCATTTATGGCCAAACAATAAATATAGCACGCGTATACTGGAAGTCTTAAGCACACGAGAAGTCAACTCGAAGTTTATTTTTCAATAATATATGTACATAAATACGCGCCTTTCCGCCATATGTCAAAGTTTTTAGATTTCTCCATAGCTCACTTTTGTTCCTCATTCAGCGTCGGCACCTCGAAAGATGTGGTCGAATTGTTCAAGAACATTTGTCGGCGAAACTAGAACCACGCGCGACATATTCTTCTCAGAAAATCAGTATGTGTGGCTCTCCTCGGGCGCCACTCGAGAGAATCTACTTTGCCGAGGGGGAGTACGGCTGCAAATCAGGGTTTCATTGAATGTATTGCGGAATTGCGGAGATCTGACGAGCTGATGAATTATTCCTACCGAACTCTGAGCGCATGGGCACAAAATGCATGTAAGTCTGTCAAGCACACGCCAGATATACCCAAATATTCAAGGATATTGAAAAATGGCAACCGCCTTCCGCCTTTCGTGTAAGCTGGAGGTTGCTCGATCCGAAGGACTCCTGGTGTCGCTATGAGAATATGATCTATTTTCATGTACCACCAACAAACGAAGAACACGATGTACTGGTTACGAAATGATTCCTGACAACGAGATGTACGAACAATGGAAAAAGATTCTTTACGAGAGGTGAAGCTTTGTTATCGAAGCACGAAGGACTCATGAGCACCACGAAATACACATGCTAGTTGATACCAGCCTTCCTCCTCGCCATTGACCGGGCCCTTTCAACCTGCGCTTCTTCCTAGATAAACGCTTAGTCATGGTTGCAGAATGGCCAATATAACAACCCACCTCAGCCTTCGAAATAGGCTTTCCTAGATAGGACGCAGATCCGCGCAACTCGGATTCTGTCCGTGAATTGAAAGCTGGCTTGTTCTTGGACTTGGCCAACGGCTCATTCCCTGCCCTATAGGCCGAGCCCTTCTTCTGGTAGAGACTGGAACCTCTGTTGGGCTCCCATGACTGGCCGTCTTCAGCTTCGAAAACTGCTTCGAATTTGCCTGCAGCGGTGTCGCCACCACCACTGAAGATGGGCACCTCGCGCCGTTCGCGTGGATCCCGCATCTCATCGGGTAACTCATCGACGACGTCAGTCGGGCCTTGCCCAGTCGTGGTAAGGGCTTCCTGGCCATTGGAGAGTACCTGTGGCTCAGATAGAAACCCCTCGGGTACGAATGTCGCCTCGTATCTTCCAGCTGCGGTATCCCTCTTCGGATTGTTAAAGATTGGGCGTTCGACGACTTCTTCTGGCTGCCCAGTGACAGGAATAAACTTTGCCTCGAACTTTCCTGCAGCCGCGTCCCTACCGTCACGGAAGATAGGCTCCTCGCGGCGCTCCTGTGGATTGCGTACGTCCGTACCCTTCCCTTGCGCATAGGTGAACCCTCCAGGACCATCCGATGGAAGTGCAGGGAAATCTTCTGGGACGAAAGTCCCCTCATACTTGCCAGCTGCTGTTTCGTTCCCGTCTGGGAAAACTGGGCGCTCCCTGACCTCCTCTGGCTTCCCTGTGACTGGAGCGTATAGGGCCTCGAACTTGCCCGTCGCGGTATCTCCACCGTCTCTGAAGATGGGGATTTCCCTTTGCTCCTCGATGTTGCGATTGATGGTCTCTATGTCTTCGTTTTTGTCCGGGGACGCCTCAGGAAATGGGAATTTTTGGGAAGCAACGACGTAGTGGCGTCCCTGTGGTTGAACAGCCTTCTGATCCTCCGAAGGAGACACGTCCATGGGTGCCTCCCTGAGCGCGTCCCGCTTTCCTTCAATGATACGGTTATCGTTCGCTAAGTGGCCATTCGTAATAAGTGAGAGGCAAGTCAGATGGGGTCAACGAAGACATACCGGGATCGTCAACAAGCATGCCATTATCATCGATATACTGATCATTCTCGGAGGCAACCGAACTATGAGAGCCGGAAACAGCTTTGTTACTCGTAGTGGATTCACCATGAATCATATGGTTCAAATTCGACTGATCATCTTCGGTGCCAGGATTGTCTTGTGCTGTAGAAGACAGATGAAGTCAGGATCGTGGAAGTACATGACTGGATTAATACTGACAATTTTGAAGGTCGTCGTTGATTCTATTGGCGATAAGAATGTTCACTCCACGGGGAGTGGGGTAGCCAGGCAGTATACCATCCTTCCCGTCTGTGTAGTACTCGACGCCGTCACACCCAACTGCGGTGCCTCTCCTCTCCGGGGCATTCCCTGCAAGGGGCGACGACGTTTTAGGACCTCCCTTGTTCATACCAACTTTCTTCTTGCGGTTCTTGAGGAACATCAGGTGAGGAGTATCGCTTTCTGCAGTCCCGTCATCGTCGTACACAAATTGATCCGTATCCAGGTGCTCCCCGTAGAGATCGTATTCAGAGGTGGTGAGTGGCGGGCAACCTTTGCTTGTCGACAAACTCTCTCGCGATTGGGATGCAGGAGCGCCTTTCCCAGTCGTAATGAACGAGCTTTGGTAGTCATTGTTGGAGGAAATCCCATGCGGTGGTGGAATCGGATTTTGATGTTGCAAGTCATCGGCATCTCCAATTATCATAGGCAGCGGGTCCGGGCTTTTGCAGTTAATTGGAGGAGGGATAGGGTTGACGTAGTCAAGCGTCTGCGAACCTATTGGGAAATAGAGAATGTCAAAATCACGTCAATGCATACCAAAGAAAACTTACCATATAGTTCCCCTATCACACGGTAATTGTTATCGCCTGGGTGAAACGGGATTGTGAGTCATAGGTAGTTTACCAGAGGTACGTCTGCGCTACCTGAACCTGCTGAGACGCGTGTCCTTCCTTCAACCGGCTTTCTTTCACCAGGGAAAACTGTAGCATCCTCAGCATCATTTGAACCAGGCAATGACGCCACCCCCTCCCGTGCCCCGGAAGGCTGTTCGGAGGTAGAAAAATCCACTTTCTTCGCAGAACGATGCTCATGGCCTAGATGGTTTTGGTGAGCCTCATCCTTGAAACCAGACGGTTTCTTGTCAGATGAATCTTTTCCTAGGAATAGGTACATAAATCAGAGGCAAACGGAGATATATCCTCAGCTCACCGGGCGAGACCTTCGGTGTATCAGGATAAGCTCCAGGGACGTTCTGGCCAGGATGGTCGCGGTAAACTGGCTTCGGAATGAACGACTGTTTATTTCTACCGCCAGACATGATTTACGAGATTTGGATGATTCGTCGGGATGAAATGTCGCGATAGAAAGCGAACAGGGATTGCGTTTCAGAGGGACTCAATGTCTCAAGAGATCCATACATTCTGACGTCAAGTCACTCGAAACGGTGAAGAAATCCAGACATTACGGTCCGGAGCTGGGTACTGATAGACAGAAAGAGGACAGTATTCATTCGTTAGGGTATTGAAAGTGTGGCGCTTCTTTTACGGGGTTGACTTGAAACTATCGTCGGAATGCTGAGCTTTGATTCGATTGAAACACTTTCTTTAAGTGGATAATATAGAGATAAGGAGACCTAGCACGTACCGGACTTTCTATAGCAAGCCTATCTCTCAAGGTTCATAGGTCGGCCCACAGGTAACACTTGGCTCATGCTGACTTCGATGAGAGGAAAAACACGGTCGACCGATTTGGTACGCGTCGTGCCGGCTTCAAGTTGCCGAAGTCAACCAATACTAACTTTTTCGCATTCCGACACTCCGCAGAGGCCTTCGCCGAGCCGGCTTCGCAAATGCCTTCCAAGATGCTGATGCATGCCTTCAGCCAAATGATGCACAGGACAGTCTTGGACAGTACAGTATCGATAAATAGGGCCTCCTAAACTAAACTACAGCAAGGTTGCTTGACCTATGTCTATCGGTTACTCAGAGAACCCGACGACTCCCCAATTATACTCTCTGTCAAGCACTCTCAGTAACTGAGAACTTTCGCAGACTCCAATCTTTGGTCTGAGGTGCAGTATGCCTGGCATATACCTTACTATGGCCTTATATAAGTATTACTGGCCAACTAGTAGTACAATTTGCATCATGCGTGTAGCAGTCATCATTCAAACTTAAAGCGTAAGTAAGTCCGGGAGCTCAATCAAATCAGCCATCCACTGTTCGTCACTAAGCGTGGGGATCCGGCTCCTGAGAATGACAGTGTAGATCATAGATATGTGGAAATGCGGGGGCGTCTAATGTCAAGAGAAGCTAAACGTTGGCGTAATAAATGACTGGTCTGATTGTGCTAATGTGATGCTAGGTGGTCTTGTGATGTTATATGATTTTTATGTGATTGGAACATAGGAAACGGCGCCTCTTACAGGGAGATCCGGCGTATTGTGCCTGTGTAAATAATACAATAATGTATCACGATAATCAAGGCTGTCCAGTTTCACCCTCTTCCGGTGCGCCTATCCTAAAAATACTCACACCGAGCTCCCAGATGATAAGCTGTGATGAGGCTGGATAGAAAATTCATCATGTAAGGCATTGAAAAATAAAGGCAGACATGTCAAAGTCCATAACCGTCATACCCTCATTTCCGGTGGTCTAGACATGGAGCGAACGACTTCAGTCGCTTGATTGTTAATATGCTTCATACTCAAACGGTATCTGGGATGCAGCAGATGATCAGTTCAGAGCTATAAATTAGTAGTAAGTAAATTCAGCAACATATTCAGAATATCATAAGAAGTAGCTCTGCCATTGCATTCATCAGTCTTTTCGTTGATACTCTCACATATAAATGCCACACTATACTATCCAAGTCGAAAGAGTCAGTTTATTTTTAGGCAACAGATTCCGGCACGATGGGACACTGCATAATTCGGTTAAGTATGTTACTCAAGTGCGGAGATGTTTCAACAATCAGCAGTGGATGAATCATTGACTTGTAAGCAAGTATAAAACAATCTGGCTCCCCAGATAATCATGTCGCGTTCCCGTTTCTTGCCCTGGTACTGCTAACTGCTGACGGTCGGAATACGGGCAGATCATCATGAACACCAACAGCAGCGTATCAGACCCCGGGCAGAATCCTCTCGTCAATGCACTTTTAGAACTCCCCAATCCATTCACACCTATGGCATTCTTGCCGCCAAAGGTCGCCCGGCAATTAACTGTGTCGCTTTATATCATTGTTGCCGCAGTCACGGTAAGCAGAGATTTTCGAGTGTCTAGACATCGTTAATCATTAAGCTCCTGACCTCTTAGATACAAGCCTGGGATATGCTGTCGCATCTTGTAGAGGATTACCGTCTTTTCAGGAGGAGTAAAATACGGCTACCTATGATTGTCTATGTTATCTCAAGGTTTTTATTGATCACTGAACTCGTCCAAACTAGAGGCGCTTACACAGAGCAACAGATTTGCCACCCTGACGTTCCTCCTGGGGTATACAGTAATGAACAGTATGTCTAAACTTACCTCATAAGTGCGGCGCAGAATTTAATGGATCAATCTTTTCAGCCGCCCCGATAGGACGGTGTGAGCTCATAAACAAGATATTCATAATATTTGAGGCCTTTTCCATCCCCAGCTCCCAGCTTCTATTCCTTCTACATGTCCGGGCGGTGTACACAAGCAACAAGCGCCTTGTCTATTTCTTCATGTTCCTGTGGTTATGCACAGTCGCAAGCTCTACAGCCGCGCCCATCGCTGCATACACAGCATCGCCGTTTTTTGAAATTGGCCCGACAAAGTACTGCATTGGGACGCCACTGCCGCCATACATTGGGGCTTTGGTGATTGTCCCCATGGTCAATGATATCATTTTATTCCTTGCGCTTGCCTGGCGTCTGCAGAAGTCGACATACGTGGGCCAGAACGAGAAGGCGACGCTGAAGAGCACTGTGCTCGGCCGTCATATGCCGAGGATCTCCCAGGCACTATTCCAAAATGGGCAAGCATACTTCCTGTAAGTGCCTAGCGACATTGTTAATCTGCCAAAGCTCATGGACTAATGATGCATGGTCTGTAGGACGACTGTAGTTTTTGACATCACTACAGTAGCGCTAGTGTACACCAACTCGGTTCCACTACCCTTCCGGGATATCATGGGCTTCCCCGGAGTTGTGATCATGAATGTTATGGCTAGCCGTATCTACCGCAACATCAACTCTAGGGCGTTTGATCCGGCAGTGCTACCTGTGTCATCTATGCTAGACAGGAAGTGTAACCGGAAGCATGTAGAGGAAATATCTCTGAACCCTCTCACCTCGGTCGCTAGTAGCGGAGAGGGGTCCTTGAATCACGGACCGAGTCGGTACAAACTGAAGGAGAATGGCAATTTCCCGACCCGGCTCTCTGAACAAGTATGATGATTATTTACACCAATTTAATTTATAACATTCTTTCTTTCACTTGTACATGGACTTGTGTAGCTAAACTGTAATATACCACTACATGGGTATAACCTGCACCTAATTTCAGGCGACCACTAGTCCGAAGTATCATGCCCTTGAAGCTGCAAATGCGGACGGTGTACAAACCTCTTCCTTGCAGCGACAAACGCCAACGCAACAATCCAACTGCCTACAATTCCTGCGACTGAGCCAAAGAGTGCTTCAGAGACTGGCCAGTCAACAAAATGACGACGGAATGCGTCCGTGGCGAGGACAACGGGGAACATGTGGATGTACGTCTGCAAGTAAGTATGCTCTGTCAGCGCGCCCCAATCTTTTCTGAGTACGGGGATGGTGGCAAAAACAGAAATGAATGAGATGTTGACAATGTACATGGCAAGGGGACTCCAGAGGCTGAAGAAAATGGTGTGCGCGTTCCACCCAGCGTCTACAAAGAACCGGGCGCCTTCGCTGTCAAATGACGGAAGAATGAACTGCTTCAAGCTCCGCGAGTAATGCTGTGCGGCACCGAGCGAGATGTGGGCTAGCATCTCTGATCCCACAGAGTGAGCAGCCGCAACGCTTGGGCTCTTGAAGAGAATATACCGTTGTACAACTGAGAAATTGACGCCCGCTATGTATGCCACAATATATGCGACTGGAGCGCCGAAGCCGGGAAATTCGAAAGGATAGTAATGGTGGTGGATAAATGGGATGAGGCGCAGGCCAAAGCAGTTCCCAATGGTAATCCCGGTCACCAGTATGAAAGACAGGGCCAATATACCCAGTGCAGATTTTCGCGAGTCCTTGATGCGCGACTCCAGCCTAGAGAATGACGCCTGTGGTAACTGTTCCCCGATATAGCGTGTGAAAAGGTAGGCGGAGTCGAGCGCGAGGAGTGTAAAAACATAGGATCCTGGTCCTTCGAATTGCCCTTTCCCCCTGGTATGTGCCTCAAACGCAAGCCATAATAAAGCTGGGAGTCCCGTCTTCAACAGCCTTCTTACAAAGACGGCAGAGTCGGATTTGGATGATAGACTTAAGCGGATGGAATAACCCGATACGAAAAAGAATCCTTGGTAGAGAGTCGATTTGTTAAGGGTGATGAACAGCGCGAGAGGGAGAAGTTCACTGTTCTCGACAGTAGCGTCTGTGATTGCATGCGACGACGATAGAATGGCGGCGTGATGGCAGATCATTATCACGGTGAGGACTGCACGTAAGTTGTCGACGAAGTGCACTCGATCCGTACCATTTCCTCTGGGTACATCTGGGGACGTCTGGGAATCTGTAGACAGCCCTAGAAGTGGACTAGTCTCTGTATCTTCGGGCTCGCGTATCATTTGATTCACTCGCAGAGTTTTTGATTGTATAATCCTATAGGATATCGTATTCAATCGAGTAGCTCAGAGTTGAAGGGATATGGGCTTACTTACTTTTCAGTTGTTCCAAGGAAACTGGTGAAGGTGGTCTATGACCGTCTTCTGGTTAAATACACAAGATCGGACCTATCTTCGCCTATACTGAATGCTTGTTGAATGCAAGTGACGCGCTGCGGCGGCAGCTGCGCAGAAGTCTGTCATTCTCGGGTCGTGTTAAAATATTGTCAGACTTTGTTCGAAGCCGCAGCCGTACGCAGCAGACCGGCCGCCTGGTCGCAGCCAGCAGGCCATAGCTTCAAAGTGCCGTGTTCAGTAGTATTTCCTAATGCATAGTGAGAGGAATGCTTTGAGAGAATGTGGCAGAATGCTTATTCAAGGACTTGAGATAAATATTACGAAATATGTTTACGACTTTCGTGGGGATTACCGATCCAAACAAGTTTCCGGTCAAATTTTGAATGAACTCAGTGATGACCAGCCCGTCCCTGCAGCTTACGTTTATTTCAATAGAAACATGAGCATGATACCCGAACTTGAACATGAGAATTTATATTGTCGGCGATGTTTTGTCGGTGACAGAGTGCGCAGCGATTGAGTATTGAATGTGGGCACTTGGCATTCTGTTACGGTGGGCCGTGGTGTGGCAGTGGGTGCTAGTACTTCAAGCTGAGTCCAGGGGCAGGCGCAGTCATTAGGATTTTTCACTTAAACCGGGATCATAGAATACCACTATCTTATAGGTCATAGCACCAAATCAGAGACCAACGTTATATTCAGTTGATATTGCATATGTAAGTCAAACGAAAATTCGATCGTGAAGTTCAAAGTTAATTGGGTGAACGGCACGGATGGCAAAATAACATTATTTATTTAAGGGCTGTTGGGTGGCATACCACCAAATAGGTTTACCGCCTGCTACGCATCAGCATCTTCAACTTCTCGTGAAGAGAACCTCGCGTGAACATCAAGTTCGGGGAGCGTAGGTAGGTACTGGTTAAACCTCTTTGCCAACGCAGTGAGTACCAACATAACCGCCCAACTCACAACAATTCCAAATACGGCCCCGAGAATCGCATGGGGAATGGGCAGAACTGGGCTGTGTTTATGACGCCTGTAGATGTGCATCGTTAAATCCACGAAGAACATATGAATATATGTCTGCAAGTATGTGTGGCTGGCCCAGATGCCCCAGCTCTTGCTAAGCACAGAGACGGCAGCAAACGTTGATACGAGCGAGAGTGTCAGTGAGTACATGACGAGCGGGTTCCATAGGCTGAAGAAGATTGTTTGACCGTTCCAGCCGGCATTGTTGAAGTAACGCAGGGGATCCCCTCCCCACAGCGGCTGCAAGAAACCTTTCAACTCCGGGAAGATATGCTGTGCAAGACCTAGAGAGGCGTAGGAGATCGCCACTGATGTGACAAGATGGCCAACAGCAACACCTGGGCGCTTGAAGAGAACGAACTGCTGGACAATGGGAAGGTTGATGCCTGCAATGTAGGCAACGATATATGCAACTGGAGCTCCGAATCCGGGGAACTCGAAGGGATAAAAGCGGTGATAGATGAATGGGATAAGGCGTAAGCCAAAGCAGTTCCCAATGGTGATTCCCATTACGAGGATGAAGGATAAAATAAGGATGTTGAGGACGTGTTTGGGCGACTCCGTAATCCGTGACTCGAGGCGAGCAAGGGATGAGTTTAGCCTATGCCTTCTGACAAATCGAAGCAGAAGATAGATGGAGTCGAATATAAGGAGTGTAAAAACATATGAACCCGGTCCTTCGAAGTTGTCTCGCGGGCCAAACACCAGCCACAAAACGGCTGGCAATCCAGTCTTCAATGATCTTCTTAGAAGAAAAGTAGAGTCGGTTTTAGTAGAGAGGCCAAGGTGGATGGAACATCCCGAAACAAAGAAGAAGGCTTCGTAAAGAAATGATTTATTGACCGCAATAAACAATGTCAATGGGAGAGTTGAAGGGTGGTTCCTTGGGTTCACGTATGTTGTAGCCAAGATCGCGGCGTGATGGCAAATCATTACCAACGTCAGAACAGCTCGTAGATTGTCGATAAAATGGATGCGTTTAGTCGCATCCCCGGATGACTGACGCTGCGAGGGAGAGGCTGCACTCTCCCCAAGCAGTGGCGTAGATTCGTTGGTGTCGACCATGTATGACTTTCAGGCTGTTGGGTTGTTTCAACAACTCTTCGATTAACGTACAATCATAGAGAGCGCTCACCTATGAGTGGTTACAGAAGAAGCCCTGGTTAAGCTGGCATATAAGGTATTGTGCAAGCGAACGTACAAGATCAACAAACTTCTAATGAACTGCGCTCCGCAGAAGTTGATGTTAAGGTAACGATGCGGCGCAGCAACAGCGCAGCACCATCAAGGAATCAGTGATTTCTCACATTTTCAATGTCCGCAAAACAAATACTTGAAGTAATCACCAAAGATCGAGACCGTTTGCATATAATTTGATTTTCGATAGGAGGACCCATTGCAGTAGTGACACCAAGAGTAAGAAATAAGCGCCTACTCCGACGAGGACAGTACAATAATAAATACAAAGTCTGTTGTTCCGGACGCCGGTATACCCGTTGCCGAATCGGCCCGGGAGATCACGGTTACCGTGCCTTCCCCAAAAAATGTCACTTGTTTTTGAATTTACCAGTCGTTTACCCCGTCTCCAGACGTGAAATGGATATAACGCGAGCACTCGACGCCCTGCCAGCAACTCTGGAACACCTCAAGTTGGGCGCGGTGCTTGCTTTATCGAAGTTCGCCAGCCTGACGCCGAAGATAGGCAAGGTCGCGATCTGCGTCTTGTTCTTGGTGAACATTAGATCATGGCCATTGGTGTGGCATGGTAAGTCGTCTGGCTCATCCGAGGTTGGTGGTTAACTGAGACGAACTGTAGCGCGGGTTTTTAGATTTGCATACCTCCTGCGATTGCGTCACAAATTAGTGATGCTTTGTGCCACATTCAAATCGCCGGCGGAGAAGGCATTAATTGAATCAAAGTGGTTGGATTCCATTACTCCTATTGGGGAGCATCCCTTCAACGTCTCAGTACCGTACAAATCATGGGCAAGTGAGTAATTCTGCATGTTCACGCGGTGCGCTTGGTGCTGAATGCCTACAGGCATCGACGATAGTGATTTCAATGGTCACTTGAGTAACTCAAGCTACGCAAAAGTGAGTTACATCAACGTTCGATTGTTTCCCTATGTCTTACTGTTTATTACAGTCCTGTGATTCTGCCCGATTTAAGGCCGCGTTGTACATGTTCCCTAGATTCTTCCCTGTTGGAGGTTGGATGCCATTAGCAGGTGTGCAATTTTCTTCAATTTGCGAATATATGTCTGAAACTTTCTTTTCAGCTACACACTTTCATTACATTCGTGAGATCCCCATGTTCGCCTCCTACGAGGTGCGCACCAGCATAGCGGCATGGGATCATAAATGGGTAAGTTTACAGAACTTATAGGGGGGTTACTTTTGGCACTGACATTCTATAGGTCTATGTAATGTCGAAATTCGTCCGCAAGGCAGACAACAAGAAGAAGAAAGCAGTGCATGATAAGGCGGAAAATGAATCGGTTATCCGAACCCAAATGGTGCCTATTCGGACCCCTGCTGATGCAACCCTGTCGTCTGTGAACGGTACACCGTCCCCGACTCCTCGGGAAGCCAACGGCGTCCCGACAACTGAGGCTTTGAATGCAGTCACAGCAGGCTTAGTAAATCCTGTTGAAACAGACGGCGCGGTCGTGCACACGGTGGTTATCTCGCAAATGTGTTTCAAAATCGGACGCATCACCATCCCACCCGCTCTTGTCTTTGCCTTCAACGGTTTAACTAACGTGCCCGGATACTCCCGCACCGACCCGCATCCTGAATGGGCTAAGGTGCAGGAGACGATGTCCAAGGCGCACGGTGGGAGTCTACGAAAGGCGAGGAAATTCCTTGAGAGCGGATGGCGGGAGGTGCCAGAGAATGAGCGTTGGTGGGACCAAGTCCTCGGCGGCGAGGTCGAGGCCCGGAGAGTAAAGAGCTTAGAACGGGTCGACCACCTGCGAAGAGGACTGGAAGGTGCCAGGGGATTGTGATAAGCTTCGACATTCAACTATAGAGTATATATTACAGCAAATCTAATGGTACTATATCAATTTATTTTTCATAATAGACATTCTTTCCGCTGAATTAATTAGGTCAATTAACTCCCTCCACGATATATCGCCTATGCCTCCACATGCGTCCACTCGATTTTCCGACTCTAAGAGATAATTGTACCCCAACAGTTTTCCACGATGTCAACTAACGACTCCGCTATCTTGACAAAAGGATGTACATTTGGTTAGTCCTTGCATTATGTATCAAGGAGAAAGCTTGATATAATGACGCACAGCTGATCACGATCACAACGACCGAGGCGATATGCAAGGCACTTCGCGTTAGTACATACGTCAATTGATAACACTGAACACATTTTCTGTTCAAAATCACTCCACCACGCCACTTCGACATGAGAATGAACTGTTTTTCAGCCATTCACGCTTGAAAGTTTGACAGCCTATGACGAAAAAACCTCGCGTAGCAAGTAATAGATATTTTTAGATTCAACAACATATGGAAAACATATCGTTAGAACGACTATAAAAGGCGCCTTTGAAATCCCTCTGCTCTCCATTCGAACAGTTTGCAACACAGTTCAGAAGCTTCAGAATTCACCATGCAGCTCAAATCCGTCGTTGTCCTCGCACTCAGTGCTACCCTTGCTGCCGCCACAGGATCGCCCTCTAACCAGTGCAACACCGGTTCTGCGTTGTGCTGCCAGAGCTCCGGGCAAGCCAACGACCCGACCATTTCGAAGCTTTTGGGTCTCTTGGGCGTCGTCGTCCAGGATGTCACCGCCCTCGTTGGCGTTACCTGCAGCCCTATCACTGTTGTCGGCGCCGGAGGCACTTCTTGGTAAGTATTTTGGCATATCGAAGCCACTCTGGGTATTCATGAAATATTTCTTTTAGCTCCGCTCAACCCGTTTGCTGCACTAACAACAGCTTCAGTAAGTCTTCAATTGTCCGGTGACCATGCACATTGCTTACAGATATCTGTCCGCAGACGGTGTTGTTGCCCTTGGCTGCACCCCCATCAACGTCAACCTCTAGTACAGTAATCAGTGTGGAGGGATCCAAAGATTAGGAGGTAGTGGGAGGTATCGAATACAACAGGAGTTTTACAATATGTCGTTATGAATTGTAAATTTGTTGCTGAGTCCCTCAACTTGACTGACTGAGTTTCATATTTGAATAATTTCCGAGCATGCAGACAAGCCTGTGAGCATTGAATATTGAGTAATGAGCCTGGTCCCAGCTTTCAGAGGTGGATCCAAGGTGAATCGCAATAGTTTGTCACAACTTCTGTCCTTACACAACATGATGACCAAGTACGTAGAGTGAATCGCTTATGTATTTAAGGTTTGAACAAATTAACCCCAACTGTTGGCGGAACTTGAATTAGACTTCAATGATTCTATGTTCAACACAACTTGTACGCAACGTTCAATATTCGTGCATATGTTCACTGCCCTCTGCTTTCATACTTAGTACTCAACAGTACTTTTCGAACATCAACCATTCGTCGACTATCTCATGATGCTCCTTAGATGATGATGTACACTCCGACGTGTATTCATCCGAAGCGGCGCGATTTTAGCTGTCTTACATAGAAGTCTGGATGGAGTCCAAAGCGAATTTTCAAATTATTTACCTCTCGTACGCTTAATATCCCCTGGTGCCCTTATTCTCTCAAACATTCCATCATGGACATGTATCTATGCAGCACGACTCAAGCTTCAAAGAAAACAAAGGCACTTGCCAGCAGGTCATGAATGTTTTCTTGTCGGATTCAGCCGGTCCCGCCTCGTGGTGCACAAGACGGGTAAGCTGCTAATGAGTGCGCGTGTTCGTGCCACTGATTTGTTTTTAACAATGAAAGGACAGTCAATGCCTGAAAGCGCCTCCATCTCTCAGCAAGTGCTCGTCGGAATCAAGGTCAGTAAAGGTTTTTAACGCTAGCTCACCAGTTTCTTACAGTGGGCGTAGATGATCCCTAGGATGCTGGGAAAGGCCCCGTCCGTGCGACCTAGCACGCAGGCCATAAGTAGTCTTGACTTTCCTTTCGAGCAAAGGGCCTCAGCACTTCCTTCCACGCAAATACCCACACCTAC
The DNA here is from genome assembly GCA_028532985.1 of Stropharia rugosoannulata. Taxonomy (NCBI): domain Eukaryota; kingdom Fungi; phylum Basidiomycota; class Agaricomycetes; order Agaricales; family Strophariaceae; genus Stropharia; species Stropharia rugosoannulata. Next base: position 1,235,878 of record JANCIK010000010.1, on the reverse strand, counting down.
TCTGACGCAAACGCCTCTACCCGGACCAGTTTCACCGAATCGGCTCTCCCATATACCTAGTATATCCCCCAGTATAGGCATGCGCGGCGTATTATACCATAAAGATTTGCAACTCACTATTTTGTACCTGGAGAAGATTCCCTATACGGGTGACCCCGTTACGCAACCTGTCGGGATAGTCGAGCCGTGGCCTAAACTCGTAGTTGGCGCACGCCTATTTGTATTCATTAACGGAGAACACTTCGAAGTGGAGATCGCCGCCATCGTTCCTCGACGTACTAGAAGCACAGTCTCACAAATTATATCAGGAACATTGGAGGATGACAAAATGCGAGCTAAATCTTTTCAAGAACATTTCCACGCTGCGGGGCCGTCTACCGCTGCAGTCAGTACTCTCGAGCCGCTCCCAGAAGAGAATCTCCCAAGCTCCCCAATAAAGTCTTCGCATAATCAAAGTTCTGGGTTGCCAGATGTTTCGCGAAGTAGCGCAATGCAAGTGTCACCAGGACTGCCTCCCGGCGGTACGACTCCGCGGCGAGTACGCTCTATTCGAACAAGAACAGCGTCTGACGCTGCCGTGCAAACTAGTCAAGAGGAATGCCGAATGCAACAAGCAAAAGGAATTCACTCTCTGGGGCCGTCAGAATCCATCTCACCCATGATGGCGGTATCCAGCCCTAGGACGCCTATCCAACGTCGTCGCACTCTCAGTGAAACTGCCGCATCGCCGCACGCGAAGAGACCAGACGCGGTCGAAGTACCTAGACATATAAAGACGGTCCCCATCACGAATGCCATTCGGTCCACAATTGCGCCTGAGAATACGGTACCGAAAAGTGGCCTGCTAACCTCCGCAAAGGCATTGTGGGAGAACAGCGTGCTTTTCCCTAAACGCAAAAAGGAGACGGGGTTCCCCGGAAGCAAAGTCGGCAAGTTCATTTCTGTCGAGAAGGCCACATACACCGATCTTCTCGTTCCCCGTAGCCCTCTGGCTGCTGAAACGGCCCACAAACCAAGGTCGTCGTGGGTGACGCAACCAGAGTGGGCCACTGCAAGATCTGACCAGATTGTGGACGAAGACCGCCTTGTAGACACGACAGGCAGTGCGGAGAATAATAGTACTATGCATTCCAGGGAGGCAGGACGTACCAATCCGGCATCCATCGATAAGGGGAAGCAGAGGGAGCGGTCCCATCTGCGAGGGAGTGTTGTACGTGTCCCACTGGATAACAGCCCCGGACCATCTGTTGCTTCAATAGGTAAAAGACTGTCGAATGCAGAGTCCCGGAAGTCCAGCTCACGCAAGGATTTGCCACCTATACCTGTCACAACCCCACTGCTACTCTCGTCTGAGTCTGTTCAGGAAGAAGTGCCAGAGCGGTCCCAGGCTCAGCAGAAGCACCTGAGCACAGTGGGTAGTCTTGGGGCTGCTCTGGAGCTCACGCCTCCAGCTACCCCGTCGAACTCGGTCTCACACGACCGCGTTGAGCCAACCTCTAACCAGGAACCTAAACTCAGTAAGACTCATCATCGCCGATACAATAACGATGCCCCTACGCGCCACGAGGACTTGGGATCTTCATCTACGAATATGGCTGCTACGAGATCATCCTCGAGCACGGTCAAGCATGCCCAAAGAGACCGAGGCAGAGCCATGAAACACACACTGCGGCCTGTCTCGTCTGATGATATGCTCGCATTTGCGAGTACTAGAGGGTCCTTAGGAAGTATTAGGACGCCGATTAATCGCAATTCCGGTGCAGTTATAGAGGATACAAGCCCCGCGCCGTCCTGGGCAGAAATGTACAAGAGAGCAGATAGAGTATTGCTCGTTTCTGACTATCAGGAGGGTGTTCCGCTACCAATCGACACTGTTAACCTTCCAGCGAGTAAAGCCAGGAGGAAGACCCAATCGGTGGACCGAGGATCCGGAGCGTGGCTTGCTCCGAAGGATCACGATGGAGAGCGCAGGCGTTCTCGCACACGGGTGCGGGCTCCAATTGAGAAATTCTAAGAGGATTTCGTAACTGGGTTTACTGAGACAAATGACTTTATTACTTTTCACTATGTAAGCTCTTCAATTTTTATATTCTACATTACTTGCTACGAGTTCTGTTAGTCACCCAATTATTTGACTGATCACAACGTTGTGACAACCGTTAGTAAACCTACTAAATGACAAATCCCGGGTGTAGGATATGTTTTTGTTTCCCAAGATGTTCTGCGCTAGGTCGATAGCGTACCTCAAACTGCCTACATTCTCAGTGCGTCTACCGTGTAGCATTTCTTTTTTACTGAGACAACTTGTGACGGATCAAGCTCAAGCTTCAAGCTCCAAGACTTGAGTTGCCGTCTCATTGCGTACTTGCATTGGGTCATCTCAGATCGGCCCGTATAGCATCATATGTCTACCACGAGAAACACAGGTTACGTGCTACATGAGATGGAAAGTGGACCACCCCAGAGCATTACTGATGATCGATGCTCCAAGTCTGTATACGGCTTTGTGGACGTATGCTACGCGCCGTTTGTCTACGAATGCGGCATCCAATTATATTAAAGCTCCGACAAGGACTGACGGAAAGAGTGCATTATATGCATCAAGTATAAAAAATCCTTCAAGTGTTGGCGGAGGGCTTAGTTGGGGCGGTGAGTTAAGTCTTCTTAATGACTGCTCAGGAAAATAGTTTTAGTGTGATACTGGATGATTTCTTGTGAAAAGCATATCAAGTAGGGTGCTCGTGCCGATCTTCTTGACTTCGGAACAGCTCGGGATTGTTTGACTGAGTGTATGACGGAAATGAACGGCAGCGCCCACAACTACAAATTTGGAGTCGGAGTTGTTGGAGTGCCGAATTCGCCGACATCGATGGTACACTGAATAGAATCACTAGCTGTACCATCCTAACCAACCATAAAATTACTTACTACTGCAGTATGACTACATGTCAGACAGATGCTACGCCGATGACTTTCTGCAGTAGATGAACCACTCCGGAATCTATGCTAAGCGGCCCCCGAATTGTAGGACAAGCCATGAAGAGCTGCTGAGAGTCGGTGTATAAGACGAAGAGAAAGAATGATGGAAGGGCACCAAGTCTCTTTTTTTTCACTATGTGTTCTCTGATAAAGGCTTCCTGCCAATCCTGTAAACGGACATACTCTACGCTCATTGTATGTCCAAAGAAATGTCAGCAGGTAAACGAACCCAGAGACCCACAGTCCACTGTGGTGAACAGCTCTAATACCATGATTCCGCAAGTTTACTGTCAAGCATGTCAGAAGACTGGACAGAGCTCTACGCAGCCTTCAGTTCAGGCTTCGCCTTGTAAGCATTTTGTAAGAGATTAGTACACCTATACTAACTAATATTGTACCCAATAGGACAGTAGAGTTGTCGGTCACTCGTTTCTACTGCGTGTGGCTACTCGCTACTGCAGGTATGTCATTTGAGCAATGTAAACTCAACTAGGATACACGGCATACTGACTACACTTTTCATACTCTTTGTCTCTGGTATGCTGAGGCAGATCAGTACTTTCAACTTCCTTCTTCTAATTTATTAGATTCACTGGAGACTACGATATTTCAAAAACTTTTGTCCGTTAAATGAAAGGTTAAATATGTATCAAGTCAATTTTTATCAGAGGTAGTGGGTTGATTTGGATCCAGGTCAGAAACGGGTTTTTTGTCCACGCATTTCATTACAGAAAGCTCAACTGGATGTGACTCCTCGACTTCCGCTTCCATATCTGTTGCTGATGCAACAGTAGCTAGATCTGGGTGCGTAGTACTATTTATGGTAGTCTCCTTGAACGTTGATCGTTCCGCACAATGCCAGCTCTGAGTCGAGGCCCAACAGTGTGGTGTGATGTGAGCATCATACCAGTCTTCGTCGGTTGACTCAATCTTGTTGCGAGTAAGACTGTGTCGAAGCCAGCATATCAATATAGGTAGGTTCGATGTTATGATTGCAAATGCCGGCTGGGCGTCTAAATCAGTATGATGCTATACACTCGTGGGAATAAGACACTCACGGGGGTGTATGCAAACATCACCCAGGTTATCACGCCCCTCGGTCCCTTGAAAAAGCGACCGTATGATAAGTTGCAAAGGAGTGAAAGGAAGACAGTGATAAAGCTTGACGAAAAGACCAAGCGCACAATGCGGCGCTCACTTGGTAGGCGACTGACGTTCCATAACTGTAGGAGGGGGACAGTAATCAAAGCACCATCACCTATTGCTTCCGCTATGGTTATCTGAGCAAAACATTTGCAGCATGTAATTATTGCTCACCTATTGTTACGCCAATGGAGAAAGCTGGTCCTGGTCTGCATGTCAGGATATCGGAAGACGACCGCTGCCATTCCGTGTGAAGGGAACATAGTATCAATGCGGATGTAATTTGCATGATCAACAACAGTTTCAAGACAATGGGCATCGCAATAGCTATGGTTCTAATTTTAGACCAGGAAGGTGTCACCCGTAATATCGCCAAAGCAATGCTTATTTTTGACCACCTTCAGCAGAAGATGAGGAACGCATCGAGACAGAGAAACAAGGGTGACAAACCAATTAATAGTGGGGTACAGGAAATGATTCGCGTAGGCCCATGTGATCTTTTGGTGTATAGGAACTGTATGAAAGATTAAGAAGCTCAGAAGGTCGGATAAAGTGCAAAACCTCACAATCTCACCTCCATGTCGAAAGCGGAGCCACAATATCACGATACTTGGAACATCACAAACGAGAGGTATTATTGTCGCATAATCATCCCACCATAGCCTCTGCATACGGCGGCGATGGTCGAGACGGAGGCCTGTGGATATAAGCGCGATTACATGGAACACTGTTATGCCAACTTGAGAGAAAAGGCTCAGTATTTACGGCAGAGACGGCCATATTAGAAATACACACTTTTCCACGGCAACAGAAGCTGCCTTAAAATCATGTGCTCAGTGGGATTGATATGTAAACCTTATGAGAAAAAATTCCAGAGGCGACGAGAATTATGAAGCGGAAATGAACTGGATTAACCTTTATATACTTGGACGGAGGGGACGTAGTCACTGCGGTACTGACTAGTGGGCGACCCTATTCCATGAAATTATCTCACAAGAAGTGAAAAGGTTATGTAATTATACATTTTCTTGGTCCTTCTACTTGGGACAAAGTTAAAAGCTGTGTTGATGTAGGTATGAGGCACTGGTAACCCAGACAATGGGTGGCCGCCGCTGAGCGGATCCAGAGCATGATGAAGGGGAAATATGTATCAAGTGGGACGATGAAAATCACACTGTCTACTTACCTGTACTACTAATAGTTGACCCACAAGCATTCCCGGGGCCAGCCTGTGTGCCGGTATCATTCCTTTCTCTTAAACACCAATCCATTGAATTTAGTTTTTGTATAGGAAAACGCTTACTAGGTGCTACACGAGGCTTTAGTACTTTAACTATGGCTTCTCCAATAATTCACATCAGGATTCTTACCATTTAGTTTTTTGTGGTTTCTCACCCCGGAAACAGCAATTAAACAGCAAAAAAACCAGCAAACGGATATATCTGGAAACGTATGTATGTTCTTCTGGAAACCTAAGAAGGAATCAAGCCTGATAATTACCATTTCAATTCAAGTTGCCGTGCTTCTGAAGCTTAATCTTAACCTGAAATGTAAGTATGGTTTCCTGAAACTGAAAAACGGAACAAAACTGACAAAATCCGGATACTAAAAGGGTCAAGTTGCTGATGCACAGGGAATTCACAGATTGAAACAAATGAACTTGAACATACAAAGCAAATGCAAAGTTGCAACTTAATAAGTTTCAGATTGGTTCCAGAACCAATTAACAACTCTCCGAATTCTCGGTTTGAGTCAATGTATACATCTGGTCGCCTACCAGTCGCGCATAGTGTATATTCAGGTATCATTCCAACACCACACACGCGCCCCGCTAAGCTCGTCCCCAGCCGGTCTCGAACTATCACGTATTGCATAACGTCTGCAAAGCAGGTTCGAAGAACCTAGATCAAAGTCATGCTTTTTGTGTCACTCTGTGTAACTAGAACTTGCGAGTGTGACTGGCTAGCGAGTCTAGACTCTAGCGCCCCGCCGGCATGTCTCGTGACTTTCCCAGGTCACATATGATGTCGAAATCAAATTCAAAGTCAAAATCAAACTGCCATGCCAAGATTCCTTCATAAGGAACGAGCTGCTCACCTTGTAACAGCCCTTCGTCTGCTGTGCTTTACTGAACGAACCTTCCACGATGAACTGTGATAGGATAATTACCGCCGGTAACCAATCCCCTCCAAGTACGTTAATTGTCTCTTTCAAGAGACTTCACTAAGTCGGGCATGTCGTAGGGCTGTTCGAAGAGCTCAGCATTCTTGACAAGCTGCTGTCGCCGTTGATTCTTCTTTCCATGATCCTTGGTGTAATTATTGGAGAGTTTGCCCCTGCTGTCAGGATAAAATTCGACACCTCCAAGTTTCATGGTGTTTCTCTTCGTAAGTGTTTGGTAAATAATACTTATGCTCTCTGTAACACATCCCACTACTATCAGCTATAGCGGTTGGGCTTATAGTAATGATGTGGCCTGTCCTCACGAAGGTGCAATACGAGAAGCTCCCCGCATTATTCAAGACGAAAAGGCTATGGAAGCATCTCGGATTGTCGCTCCTTCTTAATTGGATAGTAGGGCCGTTTCTTATGCTCGGTCTAGCATGGGCAACTCTTCCAGATCTTCCTGGGTACCGCACTGGAGTTATCATGGTCGGCCTTGCAAGGTGCATCGCAATGGTGGTCATTTGGAACGACCTTGCACGCGGCAACACAGAATATTGCGCAATTCTTGTTGTTGTGAACGCCGTTTTGCAGATCGCCCTATTCAGTCCCATGTCGGTTTTCTTCATCAACGTAATCAGCCACGCAAACAGCGATAGAGTTGAGTATGGTGACGTTGCAATCTCTGTTCTAATCGTGAGTGACAATATTCACCGCCTTTTTACAACGCAGGCTAATCTATATATAGTACCTGGGTATCCCACTTATTGCTGGAATCGTGACACGCTACGGTGTCATTACAGCAACGGGGAGACAATTTTTTGAGAAGACCTTTCTCCGCTTCTTTTCTCCTCTCGCCTTGCTGGGGTTGCTGTACACTATCATCGTCCTCTTTGCATATCAAGGTCACCGAATTTTGCATGACATCGGTCCTGTTTTCCGCATTTGCGTCCCTCAAATCTTATATTTCGCCATCATGTGGACGGGAACATTTTTACTTGTTCAACACCTGGCCAAGAAAGAAAACCTTACTCGTGGCTATGAGAAGACCTTTGGGTACGACACAGCCGTATCACAGGCATTCACAGCTGCCAGCAATAATTTTGTACGTGCCTTTGTATAAACGCGGGTCATTACTTTCTGATATCTTTCGCACAGGAGCTAGCAATAGCAGTATGTATTGCTGTTTACGGGATTGATTCGGAACAAGCTCTCGCTGCTACGATAGGCCCCCTCACAGAGGTACCCGTTTTATTGGGACTCAGCTGGGTAGCGCTCTACCTCCGCCATAAATTGACCTGGGAAAGCCTTCCTAGTGATTTGGTACCGGATGAAGAAAAATCAGACTCTCACCCTTGGGGCACAGATAGTAATGGAGAAAAGTAGTGTAACAAGTATATTTCTCGCTACAAATTACACTTTCCATCTTGAGGGGGCGACAGTCAACTGGATAGTACCTGCCCTGTTAACAACAACTTATGTACATGCTGTACTTAGAAACGGATTGATTCCAATGTTAGACGGTCATATTCTGGAGTCCTTGGCCCATGCACCTAGCTCAACAATCCCGACCTCCCTTCGAAATGGATTTCATGTTCTTAATGCGGCTGAGCAAAGGTGAGTCATCTTTGTTTCGGATATAATACGCCCAATCTGCTGTTTTATCCATTTCAACCTGTGAGCGCCCGTCCCCGAAGAAGGAAAAGCGATTTCCTATGTACTTGAAGTCCCAGTCCTCGTACCGGGGGTCCTTGATGGCTTCAATGTAGTGCAGCGTGCTTCCAGGCCAAGGGCCTGTGAGCTTTCCAGATGTAGTGGATTTATACCATGAATGGCATTCATTCCAAACGGTCTTCTCCATGAACACATCCTTGAATTGTATGAAATCCTGAATTGCTTCCATTTTCGGAAAGAATCGGTGTACATGTTCAGTTTGCCATCGGTTCATAAACTTGAGAATGTAGTCAACTTGTGCCTCTAAAAACAAATATGATCAGTACTCGTCAGTTCGGACAAGTCTAGATGCGCTCTTGATGCATGCATGACATACCTATGGCAAAAAGTACGGGTCCGTTTGAAATTGGGCTATTAGGGCCCATGATCATGAAGTAGTTAGGATAGTCGTTGGCAGCTAATCCGAAATAGGATTTTGGCTCGCTTGCCCAGACATCCGCCAGATTTTTCCCTTGCAGACCAATCAAAGGGAAACGTGGTCGATAGGAAACGTCAAACCCTGTTGCACAAATCAGTACATCGAATGTAAATTCGGAGCCGTTTGCTGCGCGGCATCCCGTTTCGGTGATATATTCAATCTCGCCGTAGACAACTTCGACGTTATCAGAATTAAGCGTCTCCAGATAATTCATTCCAGGGGTGTATCGTCTGCAGCCCACGGGGAAGGAAGGGATAATCAGGTCGGCGAGTCTTGCGTCCTGTAATTTGTCGTGCATAGCTTGTTTCAAAGCTTCCCTAATCATCCGCTGTTCCGTAGAATTGGCGAGCATCATGGGAAATATTTCATGCATACTTGTCTCCAGAGCCTTGCGGTGCAAAAGCAGGGATTGTGGATCCGTCAGAAATTCACTACGTTCATCCTCAGAGTACGAATGCTTCATCTGCGTAGAGAACCCTGCTAGATTTGGATGGACCCAAGTGGGCGAGCGAATAAATGTCGTGACCTTGCTTGCCATGCCACTCACAGGTGGAAGAACTTGGATACCGGAAGACCTGAAGCCACAATGAATAAACCTACTTATAAAAATAGAATATAAATTAAATACTCGCCCATTTCCTATTAATCCAACCCGCTTCCCCGATAGCTTCACAGAGCTATCCCAGTTTGCCGTATGGAGAAGCGTGCCTTTGTAATCTTGCAGACTTCGAATGTTGGGCCATTTCTTAGCGTTTAATAGACCTGTGGCCCCAATAAGGATATCACAGGTGTCACGAATACATTCGCCAGTGCTTTCTAGCTCAATCTGAAGGTCCCATTTCCCGGTATCGTCATTCCAAGTCGCGGCAGACACCTTGTGCTCGAGCTTAACATATTTATGGAGGTCGTATTTTCGTGCAAATGAAGTGAAATAATTCAATATTTCATCAGAACCGCAATACATGGATGACCAGCTTGGGTTCGGTTCGAAGCTATAAGTGTATATGTGCGCGGGAACATCGCAAGAGCATCTAGATGGACAAAATGAGAATTGGGAAAGGAGAAAACAAGCGTGCGAAACCTACCCAGGATACGTATTTTCAAACCATGTCCCACCGATCTGTACATTCTTCTCATAAATTGTGAGGTCAAACTTTTCAAACGATCGCTGAAGCTTGTAGGCCAAAAGAAGCCCGGAGGCGCCTGCGCCGATGCAGATAACCTTCATCTGTCTCGGGGCGTGGATGGGGTATGTGGACTCGGCATCGTGAGAAACTGGGAGTTCGTTGGGGTCTGCAGAAAGGGCGGACATTTGGATAATGATAGCACGTTATTATAGTGGGTAGGAATGTGTGAAGAAAAGCTTTAGAATAAGAGATACTTATAGGCTCAGTACATCACAATACAAGATATAAATTAAGGGACGATAGCGCATGTCAGGTGTCGAAATGGACACGAAGGCAAAAAAATCCTTGAGTGGAAGGGAGCGAACAAGGAGCGACGTCAATATGATCCCAGTAATCAGGTTTGAACCTGAATTTGGAAAGACTCTGCCCCTTAGCAGTCTAACTTCGCGAGACTGTCAATTCGAAGCTGGAGGCAGACATCTACATTGGAAATCAGGTATTCCATCTTACATGCTCTGACGGACGGAATCTACATTTCGAATCAGCGTATTTGAAGAAAGAAAAGGTATAAATTAAAGCATTTAAATATCGCAGTCAAAATTGTGTTAGTTTACTGGTAAGTAAGCGTAATGTACGAGATATCCATTGATAGAAAACAGGGGTAATTGTGGGAGTAAGTACAATAGAAAGGATGAATATCCAGCATTCAACAAAGCAGTGTAGTAGGTAAACGTATTAGTTCATAGTTGATGTGAGGAAACAGGACTTTATCTGGAAGTCGGACTGGTGGCGTCAGGCTTGAATCTCAAACGCGCAAGTAGCACGGCGTTCATAGGTCCATTGTAGCAAGAAACCTTGCATTCCGACGAGTGTGTCCGATCGTCTGCGTCATCGAAGTCGTATGCTGGACCCGTTGAGGAGATAGTGTCGTCAGTTGTAAATGTACCCCAGGGACGACCCGATTTGGGATTTGAGTACACGTTGAAATGTGCCTATGAGATCGAAAATTTGATCAGATTTAATCCAAGGAATAGACAATCAGACGTACGTGGCCTTCGGGATGCTGATGACTGACCATTAGCGCATAGTTTTGCGTACGCAACGTGCCAATGACTATTCATTTGAAGTTAGAGGGGACAATAGAGGCAACATCAAGAAAAACGCACTCAAGAAAAGGTCCTCTTTGTTAATATTTGCCTGAGGACCATAAACTCGTAAAATAGTGTCAGCATGCACCTGGAACCACTTCTTAGGCGCATCCAGTGTCTCGATATATCTATACTCAGTGTTCTCAGTGTACAGATAAGCGGCCGGATGGCCATCCTTTAAAGGGAACGTCGTCCTCCGTACAAGGGACTCCCTGAACAGATATGATGTCAGTCTGGGCATTTCGTAATTGGAGAATATTCGAGCTTACGATTTGTTTGAAAATATGAGGGAGCCTAGGATCCCACTGATTGTTTGCTGCCAGCTTGGCTGCTGTTCGTATTGGACGCCATCCTTGACAGTTCCGTAGCCTTGGATCATAGGTAATGACTGTATGGCCGGTTGACTTGATGCGCCCGGGTTAAAAGCATTGAAAAATGTCACAAAGCGACCAGTGCCCTTCATCAAATATCCAACAGCACCGATATCTACGGGTGTAGGTTCCCACAGAGGCAAAATCACTAAGACGGATGTCCAAGGTTAGAAAATGGTAGCCCTACACAGCGGGAGAGCTCACATGAAGAATGATGGTCATGTATTAGAAGCAGCCGGTAACGCCCCTCGTTCCGTCTCTGCGCCGCAATCTTATCCATAGGTGGCGGCGATTCGTGTCCATCAAAAATGGGTATAGGGGCATATCCGATTGTCGGTTTCCGCACACGCATGGAAGACTGTCGGCTGGAGGCCGGGGTATAGATTACAGGTTCGGGCATCGCAACTCCACTTCGACCAATCGTACTTTCTTGAACGGGAACATCATCTTGTTCATTAGCAGCCGTGTTACGAGTTATTGACGGGTAAGAATGATCTAGCATATCGTCGGGAGCTACAGCAGTCCCTTTATTGCCTGAATCTACTGAAATGGAGAATGATGACTTACGTGGCATGGCGCCTGACCCTTGCGTGTATTGTGGAAGGAGTCCACTGGGGCGCATGTCTGGAGAAGGTGTCGCGTTTGGCTCAGGTAAGTTGAGAACTTGAGGATGAGGGGATTCCGCTTGGTCAGTTCCAATACTCTTCCTCAGGAGCTTCAACTCCTTTGCAATCCTTACGAATGTGTGCCTCTTAGCTGGATCTGTCTGCCAACAATTGCGGAGCAGCTCGCTTATACGAGGAGTTAGGAATCGGGAGTTCTTCGGCAGTGGTGGACGGGTATCATCTTCTGCAGGTACATACAGGCACTTAGCTTGGAACAGCAAAAGAAAAGAATAGCGTGGATGACGAACTGAGAACAAAGTGACGAACGGCATTGTCGTCCATTAACGGCCAGGGCATCCGTCCCATAGTCAGGATCTCGACGCATGAGATGGCATAGGACCAAACATCCATAGCAGGCGTCATATCTGAGGTTCGTCCAGACATGAATTCAGGTGCTTGCCAGCGAAGAGTCCCAACTATTCACTTTGTAATTAGTGAACAATCTCGCACAATAATAATGAGGGCTTACGGTGCGGCGGCTTTCCACTCATTCTGAACGCTTCGCTTTTCATCTCGCTCTGCCCAAAGTCCGATATCAAGCAACGGTATCTGTGGTCCACTAAAATGTTCACCGCCTTGAGGTCCCCATGCAGCACATCGTTTCCATGCAAATACTCCATTCCCTTTGCAATCTCGTGCATGAACCTGAAAAGGTCCCACTCTCGAGGCGGGAAGTTCTGATCTGCAATTTGATGGCTATGTGACGTTCCCGGAGGCGTCAAGCTATGTCCTTGACTGGTACCGGGTGATTGTGGTGAGGTCATGGGGGGAGGAGATAAGCTTCCCCATGGCCCAGGAAGAGATGCTGATCTCCACCCAGCTGATCGCGCTGAATGGCGTACGGGCTGGTTCGCGTCGACACCTACTCCAAGGCCAGGGGGACGCAGTTCTTGCTCAACGCGTTTGAGGTATTCGACAAGGTTACCGTTTGTGATGTAAGGACTAACCAAGAACCAGGGAGGGTCGCCAGTCGTACTAGATGCGCCGTACAGTGGCACGACGTTGGGGTGAGATAGAGTTTTCCATATCCCCACTTCGCGTATGAAGGTCTTACGCGGAGTGGTCTCGGCGAGTACTTTAATAGCAACTGTCCGCCCATTCCATGTGCCTTTGTAAACGTCAGAGAAGAACCCCACACCTATTTTCTCTTCGCGATCCACTTCGAACCTAGAACAGCAGCAATTAGATTGAGACAAATTAGGGGACAAGAAACCCACTTGGTGATTGTCCAGATCGGTACCCTGGCCTGGGCACCAGTCATTCTGGTTAAGCAGTCTATACCCATTTCTAAAAACTCTTGGTCCAGGGTGTCCTTCCTGCCATAGCTGGCCAGACTGCTGCTGCCGGCGGAACTGGAGCTGTCAATGCTGACAACAGTATTCGACCGCTTCAGAGTACCCGGCCGCTCGGACGACGTACGGTCAACCGTTTTAACACTCATTCGCCGTTGTACACCTTGCATAGCCAAATCACTATGAGTGCTTGATGATAGGTTTTCTCCGTTCCGTTCTACAATCCGCTCGCGCTCGCGCTGCAAAGCTTTGATGGCATCTGGCATCTCTTGTCTGGCGATTTGAAGGACTTCCAACATTTCTTTGTCGCTGTTGGTGGCAAGGGCGGCTCGCATAAGCTGACGCAGATGAGATGTATCCCGGAATGTGTCCACGTCGTTCTGGAGAGTATGTAGTGTTTCCAATGCGTGAATTACCCCAGATGCGGGAATATTAGTGGGTGATATGGGCTCCCCTTCAATCAGGCCTAGAGCACTGGAAGTAAATGACGCCTCTGTCGTAGTGCTTGTGGTAAACTTGCTGGGGCTTATTTCTGGGGACGCAACCTGAGATTCTGAGTCTACGATGATGCGGAGCGGTGTGTTCGGTGGGAGCGATTTGCGATGAGTTAGGGTTTTTATAATTTCAATTGTGGCGAATTCGCGTTGCTTTTCTGCTTTTTGGACCTGCCTCAAGATACGTATTTGGATTGAAACCTGAATTACAGTCAATATAGAACCTATGTTTCAGTCAATAAGGACTTACTCCGAAGAGACTTAAAGCGTCGCGTAGCATGTTGTCACAAGCTGCAATATCCCTCAGTATCTCGTCCCGCTTTAAGTAGCGCTTCAGCCATGGTCTATTCTTTTGCTTGACCATGAACCTATAGACACTCAGATATGACCTGTCCAGAGCATCAATACAAGGTACAAAATTTATGCTTCGTTTACTTACTCCTCTAACTTAGAAATGGGCTTTGTCAACTCATCGCCCACTTGGTCACCAGCTTCATGAATTTCCTCGCGAACGGAAATTAATATGTCTGCACAACGTTCGGTAAGTCGAAGGCAGGCCAATTGGTTCATCTGGAAGCGTCAATGAGCTGCATATAAGTATATAATATATACAATTCGGTCTCGCACTTACATCGACTTCTTGGACCGAATCCCATATATCGGCCAGCGTCCTTGCGGCGATAGCCAAGCCCGGAATTGGCGCCAATTCGAGAAGGTCCGCTCCTACAGTAAGAGTCTCATGGATGATTTCTGCGGTCGTCCCTAGGACCGAAACGAGGGCCTTGGCCACTGTCTAGAGAACATGAGGGCATGAGTCCAAGGACGACCTCGCCAAAGTCACGCAAACAGGACAACGGGCTCGACGCGGATCACAACGTTGTCCCCTTTGACCACAACACTTAACAAAAAGATATGCACATACCTTTCTCGTTTCTTCAAACACTTCTACATGCTCCGGCGGAACTGTTCTCTGTCTTCTGTGCTCATTCTGCCAAGGTCTTGGAAGGTGTCGGTCTCCGCCCCACCACGACGCCACTAGGTTTGATTCAGGCAGGTCCTGCCGATTTTTCCCTGCCCCCGACGAGGAGCGCGAGCGTGCCCTGAAGGTGGAATCGATCCTCTCGTCGTCTCCTTGAATCTCCGGTAGGGCGATGACCGGATCAGTGCCGACTATCGTCATCGACAATGGCTGTAGATTCTGCGAGGGATCCGTCTGCCCTCCATCTCGTTGTTGGACAGGGTGTCGTGGCACATTCTTGAACGAGCTAGATATGAGTAGCGATTTCAGCGATTTTGGTGAGCCACCTACTAAAGGGTTTAATGGTGATCGAACTCCGCGGCGTAGAGAAGGGGACGAAGGATCAGGCAGAGGCGCTGTCCTTGGTGTCGGCGTCGCAGACGGCGAACTATCGTTGCTCATCACCGCGAACCCGTGCCGCTTCTGTACAGTTTCTGACACTTCACAAGACAGTATCCGGTCTTTTTCACCGAGGAATGTCGTCGTGGGAACTGCTCGGAATGGCCAATCAGGACACAGTAACTATTGTGAGTTCCTGTTAGCTTCGCAGTCGTAAAGCTGTGGAGAGGATGCTGCGGTGCAACGAACTCGTTTCCAGCAGTGTGGACGCTTTTATACTCTAAACTTTTTTTCGAAACGCGAGCGCTTCGTTCGGCTCGACAGCAGTGCACCGCAACTGTCTATTTAAGAAGGATGTGAAGGCCCTGGCAAGCAGTAAAATTAACACCTTTGATCCACTCCCCGGTCTTGTAATGGATGGCAGATCTTGATGAGTTGGAGGTCGTTGCTACAGGAAATGATATGTAGACTGACTTCGAAGTCCAGGTGCTGTTTCCCAGATTTTTCATCCGAAGTGTGAACTTTATATATATTTAATAGCTCCTGTCCCTATAGTCCGATTATTCGCAAACACAAACTCGCTGCTCGGGTCGCTCAAAGTCCGTATGTACATCCATTCAGCTTTCAACAGGAGCGTGTTCAGAGGCTCCAAAACCCTGATCAATGACGTTGCATCGCTTCCTGTCGCTTCACTAAGGTGCTTCTATTGTTTTCTGGCTACGACCTTGAACCAGACTGGTTAGCCGGGAGGCTACCATGGAGCCGCGAGAAGCATGATTTATTCGGCCATATGACAGGCCAGCTGGGAAGCATCTTTAGGGAGAATCACAAACACAGCTCCTATTCGCACCACTCAAAGCCCGGCAACGTGCTGCAGCTACTCACGCAGGTCCACGTAGTTCGTAAGTGACATTATCATTATGGAGGAAAATGACACAATGATCTTTCATTAAACTAGCATCGATATGTATTACAAATGATAATTTACTTTCTGCCATCCGTCTAACTCTGATTTTGGTTCAGTTTGTACGTGTGATTGCTTCTTGATAATACTGTTTCTTTCTGATATTCTGTATAATTGATTCAGAATGAATTACCTGTTTCCGTATGCGAAACAGTCACTATACATAAGAACTGAGAACAAGTTCACAAAGCATGATGTCTATCTAAGTCGAGCGCCCGCCTCTTGCCCTCACGACCAAACTGCACTGTCTAATCTTGACTATAGTACTAATTCAGGACAAGGACCCTGTTACACTTTTACAGCGTGGGCATTGACACTTTTGTTGCACTTTTTTTCTTCTTTTTTCACACCTCTTGTCTAACTTGGTAATCCATGTCAGTATGTTGTTAGAATTCAGATGAAATGTTGTAGGTCGTCTCCTTAGTATTGACTAATTTCCACGCTGATCTTATTTATACTGACCAGATGCAATTTTGCCGCGCATCCAGCCCTGGAGTCAGTTCGTGCCTCAGGCATCCCGGCTCCACCAGGTGCATCGCCTCGTGGATCCACAAAGCAATGCACCTTTCTCCTTACACTCTTGTGTCTACTCGGCGTCTACACAGTCTTCGGCGCTAACAAAGGTATATTGTCTAAGAAGCGGTGAAAAGCACTGCAAGTACTACAGATGTTGCCATCCCTGTGTAATATACAAGTATGAAACGAACTGCCCAACAAGTTGCAACATTTTGTGATGTCCGACATCGATGTATGGTTTTCTACAAGGAAGTAAGTAAGTGTAAGTACATTCCTACAGCATCTGCTCTATCTTTCTGGACACCTCAGGACGTTCTTCAATCAGCTCCACTCGTAACAGCGTTCTTGAGTCTGTGCGACAAGAACGGATTCCTTATAGTTTCATTACGATACTGTAATTGCCCAACCGCTTCAAGGCTCAGCAAGGTCAAGAAAACTTTGCCTTGGCGAACTGATTATATCGCCAAGCAAGCGCCTGAGTACATGGAAAACTTTCGCGCTCGAGCGCTACATACCCTTTACAAGCGGCGACAAGGCATATATAACTACAGATCGACTGTCATCTGTTTATTTGGTCTGTGCAGGAGACTAGTGACAACGTATAATTCAGGTGAGCTTATTATCTATGGTAACTCTGTTTTCCTTATACACGATACTGAACTTAACACGTGTAAAAGTAAATTCACTGTAGGTACAACTTGGGTACGACGCCTAGAAATACCTAGGAAATAATATATGGGATTCAGGATGAGGGTACAACAATCGCTGGGCAACACAGCATTATCCAGAGGCATCAGTAAAGATCATTTTCGCAAACGATAACGTTCCTAGCCAGACAGAGATTCTGCGAAAATGCTTAAAAGCGCGCGTCACGGTATGGCATGCGTACTCGGTCTTTACCTTGCTTGTGATGCGTTCCTTTCCTCTCCTTGCTTCTACCGCATTTCTCTGCGCTCTGCGCGCAGCTGCTCAGCGCAACATCACTATCCCGACGTTTGACCCTTCTGTAAAGGTGCCTTCTTCTGCTCCTACATTTTTTCTCCGTGACTCATGTTGATATGCGAAGTTACACGGTCAATCGAGCAACTGGAACGCGTGCGAATACGATGCGGAAGGTATACTACTGGATCCAGATGCGTCGCTGCCGTGCATTATTGTGCCATCCACCTGCCCACAATACGCGACTGGCAGCGAGAGACCCGGAAGCGGCGCGTCATTCTCATTCAAAGGCAAGTTGCGCTATGGACTATACTAAGTGGGTTGCTAATCTCTCTTAGGATCTGCAATATACGTAAAATCCTATCTGGGGGGGCTCTCGCCTCTTGTGACTGTTACTTTGGATGGGAAAGAAGAAGACGTAGACGGGTTCAGACAGCTCGGGGGCGTCAACTGCTTCATCCTCTTCTCTCAAACGGGCCTGGACCCTACCGTGCAACATAATATCAGCGTAATTATAAAAGACGAGTCGCCGAGGGCACCACCCAATGCCGGGACATCTCTATTGCTCACCGACTTCGTGTACGTGCCCCTCTGCCTAGGTTTCAATATTTATTCAATTTGTTTTTCCCCAAGGTATTCTACAAATGACACGGAACCGACAAGCACGTACAGCTTCCCAACGCCAGCATATTTCATCCCTCCCAGCACCGATACCGTGGTTATTGCCCCTGGTAAAATGGTCACCAGTTTAGGCGTAAATTTATCTTCCCCCCTGCTCCGAACTATGCTTAGTACGTTTATGAGATACTACAACATGTATGTCTCTGCTAACGTCACACTCTAGCTGTATTGGCAACATTGTTGTTAGCACTTGCATAAATACAGATGAGCTTGAGATGAGCGCGGTGATTCTTCAACAGGGAGGATCAATGTGGAATATAACGAACGGACATCTTCAAACCTTCAAACCTTCAAGCTTTGAGCTCGAGCTCGGGCCTCCATTCATGCGCTGAAAATGCATATAACGGAAGATGTTATCAAACACTTAAAAGGCATACATACTGAAGTACTGATCGATGAGATGATCGTCACTGCCATGTACTTTATTGCAAGCTGTATTCACTGGGCTATAGCAAACCACGGCCTACCATTGCCTACCATAGCGAATAGCCTGATGTTGGCCTGATGAAGCGCTGAAGTTGGCCACGCGTTTAGTTTGCTTGGAACTCTTGGCACTTTAAAAATGATTTTCTGCATCAGCGTTGCATTAGCGTGCCACTTTGAAAGCCTACTAAAGGTCACGATGAACGCTATACCTCAGGTCCGCCATCTCTCTCGTCCTTCACCATGCACACCTTCCCTACGCTCGTTTTAGTCTCTCTTTTCACGTCGCTGGTTGCAGCGCAGAAGAACATTACTGTAGTAAATACAGATCCTGCCATTGAGGTGTGCCTTTCTCGCAAACAAACTCCACTCACTTATAAGGGTAATAGTACAGAGGCGAGAATACCAGGGACGCACCCATTTGCAAGATTGATGCCAATGGCAACGTAGTCGCTGCGCAACCTGGCTGTTACAACGTTCCTTCCCAATGCGCTCCCACTGTTTCCATGGGCATGAGCAAGGACAGCGGCGCATCCTTCAAATTCAAAGGTGTGTACTGTTGGACGAGTACGTTAGTTTGAATAGCTCTCTGAATAGCCTTACCTGTGCAGGATCGGCCATCTATGTTAATTCGCTTTTATACCCTGACTCCCCTGTGTATACAGTCACATTGGACGGAGTTTCAACAGACGTCGACGGCGTCAGGCTCACAAAAGGCGGCCTTGAATGCAACACACTGTTTTCAAAAACAGGATTAGACCCGAATGTGGAGCATACAATCAGCCTCGACGTGAAAGGACCCTCACCGAATAGGTCAAGGCCTGATACCGACTCTGTGATATTTTCGCTCATAGACTTCATGTAAGCACCTGCATAGCTCTGTCTTTTCTGGTCATTGAGAAACCATGACACGTCAGCTACACGACCGCGAACGATACCTCCTCGCTGTCTAGTAACATATCTAGCTCGACCACTGCAGATGGACTTTCAACCGGATCTCCATCGTCGACAGCCGAATCAGCCAATGCAGTCCCAACAACGCAGTCTTCGAGTGCGGGAGCGGTGAATTTACCTTTGTATACCTTGATTCTTGGTGAGTAGCCCGAAATCCAGTAGACTGATGGTAACCTAATAAATCGACCTTTCAAATAGGACTCCTATGGCCTCTTCTTCAAAGCCGTAATATCTAAAATCTTGAGAGCTTCCGCGATAATCCTTGTATCGAATAGCATATACGTGGGTACAAGTCTGATCATTTTGACTGCGGACCAGCTTCGAGTTGTACATTTGTTATCTGCATTTTAAGTTACACTTTATTTAGTGCTCAATGGTTAGCATATATCCACCTAGAACTAGCATTTGTCAACTTACTAGTATTACATATTCACTTGCGCCCGCGGCTTGAATTGCCCTCTGGTCCATCTTCCTTGCTACTAGTCTCAGCACTGTGTTCTCGCGTCCAGTTGTTCTTGGCTCCGTAAGAACTATCTTCTCCCCCTTCAGGCGCGTATGGCTGATCTTTCTTCTGTGTGTGGTGATACTCTTCGTGCAGCACGCCTGAGCGGCTGTAGCCTGATGGTGGTTCATATGGCTTCTGCACGCTATCTGAGTTAGGGTCGACACGGTGCACCTTGCTGTCTGTGGCGGGCGTCACATCAACATCCTTAGCGTAGCTGTCCGTCGTATGCGCCTCCCCGTCCTTCTTTTCGCCCATCGCGACGCGGGTAGTGTGGATTGCTGCGATACGCTTGGCAATAGGGGCGCTTTGTCCAGACTGAAGGCGCCCGTTCCGTGTGACTGCACCGATTCTGCGAAGCGACAACATTGTTTCTGCGCGTTGGGTGTGATGGTCTCGATATAGTGATGGTCTGTGAGACGTTCGGAAAGCTCTCTGGAGTCCTGACAACCCCGCAACCGTGGTGCTCACTGCGCACGGACGTCAGAAGTGTGATGTCCGATGACGTAAATCATTTTACGCTAACCGCTTTTGACCGGCTTGATGATCTTCGGTCAACGGTATTTTGCAGTAGCAACTGACTTCGAAGACAGTCAAGGCGTAGAGAACAGGTAGGAAGAGCAGAGCAATAATTTATTCAAGATGAGATCGGGTAGGTGACAACTTGTGTCGTGGGCCTGTGGTGAGCTCGAAAATAGGCAGGAAACAGGATCGGATGTAAGTATAGGTCGTTTCCTGTCGCTCTAGTACCAATTAGACGCATTGATTTACACGCCATATTTTTACAGATGATACACCGGTAGCTAAGTACAGACGGGGGTTGACAGAAAGGTACTAGGGTGTGCAGGTGTGCTGCACGTTCTCATCAGACACCTGGGATGAGTAGTACTCATGCTTTATTTTGTGGTGCAGCATGCCCGTAGGGGCCCGCGTTGCGGCTGTAGCGTTAGTGTTGGTAGCTTCTGTATTGGCTACCGCACTTCAAAAACTACATCTTTTTGTGATCATTGTGTCTTCCCATATAAGCATCGGTAGCTTTCTTTTCGACGCACTGAAAACCTCCGCATTTTGTTGATCCGATGTTTTGATCCTAACCGTTGATTCAATGCTGTCCCGACTGAAACTCGAAGGAGCATGGCCTGCTGTTTCTCAGCGCAGAGCGTGCTACTCATAGTTCAGCTTTGTTGCTCGGACGCATCTCTCATGTGTTAAAAATCAATCTATATATGTCAGTTGTCATTGAAAATTCAATACTCTGATACCTGCCCACATGCAAGTCTGCGTTGGCCTAATGCAATGTTAAAAATCTCAGCGTGGGACAATCATTACTTGCTACCGTTATTAAGGCCTAAGGAGCAATCAAAGCTCCATGGGTAGTTAACGCCTTGTTATGCTAGTTTACTGGTTTCTCGACCGGTTTATGACCCATGGAGAAGGTGTAGTAGTTGACATGAGATGATACCTTTGCTTTCAATTCAGTTAGGACGAAAAATAAACGTGCTTCTACGTGTCTGGTGACCACGAGTTTTATTCTGATTCATAGAGTCAATAAACTTTGATATTTTGAACATTGTGAGTGTGTTATATGACGCTAAAGGCACTATACAACACGAAATGATGACATTTGTACCTTAAACTTCATCATCCAAGTTACCTGTATACTGGTAAGTTATTTCCCACCGTTTCCTTTCTACGTCTGAGGGAGCAGTCTGTTTTACTAACCAAATCGACCTACACAATATCAAAACCGGCCCGGCTTGTACTGCTACTGTCAAAAGATCGGTAGAAAAGCGGATCTAGCTCTATCTCTCTATCTGGAACCCGTCACTATAACTGTTATCTGGCGCTCAAGGTACTGGCAAGGAGTGTCTACTCTCCCTCACTCCATATTATCGGAGAGTATATCATTCATGAGCAGAATATTGATATCAATGAGCGTGTGCACACGATTGCACCAATACTACTCCTCGGCAAATCAGCGGTACATCATTCCGTCTAATGATGTCTAGCGCAATCCAATAGACATGCATATCATTGAAATCATAGGGAATACTTAATGGGTCAAAAGAATACCAACCCTGGAGTAGCTGACAGTGATCCTTTGAGACCACCGGACGATTATGCTCAATTCCGCTATCTTGGCATAAATCTATTTATAGCTTATCTTCCAAGACTGCGTGGTGAATACTACCTTCAGCCCGTAAACCGACGTTCACGCATGGATCCTGAGTTTAAATCTCTCTCCAGATTAGAAGCAGAAACCATATGCACTTCTGCGTTTCTGAACAAATAAAACACTACAGAACTCCTTCGTAAAATGTATATAAAGTTCTCATGAGACTGTTCTGACCTGTGTGATTTGACTTCGGGCCTTCTTCACGATGGCAGAAATCAAAAGTGCCCACAACGTTCAAGATGGTGGACGGCACGACTCTTTCGGTGATGAGAAAGCCTTGGACAAGGAGTCTGCCTCGGTCGAGGTGGCTCAGGAATTGGACGGCACCGGCGACGTTTATGACGATATCCGGGCCATTGACATGGGCGTAGATGGAAAGGAACGACCCATAGGTATTATTCAAAATTTACAGCGGTCTATGTGCTGACAGAGTATCCTCAGAGACGGATACGGATGTTGTCACTCGCCTTATTTCCCTTGATGATGACCCTTCACAGCCAGCGTTCACATTCAGAATGTGGTTCTTGGGTCTAGGACTCTCGTGTTTCGGCGCTGTTTTAGGACAGATATTTGTAAGTGTTTAGCTTTCTACTACGACAGACCAGAAATTCAAGGGCATACTAGTACTTCAGACCTCAGACCGTTTATGTCAGTCCGTTGTTCCTCCAGATCATCGCATATATTTTGGGTCTGTTCATGGAAGAGGTCCTTCCCGGCCCACATAATGTACATGAACGCCTAAGAACGAAAAACAGTGCCTTCTGGAGATTCGTCAACCCAGGCCCTTTCAGTACGCCCTGCTTCCCAGGAAATGTTTCTTGGCTTCTGACTAACCGCCCGCACACACCTCAGATATTAAAGAGCATGTGGCGATTACCATCTTCTCCACTACCGCAGCAGAGTCCGCGCTTGCTATCAGCATTTTTGCGGCGGACTCTCTATATTACAATATATCTGTGAGTAGTATCTTCAGAAGCACTGCTGCAGGTCTCACGGCCTTGCCACGGTTCTCATGTGCTCGCATGGCTAATGTGTCACGGTTACCTTAAGCCCAATGTTGGGGTCGGTATCTTCACTCTAATTGGTGCGTTCGTTCTCATGATCTTGGCGTTATGCCGTAATAAATATTGAATTACCATTGAACAGGGTCCCAGTTGATGGGTTATGGTCTCGCTGGTGGGTCCACAATCTATTTTTATCACTCATCAGACTGATGTCGATGAAACTATCTGCACGTACAGGTATCATGCGCGCGTTCCTGGTGTATCCGACGTATATCGTCTTCCCCAATCTCTTGCCCACTGTTCAACTGTTTGACGCATTGCACCGCGGAAAGAAGATTTTCCTACAGAAGAAGCGAGTCAAGTTTTTCTGGTCCATTTTCATTGCTATATTTGTTTGGGAATGGTTCCCCGAGTTTATCGCACCGTAAGTATCAACGCATTTGTGAGCTTGTAAAGGTATGCTAAACGAGAGAACCAGAACGCTCACTGGAATAAGCATATTCTGTCTGGCAAATCAGGACAGCGCGTGGTTTACGCGTATCTTCGGTAAGTTAGACGCTTCAATGTCCCTTGTGCGCGTTCTAACCAGACAACAGGCGGAGCTGCCGGAAATGAAGGCCTAGGGATGTTCGCATTGAGCTTGGACTGGAACTACGTTGGCTCTGGAGGAGGATCTCTGGGTGCGTTGTTCACGCCGCTCTCCACCCAGATATCTCTGTACTTCGGGGTTATGATATGCATGTGAGTATCAAACCAGGCCGCTATCCAATAGGTGCTCTAATAAACTGTGCAACAATAGTATATCGTTTTGCGCGACGTATGCAGCAAACACGTGGAATACCCAGAATTTCCCATTTCTTTCCCAGGAACTGTTCTTCTTCAATGGATCGCAGTACAACCAGCTCGCTATCCTGGACGAGAACTTCCGTTTGGACCCTGTGAAGCTTGAGGAAGTCGGCCTGCCATGGTTTACAGCATCTAACCTGCTCTGGAAGATCGGCGGAAACTTGGCAATTGGAGCAACTATTTCTCACGTTCTGTTGTGGTACGGCAGGGATATCATTGAAGTTATCAGAAAGTACAGGGTAAGCATGTGCCATGTGGACTGTTCATACACCTCGGAGCACCGCCAACTTCTGTAATTTAGGCCGGAGAGACTTATGATCCACACCTCGAGAAGATGAAGGTTTACCCAGAAGTGCCTATGTGGTGGTACATATTGATCTTCGTTGGAAGCTTCGGCATGGCAATGGCAACGCTTTACACCGGTCACTCTGGACTTCCATGGTATGTCGTCTGGCTGATAATAACCCATTTATAACTAATACCGAATCACCGATCTCCTAGGTGGGGCCTCATAGTCGCTCTGATCATTGCAGCCATATTTTTGCCTTTCGTCGTGACCGTGTACGCGATAACTGGATTCGTACCGAATATTCAAAATCTCGTTCAGGTACGCTTGATATAATGTTATCATGATACACTCACCAATTGGCTATTTTTAGATTCTCGGGGCAGCAATTCTACCAGGGAGTCCCCAAACAAACATGTACTTCACCCTTTACGGATTTAATACTGTGGATCAGGCGCGAGGACTTATCCGGGACCTCAAAATGGTTCGTTTACTTCTACTTCTACTATCCTTCATAGTGGTAGACTTTGAATTATTTGATCAGGGACAATATACGAAATTGCCACCTCGTGTTACTTTCACAGTTCAGTGCCTTGGAGCGGTCATCGTGAGTAACTTTTATCAGAAATTTCGCTAAATATTAACTTGTTATTATCGCTAGGGGGGCTTACTCAATTACATCATTATGAAAGTTATTATCAGTACCCATCGCGAAATCTTGCTGGATGTACAAGGATCCAATATTGTTTGTGATATCACTTTTTCGTGTTGCATTCTCTGATATAATTTGTATCTTTAGTGGTCAGGTCAGCAAGTGCAGGTAATTGAAATGTAATACTTCATTAGGCTAAAATTTAATCTGTTTTATATAGTCCTTCAACAGCGATGCTGTGTCATGGGGAGCACTCGGTAATCTGCTCTTTGCGCCAGACGGCCGCTATGCAGTGAGTTAGAGTGTTCTTACACTGATTAGTTGTGCATTGATAATCCATGCAGATTGTCCCATTCTCTATCCTCATTGGTCTTGCCGTACCTATCCCCTTCTGGATCATTCATAAATTCTATCCCAAGCTTGGTGCAGATAAGGTCGTTACACCTGTGCTATGCTGTATGTCTGAGCTTAGTTCTCGTCCCCTTCTCGACTGTTAACATTTGCATCAACAGGGACTCTCGGATACTTGAGCGTGGGGATTAACAGCTCTGTGTTCACAACATTCTGCCTTGCCGTATTTTCCCAGTATTACCTGAGAAGATATCGCCCGAGGTGGTTTAGGAAGTACAACTTCCTCCTGTCTGCAGCACTGGATGGTGGAACTCAAGTCATGGTATTCGTTTATACCTTTGCAGTTGGCGGAGGAAGTGGGAAAGTCACGAATATGCCTATCTGGGCCCTGGTAAGTGCGCATTCGGAAAAATAATACCTGGCTCCTGACCAGAAATTACAGAACCCAGATGGAAACCCTGACTATTGCAAACGACTCACTTAAGAAACCAATCTAATGATTTATTATGTCCCACAGCTGATAGTCCGCAGATTGCGCCGTCGTGACTAACTATACCGCATTATGTAACTAGTAGCAACATATGAGACAGCACGAACTCGTATGAGTAGTGATTTTTTGAATCAGTACTTTCACATAATTATTCACGTTGTATTCGATACTACCTACTATGACCAAAACTAAGTACCGCACCTCCATCGGAATGACGTCCCCGGCCGAGCGGCCGATTGAAATCCTTTGTTTCACAATTTGAAGTAATTTTATTGCTCCAATCAAATCAAAGTCATTATAGTAGAATGGCAGCATAAAAACCTACAAGTACGTCCTATCCCCAAGCCCTACTATGATACAGTAAATTACATACGAATTTTCAAAAGTTACCCCACAGCCAACTCGCCAAATCAGGGTCCCATACCCCAGATCTCCAAGCCTACACACTCAAATGATACATTGCAGCCTTTCTTCGGACCAGGAGAGCACAGCGGGTCGTTATTAAACGTCGGACAAGGCGCCGATGAGCCGTCGAAAAGCGTATCGTCAAGGTATAAACCATAATGCCCATCCCTATAACATAGCATGATCAGGATGCAAAGCTATATGAAGGGTAGTTATAGAGTAAAACCACCCACCCTCCACCAAAGGAAATGTACTCCGGCTCACATAGAGCGACGTAATTATTCTTTCCGGTGCATTTGTACACATTTAATTTATCATGATGATATTTCCACAGAAACCTGTTATTAAACCAATCAAAAACATGTTCCCGGAACTGCAATGTGACCAAAAAAACCGAGTACTCACGACTCTCCACCACCGAAATATCCGCGCCCCGCCTTTAAACCGCGGATGCCATCCGCAAGCCATACGCCGAACAGTCCGCCGTCCGCATCCTTCACGATTATGAGCATCGATGTGTTCAACACCTCCCCAGGAACAGGCCGTCGGGAGGCGTGTGCTTCGCAGCGAGAGTAGAGCGTATTCAGACTGATTCCGTGCTGGTCGATCGAGTATATGAGCGTCCACGCCTTCGGGAGACGAGCCAGAGCGGGCAGAGAAGGGCGCAACTGTCAAACGGCAACAACAAGGAGATATAGTAGTTAATAGGGAGTCTCCCAAATAAAAGCATGGCAGGCAAAGGAAGCAAAAACGCACCTTCGTCGCCAGCTCAGCAGTCAGTACAGGAGTCGTCATTTCTTTGCGCCCGCGCAAATCAATTTTGCCTGTCTTTTGCTCTATGAATGCGCCCATGCCACCGCCCGTATCAGCCACCTCCATATTTCCTGGTGCCGAGTTCTGCCCTCCCCGCTTGCCATTCTGGCCCACTGGTGCCCCGGTTGCAGCGCTACTAGCGTCGTCGTTGGTTGCTGAGCTCCGTCCTCGTATAGAGCCAAAACCAAAACCAAAACCGCTTCCCCAACGGCCACCACGCCCCCTATCCTCCTTGTCCTTCTCCACTTCCTTCACAGAGGGTGCATGCGCATTGATCGCATTCCACAGCGCGCCTCCGCCCGTCCCGGGTCCGGAATCGATGTGAGCACCAGCCACAGGTCCTGAGCGGGCATTCTGTGCGTTCATCCTTTGCCCACCATTTCGCATCTCGCGCTCGAGCTCTTCGGAGAAGCCCTTGTCCCACATATGCGCCCCGTAGCCTTCCCCCACATACCCGGGGGCACCACTAGGCGGCACATATACGTGCGGCGCGAAAGGCGACGCTCCATGCGTCAGACCGGAACCGGAGGAATACGATGTTGCAGGTAGTCCTGAGATGGGTGGTGGGGACGCAGAAAAGGCACTATTATGTGTGAATGTCGGTTGTATGTGACGGGGAATGGGGTTGCCGGTCGAGGCAGATGCGGAGAGTGAACTGGGGAGTGTCTGTGAATTGGGATGCGGGTCGCGTGCGTCCCTGAAAATTGACTCAAGGGCAGGTCGAGCACCACCGCTAAGGGAAGCAGACATAGGTGCAGCCTGTCCAGAACCACGTAAAAAGGTAGGCATCCACTTTTCCGAGATACTGCTGAGGGAGCCGGAGAGAGATGAGAAACTTTGGGCACGTTTGAGATCGGGGTGTTGTTCACGGTCCGGAGCAGTTGGAGTGGATTCGTCGTTGTGTAAAGAGTAAGAGTTATCGTCTTCGTGGTCAGAGTCAGAGTTAAGTGATAGAGATGGTGGTGCTGCCCCCGGAGCGCTCGGTGAACCAACCACGGATCTGACGGATGTGATGGGTGCTGCTGGTTGCGGATCGGCAACTGATATTGAAGAAGAGCGGATAGGTGGGTTGCGGCCTGGACGAATTTGGGTTGTTGCTTCTGGTTGTGGTGGTGAATAGGGAGATGGTCGTAAAGTAGCTAAGGTAGGCGGTGTCGAGGACGGCAAACGAAAAAAATGATGGTCGACGTCGTGTTGGAAATCGAAATCCCGGTGTAGGTCAGCAACGCCATCATTGGGTTGTGTATAAGTAGCAGGAGGAGGCGGTGTCAGTGGCCTAAGAGTGGAAGTAGACTGCGAGTTTTGCAGAGGATCTAGCGAGGCGAATGCATTCGTATTTGACGTAACTGGCGGAGACTTTGGTGGGACTGGAGGTGGGGGTGGAGACGATGGCGTATTGAGAAAATATAGAGGATCATCTTCGTGCAACAACAGTTCGTTAAGAACCGAGCTCCGCTCATCTGACCGCTGTTTTGCATCCCTTGCGAATTGGTCGAAGAATGAAAGAGTGTGGTCACTCCGTGATGCAGATCCCGACGTAGTCGACACTCCGGAAGGTGATCTTCTGAGGTCTTTTCGCTGTGGGTCCAGGTTTGTGTTGGCATATGTAGCCGTGACCGGTTGTTGTAGATCGTCTTCAAGAACATTTGAAAGAGGATCGTCAAAACTCGATACCGACACAAACGACCCAAAGTCGCTGGCCTGAGAGCTCATGCTCGCGGAACGCTTATGCAAGGGTGGTGGTGCAGCTTTCCTTCCTTTATGTCCGTCAAGCGGCAGCTGTTCACTGCTACTGTTTGGGGATGCATGGGGTGTTGAAGGGGCAAATAAGGTCGAGAACAAGTCATGATTCAGCCCCGCATCTTCTGTTCCGGACAGTTTGGATGCTGGTGCTTCGTTCCTCTTTTGTAATGACGTCGAGAACGCAGGATTCACCCGATGGGAATTCTGCAGGTCTAACGACACAAGGTCGTCAAAAGCTGATTGGGCTGCCATTTGAAAAGCGCGTCGCCGGGTTCAACGCCAGATCGGATAGAATATGCTTGAAACTTGGAAGATATACTTGATACAATGACAATACCCTGCGCCTTACTTAATAAGCATCGTGGTTTTAGTAGGTACTCACCAATATTAATAGCCCCTTCTCATATCAGATTTTGTCGCACCCCAGTATCCTTCTTTCAACCACTAGCAACGCTGGTCAAGTTATTATCAATTACATGCTATGCACATCTTCGCAAGCTTACATCGCGAAACATGAAACTGTCTTGCTGGGTCTAGCTGATGGCGTAGTGTCTTCATCGATTAACATTGATAACTTCAGAATGGTGCCAAAACTCACTTCAGGCAGCCAATTAGTCAGGTTAACTATGCTTTTTTTCCACTTGATAGGAGCTATTGGGAGTAGGGGGTTAAGTTAAGTACCAAAAAGTACTTAAAACACCAATGCAATTGTGTCACGTGTACGATTTGCCGTTCAACGCATCGCCGCTTGCGTCTTGCTTGCGGCAGCGACCACTACCATATTCCTCTAAACCACCTCTACTTCAATCCCAACCAACGACCTCCTGCAAGCGGAACCATAGATTAACGTATAATTATATATATATTTGATTGGAAGGCCCGCATATACTCTTATTCAATGGCGAAGGCAAGCGAATATATTATCAATGAACAACATAACGCTGGGCGGACACTCCAGATTCGCGTCGGAGCAGAGGGTGTAGAGGTGAGTAGTACTAACTCTTGCCCTCAATGTGAGCTGAAATACAAATCAAGGTCCATCCAGTCAGTACTTCTGTGCAAGCGGTCCATCAGAAAGGACAAGCGTATCTCGCCGACCTCTTAACAAGGATGTTCTTGCCTGTTGGATATCCTAATAGTGTTTCTCCTGGCGAGTGGGCTTTCTTCAAATATTAGAGGTCGGCTTACACGGTTACGTTTGTAGACTACCTCCGGTATGCGCCAGATATCCGATTTTCTTGATACTGGAATCATGTATGGTGACCCAGTTATCAAATTTTAAATGCACTGCAAGCATTTTGCAACTCTCTGGCTAGCCTTATATCATCCAGAGCTATTCTCCAAGGTGCTTATATGTTCATATCTGCCTGGTTTAATCTCGCTAACGTGGTTCATAGGATTCGGGGTGGGAGACCCAACGGCAAACCCAACCAATGCTCTCCTCTTAACTGTGCTCCAGGACGTATTCAGTCGTCTGACCAGTACGTCTCTTTAAACTGACTCACAGTTTTAACTTGATTTTTTTTTTTTGCAGCTATACTCTCTGCCCATTTGATCGGTTCCTCTCTCTCTCCGGAAGCCAAGACCTTTCGATTGCTTGCTGACTTGCTGAACGACACGGCCGTAATTCTGGACACACTCTCGCCCGCACTTAATTCACTCCCTATACCCGGTCTGCGCGTCTTCTCTCTCTGTCTGAGCGCCACTTTCAAGTCGCTATGCGGCATAGCCGCTGGTGGGTCCAAGGCCGCGATAACAATGCATTTCGCGACGCCAGTCAGTGGGAAGGGCGACGTTGGCGATTTAAATGCGAAGGACGCGAGTAAGGAGACCGTACTGGCTCTGTTTGGGATGTTGGTGAGTCTTACATGCTTCACGGCAGGAAAGAACTGGTTTTTATGCACACATAGGCTGGCACATTGCTGGTTCCCCACCTAACCACGACCTGGTCGACATATTCTGCATTGTTCCTGCTCGTAGGACTGCACATCCTGATCAACTACTTCGGTGTCCGTGGACTCATTCTGCGGTCACTCAATAGACAGCGTCTGGCCCTTGTATGGCTCGCATATACACGCTCTTGCTCGAAGTCGAGCTCTGCCGCCTCAGCATCCGTGCCCACGCCCGCAGCGACATCCACTGCAGAGTCCATCTTCGCTCACCCGTCTTCGGTCTCTGACCCTGCCAATGGAACCTTCCTGGGCCAATGCTTTGTTGGCAGCTCGCTGGCTACTGTTATAGATCGTGCTCTGCCACTGCCTACTGGACTGCTGGACTCGTTTTCAAGAGAGCGCTACTTGCTTTGGTTTGACCGCGCGTGTCTCACCCACAAGACAGACGGGAAAGGGACGATTTACTGTTCGCGGACACCTGCTCCGCGGTTGCACATTTGCCTGAAGGAAGGATATACAAATGACGATATGGCCAAGGCATGGATTCACGCGGTGGAAACGTGTCGTTTACTGTGCGATGGGGATAGGATAGGCGCGGCTGATGTGATACTGGCTGCGCACGCCACGGTGAATGCCAGGTACACCGAGTTCCAGGCCAAGTTGCGCGATGCAGGATGGGAGACGACTGATTATGCCATCATGGCCGGATTGCCCGATTCAGTGATAACTAGTGTTACACCTGCTCTAGAAGATAGAAAGGTTCGCTGACCATGTATGTAAATATATGTAAATGACTGTTAATACGCTAATAGACGTTATTCGTGTTCGAGAAATGTGTGGTTAATGCCCTCTATGTAATACAATGCTCAATGGATCTGAATTCTGGGCCAAGCTCTGATTTATACTGGCATTCGTGGTACTCACTTTCTCTCTTGAGCACAACTCCTCCCTTTCCAATTCCTCAGCTTTCGATTATGGGAGTGAAAATGAGCATCAGGTAACTACCAGCTTGATTGTCCACAATATTCACTTACCAAATATTATTTGCCAATGGATAGACAAGCTCGGTGAAGATATCTTGGATACTGCTGACAAGCTGGAGCAAGCGGCACAAATACTTCGTCAACAGGTTCCCAACCGTAATCGCTTGTGGTTAAAGACAGCAAAAGAGACACCGGGAGAGTGGAAGATATAAATCATATCTCGAAGACAGGCAAGAAAAGGGGAACTTGAACGTGGGCCGAGGGTAAGTCTCAGGAGGACTAGCGAAGGGCAAGGTTCGCAATGGATTTTATGCACAATTTGGCATTGGTGGATCCCTTGTGGCAATCCCGTGGGCAGTTTCAATTAACATAGTAAGCTAAGCAGTAATACCCGATTTGTGCTTAACTAGTACCTAGAATATATGATTTGTATACGAAGTCCATTGCGAGGTTGTCGGGCGGAGTTGAAATTCCGGCAGGTTCCGTCTACTCTACACGTGATGCGACAAAGCTTGCCAAAGCACTTGGCATTCACTGAAAACATGTTGAGAACTTTACCAACACAACAGATACATAGCACTTCATCCAATATCAGAACGGCATCAAGGGGACTGAGTAATGCTCCAGGAACACGGTATGTATTCCTATCCTGCTCAAAACATATGCCACTGACTGTTGATTTTCTTCGACCAGCGTCGACGACGTGTCTCCCGACATCAAGATCGATGTCGACAAAGCCCAAGTCGTCGAATTTGATTTTTTCCTTCGACTATTTCTTTCTCGATGCTTGAAAAGCGATAAAAAGAGCAGATTTGAAACACTCCAGAAGGAAATTGAAGAATATCAACGGCGCCGCTTTGACCAGACGACCTTGGGGCGGAACCAACGTAATTTAGAGCAAGAAAGTAAACCAGAGACGACTGAATCTGAACCATGTGACGAGGAAAAGGAGCGGGTGAAAGAGCGCGACGATCTTCTGAAAGAATTTATCGACGAGATGCTCAAGAGGGCAGTGGATATTGGCAATAACGACGATGTCCGTGCAAAGCTCAAGTTATTGTAAGTATTCTACCCCTCCCACATCAAAATATGATCATTGAGCTTCGCAGCGCAGACAAGATCGAAAACCAGGCTGATGAAGAATCACGCTATGGGCCTTACGCCAATCTGTATAATGCCGCCTTGAACGAACTCGCCAGACTGTCAGACGATTCCCTTCGTAAGCAAACGGTTCCTCTTCGTCTCAGTCGCGCCGATCCTATGCCAATCGTATTCAAATCCGCCGACTGCAAAGAAGTTTCGCGATGTAAACCGGATTTTGTGCGCACGACTTTGAGCGCCGCTCAGGCAGCTCACAAAGACACCAATAAAAGGAAGAACACCGGAAAGGACGACAGCACCGAAAAAGAGGATGAAATTAGGACGAAACCGACAAAAGCTTTCGTATGGCCTCAGGTCCTCTCCTGCGAAGAAATGAAAAAAACGTCCAAACACTGCATCTCACAGGCTGCTAAAGACATTCTCGATAGTAAGAAGCCGTTCACGGGCGAGGAAAACCTAGAATATATACTGGATGAACCAATTATTCCTGATAGTACATCGGACCAAACAAAGTCTGGAGCAAAGCGAAGCTATTCCGAGACCGTTGATGTAGAGCCGAGCGTGTCAAAAAGGGTTCGCCTATCCAATTCAGGTACCAGTATTCCGGCCTATTCAAATTCGAAGAAGAACATTGAGGCCCACGTACAAGTCGCTGGATACGCAATGGAGATGATGTCCTATGTCCAGGGGTGGCCCACGTCATCAACACGCTCATTGTTGGTAAGTAACTGATGCATTTTTGCGCATTCTTTCTTTCTCATGTTTTGCAGATGAATTTCTCTTTATCTGGTATTACGATCGACAAGGCATTATCCGGTCGCAGGGAATTAGTATCATAGCTAATTTCCCCCGTTTTCTCGTGCTTTTGCTTGCATTCCAACGCTTCACTATCGAGGACTGGGGTATTGTGAAGGCTCTTAATCCGCAGGCGCTCGTTCATCTTGGTATCGAAAAGGAAGCAGATGAGAATAAAATTGTCTTTCAGATGCAAGGCGATCACCTCGCTGGCGTGCCTCATGTTTCGCCGGATATCAACGGAACTCTGGAGGTACAACCTGCCTCATCAACAGCGCGCCATCTCCGGCCGATCGTCCATCGTCTTCAAGGGCTCTGGTACCCGCACGGGTTCACGCGAGCAGGTGCTCCTGGCGGTCAAGATATCTAACCCTGAAGCTCAACGGATTCCAGAGGGTGAGGTCTTGCGGACTGCCCACGAAATTGCAAGAGAGCGGGCGCCAAAAATGGGCGATCATCTCCCATTGTTTTATTTCTCCGGTGATCTTAAGGTCGGTAACACTCTGCGAGCGCGAAGCATCCTTGGTCTCAGTGGCAAGGGACATCGCGTGCTTCGAGTGCTGGCAATGAATTTATTGAGAAAGTTAACGGAGCTGACGGGGGAATCCTTCGTTAAGGCCTGGTTTGACGTTGTCATTTGTATGTGCCCTCTTTTCCTTTGCATCCACCAATTGCTAATAAATCACAATCTGTGAAGGCCATTCCCCTTTATGGAAGCACGGCATCAAACATGGCGATCCCAGTCTGTGGAACGTGATGTACAATCCTGCTAAAGAGGACTGCGGTGTCTTGACGGATTTTGACCTCTCAATCTTGGCTTGGCTGCAGCGCGTTCCTGGCAGTGAGCGAACTGGCACAATACCTTTTATGGCGCTGGATCTCTTAAATGATTCTTACTGTAACGGTGACGTGAAACGTTACTATCACCATGAGCTTGAATCGTTGATTTGGATGCTCCCCGTTTTCTTCCTTGCCTATCACGATGGGAAACGCAACCCACAAGACACATTCACCAAAGATTGGTTCACCTCGGAACACAATGCTTGCTATGAAAAAAAGTCAAGCTTCCTTAATCGTGAACTCACAAATTTTTCTTCAGCTATGCGACCAGAATTGAAGAAATACGAAGACCTGCTGTTTGAAATGTGTCGGTTGATTCTCGAACATAACAATCTGCGCATTAATGAACGTCTAGTGAAGAGGGCGCAGGGGCAGGATGACACAGACAAGTTGATCAAATATTCGAAGGACATGTGGAATAAATATGTCGCTGTTCTCTCTGGACTTGACCTCTCTATCAAGCATGACGTGATTGCAAGGCTCCAAGAGCACAAGCCTCTCTTTGAGGAGACATATAACTGTCACCAAAAGGCGTATCCATAACTGTGACGACTGGCTTCTTGAAGGGGCTAACGGAAGGACTGACGACACATGGGCTGGTAGTTGTTTGGAGAGTGTGGGTGTTAGGGTGTTATATGGGGGGGTGAACGTTTGAACGGTTGTACACCTAACCTTCCCCTACCGAGGTCCGGTGCTTATGTTGCATCTAATACGCATGGATTTGTCTAGTACTCCTTGAACGCATTGCTGATCCCCCACCTAACCACGACCCGGTCGACATACTCTGTATTGTTCCTGCTCGTAGGACTGCACATCCTGATCAACTACTTCGGTGTCCGTGGACTCGTTCTGCGGTCACTCAACAGGCAGCGTTTGGCCCTTGTATGGCTCGCATATACACGCTCTTGCTCGAAGTCGAGCTCTGCCGCCTCAGCATCCGTGCCCACGCCCGCAGCGACATCCACTGCAGAGTCCATCTTCGCTCACCCGTCATCGGTTTCTGACCCTACCAATGGAACCTTCCTGGGCCAATGCTTTGTTGGCAGCTCGCTGGCTACTGTTGTGCTCTGCCACTGCCTACTGGACTGCTGGACTCGTTTTCAAGAGAGCGCTACTTGCTGTGGTTTGACTGCGCGTGTCTCACCCACAAGACAGACGGGAAAGGGATGATATACTGTTCACGGACACTTGCTCCGCGGTTGCACATCTGCCTGAAGGAAGGATATATAAATGACGATGTGGCCAAGGCATGGATCCACGCGGTGGAAACGTGTCGTTTGCTGTTCGACGCTGGTGATGGGGACAGGATAGGCGCGGCTGATGTGATACTGGCTGCGCACGCCACGGTGAACGCCAGGTATACCGAGTTCCAGGCCAAGTTGCGCGATGCAGGATGGGAGACGACTGGTTATACCATCGTGGCTGGATTGACCGATGCGGTGGTAACTAGTGTTATACATGCTCTAGAAGATAGAAAGGTTCGTTAACAGTGTATGTAGATATGTAAATGACTGGTATGTTGTTCGTGGTCGAGTAATGTGTGTGGTTAATATCCTTCAATTACCCGAATTTGAGAATGTACAGGTGAAAGATAACGATATTTCTTTGGGAGATCAACGAAAACAGCGGGA